>OZ010791.1:548336674-548950424 GCA_963932465.1 Maratus speciosus
ATTACTTGAACAATACCTCTAAAAATATTTTTTAATACTTAATTTTATTTTTAATTATATCTATATCTTAATTATTCTTAATTATATCTATATCTTTAATTTTCTTAAATTTATTTTTAATGTCGTTTGCTTTAGCGAATTTGCTAAGATATTTATTTCATTCATTTAAATATTAAATTAACTTTTAAATACACGCGCGTATGACATTTACAAATAAATAAATAAAAAATAAAATAAAAGCACGTAAAAACTCTAATTTTCCCACCTACCATTTACTTTACAACGACAAACCCTTGCGTATCGATATGTTTCCCCTTATTACCTCATAGAATCCTCACCTGATCAAGGATGAGTGGCCAAGTGGTTAAGGCGTCAGCTTCCTGTCCTGGGAACCGTCGGACCAAACCCAGCCCATCCTACAGCCGAAACACGTTCCTTTCAAATATGCATTCCACGATGGCTCATAGATGGCGCCATCAAAACAGTTTTATTCAATTGATGCTGGTGTCGGGCAGTGACCAGCATTCGTATGAATTGCTATCGGCGTGCTGTCGGCATAGTTTTCTGCCGATACCGAACCGGCTGCATGCCTCATGAATCAGGCCGCATTAGCGTTGCGTATCAAAAAAGGTACGGTATAGGTAGCGGCAACCGGTATCGTGCCAATACCATCGGTAGTGGCAAGCGGCTGTCGGCCAATTGCTTACCGATAGCTCTGTGTTTGCTGGGCGTATTTAAAATTTTGCAGTAGAACTTTAACAGTTTTTAAAATTACATATTTTATACAATCTTTTATCTTGTAGACATTTTCATCTTGAATATTTAACACAAATAATAGGAATTAAATCTTAGAAATTATAGTTTAAAAATTTATAATTAATATCCTCAAATAAAACTAAATCCATTTATAAGTCATTCTCTTGTCATTGCAGTTTAGATTTCTCCATTATGAAATGGTATTATACATTCTCAACTATTATATTTATGTCTTAATCTGACGAAAACAATTTTACGGGCATATGCAATTAACTCTTAAATGTTAATGAATAATGAATGACTTATTATGAATGAATTATTCCATCCATATGGTGATTTAGCAAAACTATGTCAAGTAAGATTTTAAAGTGTTTTATATTCCGGAAATAACATGATTTTATGGTAATAATTTAGGAATATTTAAGTTGTTTAATCTGCGTGAAGCAGCCTTTCATTTACAATTATTGCACTTCTCTGGAGACAATTAGAAATGTATTATGTAAATGTAATGTATGAAAAGAACATATTGTAACATGCAATAGACCGAATTTATCCGTTATATTCATATATTCAGGCATTATTAAAAAAAAACTCTTATTAATTTGCATTATTTACAAATGATGCATTGATGAGCCATAACATTATGACCACCTACCTAATAACACGTTGGCTCTCTTTTGGCCCGGAAAATAGTTTCAACCTGCCTAGGCATGGAAGCTACAAGTTCTTGGCAGATGGCCGGAGAATGTTGTAATAGATGTTCAACTGCTGTTACGCGAATCCGGGATATTCTGACATGGTAGAAGACGGTCGCCATGCTAGGCTACAACTGGTCCGTAATGATGTTCAAATAATCAGTTTTCACCGCCTTCTCTACAACAAACCCGGTTACATAGACGCATGTGAGAACGACATTCAAAGCATAATACGTCCACCATCGGTTTGTGTATGACCTGCTAGACAACAGGGGAGCTACCGTTTGTCTGGAACACGACGTAACCTGACAGGGCCATCGACGTGATGAATGACGAATCACGATTTATCCAATCAAGCAACTCTGTACACTGATTCATCGTCCAGTCACGATATTTTCGGTTCCAACGTAAGCATAGTTGGCGAAGACGCTTGGTCAACTGAGCCAAATGCGTGGTACGTCTGCGGAGTTGTATTATTTCCAACAGAGCCCGTAAAAATATGAAACTATTCTACTTGGACATGCATTATACTGGTCGCCGATGTCCTTTTACCTTGATGATGCGTGCACGTTCAACGCCTTGGCGTCTACTGGTGATTTCACCGCAATTCATCCGATTTGTGAAACCATAACTACGGCATATTGTGTACAAGAAACGAGTCTCGCAGTTTCGGAGATACATGTTCCCATCCGGCTGTTACGATCTGCCTTCTATCACAGACGCTTAGATCAACAATCTTTCCCATCACACGCACACGTAAGCACAAGAATGATTCATAAGCCTGCCCATCAGCAATTAAATACCATTTCCACTGAGCACATGCCAAACATGTCATCCAGAAAAGCGTATTGAAAAATGCGTGAAATGTCATAATGTTTTGGTACTTCGGTGCATATATGTCAAAAATAATTTACCAATTGGAAATTTTATCACATACAATGCCTGTTCATACTTTTTTTCTAGTACCGCCATAAGTCTACATTTTTCTTGTTCAAATATTTCAGTTATGGTTGCAGGTACAACAAATATAGATGGCTCCCCTAATCAAGATCAATCAAGGAATTGAAAATGAGAGTTCTGAATAGTATCATTTTGTAACATTTCCGGAACGATTATGGTACACTGTACAATTATTTACCTTATAATTTATTTTTTACAAACACTATGATTAAACTAACGGATACTTTTGACACACATATATATATATAATTTTGAATAGTGATCTTAATTTGAAAATTTATTTTATATTTTATAGCTAAATAGTTAGTTAATTAGGTCTTTTCAAAAGTGAATCAATCTATTTTTTCCGAACAACAGCAGTGAAAAGAAAAACGCACATTGACTGTATGGGACATATAAATTCCTGAGTCAATGTGGAGTAATTTATATTAACCCATAGTCTAAAGGAAGAGCCTTTAGCGTAAGATATCCAATTAAAGTATCCGAAAAAAACATTCTAATTAAAATTGAAAAATAACAATATTAATGGAAAACAATGAAAATAAATAATTTTATAACAGTAATGTATTGTATATGTTACACACAAGCCGATTAATTTATTGCACGTAATATTTAATCTTTACCCTCTTTAATATTTTGAAAAGAATTTTTAATGATTTTTTTTTAATTACATATTTTATCCATTCTGATATCTTGCATGCAGTTTCATCTAGTATATTTATCAAAATACAAAAGAATTCTAACATGACATAGTCAAAATTATATGTAACTGGTATTCCTAAAATAAAACTTAATCCCTGTATATGAGTATATGCTGTTCTTTTGTCATAACAGTTTTGAAATCTGAATTAAGAAATTGCATTTTACATTCTATTTCATTTATGCGTTAATCTTACGAAAGAGATTTTACGAGCGTGCACAATTAACTCATATATGTTAATGAATAGTTAAAGACTTGGAAGTTATTCTATTCATAAGGTGATTTAAGAAAACTATGTCACACAAGATTTTAAAGTTTTGTTAAGTTTTAGAAGTAGCAGGATGTTAAGATAAAGATTTAAGAATATTTAAGTTGTTTCATAAGAATAAATCTCCTTTTGTTTAATATTATAGCAATTCTGAGGAGACATGAGAAATCTAAGCTTTAGTACATAAATATGAATCACCAAAATAACGTTATGTATTATGCACTGTAAATAATAATAATAATAAAACACTTTCTTAATAATACTACACTTTTACACTTTTAATAACACTTTTTTAATAATAAAAAACTTTCTTCATCTGGAGTATACAGTAGAGTTTCGATTATCCGAATTAATATGGACCAAGCTCATCTTGGATAAGCAAAAAACTCGGATAAATGGGATTACACAAATCGTCACCAACTAAGGACATGAAATATGAATTTTCACTTAATTCAATATTTATTCAGTAATATTTCTTTGGTGTAGATTTCCGTTACTTTTATAAAAAACGATGAATGAAATTGTTTATTTGAAAAATCATTTGATTTTTTTTTTGTTTGTTGAATGTAAACTGTGCTGCAGTTTTTTTTTTTTTTTTTTCAATCAAACTTATACCTTTGTAATGCATCATTTTTGTCTAATGCACTGATGAATTCCATTATTATGAAACAGACATTATAAATGGAGTGTTAGGTGAAGATGAAAGAACAGTAAAAAAAGTTAGAACTCTGGTTTTCTGGTCAGAAGGGGGGGAAATGGTCATTTTTTAAAAAGAATATGGCCATTTATTCCCCATTCTGACCAGAAAATCAGAGTTCCAACTTTTTATGACCACTCTTTCATCTTCGCGAATCACTTCTTTTATAATGGCTGTTTCAGAATAATGGAATCCACCAGTCCAACAGAAGAAAATAACTCAGATAAAGCGGAAACTCTGTTAAGCGGAACTCTGATAATCGGGACTATACTGTAAAAAATAAACGTTGTATAAATATACCACAATATTTACGAGTCACCGATGATTTCGATCGACAATCTTTTTTGATCTTTAGAAGTCGTAGAAACGAATACATTTTCGAAATTAAAATACAAATTTATAATACATATTTTTTCTTGCTGTGATTTTCGGAAATAAATCAACGTATTTTTATTCCATCTTACCCAATGTTCTCATTCTCGAATAACGGCTTTCCAATTGCTATCAATTCTCAATTAAACCTTTTCAACAGCGTTATTGAATTCATACATGCGGTAGTAACAATATAACATTAATTTTAAATACAATATTAATACTGTTAACTTATCATGTTTGTTTGTAAAACGTGTTTATTGAACATGAAATTGCGTACTTGAGAATTCTTAGCATCAGAAAAAACTTATATTTCAAATTGAAGAAATGATTATTGTGCTGTAAAAATACTCAGAAACGTTTTCGAAAAACAGCGGCAAAAAAAAAAGGAACTAGGTTTGTAGAAATGTTAAATTCTTTAAATTCCAAAATATATTCGCTTCTAAAGATAAAAAATGATTTTTGAAATCGTGGATAACTCGTAAGTGGTTATTGTATATTTTCGTTTTCGGCTATATTATATACGCTAAAAACAAAAAAATAATGTACAAAAGTGTGTTTCTGATGACGATAGCTGCCAGGGGTGATAAATCACCAAATAAGGCTCTGTAATAGGGCGGGTCGAAAAAAACTTTTTTTTAAATTTTCCAACGCCTGTGGTGGTAAAAGTTGTGTATGGTGACAATAAACTCACACACCAATTTTTATCAATATCTGAATATGGTAAGGCCTGCCTCCAGGTCATTGAACTTTTCGTTATTCCTATGATGGGAAATATACGATTTTCAGTACTGTATGCCAAATTTTCCCCATTTCTGTAAGTGATTTTGAAGTGTATACAGCTTTGAAATTTTTTTAATGATATTATTTACAGGTGGATCGTATTTTCTCTTATTTTAAATATTCTCAGTCTTCATAGTGGGTCTTTTAAATTTCAATTCGACACTTTTTGGTATTTTTACTGATTTTCTTTTGAGTTTTTAACTGTTTCTTGAAAATAGCTGATATTCAATATCATTTTTTAAACATTTTCAATATATAATTATGTAATTCAATATCTTTCAACTTTTGTAACGAATTTTAAGTACTCCCATTATTTAAAAAATGATCTTTATCCTGTATTGAAGTTACCAATAATTATTATTTTAATATTGCTAATTGGACATTACTAATACATATTATCTTGTTTCAGACTAGGATATAGAAGAGATCCTGTTTCTTCAGTGTTCAAGTGAAGGGAAAGGGTTTTTATTCATCATGGAAAAAGCAATGCCATAACAAAATAAACAGTTATCATATGATCTTGTTTTGGGTAACCCAATGAGCTTAGTATGAGTTATCTTTCTACTTGTGAGAATGTGCTCCAGTATTACCTATATGTTCAACAAAACTCTTTGGCCAAAGATCATACATTTGTGGAGATAGATATTGTGGTGGTTGAGAAATTTAAGTCCATTTGGAAGGAGACCTCTCTTCCAATTGTATCTACCATATGTATTTGATATGATGTATTTGATATTATGTATTTCATGTCATCATATGTATTGCATCTCACCCATCCTGTTACTGTTTTGTCTTTGCGCCCATAGAAGTACAATGCTCGCAAAGTGAAACCCTTTTATGCTTGTTCAGTTCGCAATTCTAAGCGCGATTTTTTTTCTCTCACGTCTCATCTTGCTCTTATCAATAACTTTAGATGTGTTGCCTTGTGTGATGATGCCAAAATATTCTAATACAGCATTACTAATCATTGCTGCTGCTCGATCAGATACTTTAACTCTTTCAGCAGTTTTTGCCATTGTTGGGAGCGATAGTCTCATATGGGAATTTCCACCAGGTGTCTTGATTATAGTTGATGGCAATGAGATGAAATCTTGATCATGGGGGTCTGATTCACCAAAGCCGTCAGATACAGGTAAACTATCTGTTTCGGTTTCAATCTCACCATACTGTGTTTCTATGACTTTGTATTCACTTTTCGCAATTGGTTGTGTTTCTAATTGTTTCATCCTTGCACTTTTCCCCTGTTTCATTGTCGTATTCATGTATACATTACCAATGAACATTTTTCTGGCTGATATTTGATCAATAAGGAATTCCTGTTCTAAAACAGGCAGTTTTCGTGATTTTTCAGAGGTGTATGAGGTGAAGGACTTACATTGGCAAGAGGAAATACCAAACAGCATTTCCTTTATCTCTTTTTGGAAAGCAAGAACCTTAGTGTTGCCAGATTGTTTCTTCCAATTACGTTTCAACTTCCATAATTTCTGCTGATATGATTTTAGCAGTGACACACATTGTTGGTGAGATACAATTGTAAGAGAGGCCTCCTTCCAAATGGGCTTAATTTTCTCCACCACCACACTATCTATCTCCACAAATGTATGATCTTTGGCCAAAGTGTTTTGTTGAACATATAGGTAATACTGGAGAACATTCTCACAAGTAGGAAAGTTTCTCATACTAAGCTCCTTTGGGTTACCCAAAACAAGATCACATGATAACTGTGTAGTTTTTGATGACATTGCTTATGCCATGGTGAATAAAACCCATTTCCTTTCACTTCAACACTGAAGAAACAGCATCTTTTCTATATCCCAGTCTGAAACAAGATAATATGCATTAGTAAGGTCCAATTAGCAATATTAAGATAATAATTATTAGTAACGTCAATACAGGATTTGGGTTGTTTTTTAAATAATGGGACTATTTAAAAATTTGTTACGAAAGTTAAAAGATATTGAATTACATAATTATATATAAAAAAAAAGTTTAAAAATGATATTGAACATCATCTATTTTCAAGAAACAGTTAAAAACTTAAAATAAAATCAGAAAACAATACCGAAAACAGTCAAATTTAAATTTCAAAGACTCACTATGAAGACTGAGAATATTTGAAATAAGAGAAAATACTGTCCAAGTGTAAATAATATCATTAAAAAAATTCCAAAACTGCATACACTTCAAAATCACTTGCAGAAATCAATAAAAGTAGGCATAAAATACTGAAAATCGTATATTTCCCATCATAGAAATAACGAAAATTTCAATAGCCTGGAGGCAGGCCTTATCATATTCAGATCTTGATAAAAATTGGTGTGTGATTTTATTATCACCGTACACAACTTTTCACACCACAGGTGTCTGAAAATTTCAAAAAAAATTTTTTTTTCGACCCGCCCTACTCTGTAACTCGTAAATACATTGTTTAAGACTTGAAAAAAAAAAAAAAAAAACATTTAATTATGTGACAATAAATAATCACCAAAATAGGTCAAAGCGCTGTGAAACGGCAGCGTTGAAATATTTTAAATAGCTAAAAGTTGAAAATAAATTGTAAATAAAACAGATTGTACAAAAAAAAAAAAAAAAAAAAAAAAAAAAAAAGTTTTTATCAATTAATAATTAGATATCAATAAATTTACAATTACATGATGAAAAATAAATTAAAAAGACTCAAAAGATAATTTAAATAATGTTTCATTTTTTTCTTTCTGGCTCTCTTTTGTTGATAAATAAACAGAAAAGAAAGTACAGTAGAACTCCGGTAATCCGAACCTCGATAATCTAAAATTCCAGTTAATCCGAACAGATTTTATTTTCGAAAATTATACTTGAACAGATTAACTGACAGATTGAAATGTTGTACTAAAAGCCAAAAAATACTTTATCAGAATGTATAATTTTGTACACATTAAAGAAACTAATGCAATAATTCAAGGATCGCATTTACATTTAATAAAAACACATCACATACACATTAACAAACTTTTGGGGATGAAGAAATTTGTTAGATTTGTCTCACGAAGTTATGTTATTCTGGACGAAGAAGCATTATTATGCAAGGTCTCATAAACATGACGTCTGTTGATGTCGCATTTTCACTCTGATCTATATATCAGTGCTATTTCTTGAGCATTTGCAGCTTCAGAATAGGAAACGAGAAAATTATCTAGCTCATCAAATTCTTCTAGATCAGAGTCATCTTGCGGTTTAATCTGAACTGAAGAGATGATTTCTTCATCTCTATGTAACTGATTGGATTCAGTATCACAAGACAACCACTCAGTTGCAGTGTGTTAAGTTTCGTCTTACAGCCTAGAACACATTTAATAAACTGAAGAATTTCGCTTTTGTTTTCTCCTTCCTCTTTAGCATCGCTAGAATCAGCTAAACTTGTCCATAACTTGTCCCAAGACATTACAAATCAATTTTGTGTAAGATTGTCAAATAACTACGATAACGAGTAAATCACATCTTTTAATGTGACATTCTGTATATGTTGCCGTGTTAAGACAGAACTACGATCGGTTTCAATCAGTTTTCGAAGAACCATGTTCCTGTAGCTGCATTTTACGTTTTGTAATACTCCTTTGTCCATAGACTCTAATAAAGCTGCTATTCATAGACTGTAATAAAGCTGTCATGTAATAAGTTTGTAATAAATCTGTGTTTTATAAGATTTCGGGTAAACCGAACTTTTCGTAATCCGAACAGGCACCGGTCCCAATTAGTTCGAACTAGCGAGGTTCTACTGTATATAATTTAAATAAATTCATTGTCTTGAGCTTTCTAGCTAGTGAATTTTCATAGTCGATATCATTTCCCAGGCCAAATAAATGTATTGTAATAGATATTTTTTCTGAAAAAATATGACTTGCTGTTACAAATTTCGTCGGTATTTTCAAGATGACCATTGATTACTTATAAAAGGGTGTTTAAAAATAAATTTTGGTACTTTCCCATTTTCCCGTCGATCACTTTAACTATCGCCAAACAAATCGCCAGACTCTAACGCCAATTAAACAAACGGAAGAATGTTGGCATTATAAATAGAAAAAGAAAAAAAAATATAGTAAAAACCTTATCCACCCAACTGTCAACTATCAATATTTTTATAAAATAAATTTTAAAATATATTGATGAAAACAGAAAAAAACAATCTTGGATATTTATTTATTTATTTACATTATTTTTCTTAATAATCCCTCTCGACTGCTTAATCTTTGTCACGTCAGTAGTAACTGATTAATTACGTGTAACGATGTATTGCAACATTGGTTCAATGCTTTTTCCTTTTAAAATTATGTCGTTGCTGTTTAAGAACACAATTGTTACTTAAAAGGGATACTTAACTCACGTAAAAACACCCGCTCGCTTACTTAGTCCTATGAGACACATTTCTAAAAATATCTCCTTTACGTTTAAATATCTATGAATGGATTTTTTTTTTTAATTTCTTTAATTTTTTGCACTGGATAGCTGAGGTCGACAAAGACCCTTATTTACTTTTTCGATTCCGTTTCCAGATTTTTTTAATAAAATTGCGTTCACTATCGAAATAGATTTTAGAAGTGAAAGTTTTCTTATAAAATCCTTCTATATATAAAAAAAAGTTTTGATTTGGAAATGGACCAATGAAAATCTGCGTAGATATTCCGGGTAGATCGGCCTCCAATTTGAATCCCTAAGCATGACCTTTCATCGTTAATATTAAAAAAACTGTTGCATACAAATATATGAAAATGTATTATAGAGAAATATTTGATAAACACGCTGATGCAGACAGTTTTCAAATTGAAGAATTATTTAAAGAGATATTTAATGCTAAACTTGAACAAAATCGTTCCATTAAAAAAGTTTTATTGGAGCAAAAGCAATACATGAGAATTTAATCATTTTTCGATCATTTTATATGTTATAAGTTCCCGGTGTGCAGATTGTATTTATTTTTCTTATTTGACTCATTTTTGGAGGTTTTATTTCTATTTTAAATTCAAATTTTCAGCATTTTCAGAGATATTTTTTACAAATTTTAGAAAATCTTGTTAATTTAAACTGTTGCCAATTGTATAAATAGCGCAAATAGTAATGTTTACTTCAAATTAAAAGTTTATTTACACGTGACTATTACAAACAGAAAAAATAAACTTTAAAATTATAATTAAATTATTACATATTAAAAGCAGGAAAATTACGTCATAAGAACCATATTTACACTTGATTTTAAAAGAGAAACACAATCTTAAAATAAAAAAAAAATTCTGTCGGCTCGGGCCTGCAGGCGGAGGTAGATTTCGAAGTTAAGTACTAAATTCACCAACAAAACTTAAATCAAGAGTAGAGATAAACTCAGTTTCTTCACTGAGAATGAGCTCTAGGGAGCTAAACATTTTGTGAAAATTCTAATATACACGAATCCACACACGCATGTATATGGAATAGGTTTAAATAACAGCTAAAGCAAATTCAGAGATACTCAAAGTGTTGAAATAAGTTAATATTTCCAAGTCGGGTTTTTATCATGTTTTAATACGTTTCTTCAAACTCACATGACATTACATATTCACCTGCTGAGGTCCATTTTATTTCCAATATGACGCAATATATATATATATATATATATATATATATATATATTTAATTAGTCAAACTATTTATTTCATTTTGAGTTTTCATGCGGAAATCTTAGTCTAGAAAACTTATGACGTAATATTCAATTTGTTTCCAGTTCGTCAAACTATTTATTTAATTTATTTTTTCACGTGAAAATCTTACAATAGAAAAGCAATTGTTGTGGTGAGAATTTTATTGCGTTTTTTTTTATTGTTGGCAAATGCTATAACAAAAAATATTTATTTTTTCCTCTCAATGTTGTGTAAGAGCTTGTTTTATCAGAATCATGTTAAGACTGTATTCAAAATTTTGAACAATACCCATTTCCATTCCCTTGGGCCGATTTTGCCCATTTTCAATCCCCGCCGAGATATTAGCCATCTCAAAGTTGTTGGCGAGTTTGAAGACGATCCGTGCATAATTGCGACTTTTATCGTGTGGACAAAATTTAGTACATACATACATATACATATATATATTTATTTATATAGTAAAGCACATAAATTAACGTCTGAATTCCATTTTTAATTATTAAAGGTACACATATATTAAGACAGAGTTTAAATACAATAAAATACAATAATCCCAACTGGAGTGAAAAATTAGCCGGGGTCAGGAATCGAGCCTGGGTCGACAGCACAGCGTGCTGTTGCTCTACCTTTAAACTACCTTGGCCGATGTCCTAGCCTGACAATTTCTCACTAATAAACCAAGTTGGTGAACGTCACCGTCCATCTATCAGATAGCACAGGATGACGTGACAACGATGAATAAATTTCTTTTTCCATCGATCCACAATATATATATTAAAGCACAATTATATATATATATATATATATATATATATATAACTTTTTAGGTGGGGGTGGTTTTAGGTTCTTGGGGTACTATAATGAAAAGTTATGAAGGAATATTTCAAAAGTCGCACCATGGTAACGACTGCAATAGGTAATATTTCTTACGAAATCTACCTAAAAATATCATTATTGTGCGTTAAAACTTGTAAATGGAGGAAATTACGTCATATTTAACCCGGTGGAAGGCGCGCGGGGTACCTGAGTCACCCCAGTCTCATAAAAACTTCTATTCTGGAATTCGTATTAGTCCGTCATTATTCATCCCTTCAGTAGCTAACTTTTAAAATGTTTTCTTTCAATAGCACCTGCCATCAGCAGGTGTTTTTCTTTTGTTAGGGAGAAGCAATCATTTCCTGGAAAGCCACCTGCCACTGGGGTAACCTAGCAACCCCGCGCGACCGCATTTTACAGCAATTCCCTCTCATTAGTTTTCTGCTCGCATAGATAGTGGACGCTTGATTTTTTGTTCTTTTCGAAAATGGCAGCTAAACGAAAATTGACGGAATATGAGAAAGAAATGGAGAGATTGAGAGGGCTGCTGGATACTGTTGAAACTTCAGATGAAGAAATAGACTCTGCTAGTGAAGATGAAATTGATTATGAAATTTATAGTAGTCACGACAGTGACAGTGAATTTGAAGCTGCCAATATAAGCGGTGAATCCGATCAAGAAAATGACATTTACGTAGGAAAAGATAAAACAGTCTGGAAAAAAGATAAACCGAATGCAAAAGTGAGAACTAGCTCGTGCAACATCATTATTCATCTACCTGGACTAAAATCAGTTGCATCAGGTATTACGGAACCTGTTGAAAGTTGGGAACTCTTTTTTGATTCCAACGTTATAAAAAATATCGTGGATTGCACTAATATTTTTATTGATAAAATATCTGCAAATTTCCAACGAAGTCGTGATGCTAGAAATACGGATGAAGTGGAGATGAGAGCGCTATTTGGTCTCTTATATTTATGCGGGCTACACAAATCATCCCATACTAATGCAAAGGATTTGTGGAGCGCCGATGGAACTGGAATTGAATTGCTTCGAAAAACAATGTCTTACAAGCGGTTCACATTTCTTCTCAGATGCTTGAGATTTGATAATATAAAAGACCGTGAAGATCGACGTCAATTAGATAAACTGGCAGCAGTGAGAGATTTTTTTCAGTGCATTCAATAAAAAGTGTCAAGAGATATATTCAGTTAGTGAATATGTCACTATAGACGAGAAGTTAGAAAAGTTTCCAGGTCGTTGTGGATTTCGGCAGTACATGCCGAAAAAACCGGCAAGATATGGAATTAAAATATTTGCCTTAGTCGATGCGAGGACATTTTATACATATAATATGGAAATTTATGCCGGACAACAACCAGAAGGTCCGTTCAAAGTCGACAATTCACCATCTGCAATTGTAAAACGACTCTGCACCCCGTTATTTGGATCCGCAAGGAACATGACAATGGACAACTGGTACACAAGCTATCCATTAGCAAAAGAGCTTCTATCAAAGAAACTAACTATCGTGGGAACTTTGAAGAAAAATAAAGCTGTGATTCCTGTTGAATTTTTAGAAGCAAAAACAAGGGAAGTTTTTTCATCTATATTTGGATTCCAAAAGGACGTAACATTAGTGTCTTATGTTCCGAAGAAATCGAAATGTGTAGTTTTGTTGTCTACAATGCATCATGATAACCCCGATAGATGAAAACTCTGAGAAAAAGAAGCCGGAAATAATACAATTTTACAATGAAACAAAGGGAGGAGTGGATACTGTTGATGAAATGTCTACACTTTATTCTACTGCGAGGAAAACAAATAGGTGGCCGATGGTTGTTTTCTATTGTGTGTTGAATGTGGCAGCTATAAATGCGCGAGTTGCACTTATGTCCACCAAAAATGCTCCTCTGCAGTACAAAAGTAGGCGAATGTTCTTGAAAACATTGGCATTGTCTCTAGTTAACCAACAAATTATGAAAAGATCAACTATGTCAATGTTGCCCAAGGAATTACGAGAAAAAATTAAATCTGATTTGCCTTCAACAGAAAGTAATGATGATCCTGATAATAACTTGCCAAAGAGAATAAAGCTTGGTAAAGGACGATGTGCAGTTTGTCCTCGAGCTAAGGACAAAAAAACCACAATTAGTTGTATTAAATGTGAACAATTTACTTGCAAGGATCACTCTAATTACGTCTGTGACAAATGTATGTAAAGTCCAATAAAGGTATGTAATTTTTTTTGAAAATGAGTAAGTTTTTTTTTTTTTTTTTTTTTTTTTTTAAGAATTATTAGTGCAGATATTTATTTAAATATATTCTGAAATTGAAACTTATATCTTAAAAATATATTTTATACATTTTTTATATATGTTTGAATAAATTTACATGCGTAAATTGCATTAAACTTAAGTTTTTCGGTGGGGTTATACAGGAACCCCACGCGACCAAATGTGTGCTAATGAGTGCGCGCCTTCCACCGGGTTAAAATGGCCAAGAAATATGGCATAACAATTTAAATTGAAAAATATATTTGCGCGAGATATTCTTTTCAACTATTATCGTGAATTCGAAGACAGCACAAATAATATTTCCTTCTAACAACAAAAGTATTTTCACGTGAATATTAATAAGAGAAATAAAACTTTGGCGTAAATGACGTCAGATCTGAAACGATACATTTAAAATGAATTTTTTAAAAGAACTATCTTATAGCGCTGTTAAAAAATACCGGGAGACAATGACACTGTTTACTTAATTAATTTTGCATTAGCTTATTTTCAATTGCTTAACTAATTTTTTTAATTAAATGCAAAAACAACCATTGTATCTCTTAACAGCAGCAGATAGGGTCTCAAAAAACCCCAATCCAAGGAAAACGAATGGAAACCAGTTTACAGAGAGATCGCTACTGTTTTTTTTTTTTTTTTTTTTTTTTTTTTTTCAATTCAATTTTTTTTAAAGCCGATCAAATTAGCGTGCTTTTTGGATTTTGGTGTTCCTGAACGGGGGTTGGCGACCGTAGCTCGTAGGGGGGCAGAACCCCTAGTATAAGTAAGAAAAACCGTCAACTGTAGAGATCAAACTCAGCTCTACAAAGACAAAATAAAATAAAATAAAATAAAATAAAAATATTAACGAGATATTTTTTTAAATATATCTCATAGGATTAACATTAGCGAGAGGGTGTTTTCGCGAGAGTGACGTGGCCCCTGAAATAACGAAATAACAAATAAATCGGTAAAACATCATTAAAAATACAGGTATGTGATGAAGTGAAAATCAATAACATAACAAACACGTGCAACATATATGATGTTAAGTTAATACGATGCCACGAGCTTGCAATTGTTGTGTAAAATCGACGATATT
Organism: Maratus speciosus; assembly: GCA_963932465.1. NCBI lineage: Eukaryota > Metazoa > Arthropoda > Arachnida > Araneae > Salticidae > Maratus > Maratus speciosus. The sequence continues at coordinate 548,351,749 of OZ010791.1, forward strand.
ATTGTCAATATGACAATTTTTTTTAATGGAAAGTAGTCGACGGTATAGTGGAAAAATACCCTATTTTTATTTATATTCCACAATATATATAGAAAAATGATAGATACTGTACGCAAAAACTGAATAAGTTATGAGGGATATATTTATAACTACGTTCTCGTAACTAGGTCTACTTAACTAGGTCTTAGCACGGTCGAAAAGGAAAAGTCAGTGAAAATGATGTAATGATGGTGCAGAAGTGGTGACGTACTTACGTTTTAACTCTAAAAATGCTTGTTTTCTTTTAAATATAACGCAATTTAAATACAAAAATACAATTTGAATAATGGCATTTATTCCAGAACGGACGGGGGTGGGGGTAGAACTTAGATTTTTATTTCCGAAGAACTCATTGTAGTACGTAAAAATGTAGTACGTACTTTAATGAAAATAAAAATACCTTTCTATATAGCAAGAAATTTCGATTGTTATTTTTAAAAATAAATGTTTTTATATTAATGCGATAATCTCAGATATATCCTTTGTGATATTCTTAATGTTTTATAACGTTTTAAATGATTAATCTTCAATAATTGTTGTCCAAGTCAGTTGTTGACAGCAAAAATTATCTTTGTCGGGAACAATTAGGTAAATTTGGAGAAAAAAAATTGTATTGCTTTAAAACTTGTTGCTAATTTTGCACCAACGTGTATCACCATTGAGTATAGCCATGTTTGTAACAGTATGATAGTGGTCTTAAACATAACATAAGTATAAGCACAGTTATCTATCAAGAAATCTTAGCACAGGTACAGAATATTTCTGAAAATACTTAAGTTCACGAAATCAACAGTAAATAAAATAAATTTATTTTATTTTTTCTAGCCAGTTCAAACAAAATTTTCCGAATTCAAGACTTACATATAGGCCACTATCTAGCGCTCGATTTATTACAGAAAGCAAACCATTAGTCCTGCCTTCTAGATAATGATTATTTTTTTATGATAAATGACCATTAGTACTCGCAAGAATTCCGATTACGGAAGATTGAAAATAAATTGCTTAAACCTAGAGAAAAAAAATCTGTTATCGAGAATTTGTTAGATACTTTTGTCCTAATGAAATTAATCATCTACTTATAATAAAAGCTGAGCGCAGAAAATTGTTGGTAACTATGCAGGTGCGGACCACTCCAGTGTGCGAATCGACCGTAGCTAAACGCCATGTTAGGCTTCATGAAAAACATATATTAACATATGACAGCTAAATGATATTTTTTTCTAAATGAAATGATGCCTGTTCAGCATATTTTCACATAAAACATGTGTATCATTTCCATTTATAATGTATTAAGTTCTAAATTAAAATTAAGCTATTATAAACATAGAAATCATATGTAAACAATCGACACTGTTGCCATTCAGATTCAAATTCCAGCAAATCTACAAACAAATGAATGACTCTTTGAACTCTTCGTAAAAAAAAAAAAAAAAAAAAAAAAAAATATATATATATATATATATATATATATATATATATATATATATATATATATACAGGTTAACGCTGAAATTTGAACATCTAGGCCTCTGAAATTTTTGTCATGTGTAGATGCTATCACCTGAAAGTTAACTTCGCAGCCGGATTTTTAAATTTCAATTTAGATTTAAAAACAATAAAAACTCTATGGGTTAGCGGCTATTTACAGCCCTCCGCCAATCCGCTGCAATGAACAAGCCAGCCAATGAGAGCAGGCGTTATATATGAGATCGAGCGACCGCATTTCCGAACTTATAGCTAGCGAAGCGAGAAATTATACTGTTCGTTTACATTATTTCACTTTTTTTTTTTTTTCGAATTTACAATTCACGTAAGTTACATTTTCAATTGTATTTGTTCTTTGTGTTAATGGCTATTTACATACGCGTATTCGCCCAAGAATTGAATATCTACTTTACTTTCTATGTAGCAAATAATTTCCATTCTTGGGCGAAATCCTGTCGAAATATTAGATGTAGAATTTCAACTTTTTTTCATTTAAATAAACAGAAATATAAGTTAATTTTATTCTGCATTTTTAAATTTGTTATTGAACTGAGTTTGCTTCATATACAAATCTTCAATGTTTTGATTTATTAGTGTCACCATTATTGGGTGATGACAACGTACATTTTATAAAATGGTTTCATGACAATATAAATCTTTGCCCAAGAACAGATGTGAAGTCTGGTATAAGATGTAGCCATCGCCCATGAATGGGTGAAAAAAAACCCAAAGAATTTTTGACTTCAGGGAAATTAATGAGGTTATTTGGGTTTTTCTTTTGTTAATATTTTTTCGCCATTTCCCCATAGTCTATGAGTTTCATAAGAAATCCCAAGAAAACATATTATATTTTACAACATGCGATAAATTGTAGAACTGTACATTTTATAGTAAAGAGTAAGATTTATGTTTTCATTAAGATTTGTTATTGAACTCTGTTTGTTTCATTATTAGCCGCCCAAGAATTGAATTTTTTTTTTTTTAACTTTACTTTCTATGAAATGAAAACATTCAGTCAATAATTTCTGTTCTTGGGCGATTAAGAGTTCACTCATTTGCGATTCTTATGAAACTCATATCACAAAATGCAGATCATAACTATTTCACGCAATCAGGTTTTTCCATTCAGTTCTTTTCCTTTAGTTAATCTTTTCTCTCCACTTTCCCATACATGAGTTTGATAAGAAATCGTAATGAAAACATATCTTGCACTTTACTGAATGTTTTCATAGTGCCAGGCCCAGTAGCAGAAAAATCAAGATGGGAGATTAGTGTCGCAGATATTCTTTTCTGTTTTGCAGATTATTTTTCCACCAATCCTTTATTTTGCTTTATAATTATGTTTAGCTCTCTATTACTTAATACAAAAATAAGATTATTATTAATAAAAATGAATAAAATGCATAAAGACATTGCAGGTAAGTGGTTGTTTGATTAATTAATGCTTCAATTGAAAAATATATTACTAGCAGATTATTTTCTGTCCCTGAAGTATCTGTCGCAGACACTTTGAGAATTTTCGGCAACTGTGGTGCCATGCATATCAGTTTAATGTTTAGGTGTAACCCATTGAAGCAAAAAGAAAATTGTGACCGTTCGACAAAGTTCCCGATAGTTCTCAGCGACAGATTTGCAAAATTCGACATGGCTTCTGCACTCTTTTGACAAATTTTGCTATGCATTTCAGCGATCTTTTGATGAAATTTGCAATATTTTTTTTCGATTGTTTACTGAAATTCATATTTTTTTTCAGCGATTGTTTAATAAAATTCACGATTTTTTCCAAGATCGTTTGACGAAATTTGTAATTTTTTTTTTCAATGACCTGTGACGAATTTGTGATTTTTTTTCTGCGACCATTTGTCGAAGTTCCCGATATTTTTCAGAAACAGAGTGGCTTAATTTGACATGTGCTTCTGCACTTTTTTGACAAAATTTGCTGTGCATTTCCGCGATCTTTTGATGAAATTCACAATATTTTTCTTCGATTGTTTACTGAAATTCACGTTTTTTTTTTCCTTGCTCGTTTCACAAAATTGGCGCTTTTTTTCAAAGATCGTTTGACTAAATTAGTTTTTTTTTCTTTCAAACGATCTATGACAAAATTTGCGATTATTTTATACTGCCATTTGTTAAAGTTCACGATATTTTTCAGCACCAAATTGCTAAAAGTCTATTTTTTATTAATGTTTGGAAAATTTTCCAGAGAGAGAAATTCGCCTTGCATACAATATTTCAAAGGAAAATCAAATTTCAAATTATTTTATTTTTGCTTAAAAGGCGCAAAGGCCAACCTAGTGAAAAAGATTCTATGCCGGGAATCGAACCCGGGCCATCAGTATAGCGCACTGACGTTCTACCGGCTAAACCACATGGAACGATACCCAGCCTGGAACTTCTCACTATTACAGGATGGCAAGGCTACAAACGCAGCACAAGATGGAATACTATTCCGTGAGCCACCAACATGGGACAAACACAGACTCATAAATAAATCCTGGAATATTATTCCGTGAGCCACCAACATGGGGCAAACACAGACTCATAAATATATCCTGGAATATTATTCTGTGAGCCACCAACATGGGGCAAACACAGACTCATAAATAAATCCCAGAATTTTCAGGATTTATTTATGAGTCTGTGTTTGCCCCATGTTGGTGGCTCACGGAATAATATTCCATCTTGTGCTGCGTTTGTAGCCCTGCCAACCTGTAATAGTGAGAAAATCCAGGCTGGGTATCGTTCCATGTGGTTTAGTCGGTAGAACGTCAGTGCGCTATACTGATGGCCCGGGTTCGATTCCCGGCATGGAATCTTTTTCACTAGTTTGGCCTTTGCGCCTTTTAAGCAAAAATAAAATAATTTGACATTTGATTTTCCTTTGAAAAATTCTATCTTTTATCAAAATTTGCAGCAATTTTCCTCGATTGTTTCTGCCATCATTTTTCGTAGGTCATGATATTTTTCAACAACATATTGGCTAAATTTGTGACATTTTTCTAACAAAATTCGCTATGTGTTTTTTGACTTTTTCAGCTATTGTTTTACGAAATTAGCAACTTTTTCCACGACCGTTTGTCAAAGTTTCCAATATTTTTCAGTGACAGATTTGCAAAATTCACGATATTTACTTTTGCTAAGCATCTCAGATTATAGAAAATTGCAGATAATGGATGAGCGGATTACCGATCCTTGACTGTATGTTCTCATTGTCCAAGAATTAATAAAAAAAACAATTTTTGACTTCAGGGGAAGTTAATGATGTTATTTGGATTTTTCTGTTGTTAATCTTTTTTCGGCACTTCCCCACATATTATGAGTTTCATAAGAAATCGCAATGAAAACATATATTAAACTTTACTGGATTTTTTTTTTCTTATCAAAATCAGGATATGTAACATGCGGGAAATTGTAGAAGTTTTTAGTCGCCCAAGAATGGAGAGTTTCATATAAAATGAAAACATTCTGTAAATAATAATTAAAGTCTTTCTTTCCATTCTTGCCGATTAAACGTTTTCTTAATAAAATGTACAGTTCTACAATTTATCGCATGTGTTCACTGTTCTTGCGTGTCTAAAAATGTAGTTAACAACAGGAAGAAAGATTATAAATAACAATAAACACTCAAATGTTTCGCTTCATTAAATTACGCCTAAACTTTACACTGACCTTTCAATATGAAAACATTCAATAAAGTGTAACATATGTTTTTCATTAGGAAGAGATAAGATAACTAAACGATAAGAACTGAGTGATAATCCTGAGTGCATGAAATGCTTAATATGGTATGCATTTTGTGATATGAGTTTCATAAGAATCGCACATGAATGGACTCTTAATCGCTGAAGAACGGGAATTATTTACTTCATAGAAATAGTCCAGGCAATAGAGACGGTATAGGGACTCTACCTAGCAAAATTAATGGTAGTACTGGAAATCGTCTTTCTAGATGTTTTTTGGGTCACTGAATCCGATTTTGTAACTTCCTCCAAAATTTCGCTCGGCAACACCCCTAAAGTTTGGTAAAAAGCCCCCCAAAAAAGGTTCTTATTAAAAAATCCCATTTTTTTATTGTTTTAGGGGAAAAGTAGCTAGAAATTCAGAAAGTAGACAAAATTTGCGCCAAATTACATATATGACATTATGACTTTGGATGAAAGGGAAGGGGGGATCTGCCTCGGAACATGCCCCGCAGTGCAGCGTGGACTAATTTGTGCAATTCCACTTAACCACTCACACGTTTACATTAGCCCTCCCATCTTCCCTCGGAACTTTCTCTATAAGGTTTACTTCAAGTTTTTCGGGTCGCTGAATCCGAATTTTCAATTTACCCCCAAATTTCCCCCCCCCAAAAAAAAAATTGTTTTTAACTTAAATTTCTTATTGTTTTATGAGAAAAGCATTACGAAATTCAGAAACTAGACAAAATTTGCAAGAAATAGGATGCATGACATTATGACGTAGAATAAACGGGGAGAGAGGGGCCTGCCTCGGATCATTCCCCGCGCGCTTTTCCAAAAAACTAATTTTTTTCAAAAAATCAATTTTTTGGGGGATTGCCGGGTGAAATTTTGGTGGGCAGTTAAAAATTCGGATTCAGCGACCCAAAAAACATAAAGTGAGTCGAAATCCAGAACTAGTATTAATTTTGCCAGATAAAATCCCCTATTGCCTGGACTTCATAATTTAGTGTACGTAGCGCCGCAGTGCATGTTCAGAGGCATCCCTCACCCTTTCCGTTCCTCCTAATTCATAATGTCATATATCCTATTTGTTGCAAATTTTGTTTAGTTTATGAATTTTGTAATGCTTTTCCCCTAAAATAATAAGAAAGTTAAGTTAAAAAGAACTTTTTGGGTGGGGGTGGGGTTCGGGGGGGGGGGGGAATTTCGGGGGGAAAGTTAAAAATTCGGATTCAGCGGCCCAAAAATCTTAAAGTAAACCTTATAGAGAAAGTTCGGAGGGGAGATTGGAGGGCGAATGTAAACGTGTGAGTGGTTAATTGTAATTGCGCAACTTAGTTTACGCAGCACCGCGCGCATGTTCCGAGGCAGATCCCCCCTTCCCCTTCATCCTAAGTCATAATGTCATATATCTAATTTGTTGAAAATTTTGTCAACTTTCTGAATTTTTAGATATTTTTTCTCTAAAACAATAAAAAAATTGATTTTTTAAATAAAAACCTTTTTTTTTTGGGGGGGGGGGGTCTTTTTACCAAAATTTGGGGAGGTTGACGGGGGAAATTTTGGTGGGAAATTACAAATGCGGATTCAGCGACCCAAAAAACATCTAGAGAGCCGATTTTTTCTGTAGATATTATAATTTGAGTCTCTAAATTTGTTGATTTCAAAAAGCTGCTCCAGTAATAAATATGTGTATATAGCCATTGGAAGATATTTACCCTGTAGTATACCCTTATAGGGGAAAGGAATTTCTGAAAGAACAAGTGCTGAACGAATATTATTTCCTTCTTTGTCTAATTTCAAACAAGTCTAAAATTGGTTAATTATGTATTTTTACATTTGTTTACGTTGGTTTTCAGTCATTCTTCGAAACAGTGAGAATTACTGTTACGAATATCGTGCGCATTCTGGAAATAATTAATTACGTTTAACTCTAACTATTACTTTAACTATTTCTCTAACTATTTCTATAGTATTTCTATTCACGACTGAATTTAGAATAAAACTTGGGTATATACATCTTCATACAGTTTTATTGGAATTTATTGCATGTTTCTTTTACATATACATATATATTGAAATTTAAAATATTGTTTATTTTAATAAAATCACAAAATATAAGACAGCTATCTTGAAACGTAAATACAATTGCCATCAAGAATATTTATAAATATTTAATATATATTGTATTATTACAGTAGATATGACCAAAGAGTTTTGTTGTTGTTGTTGGTGGTGGTGGTGGTTGTGGTGGTAGTGTTTCGTGTTCTGTGCAACATTTTCTGAAAGACATTGAAGGATTATTATTTCTTCAAAATAAAATAGGCATTGATATATGATGTTTAAAAATACATGAAAATAAGTGAAAATATCTTTTGACACAGATTTGTCAGTTATAATAGTAATACGATATGAATAATTTCTCTATTAATATGACTTAGTATAATAAATCAATGGACTAAACTAAACCACAAATTGCTTGCGGAGATTAGCTTTTTAAAATTTTATTTCTTTGTGAAATGCGAAAATAGAGTAATTATTAATGGTCTATGGAACAAGTGCACTTTGTTTGAATACTTTATGACCGATTTTATTAAAAATAGAGAGAGGAAAATGTTTATAATTTTCTTCCGATTATTAATTTCTTCATAAGACTTCGAAACAAAAATGTATTTAAGGATAAAAATTTATCTCTTTACATTCATAAAAAATTTTTTGAAAACATTTTCTTCGTGCCTGCGTATTTTTATTAGATTCTAAATTTCTGTTATTAAAAATTAAATTTCTAGGAAAAAACAACAAGGAAATAACAAACACATACTTTTTACATACATACATAATGGACGATTTAATGATAGATGTAACCGCGATTATGTCTTAAGGGGACCAGGTAAACTATATCTCCGCCATGTTAAATTCACCTAATATATGTACCTTTTTCTCAGAAACGTTGACAGATAGAGATCTAGATTTTTTATGGTAGTTAGAATAACAAGTTTTACATACTTTAACACAGTTGTTTGATGATTTGCTGATAATTATTTATTTTAGGTAGTGAAAATTCTAATTTAAAAATGATTTTCAATAAAAAATTAATAATAATTTTCAGTGGAGCGATAATTAAGGTGTTAAAGCCCATTCGGAGGGGAGAATTTCTAAAATTGCAGAAATACGTATTTAATTATTTTTTTTAATAGGTTTGTTATCTTGAATTTCATTCTCATATCTAAAACTGCTGCTTGGATACGCCAAATGCTCAAAAGGTTTCGACACCACATTTAACATCATCGGTGGTGAATTTCTAAAATCGCTTAAATACATGTTTAATTGTTTATCTAATAATTTATTTACCCTGAATTTCTTGATCCTACTTAAATCGGCTGCTTATATGGGCAAATGTTTTTAAATTCTGTTTAACTCCTTTAGAGAGGGGTTGGACTGAGATAAGTGTTTCACTATTTTTTAGTGGATTTATTTTCTGTAATTTCACTCTTTTAACTAAGACAGCTACTGAGATATGGAGAAATTGAAAAATTTTTAACAACGCATTTACCCACTTAGGGCCGATTTCGTATTTGGTCTTTCATTTCTCAAATACACGATTACTGCTTTTTTGTAACTTTTTTTTAAGCGGAATTTCACGCTCATACCTATAACTGTTGCTGAGATATGCGAAATGTCCTAAAATGTTTTGACCCCGCCCTTTAACCCCTTCATGTTGGAAATTTCTAAAATTACTGAAATACCTGTTAAATTATTACTTTCTTCTATCTTCAATAGAAGAAAGTATTGTAATCGTAATTTATTTCGACTTCCGGTTTCCGATGGATTTACACGTTTTAGGGGTCAGAGATCCCAAAAAGCATGTTTATAGAAAATGTCTCTATGTCCGTGTTTCCGTCTGTCTGCCGCCATTGCACCATCAAAAAGTGCATGAAGTTATGCATAGAATTGGACCAAATTTTTATTTTAAGTTTTTGGCTATGGCAAGCAGATCCTCCTTGAATTTGGAAAAAATTCGCCGGTAGGGGGCGCTGTAATAGCGATTTTTGTGCGATTTTGAATATTGTACCATCCATAAGTGTAGAAGTTATGCATAGAATTGAACCAAATTTTTATTTTAAGTTTTTGGATATAGCAGGCAGGTCCTCTCTGAATTTGGAAAAATTTCGCCGTTAGGGGGCGCTGTAACAGCGTTTTTTGTGCGATTTTGAATATTGTACCATCCAAAAGTTTATGAAGTTCTGCATAGAATTAAACCAAATTTTTATTTTAAGTTTTTGACTATAACAAGCAGGTCCTCCCTGAATTTGGAAAACAATCTCCGCTAGGGGGCACTATTTTTGCGATATTTGTGCGATTTTGAATATTGTACCATCGAGAAGTGTATGAAGTTATACATAGAATTGAGCCAAATATTTTGTGTTTGTTTTTGGTCATGGCATGATGCTCCTCCCTAAATTTGGAAACTCTCCGCCGGAAGGGGGCGCTATAATTGCGATGTCTGTGCCATTTTCTTTATTCTACCATCAAAAAGTGTATAAAATTATGCATACAATGGAACCAAATTTTTTCGTGCATGTTTTTGGCTTTGGCCAACAGGTCCTCCTTGAATTTGGAAATATTGAGCGGTAAAGGGGCTCTGTGATAGCGATTTTTGTATGCTTTTCTTGATTTTTCGTAGTTCTGTTGTCCATCGGCGGCGAGTGCAGAGGCGGAAACTCGCTTTTTGCTAAGCCGGCTATTCGCAAACATCTGATAAAAACAGTTTTGGGATTGGCACACCCAACTAGTTTTTTTAGTACATTTATTTCCTGGAATTTAAGGATCCTACGTAAAACGGCTGTTGAGATATGCCAAATATTCTCAAATTTTCAACCTTCCCGACACCCCTTGAAAGGTTGAGAATTTCATAAACCGCTGAAATACGTATTTCATTATTTTTTTTTAGGATATTTACGTTTTGGAATTTCACGGTCCTACCTAAAATGGCTGATGATATTTGTTAAATGTTCTAAAACTGTCGACACCCCTTTTAACCCCATTACTGGGGAATTTTTAAAATCGCTGAATTTTCTCGAATTTCATGGTTCTGCCTAAAACGGCTTCTGAAATATGGCTAGATCTTCTATAACTTTCGCCACCTCCACCCCCGCCTCCCCCTTTAACATCGTTAGTCGTGGAAATTTCAAAAATCCTTTCTCAGTGCAATATTTATGTTAGAAGAAATATCCTCCCTCCCAATTTTCATGCTTTTAGGTTCAGTAGTTTCGGCTTCGCGTTGTTTATGAGGAAGTCATGACAAACCGTTATATATATACATATATATATATATATATATATATACACATATATATATATATATATATATATATATATATATATATATATATATATATATATATATGTGTGTGTGTGTGTGTGTGTGTGTGTGTGTGTGTATATATATATAGATAGATTACCAAACAGATTTCTTCATAAGATCATACTATTTTACAGCTTTACCTATATATTTTCTATAGCTTCAGTTGGTAACGACATTTTAATGTTCTACTGTTGTCATTTAATATTGTCATTTCCCTTATTCTTCACAAAATATGTACATAATTTGTTAATTTTTCGGAAAATATTTACACTTATGTAAGGTTAAAGATACCTATAACTTCATATATCCATCCTTTAAATCACATTCAGAATTTGCAAATTTGTTTTTCTAGGGTATCACAAGATTTTTTTTATTTTTATTAAAATAAAATACCTTTATTATCGTTTCAACAAACCGAATTTCATAATTCCAGTAAAACATTTCTTTGTTCATTATATTTCGTACAAATTTCGCAAACAATATTGATTTCTGTTAATGTCCCCGCTTACTTCTAACATAGTTAAGATAGCTTTAATTGAATGAGGTCCGATGGTTCTAGGCTAGGTTTTGTTTTTATAAATTCAAAAGGGCGGCCGTAAAATACAAAATGGCGGTAAAGACGAAAAAAAAAATTACGCACCATATTTAGTGGCATATCATTGGATAGGTTTTCAAAATGAAGACGATGTTTCATTGACTATTTTACTGTCAGAAGCTTCGTTTAAATATTACACAGCCTGGAAGTTGTGTAGGTCGGATCTCTAGTTTTACTGCAACACTAACCTTCATAGACATCTATAGGCCTTGTCAAAAGAGTATTTATAGATAGGAACTAACAATTAAACTTAAGCGTCATCAATACAAGTAATTAAAAATAGATAAGTAATATAAAAAAATAGTTTAACATTGATGAGAAATGATTAATTAGTTCGCTTTTTACGCAGTCGGGTTTTTTTTTTATTTTTTAAATTTAGTTTTTACTTGTTAAAGATTCAATAGTGCTTTTTTGTATTTTACCAGTGTTAAATTGGCCAAATTATTTTATTAAATAAAAGGAATCATCGCATGCAAAAAAAAACATATTTAACCCTGTCTGCACAACTTTTTAAGAATGAAGTTAAACCTTATGTAATTTTCACATACTGTTTATAATGTTCCCGGTAAGGTACAAATCATCTAATAAAACATTTCTGCCAGATTTTCTTTGTTGTTAAAAAATGGACGCGTTTTAAATAGATTCTAGAATATAATTATAATTTCTTAGAACTATCACGATAAAATTAAATGAAAATTTTTTGCCTACTTAATAAAATAACAAATATATAAACATATTTCAAGTATTAATTTACCTCAAAATTATATGATTTTAAAAAGGAAGACCTGGACGTTAGCATCCATCTCCATTCAAAACTTTTTTCTTCAAAAATATTCTCTCATCTAATGGTTTGATTTCTATTTATATGTACTGTTGGGAGGAAAATGATTAAAAATTCGGGCAAAATTTGTAAATTTCTTTAAAATTATATTAATCATCTTTTCAAAAAGTATATTATGAAAAGTATACGTAAGTGTAAAAGTAAGTGTAAGCTACTAGTGTCATTGATTAAGGACACGTAGCGAAATGTTTAACAAGCGTAATAAGAGAAAAAAATCAAAGATTTATCTTTTCTAATTTAAGAATGTATATATCCTTCATTTACAATACACAATGATTGCACAATGATTACACGTTAATTACATTATGATTACACAATGATTTAAAATTAATCGATGCTAAATTTAATGTCTTTTAATGTTAATTATTTTATATGTGTGTAAATTATTATGTTGTTTATATTTTTTTTCTTTCGCATTTCCAATATCTATTTTAAATAATTCATTTTAAATAAAATACATTTTTTTAGAAAGAATTAACAGTAAATATCGTTATTTAACTAAAATTTTAATGCATCTTCGCAAATATTAAAATCCCGAAGTTATTTTATTTTTATTCGGATACTTAGTCATTAAGCAATAAAATACTTAAAAATTCAATAGAATTTAAGTTAAATGTATAGCATGGGATTCAAGTACCAAATTATTTATATCTCTTCCGCAATTTGTTGCTTGTCAAGGAAAACTGTTTATCTCACTACCAACTGCTTTCTCCGACAGAGCAAATTATTTAGGTCAAAATGAAGAATTTAAATGTTACTATTCATTCTATGTCTCTTGAATATTCCAGATCTCACAAATCATCATTAGAAGAAATGAGAAATAATTCAGTTCAAGTGAATTCCATAAACTTTATTTTAGTCGTTAAACAAAATTTATCATTTTTGCGTGAAAACAATAAGCCATAATTTCTTGTTTCCTTTAATTAAGATAAAATAAAAGTGATTTTTAAATATCTATAGACGTGCTTCGTCACTGCAATCTTCGAAATTATTTACAGATATGTTTATTATTATTATTATTATTGATTACTTAACTGCACGTTTTATATCATCAACTTATTTTAATGGAATCTGAGGGTACGATGCCTGTTCTAAAACTTTTTTTTAAGATATCTCATTCATCATTGTGTGTTTTTAACTGGATAGAAACAATGATAATGGTATCAGAATTGTGGTCCCTTTACCGGGAAAGTGTTCACGGAAGCCGATCGCGAAACTCTGTCATGTAGAGGGGTATTATTAAGTGCTTGATTACGGTTGGCTAAATGCGTTTAAGAATATATTTATCGCAGTTTAAGATATTTAATTTAGAGAAGGAATCTGCGTAAAACAATCTTACCTTCAAATCATTGAAAATACTGTGCGATATTTCGTATAAGCTTGAAGTAACATTTTGAAGCACTGAAGTTTAGCCCAAGACGTCTTCTTCTAAGTAAAAATACAAACAAAATAATTATATAGAAAGAAGTAGATCAATTTTCACAGTACAATGAATGATGAGCGCAACTAATGTTTGAAAAGCAAATCATTATCACGTCTCTGATTTAGGTGATTAGCTGCATAACATAATTACACCGGCAAGGATAAAAAACAAATTCTGGCAGTAATATACAAATACACTATATAGCGAAAGGTTACGGATCACTTGCGATTTTAGACGTTTTATTAAATATCTAGAAAAATACATGAGAAATTAACCTGAAACTGCAGGTGTGTAAACAGTATAGTATAGGTCATATATTTCCGCGACGATTTTTTTCCAAAAATCCCATAGGGGATCGTCAAATCGAAAAAGAACGAACATCTTTTGGATAACCCTGTAAAAACTAATGTAGAAAAAGCGTTTAAACTCGAGATTATTAATGTGTGGCTTATTGTAATATACTACGTTCATTTTAGGAGGATAGCATGTATGCTAGGGTGGTCCGTAAAAAATTAACTTTAAAACTTTGTATGGAGCACCCTCCCATTGTATTCTATGTATAAAATAATGACTTCCACAACAATTTCAGAATTTTAAAACATGTTTTAAGGGTCGCTACCAGGGTTTGAACGTTAAAAAAATGACATATTTTGTAATATAATAATAAATTTTTAATACAAATCCATAGACATTGCCAAATTGAGTCATGCTATGATATTAGGCTGTACCGACTGTCATTTGTTTCATGTTTCAACATATTTACATAGTCTATTGTCCAAACACAGACATCAACACACATATTTCTTTTCTACATTCTATTTCACCTCAACTTGGCAGCATTGTGAAAGGTAGAGAATCTAACATTCCGCCTTGAAAAATAGTTCTCTGTTATTTTTTAATCTTAAATAGCTAAAATGCATAAGAATTTATAAGATAATGTTTATAAATTATCGATTTTTTGATTTTTTTTTATAATATTCGTAAAATGTCGTACTAAGTGGGCATATTCGTATCAAAAGCACAGCACAGAACTTAAAGACAGAATTTTCAGCAAGCTTTCCTTTAACTGTTCACTGGCATTGCAAAATTTTAGAATACATTTCTGGAATTGAAACTGTAGAGAGATTATCCTTTATTGTTTCAGGTAAAGGTACTGACCATTTAACTAGCTGCTCCAAAACTTCAATCAGGAAAAGGCGAGGCAATGGCTTCGGCTGTTAACAAAACATTGGTGTTGCGAGGATTACAAGCAAGTAAAATGTATGACTATTGATGTAACATTTGTTAATACCTGATTATCAAGAGAAGCTTGCGCTAATCTGGATTAGAACACGAACAAAGAAATGATTTGGCTTACCATCATCACGTTCTTGAAATTATGCTTGAGGAAGTTATTAAATCTCTCGGAGTTTAAAGCAAACCAGACAGACTGTTACGCAAATGATTTAAATTTCGCGGATGTCTATCGATTATGGCATATTTCAGACTCCCATAACTTACAATTTAATCGATGAAAAAAATAACACAAAATGCGTCAGAAATTACAGAATTTGCTCAAAATTATTTTAATGATTTTCAACCAAAGAACAATTACAAAGAACCAACAGAGCTTACCATCATTTTCTTAAGAGTTGTACCCAAAAGTGGTGTTTAAATTAGAGCTCCAGACGGATTACATTGGGTTCCATGGATGGTGAAGGTCTTAAACTCTCTCAAGGTTTATTTATTTAGAGATAAGCTTAAACTCTCTAAGCAGGAAGAATCTGGAGTTCGTCAAGTTTGCTCGTTTGTGCTGAATTTCTACATTCAGAGCTGGTATCAAGCCCAATGATTTATTGCTCTTGAAGAACTTGAAAAAAGACGAAAATGTAAATGAAATCAGTTGTTTGTGTACTTTGAAGAAGTTCCTAGGACATTTATGTACTTCACAGAAGAGATAGTTGAATTTAGCTAGTTTGCATTTTTCGATGATAATGTCTTTTTTGAAAATAAAAAAAAGGGTGCAATCTTTGAAAAATGGAGACAATTACGAATCCTTGAAACGTACACGGGCTGATCCTGATGTTATTCTCCGAAAGGACTTGCAAGATCTTCTAACAAGCAGCACTTTGAGAGTTTTTTTAATTATGGATTTACCTTCAGACTTTTTTTAATCAAATGTGACTGATTAGAATGAAAATGAATCCTACAAGACATTTAAGGCACTAGCGACTTCAGTCATTGTTGTTAATGGTGTAGCTGAAAGTGGGGTAGCACTCATGGAGCAATACAATAAACTTGATACAAAAGCTAAAGAACAAAAATAGTATTTCAAGGATGTGATGATGGCAATCCAAATCATTCCTTTGTTCACATTCTGTTCCAGAAGAGCACGAGCTTCTTTTGACAATCCTGTATAACAAAGGTTATATCAAATCTCATACACTTTACTTGCTCGGGATTCCCCACGATTCCAATATTTCATCAACAGCAGAAGATATTGCCTCACCTGCTCCTGATTGATGTTTTTGAACAACAAGTAACTGGTCAATACCTTTACCTGAAGCAATAATGGGTAATCTGTTTCAGATCCTGAAATGTCGTCTAAAATTTTGCAATCCCAGAGAACAGTTAAAGAAAGCTTGCCGAAAACTCTTTTTTTTTTAAGTTTTGGGCTCTCCTTGCTAGGCTTCTGATATGAATATGTCCATTTAGTACAATATTTTGCGAATATCAAAAAATCAAATTCCGTAATTTATAAAGATTATCTTATAATATTTTACGCATTTTAGTTATTTAAGTTTAAAAAATAACGGATAACTATTTCTCAAGGCGGAATGTTAGATTCTCTACCTTTCACAATGCTGCCATGTTGAGGTCAAATAGAGTGTAAACATGACGTACTCCTGTCTGTGTTTGGACAATAGCCTGTGTAAATATGTTGAAACTTGAAACAAATGACAATCTTTAAAGTCTAATATCATACCATGATTCAATTTGGCAATGACTATGGATTTGTATTTAGAATATATTATTAGATACAAAATATGTCAATTTTTAATTTTTTTAAACATTTAAACCTTGGTTGCGACTCTTAAAAAATGTTTTAAAACTTTGAAATTTTTGTAAAATGTCTTTATTTTATACATAGACCAAAATAGGAGGGTGCCCCATAGAAAGTTTAAAAGATATTTTTTTAATGACCACCCTAATGTATCCCCGTAGAGAAATTAAGGTTTTTATAAAAACAGTCCTAAATATCGCAAAGTTTTTTGCTTATAATTTGCACTGTTCTTAATATAAAATATCCATCTCAATCCTCCATCTCAGTCCAGGCAATAGGGGATTTTACCTGGCAAAATTAATGGTAGTTCTGGAAACGGTTTGCTTTATGTTTTTTGGGACGTTGAATCCGAATTTGTAACTTTCCACCAAAATTTCCCCTGGCAACCACCCGAAATTTTGGTAAAATGCCCCCCAAAAGATTGTTATTAAAAAAATTAATTTTTTTTATTGTTTTAGGGGAAAAGTATCTAGAAATTCATAAAGTAGACAAAATTTGCGGCAAATTAGATGTATGACATTATGACTTAGGATGAATAGGAAGGGGGATCTGCCTCAGAACATGCGCCGCTGTGCCACGTGGACTAAGTTGCGCAATCCCACTTAACCACTCACACGTTTACATCAGCCCTCCCATCTGCCCTCCGAGCTTTCTCTATAAGGTTTACTTTAAGTTTTTTGGGTCGCTGAATCCGAATTTTTAATTTACCCCCAAAATCCCCCCCTCCGAACCCCCTCACAAAAATAGTTGTTTTTAAATTATTTTTTTGTTTTAGGGGAAAAGGTATGTAGAAATTCAGAAAGTAGACAAAATTTGCAACAAACAGGATACATGATATTATGGCGTAGGATAAACAGGGAGAGAGGGGCTGCCTCGGAACATTTCCCACGCGCTGTTCTCAAAAACCATTTTTTTTCAAAAAATCCATTTTTTGGAGGTTTGTCGGGAGAAATTTTGGTCGGAAGTTACAAATGCAGATTCAGTGACCCAAAAAACATAAAGTGAGCCGAAATTCAGAACTAGCATTAATTTTGACAGGTAAAATCCGCTATTGCCTGGACTTGCATAACTTATTGCACATAGCGCCGCAGTGTATGTTCCGAGGCAGCCCTCTCCCTCCCCGTTCATCCTACGTCGTAATGACATATATCGTATTTGTTGCAAATTTTGTCTACTTTCTGAATTTCTACATAGTTTTACCCTAGAACAATAAAAAATTTAATTCAAAAGCAACTACTTTTGGGGGTAAAATTTTTGGGGGAAGTTAAAAATTCGGATTCAGCGACCCAAAAATCTTAAAGAAAACCTTATAGAGAAAGATCGGAGGGGAGATGGGAGGGCGAATGTAAACGTGTGAGTGGTTAAGTGGAATTGCGCAACTTAGTCCACGCAGTACCGCGGCGCATGTTCCGAGGCGGATCCCGCCTTTCTATTCATCCTAAGTCATAATGTCATATATCTAATTTGTTGCAAATTTTGTCTATTTCTGATTTTCTAGTTATTTTTCCCTAAAACAATAAAAAAAAATAATATTTTTAATAAAAACCTTTTTTTTTTGGGGGGGGGGGGGCTTTTTACAAACATTTGGGTGGGTTGCCGGAGGAAATTTTGGTGGGAAGTTAAAAATTCAGATTCAGCGACCCAAAAAACATATAGTAAGCCTTTTTCCAGAACTACCATGAATTTTGCTAGGTAGGGCTCCTATATGATCTCTATTGCCTGGACTATTAAGAACTCTGCAAATTATAAGCAAAAAACTTGGCGAATTTTGGGACTGTTTTTATAAAAACCTTCATTTCTCTACGAGTATACATGCTACCCTCATAAAAAATGAACACAGTATATTACAATTAGCAACTTATTAATAATCTTGAGTTTGAAGGCTTTTGCTGCATTAGTTTTTGCAGAGTTATCCGAAAGATATTCGTTTTTTTTTCAATTTGTTGACGGTCCCTTATGGGGTTTCTTGAAAAAAATCGTCGCGGAAAATATGACTTATACATTACTGTTTACACACCTGCAGTTTTAGGTTAATTCCTCATGTATTTTCTAGATATATAACAAAATATCTAAAATAGCAAGTGACCGGTCACCTTTGGCCATATAGTGTATTCAATAGCTGAATATAGATTGTCCACAAATAAAATATACACTTAATTATTCCGTTAAAGAAAATAGAGTTAATAAAATTTTGTTTTTTACTTATTAGGAGATGGACAAAACGTTAAAGTTTCTATTATTGATGGTAGATGGTGCTAAGAATGGTGATATAATGATAAATATCATTAAGAATATATATTAGAAACACTGGCTATTGCACCAGCAAAAACAGCGTGCGTTTTTAGGTTTACATAATCTAAAATTTTAACAACTGTTCAGAGAAAATTCAGAACACAGTCCAAGAAGAAGGCAATGACAAGAAAATGCATTATTCTCGGACATTGGATTGTACGTATAGGTCATTAGGGTGGGTCGAAAAAAAGATTTATTTTTTATTTTTGGAACGCTTAAGTGCGGAAAAGTTGCCTATTGTAATAAGAAGAAAAACGGCGCAAAAAAAATATGTATAATAGGTTAACATTTTCCATTCGCGCATCGTACTTAAATTTGATAAAAAATTGCAAAAATCGTGCCTATTTTGTAATTTTTTTTAAGTTAATTAAAACTTTTAAAATAAACACGCTTTAGCTTTTTATGATTGTTTCATGGTTTACATAACTTAAATAAATTAAATTCTAATCAATAATCTAATTTTTCCATTCGCGCAACATCTTAGAAAAAACATAAATTTTTGCAATTTTTCACAATTTTTACCGTGCAACTCGTCGCTTGTTTTGCTAGAACAAAACGACTCAAAACTCGCCCCATGGAGGTCTTTGCACGTAGAGTTTCCCCTCCACCCTACCCAACCAACCACCCAATTGTTGG
Source organism: Maratus speciosus (assembly GCA_963932465.1). Lineage (NCBI taxonomy): Eukaryota > Metazoa > Arthropoda > Arachnida > Araneae > Salticidae > Maratus > Maratus speciosus. Next base: position 548,371,154 of record OZ010791.1, read on the forward strand.
GAGTGGCATTTACATTATATTTGCAACTATTTACAAAGTTTTCCCATAGAGTAGCATTCTTTGCTAACTTTATTTGTGTTTTTTACGTTTTATTTTTTATATCTAATACACATTTAAAGTCTTATTTTTTAGAGAAATGAGGCATAACCAATTTAGATTTCAGTGTTGTTCGGATATTGCCATCTCTAGCTTCATGTCCATATACTTTATTCGAGGTCTCTGTCACAAGTTTAACGCACATCTTAACAGTCTCGTTGTGACAGAGACACATTCCTCTGATGAGAGTAGTGTCAGAAGTGATGAAAGATTTAACATCATCTTCACTTAGGTCCCGAGGCACTGAAGAAGGATACACCGCACAAGAATTCCAATTAATAATTTCTATGTAATCGGAGGCTTGAAAGTTTCCATTCGGTGGCATTACATTTGTAACAGTCTTCTTCTTTTGGACGGTTTGTCTTGATTTCAGATCGTTCTGTAACCAGTATCTCGAATATGTTTTCTTTAATCGACAATCAATGCCAACAGAACATTCTCTGAGTGCGCAAAAAACTCATTTCTTTCTACTACTGGATCGACAACTTGTAGTAATTCGTCGGATAATTAGAGTGATATTTGGATTGCTTGAAATACATATTTTGGTACGTCAGTAAAGTATTTGCTTATTTTATGGCAAATTACACAGGCATGTATGATTTTATAATGAAGCCAATTATTTATTTTAAGTTTTCAGATGAATCTGATTCAATCTAAGACTCGGTTGGCTACAGTTAGTCATCTGGAATCGGACGAAATACCAGAGTCACAATCCGCCAAGCCTTCTGGAGAAAGTCCCAGTGTGATTGCATTCAAAATGTCCCAAACATACTGTTGTTCTTCGATGAAAAAAGTCCTGCTGTATCAGGAATCGAACAATCTGCGGGTTCACAATCGACCACTGGAGATTTTTCACATCAAATGAGCTGCTACCCGATTGGCGCACTAAAAAATTTAGGCCCTTCTGTTTGGCCGTGGATATGTTGGAAAATTTGGCGTTAAGAAAGCTCACTAAAATACCGGATGTATATGCTCCACATTTTATGATTTTTTAGCCGGTGGAAAGCACCATTATTACATCCAGTGTTTGTCACAGTGCCATCACACCATACTAATTCTAGTTTTTGTAGTTATATTGGTAGTTCAGACAAACAAGAAATAATGCTTTGACTTATATCACTTGATGAACTCGAGGAAGGGCATACTTGTCCGATATATATTAATACTTGTTCCTGGATAAGAGAATAGTGTCCTTATTTCACATTCTTGGGAAATTGCTTGGCATTGAATTTTTCGACTAACAAAGTATCATATTTTTGTTCGTCAAAGAAAATATACCAACTTTCCTAAGGGGGGGGGGGGATTCGGCCTTTTAAATGCGTCCTATCACAATTCTTGTCTCTTTTTATTTTACACTTATCAACCACATAAGAAGAATCTGTGTCGCTACTCTTGATGCTATGACAGCTTTTGGCCGATATGCGAAACGATCGCTGTTTAGCGCTGTTGCGTTAATTTTAATTCTCATCTGCCAATTGGGCTTTTAGTTGATATACTCGGTTTGTATTTATCTTCCTCATACTCCGAGTCTTCAAAAGAAGTGTGTTTGAGTTTACCAATTTCATAGTACAATGCCACATTAGGAACTTTAGAACTATTTGTGTAACCACTCATTGCTTGCTGAAGATCACAAGCTTTACGCTCGGCCCTCAAATTTAACTTTTTTTGTAACTGTTTTGTAAATACATCCGATCCCCCTCCCTCCCTTTTTGTAATTCCTTCGAAGAATCATACACCTCGACTCAAAGACACGAATTTTCTTTCTTTTTATACATAAACATTTAATTATAATTGCACATTGACATGCATTTGGTCTTTTTAATATAATATAAATACCACGCACAACAATTGGACGGTTGGTTGGGTAGGAGGTGGGGGAACAAAACGTGCAACCACCACCATGTGGTGAGTTCTGTGTCTTTTTTTTTTAGCAAAACGAACTAAGAGTTTCACGGTGAAAATTGCAAAAAATTGGTAAATTTATGTTTTTTCTAACAAGGAGAGGGCCAACCTTGTTAATCACAGATTTTGATTATTTTAATATATGTTTTAGGTTAGAGACCCCTTAGTGTCAGGTTCAACGGATTTTATCCAACGCTCCTTAGTTCTTGAGAAACCGTGGGGGGGGGGGTCTAATATTAGTACACAACTTAAATACTTACTTTGCAAGCGAAATGATAGGTTAGTCGTAGCTCAGTTGGTATGGTGTTTCCCGGCTGATCCGCTGGCCCGGGTTCGATACCTGAATTCGCTACATTTGTTTTTTTCATTTTTTGTTTTATAAATATACTTGTAACAATAATTTAATAATTTCAATTAAAAAGTTTAATATCATACATTAATTATAATGTTAACAAACTTAAATTTATCATTTCTTATTTGTAAACTATTATTTCTCATCCTTTAAAGAGGTTTAAAAAGAAATTGGATGTATTGTTGAATGATAAAAATTCCAAAATCGTGACAAAATCTGTTGTGTCGCCACCTAGTTTTGATAAAATAAAAGAATATTCAAATAAAATAAAAATAAAAGAAGAATGAAGATAAAGGGGAAAGCAAAATAATTGAAAGCGCAAGCATACTTATTACAAATTTAAAAATCTTTAATATGCAAAAAATCGGTTGTAATTTAATTATGATGCTAATTTTTAATATAATTATGCTTGTTACTTTAAAAACAGAATAATAGTATTATCGCATTGACTTCCTTTGTAAAAGCAATGCGTAAATGATGTTTCTTTAAAATCACGAATTGAAATAATTGCTCAATATCATTGCATCGATAAAGAATATATGAAATATATTTTAAAAGTGATTTTAAAAAAATTAACAGTTTTATGATGTTTTATTACAACTATTTATTTAAAAGTAAAAAAAAAAATTAAATAGGTTAAAATTATAATTGACATACAATATTAAAAGCTTTAACTGACAATGAGATTATTAAGTTATACTTACAAAAAACAAAAAATGAGAAAAACAAATGTAGTTGATTCAGGTATCGAACCCGGGCCCGCTGATCAGCCGGCAAACGCCACACCAACTGAACTACGACTAACCCAGCATCTTGGTTGCAAAGTACGTATTTAAGTTTTATACTAATATTAGACCCCCGCCCAGTTTCTCAAGAACTAAGTAGCGTTGGATAAAATCCGTTGAACCTGACACTAAGGGGTCTCTACCCTACAACATATATTAAAATAATCAAAATCTGTGATTAACAAGGTTGGCCCTCTCCTTGTAAGTTCTTTGGCGAACAAAACAAATTTTATTATTGATCGGAATTTAATTTATTTAAATTATGTAAACCATAAACAAGCCTAAAAAGCTAAATCGTTTTCATTTTTTATGTTTTAATTAAGTTAAAAAAAAAATTAGAAAATAAAGGCGCGATTTTTGCAATTTTTCATCAACTTTAAGTACGATGCGCGAATGGAAGATGTTAACCGATTTTTAAAAAAATTCTGCCGTATTTCTTGTTATTACAATAGGCAACTTTTCCGCACTAAAGCGTTCCGAAAATATTTCTTTTTTCGACCCATCCTAATAGACACCCTGTTCTTCTGTTATCACTAAGTGCGTTTTTTTTTTGGAGGGGGGGGGGTAATTCAGAATATCATTTATAATACAAACATGACATCCGTACGTGATCTCAAGCGATAGGGAAGCCTTTCTTTTTGTTACACGGATATTTTGGACCGTTCTTGTATTGAGTTGGGCTATCGTCTTGATATTCTGCGAGCAACTAAAGAAGCACGAGATTTACTAATGTCTTATTTTTTTATCCCTCAGTATGCTATTTCTTTCTCCTAGCTACTAAAGTATCGTCTACAGAAAAAAAAAAAAAAAAAAAAAAAAAAGATCCGTCGTACAAGCCAGCCGTAAAACAAATCAGATGTATCATTGTACTGTTAAATACTCTACTGCAATTTTTTAACCCCATGTTTGGGGCGGAATATTCCCATCACTAAGCTCCAGGTTACACAGGAATACAAGCAATATTTAAGATAATATAATTCTATAGATTTAATGAATTATAAATACAGTGACGAATGATTAATACTCTCAAGGATTACATTCATATTTGTAATTGAGCTTTTTTTTTTATAATGTTGAAAGAATCATATCTTCTAAGCAATTAAAATAAAATGCAAAGAAAACAGCATTACAATTTTACCCTTTTGCAAGACGCTCGTAGGGATACACTTCTAAGCATCGCACATTTTCAATTTTTACACCGTTGTATTGGAAAAATGTACTTTTTAATTCAGTTACTTTGAAAACTGCATCTCAAGTTATTTTTGAGATATTAAATTATTTTCCAGGTTTTAGCGCCATTTGCTTAATTTTGGCAACTTATACACTATGACGCAAAAGTTTAGACAATGAAGAAATTCTTACATACTTTGAAAAATATTTATTCAATTTTCAAATCACTGCTTGAAATTAATGTTCTGTACATATAAACAATATTTATAACAAAGAAAAGTGGAATTGTGCATATTGCAATAAATTAAATGGTAACAAAAATAAACTGCTGTCTCAAAAGTTTAGACACAAATTAAATAAAATCGAAATAAACAATTTTTAAAACCTGGTTGCGCATCCATGCTTATGTATTACGTCATATACACGAGATTGCATGGAAGAAACTAAATCTTGCATAGTTTGTGGATCGATATCGTACCATGCATTCTCAATAGATGTCTTAAGTTCCTTTTCAGAAGAGTATTGTCTAGCGTTGCTATAAACTTTGCGACACATGATGCTCCAAAGGTTTTCTATAGGGTTAAGATCTGGGCTACATGCTGGCCAGTCGAGAACTCTTATATTATGGGAATTAAACCAAGATTTTGAATGTTTTGCAGTGTGAATTGAAGCATTGTCTTGCTGAAATTCCCACTGAGGACCCCCTAGAAGCTCAGCAAATGGCAGTAGGTTTTCTTCTAATGTCTGTGTATAATGCTGTGAAGTTTGACGACCACTGGTGAAGGTCAGAGATACTTGTCCATTATAGCAAAAGGCTGCCCAAACCATCACCGAGCCCCCTCCTTGTCTGCGACTAAAAAAACGTCGAGGTTCCTTCCGCAAGTCATGGCAATACGATAAACAACCATCTGGACCATCCAGATTCCACTTTTTTTCATCGCTAAATATGACTGACTGCAATTTCTCTCCATATGACATATGCTTTCGAGCCCACATAAGTCTTTGTAACTTATGATATGGTTTCAGAGCTGGTTTCTTCTGCATTTTGCTATAAACGATTGTTCCTTTTTCCAAAATTCGTCTACGAATCGTATCCTTTGATACAGAGAGTCCCGATGAACTTTGAACTCCACGTACGCTCATTTGTTGAGTACTCGCTAGTCTTTATATCAGGCGATCCTCTCGTACATTTGTCACACGTGGCCTCCCGACCGACATTTTGCTTTATATTCGGAACCACTCGATAAAACTCGATAAATAGATTTTTTTGACCTATTAATAATAGCAGAAATTTCAGAAACGCTCTTCCCTTCACCTTTCAACTGCCAAATCCTTGAAACCTCATTCACTTGAATTTCTTTAGCTCTCGGCATGTCGACTATGAAGCGCAATCGTTTGCAGAACTTAAGTACTCCAAATTTGTGACATCATCGATTCTAAATTTGCATATGCCAGCGAATATTCAAAGAAAGTTAGAATAGTGTCTAAACTTTTGCGACAAGCACATTTGAATTTTTATGAAAAAAATTAGTATTATAGCAAATAAAACGACTGTCTTTTGTACATAGCATTTTAAATCAGTTTTTGAATATATTTACAGGTTTTTGTAATTCTGACGTCATAATTCTACATTTTAAAGCTGAATGACGTCATTGTCTAAACTTTTGCGTCATAGTGTATACTCCATTTATGTTTAAAAAAAAAGTTGGAAAATAGTAATTATAATTTTTGTGGCCATTCTCCCATAGCTACTGAAAAAAAATGTAACTAAAAAATGCACTATTTTGAAAAAAAATATAAATGAATGATTTCTGAAAAAACAGGGAGCTATTATGAACTATATTTATTTATCCATATTACAAACAAATGAAGGCATATGAATCATTAGATAGCAGATTATTTGTCTAGTTTTTTGAGTGAAGACATCTGTTTTCTTGAATTTTTGTATTATTCAGCGATAGTGACGTCATATGAATACTTTACTGTAGATGGTGTTTAAGAATGTATCGTAAATGTGGAATTCTTCAGAGGATGCGACTTACGTCATTTTCTATAAAATAAAAAAGCGTGTGTTTTAAGTCTTAAAACTGAAATATGATTTGTATTATCTCTACTTATATACATATATACAGGGTGCAATATGTTATCTACGCCGACCTTTAATTTCTCAACCGTTGGTCGTAGACATATAGTTCCAATTACAAAAACATTTCAAATAAGGTAAATATTCATGTTGTGACATTATTTAAAGAAGAAATCAATTTTATAAAAATTACGAAATCTAACATTTATACGGTACCCCAATCCGTATAGTTACCTTCAGTAAACTTTTACACATATCATAACAGATATAACACAAAATCTTGATATCTGTACTACAAAAATTGACACAATTATTAAATTTTAAATTTTGAGATTTTTACACATAATTTTTTCTTTCAATGAGGGATTAGTTAAAAGATTAATTAAAGTAATTCAAGATCAAAATCAGTGTGCAATGTTTTTTTTTAAGACGAAACCACCTTTAGTCGGTATCGCAAAATCGGAAAATCACAAAATAGGGTTATTTAATCTAAAAAATTGAGCTAACTTTTAGGGATCGAACAACATTCAAACGTCAAAGTAGGTAGAATCGTCAACCGAAAATAAAACATACTCACCCGTAAGGCATGATGACGTCACAGCGACGTCATTGTGAAGTCACACTGTGATTTTGTGACCGTCGATATGACGTCATGTGACGTCGATGTGACGTCATAGTGACTAGAATGCGAGGTCGTTATGGCCGTTTTAGAGGCCGTTTGTAACGTCACATTGTGAACACTATGTGAAGTCACGGTGTGATAAATTTGTGAAAAGTGTGTCATTTGTGACTATTTTGACATTAACTTTGTGACGAACTTGTGACGAAAGTGACAATGCTTTGAAGTCACATTGTGACCAATTTGTGAAATAAGTGACATTTGTGACGAACTTGTCATAAACACTGTGATGATTTCAAATGAAAATCAAATTTCAAATTAATTGCTTAAAAGCTTCAAAGGCGAACATCGTGAAAAAGATTCCATGCTGGCACTCGAACCCGGGCCATCAGTATAGCGCACTGACATTCTACCGACTAAACCACATGGAACGATACCCGTCCTGGAAAATTTCTCACTATTACATGTTGACAAGGCTACAAACGCAGCACAAGATGGAATATTTATCGTGAGCCACCGACATGGGGCAAACACGAAACTTAATTAAATCGAGCATCGATTGAAACTATATTAATGCTTGGAAATTTTTCCAGAGAGAACCATTTGCCTTGCAAACAATATTTCAAATGAAAATCAAATTTCAAACTAATTGCTTAAAAGGCAATTTTAATTTGAAATTTGATTTTCATTTATTTATCAATTAAATGGTTTTGCCGTGCCGGCTAAATATTAATAAACAATTTGCACATAAAAAAAAGTTCAGAATTTCTCTCCCGCTAATTTTCTACAAAGAAATTAAAGCCTCATCAATAAATAAATAAAAGAATAATATATAAAAAAGCACGAATTTAACATATATGTAGTCAAACAATTTAAATTTTTAGAGCCGAATTGGGAAAAATATGTGCTTTTAAATGTAATTTGTATGAAATAGTGTTGCTAGGCAACTGTTAAAGTAAAAGAGAAAAAAATAATATATATATTGAAAACACAAGATAGCTTTTTTAGACATCTTCCTTGAACTTTCTACTGTACCAATTTTGCTAATAATTCTTTTTTTAAATGAAAGCTGTTCATTTGCAGATGTCCTCGCACTAGCTATTTTTCTAAATATTTTCACTTTTATATTTTTAATTTAATTTGAAAAGATTTTTTGAAATTTTATCAAAATGGTAGCAATCGTATTATTTCCACTGTTGCAGAAAAAAAGAAATCTTGGGGTTTATTTATCCTTATTGATACCATTTACCCATTACAATTAAAAATAACTTTATTTTAAGTCTGAACAGAAAATGACGTCACTATTTAAAAAACATTTTCGCTCATAAAGCTAATGTTACAATATATTTTCATTCGGCTGATGCCGAATATGAGACACTTGGCGTAATGCTTCAGTAAGCGCCATATTTAAAAGAAAACAATCCTTTTCTTTGATAAAACTATATATTTTTACACGAATACATCTAAAAGACATCAGTTTCTGGAATTTGTACTTCGCGGTACTGAAATTAGACCCTCAAGCTAAAAGAATACATTTTCACATGCAAAGTTTTAGCTGACAAACGGAACTTCACGTTTGAAAATCTATCTAAAGGAAATATATGTCCGTGCGTACGGCTGGCGTAATTTTGAGAATGGCAACGCTTGACGATTAAATGTCGGATTTGCAATCTTTGCTACTGCAATTTTTTGAATTTCTAAACATCGCGCATCTTCAATTTTTACACCCGTTATATAGGGGGGGGGGAAATCTATTTTCAAATGCAATTTTCTTGAAAACTTTATCTTAATTGATTTATTTATTATGTCTTTTTAAATAATTTTCAAGAATAATGTTTTTTAATCTACATCCACACTGTTAAAAATTTCCGTAAAATAATGATGCGTCAACTGTATAATTGACATTCACTTTACTATTTTCATAGAAAATTGTAGGAACACCATTTATTTACAAATATTTCGTTCGACCAATGATAAAAAAATCATCGTTTAGCAATGATTCCTGAATCCGTTCGAACGAGTGTTATTTTACGCAACGTTACTTTCCTTGTACCCTGCTTGTAACCAATGAGAACATTTCTCCTCAAGAATCTAGATCTGGCAACAACAGAAACTTGTTTGTGTTTATTATGGCGGTAGAATGTTCGAATGCTACGTCCTTTCCAGCATTTTTGTCGAACGATCTGCGTCAAAAGTAAGTTCTTTTTTATGTTATTTATATTTATTTTACACGATTTATTTCTAAAGTTATGTTTAAATATCTAATTTAGATTGCTTATCTTTTCAAAGTCTAACGCAGACATTTTACATTTCGCAACAAAATTGCTGACACCATAACAAGGAAAACATGTAGGTCAAAGTTAACTGTTTTGATATTTGATTCATATTTTTAAAATCACTCGATTACAAATGTTATTTTATATTCTTTTGTGGGCTATTTTTCGCGTTGCTCTGGAAAGTTTCAATTTTATTTGCGAATTATATATGTTTTACGTTGTATATCTTCATGAATCACAGGAAAAAAAAAAAATCTTAGGTTGGTAAAATTTTAGGCTGGTATATCGTTCTACTTTTACACTTTGCAAAAACGCAAGTTGTTCCAAAAATTTAAATGCAATCCTATTGAATTAATCGACAAAAAATCTGTGAATTTTCTTAAATTTTAATTTTTATGAATAGGTGGGAATAATTTAAAGGGCAAATAAGTCACCTTTTCTTGAAAATTTCTTGAAATGAACTCTTTGTGTTAAAAAAAATTGTGTTTTTGCCATACAGGGGTGGGGAAATAAATCATTTTACTCCCCACAAGCGAGTAGATTTTCTGAAAATGTGAATCAATTTTTTTTTTTTTTTTTAACTGCAGGCTGTAGAATATATACCAAAAATGTATTAATTTTTTATTAAGCTATATTTTTCAACCGCCCAAATTACTGCTGTTAAAAACATTGTACTGAATTCTATACTATCTTAAACATTTTAATTCTCCACCCCTCTTTTCTCACACTATTTCACACAAGGTTTGCAATCTAATCCCCTCCTGTCTCCATTCAAGGACATTCCTATACTGGTAACTATGACCTGTACTGACCTTCCCCTGACATTGCATGGAACAGAGTTATCTTGCATGCCATTAGGAATATTAACACAGCCGATCTTCATAACATCATCATTCGATTATGAAGATCGGCTGTGAGATATTAAAGTATGAATATTTTTAAATAATTAGGGACTGAGTCCCCCCCCCTTTTTTTTTGTTTTTTCAGAAAAAATAAAATTCTAACTTTTTTACTTTTTATAAAAATTATTTATTGTCTTATATTGAAATTAATATACCTACTTATCTGAACTAATTCAATTGTCAATACATACTCATTTTAGATGTAACGTAAAACAAATTTGAAATCAAAACGTTATGGTTATTAATCTGTTGTTGGTACAGATGTCATATTCGCCCCATATTGGCGCGATTTTTTTCTGTCGCCAATATCATATAAGCAACAGGTACTTAATTTGCGCCAAAGTGTCGTTATTTTGCTTGATGTGGTAACCCGGATTATTTTGTTTATGCTGTTGATGTTTTCGCCAAATTGGCAACCGAAAAAAATCGCGCCAATATGGGGCGAATATGACATCTGTTCCCTGTTGTTTATATCACTGTTATTATAAAATCGCCCTCAGACCCAAAAAGTATTTCTGGAAAATTTCAGGCTTATAAGTACTTTGGAGTTTCATTTGCAAATTTTAATGTGCGATGACTTTATTTTTTTTAATAACTTCACCTTATTTGCAATCGTTCCTGTATCTTAATTTGTTATTATTTAAAATATACAATAATTTTCTTTTGATAATTTTTCTGTTTTGTCTGTATATGTTCTGTTTGAAAATGTTACTTGTAAATTTGCATTATTATATTATTTGGAGGTAGAGGGGAGATAAAGGAGGACTAAAATAATAAAAAATAAATTTATATTGTATTTCAAATAATGCTTAATAGTGGACCACTGTGCCCCAGTGGGTAGACCAGTGTACCCCGCTTCTGGGGCACACTGGTGCACTTTATGAACATATGCAAATATTTTTTTTCTGAAAAATGTATTTGAAACTATATTCTGAAAAAATTCTGAGGCATGTAAAAATGTTTAAGGATTGTTCAAGAATATTTTCAGGCAGATTGGACTTTCCATTAAAGAGAAAAAATATAAACTGCAAAAGTGGTACACTGTGCCCCAGTCTCCCCTACAGTAATTTGCCCAAACACTTTTTTTTTTTTTTTTTTTTTTTTTTTTTTTTAAGAAAAAAAGCATACACTGATCATTATTATTAGTTTTTTTTAATAGAAATAAAATTGAAGATATTAAATTTTATATTTTATTACTTATTGATTAAAATTTTTTGTAAGAGCTTCATGTATAATTGTATTACTTTAAATACTTTAATATTAGCAATAAAATAAGTTTTTATTATCAAAATTACTAGCATAATTTTATCTGTAACATGTAATTCATATACAATTTATCTGAAATAAGAATTCCTTATTTACACTGTTAAATGTACTTTGTAAATGTTATTTTATTTTCAAAAACTTATTTTAGTACCCCCCCCCCCCCCCAAAAAAAAAAAAAAAAAAAATCAAAATTACTAGCATAATTTTATCTGTAACATGTACATATGCACATATGTACATATGTACATATACATGTTCATATACAATTTATCTGAAATAAGAATTCCTTATTTACACTGTTAAATGTACTTTGTAAATGTTATTTTATTTTCAAAAACTTATTTTAGTACCCCCCCCCCCCAAGAAAAAAATTACATTTTATACTTTTACTTACACTTAGGCATATCAAACTGATTTTCTGTTTGTGAATATGCTAAGCGATTTTCATTAATATATAAAGAATATTTTTGACTTCCACTTTTACATCCAAAGTTCACCAGCCCAACTCGCAATGCTCTATTTTCCCTATAACTAATGAAGTATCTCCAGAAATAGATATTAGTCAAGTAAATTTTATTGCAAAGGAAATTTTGTGTGTAGAAATCTACTCATGATTTAAAACTTGAAATGTGATAGTAAGTAGGGGAGACCAGGGTACAGTGGACCACCCCTTATATTTTAGTTATTTTTAAAGCTTTTCTTTTAGGCTAATTGATAAGAGCACTGGACTGATTACTTATAGCCTTCAGAACACATCGTTAGCTCAGAATGAACCCTTTTATCCTGACTAGTTGTTTTGAGCTCCTAAAAGTAAAATTTTTCATCATCATACTTTTCTTTATTGGGTAATTAAAGGTTATGGATAAATAAGATAAAACAACTTTTTTGAAAAGGTAAAACACTGGTCTTTATTAAATTTAAAAACTTATATGCTTAAAAGAAAACTTTAAATAATATTTTTATCAGTATGTATTGAACTTTAACATGGGGCACAGTGGACCGGCCACTGCTGGGGTACAGTGGTCCACAATGAATACTGCTCCTGTAATGAAGAATTTTCAAAATATTTAATAATCACTTATTCTCTATAAAGAAATATTTTTTTTAAATAGTTATTTAACTATAAAATAAAGTAAACAAAGAAAAATGACAATTTTTTTAATGCTACAATGTATAGATTAGCATTTGGCACACTTTAAATTTCATGTTAGTTAGTATGTTGTTCACATTATAATGTAGCCATCTGACACTTTAGTTTTCTCCTAAATTATGAATAACAGTTCACATGTGATTTTTAAAGTAAGTTTTCTTGTTCAATATAGCAGTTTTTTTTGGGTTTTTTTTTTTTGTGTGTGTGTGGGGGGGGGGGGGGGGGAGAAGGAGAGAAATGAAAATCATGCATTGTAGAGTTAACATATTAAGAAATATTTTGTTTTGTATTTACTACATTTGAAAAATATAACTGTAGCCTAATAAGTAATAGATGACCTCACTGGATTGGTTATTTATAACTGCAGAGCACATGGTCAGCTCATAATAAACTATTTTATCCTATTTTAATCTTCTAATAAATTTTTCATCATCATATTTGTCTTAAATTTTTGCTGATTTTTTTGTACTTAATTAATAATTTGTTTGCCATCACTCCTGTATCTTATATTGTTATATTCAAAATCAAAATATAATAAATTGTTTGATAATTCTTTAGTTTTATATGTTTTTTGTTTCAAAATGCTACTTGCAAATTTGTATTATTATATTATTTTGGGGGTAAAGGGGAAATAAAAAAGAATTAGATTAATTATAAATAGATTTATATTGTATTTTAGACAATAACTAATAGTGGACCAGTGTACCCCGGAAACGGGATACACTGGTCCACTTCACGAGTGTATGTAAAATTTTTTTTTGAAAAATGTATTGGAAATTATGTTCTGTGAAAATTATGAGGCATGTAGAAAGGTTTAAAGAACATTCAAAAATATTTTCAAGTAGATTGGTCTCTCCGTTAAAACAGAAAAAAAAATGTTAACTGCAAAAGTGGACCACTGTACCCCGGTCTCCCCTATTGTATGTTTCAGTTTATTAAATTTACAATGCTTAATTCATGGTGCTTAAACATGTAACAAAAGTACTTTTATTTTATTAAAATCATTATTGACTAGTGTTGATTCTAGAATAAAACTGCTGCCGAGTAGGAATTCAATAAAAAAAGCTCGGTATTCTCAAAAAAGGTACTTTTGTGTTCCGTTCAAAAAACATAATATTTTATACTTGTTTGTCTAGAGCTTCCTGTTATCTGTAAAATTTTGTGATATCTTCCCAAACGATTGGTGGATTTTGTGATATATTCCTGAAATTAGCCGGGAAATTTAATATTTTATTGCCATTGATCAATGAATTTCACATTTTTTTTTTTTTTTTTTTTTTTTTTTTTTTTTTCACAATTGCCCCAGTAGCAGAAAATTCTCCTGGTATCTGCGACAGATATTTCAAAGACAAAAAATAATCTGCAGGTAAAATACTTTTACAATTGAAACGTTAATTAATCAAACAATCACTTACCTGTAGCGTTTTTATGCATTTTATAGTTTTTTATTAATAATAATGTTAAGTTTTTGTATTAAGTAATAAAAAACTAAACATAATATAAAGCAAAATAATGGTTCAATGGAAAAAGAATCTGCAAAAGAGAAAAGAAAATCTGCGACGCCCGTCTCCCGTCTCGAACTTTCTGCTACCGGGACAATTGCCAACACAGCTAGTTTCTGGATTTGGTCCTACAACATATTTTGAAACTCGTAGGTTTTTTTTTCATGCAATTGCCTGATGAATTTTGCAATTTTTTTTTTCTCTACAATACTGGTTGACAAATTTCACCCTTTTCCTGCTACCAAATGACTAAATTTACAATTTTTCTTCCTGTAATTGCCTGATAAATTTCATGATTTTTTCCTTGCGACCGATTATTAAATTTCGCATTATTTTTCGTGACTTGCCGCTTCATCTTCTAACTGATTGACAAAATTCATGGTTTTTCCCATCTAATAATATGATTTAAATAATTAAAATTTAATTAATGTTAAAAGATTCTTTAAAAAATAGGGTAGATGTGCCAGTAATGAAGACCCTTCCAGTAATGGACACCCCTTGATGTTTTTAGTTAATAAAAAATAACTAATAAATATTTAGCTTTAATTATTTTTTTAATAATTCCCCCTTGCATGTTTTATAAAACTGTGTTGTTGTTGACACTTTTAATCAAACCAATCAGGGAGCAGAAAATAATGTTTCAAAGTTTCGCTGTTTTTCTGTGAAAATCTTAATGAAGAGGCTAAGAGCTGGCTTCGTTTAATTAAGTTATATATTATTTACTTTTTTGCAAAATTTGAATGTTTTTGTTTGATTAGCAATAGAAAACTTAGAATTTTATATACTAACGGCTATTTACAAAATTTCATTTATTTTTAAGGTTTTAAGAGGGGGTGTCCATTACTGGGACGGTTAATTCGTCATTTTCCAGTAATGGACACCCCATGTAAACATTGCTAAAAATGCAATTTCAGTAATATTTATAGTGCATAAAATATTTTGACTTAACTGCAAACCTAAATAATCAAATTTAATTTTTAAATTATACTTACCAAAATTTAATAACACCAAAACTTTTATAAATAGCTGCTTTCAAGTTATTTTATGTGGATTAATAAAATTTTAATATTTTATTTATTTTTTTTATATATATTACCTTGCAGCCAGGAAGCAGAAAATATTGTTTAAGAGCACAGTCAAAGAGGGGCTCATAGGGCTTAATCCCTCTCCGTTTAAATAAAAACAATTAAGTTATAGAAGTTATTAAAAATCTATTTTCTGTCTTAAATGTTTCCTTATTCATCTCTGACCAAAAAAAAAAAAAAAAAAAAAAAAAAAGTAATATTAATGAAAGTTATAGGTAATATTCATGAAACTAGTGAATCTGCAGATCAGTGGCCTCAAACATCAGTTCTACAGTTTTATTTTTAAATTATTTTATTCAGTATTTAAAATATTCAACTCACAATATCATTTCTTTCCTATTTGTAATATTAATTATTATAAATGATATATCAAGTAGTCTCTGGAAGATTAATTGTTAAAAATAGTGAGACAAAACTAAACACTAATATTCCAAAACTTTTTTTTTTTTTAATTGACTTTAAAATCCCCCACTGTTTCAATAATTTGATAGCTGTAATTGCCTGATATTTAGTATTTTAAACTATCATGATTATCACAAATATTTTATTAATTACTGGTATCCTAATTGTTAAATTTATTTTAAAATAACCATTTTGTTTCATTAGTATGTATTCATTAAATTCTGGTTCTAAATACAATCACAAAAACAATTATATTTATTGCTTTTTATGGGGTGTCCATTACTGGGCTAGAGGGTGTCCATTACTGGGCTTTTGATATATTTCAGTTATTTAAAATTAAATTTTGATTCATATTGGGAAATGAGACTATAAGAATGGTTAAATGTTGTTGATATGTTAATATAATATTGAAAAAACTGGAATATAATAATTATAACTATTAATAAAAAAATAATTTTGAAAGAAATTCCTTAAGGGTGTCCATTACTGGCACATCTACCCTATGCAGAAGAATCATAGATTTAGCTAAATATACTAGAAGCTTGTGTATACCATAGTAATTTAATTAAAAATATATTGAGTTTCATTAGGGACTCATATATAAAATTATCAACTGTTTAATAACTTTGGACCCCCCCCCCCTTCCCTCTTTTGGATATCATATCAGTCTGCCAACCCCACCACTACCACCTTCCCTAATGATATCATTATCAATGTCTAAAATTATTTTGATTTTTGCATTTTTTTCTTTTGCTCGCAGTGATGTACAGATATAGCTATACATTATTATTCTGATACTTTTTGGATTCAAATGAAGACGAGTTAATAAAATATCACAATTATATATATATAATAACTTCATATCAAATAAATAACACTTAAAAGAAATAGGTACTATTTAAAAGTATTTAATAATAACTTTTTGTTGCATAATGCATTCAACGATATGTCCTCTTGCACACTTACCCCTGCAAATGGGGAGGGAAGGGGCAGGCAAAACTTCTATCAACAAAACAGGTGAATAACATTTTTTTTTCACTTTTCTGCACTAGTAAACACAAGTATAATTTCAAACTTCAGAAATAGTTTCTCAAACAGCGGATTATATATGCATACACATATGACAATAGAATAGGAATGCCAAAGGTTAGAGTATTCCACATTTTGGAGTTAAATAATTTTATAGTCATTTAATGATTTTAATAACTTTGTATTTTCGTAAAAACAGATAACAGACTAAAATATATGTATCAGACTATTTTCATGTAAAGAACAAATTAAGAATTAAAAGAGAAAATTTTGTTCGGATAAAAAATGATAACAGTATGAAAAGACAAATCTCTCTTCCCCTAGAGATATATCACAATATCATGTGCCAGACCCCCCTTCCCCCTAAAGTGATAACATTTTATATGCATATCCTGTTATCAGACTGTTCATCTATTTGCTTTTAATTGTTCATCAATTTGCTTTTGATTGTTTATTTATTTGCTTTCAGGATTTAATTGGTGAAGTTTTTTGCTACTTCTCAATTTAAAGTTTGCGGTTTCGATAAGTCTTCATAACAAAAAATGTGGTATGTATGGTTATGCTTAAAGTATTTTAAAATTGTATTCTAGAATTTAACATTTTGATTATATTAAACTTTGTAAAGTTGAAAGAATTTTAATTCCCTTTTGTCCTTTTAGCAGTAATTTAAAAAGTGGTTTATTATTATTATAAAGAAGATTATTTGTGAATTGTCATATTATATATATATCATCATCATCATCCGTTTTCAAGCCACTGCTGGATGTAGGTCTCCCCCAGATTTTTCCAATGTTTTCTTTCTAGTACTTTAGTCATCCAGTTTACACTGGCTACTTTTCTGATTTCATCGCTCCATCTTACTTGAGGTCGTCTTCTTGGTCGTTTTACATCTCTGGGATACCACTGTAGGGTGTTTGTGCTCCATCTATTGTCTTGTCTTCTCTATATATATATATATATATTCTTAATGTCACTCTCCCTCTTCCGTCCGGACTGTCATGCTGATTTATTATCTTAATCTGCAGACCTTAATTTGGGTGTATATCTTAAAGTAACCATAGTTGGGTTTTTGACATCAAAAAGAGGTTTTTGACATGACATGTCATAACTGACAAAAAGTGTCAAAAACCTTATACACTTTTTTTTTAGCAATCATTAGTGAAATTTTATATTAAATCAAGCTAAACACTGATTAAGTAATAATTTTATATGTTATATAAATAATTTTTATTTAGTTATTCACTATAATTAAGTTGTAATAAAATTATAAATCATAATTCAAATTATTTGTCAGCTGTCACGCCAGAAAAAAATGGCAAAAAATATTGAAAATACTATTAAATTCATTTTTCAAAGTAATTCTTTATTACTATTAAGTGTACAGTTTATTATATAAAAATTTAGCTAATTTATGCTAAAAAAAAAATAAAATAAAATAAAAATGTGTAAAGCTAAAGCGGCCACTAAGCAGTGACTGATCATAAGTTACCTAGATTTTTAATGATTCTACATGTTTGTTTTTGTAACTTAAAAGGATGAGGGACCTCAAAAAAAAAAAATATATATATATATATATATTTTTTTTTTTTTTTTGTAAATTTCACTTTAAATATTATTCAAGGGTACATTATATGCATTTATCACAGAAAAAAAAAAAAAAAAATAATGGTATTTTTGAGAAGAAAGTGGAATTTTAGTAAAATTCCAATTTTTTCTCAAAAATAGGTACCATTTTTTTTTAATTTATTAATTTATTTTTTTTTGTGATAAATAATGCCATAATGCATATAATGTACCCTTGAGTAATATTTAAAGTGAAATTTACAAAAAATAAAATTTTACGCTTCGTCTTAGAAATATCCGAAATGCCCCCTGCGCGTTCCATATCAATGAAAATCCCCAATATTTTTTTTTATAAAAGTTTGGTTTATATATATATAAATAAACTCTGCATCAAATTTTATATGTTTGAATAAAAGGTAAAAAAAAAAAAATTGAAAAATTTTGAAATTTTTTCGAAAAGATTTCAAAATTTCATTTTTTGTTTTTTTTTCACTTTAAATATTACTCAAGGGTACATTATATGCATTATGGCATGCATTTATCACAAAAAAAATTATTTTTGAGAAAAAAAATGGAATTTTACGCATCACGTCGTCTTAGAGTGGGTTGATTTTTGACGGCCAGTTATCTACTCGAGGGATATAGGCCCTATGGGAAGTGCCCTCCGTGGGGGTGTCTCTAAGGGAACCTAACCCGTATTTACGCATGGAAAATCCAAGGTTTCGAAGAAAACCACAAAAACTCCGAAACGGTTAGGCCAACGGGCGCGATTGGGTTCGAACCCAGCACCTCCCGTCTACCAGCTTCGAGAGCAGAACCTCTCAGCCACTGGTGAGGCCGTCGTCTTAGAAATCCTCGAAATGCCCCCTGCGCGAATTTTATATATTTGAATATAAAGGTATATATAAAAAATAATAATAAATTTTTTGAAATTTTTTTGAAAAAATTTCAAAATGTTTCATTTTTTTTTTCTTTACCTTTTTATTCAATTATATAAAATTCGATGCACAGTTTTATTTGTATATATAAACCAAACTTTTATAAAAAATATTGGGGATTTTCATTGATATGGAACGCGCAGCGGGCATTTCGAAGATTTCTAAGACGACGCGTAGAACTCCGTTTTTGCTCAAAAATAAATTTTATTTATTTTGTGATAAATGCATGCCATAATGCATATAATGTATTCTTAAATAATATTTATAGTGAAATTTTCAAAAAAATAAAATTGATTTATAAGGAAGGTCCCTCGTCCCCTTAAAACTTTAGATATAAACCACAATTGCGACACAAATATTCTCTGAGTAAATGATTTATAATATGAAATCAATGTAATTAAACATTCTTTAAATCAATAACTTAAAAGAAGACAGTTTGTCATTTTCAATATTTACACATACATAATATGTGCATATACATACATGTGTAGTTTCAGTTTAATTATTTAGAACAATTTGTTTATGTTAAATTTTATTTTTATACATTATACAATAGTCCCTACATTTTTTTTTGTTTTTGTTTTTGTTTTTTTTTTTAGTTTGTAAATGATGAATAGAGGAAAGCAGCTAGGACATGGCTACTTGAAATAAAGGCAAATTTTCTAAGATTTGTCATTGTTTTTGAAACTGAATCCCCACCATACCCTGATAGTAAATGATTTGTTATGATGTCAAGAACCCTCATTAAAAGGGACGCAAAGCAGGAAATAAATCAAGGAAGAAGCGAGACAGAAGGTAAGTTTAAGCTATTTCTAGTGCAAACAGCTTTACTCCTAAAAGGTCTTGGAACTTTTTGGGTTAGTAAAATCATTTGGAATGGTGTATTGCTTCAGAAATTCTTTATTACTTTAATAAATATAGAATAATAATTTTACAATTGCAATTTTCATAGCACTTTGCTCTTGTCTCCTTCTCCAGAGATATACCTCTGTTATTAGGAGGGGGGGGGGGGAGTTCTCATATTTCAAAGCAATAATAGAAATTTTTAAATGTTATTTTATTATACGTTATTGTAGTTCAATTTCATTTGTGTTATAAAACCAAAATCTGTAAATAATTTCACAATATATACATACATTTTATTTTTTCTAAATCACAACGTTGCTGTTTTTTGGGGAAAAAATTCTCATTATTAGATTTTTGAAATTTTGCCAGAAAATTTCATTGTATATTCAGTAACACGATTTTCTAATTTAAATTTTATTAGCTTGATTTTAATCAGTTACTTTTTATATTTGATTTAAATCTAACAGTTCGAAGAAGTTGTTATATTTTGAATTTAGATCAAGATATTTTGTAATAAATATTTTGTTTTGCCATAAACTTGCTGCATATTTTAGGAGTTGATGAGGGAAAGGGGGCATAAATCCATGTTTAAGCTTTTTTTAAAATCAAGTGTTGAATTATAAAATAAAAGTGCTAATAGAGAATTTAAGCTAAAATTTGTCAAATGATTAATGCATCTGTTTGACTATTAATAAATATCTAAATTTGTTAGGAAATATTTTCATGTGAATTTTTCAGTTATTAGTAAAACAATGCACTTTCTACTGGGGGAAGGAAATTTTTAGGCTGAATATAATGCTTTGTAATGTATTTTTAATCAGAGTGATAGAATATAGGCAAATACAGTTTGAAATTTTTTTTTCATATCTTGCCTTATATTTTAGGAAATTGAATAAACTATTCTCTTTTTTTTTCTTTCTTTTTAGTATTTTTTGTGCAAACTTTGAAGGTGTTACTAGATAATCATTTAATCAATCATTTGTACACTAATTGATACTCATTTTGTTTCAAAGGGTATTAAGGATTTTTAATTTTCTAAAGTTTATAAAGTTAATTTATTCATAATTTGTGGTGTGCATTTGCCCTTGCACATATGATTCAAAAATAAATGTTTTTTACTGGCAACTAGAAATTTTTTCTGTCTGTTTCTACAAATGTATGTGTGCATGAGTGTATGTGAAAAAGACTTTGAATTTTTTTTTTTTAAATTCTTTGTATTTAAAAAAAGTACATATATTAGGGATGCACCGAATATTCGGTATCTATTTGGTATTCGGCCTATTCGGTATGCTGAATATTCGGCTTGACCGAATAGCTAATTATTCGGCATGCCGAATATCGAAACATTCGGCCGAACCGAATACTTAAAAAAACTTTTAAAACATATATTTTAAAACCTTATACAATTTCTACGTTTAACAGTCAACTTATAAAGATATTCAGAATAATTAGAAACAAAATCATATTTAAATAAAAGAGAATGTTTTTACATTATTTGATGTTTGTTAAGTATTATTTAAAAAAATTAGCCAATCATGAGGATTTTCATAGGAATTAATTATGTACAAATGCAAGTTCCCCAGCATTGTCCAGTAAATAATCTGTTTCTTGCTAAGATTTTAAGAACAACGTTTACAATCTCTGAAAATGATTGCCCACTGCAGACACCGATCTAGGATGCATTTAAAAACTTCCTTGCTTAATCAAAGGGAGTAGAACAGTTATTCTTGCTAAGTTGTCACCATATAAAATTCGAATCGATTGTATTATTTATTAACTTTTACTTTAGTCTCTTCCTGACAAGCAAATATATGATCCTGTACAATTTTTCTTCCAATTTTTTCACAATCTCTCTTTGATTTTAAAATGTTTGTTTTAGAATTTAAGAAAATTTTATTCATTTGTTTTAATTCTCAGAAGAAGCTATGAAATTTAAAATTTTATTAATTAAAATTTTTTTTATAACTATCCTCTTCGTAAATAACTCAAAGCAGATTTTTTTCAACATAAAGTTTACTTGAAAAAAGCTCTTGTTTATTAGAATAAAAAATTCTGTTTTAAATATTATGCAAAATTGTTTTAAAATTTAACATTTTAATGCCTTTAAACTTTGAAATATAAAAGTATTCGACAAGCCAAATATTCGGTATTCGGCCGAATAGTTACTATTCGGCTGGCCGAATATTTGGTATTCGGCCTAGCAGTTACTATTCGGCTAGCCGAAGATTCGGTATTCGGTTTGCCTGTTGGCCGAATATTTGGTATTCGGTCAAAATCACTATTCGGTGCATCCCTAATATATATATAAATGAGGTGAATCCAAGCAAAAATGGAGTTCTTTTGAAGGTCTCTTCAAAAAGTTCTTTACTTTAACTCATTGAGGCACAAGAAATGGGCTTTGTAATGTTGAATTCACATCATAATTTTCTAATAAAATTTTCTGATACTAAGAAAATGCAAATTTACAGCTTTTTTCACCAAGTTTATAAAAGTGCAATTTGATTTGTACAACATGATGATGACATACAACTTAAATATGCCCATTTGTAAACATGAAATACAAAACTTTGGCTATTGCAGTTATCCATATTATTCTGTAAAAGTAGTATAAACAGTGAAGAGATAAAAATAAGGTCATTTGAGGTAAAGTAATTGCAAAAAATATTTAATCTACAAAAGAATTACATAGAACACGCAAACAGACATTGCTCCCAGCGTTTCAAAAACAATTTTAACAATAAAATTGCAAATTATTACTTATAATGGAATTTTAAAACACTTATTTCACTCCATACCAGGGGTCTTTCTAAAGAAATATGAAGTAGAGACCTTCTATTCTCTTTTGTGTACTGAACTATATATTCCTCATTAAGACCCCAAGAAATATATAATTTGTTGTCTTGTTCAAAATTCTTGTTCCAATTCATATAGTTTGTTACTATTACCAATTTAAATTCGATAAACTTTTTTTCTTCTAAATTCATAAATCATCAATAACTCTGTTGGCAAGACTTTTAATTGTAGTTTCGGGTTTACATTTCTATTTTTTCACATCACTTTAAAAATTCCTTGTATGACAATTAGTATAAAGTAAACATAATATCCTAAAGTTGTTTATTTTTCTTTTACTATGTATTAATTTATCAAATTAATTTTTAATAAGTCTTATTTCTACAGCACTATATTGTTTTAATGTCAAATGTTACATAAGAAAATGTAATAAAATCAGGGTTGCAAAAAAGCCGGTTAAAATTAAAAAAAGCCAGGCCAGTGACTTTTATTGGTTTTAACCGGCTTTTTTTGGCCAAAATTGGCTTTTATACAATGAAGCATTTCAATTATAAACAACACATTTTGATGTATTTTTTAATTAGTTTTAAAGACATTTAATTGAGGTAGAAATCAATATAACCCAATTTTTCAATAATGAAGACATTAATATTAGAATAAAAGGCCATACCAATTGCTTTGTCTGGTTTACACTGCACTTAACACCTTTTTTTTATTTTTACTGCTTTATATAATTAAAAAGGACAACGGTTGCTTAGTTATATATTTTATTAACTAATTTTAAGGGATATTAATAATTCAAGTCTTATTTTATTTCTCATAAATTTAAAATCACACATAAAATCACTGAATAAAAACGTCATTTCTCCCTATTAAAACAGTATTATGTAATAATATTATGTATTAGTACAGTAGTATGTAGTAACATATGCATTAATTTATGCATGAATATGCACTATTCTAAATAGTCACTAGCTTTTCAAAATTTAATTCAACAAGTTTTATTTGGAGAATTTTTTTTTAATTGTTCTCTTTATTTTATGCACTTACATGTACTAAAATTTCCTCAAATGTTATATCCTTCCTAATTTCTCTTTCAACATTGTCCATTCTATGATTTTAATCTGTCCGTATGGACATATCTGGAAGACGTTACATAACAGCTTAGTAGCAGAAAAACCTTACATATATCATTTTTATAAGTTATCAGAATATCAATTGCTTATTACATATTATCGATTGTTTATTATTGCTCAAGTATTATATAAGACAATTTCAGATATTAAATACATATAAGCTATTTAGTTTTAATCAATTTTTAAAGTAAATATCAGTATATGTAAGAATGTTTCTATTTTAATGTGTGACATCCTCTTATTCTTTCATATAATCTTTAAAATGTGTGGTATGTATAGAGCTATGATAAAGAATTCCAAACCAATACTTTAGTCTAATTTAATGTATTCTTCTGAATATTCATAATTTTTTTTTTCAGACATAATGCCTTCACAGTTTCATTCTAGCAGTTATAAAGTCTTATTTATTTGACAAAATTTAATAGAAGTTTATATTATTTTCGTAGAAAATATTTATAAGTGTATTAAAAATAAATTAATCCAAATTTTATATGAATTATCTATAAACCACCTTTTTGAAAAATAAAAGCCGACTTTTTTTAAGCGGTTAAAACCATAAAAAGCAAGCCGGCTTTTTTTGGCCTGGCTGAAAGCCGGCAACCCTGAATAAAATTATCAAAAAAGTAAAAACAAAATTGCTATTTGTTTGCTAAGCCTAACATCTTAACTATTTTATTCCAGTTATGTTTTTTTTTTTTTTTTTTTTTTTTTTTTTTTACTATAAAATATAACTATTAAGTTATTCTGTATTAAAAAATGCAGAAAGTTAATTCTAAGTGTTTTATGCAATATAATAGATAAATAAGCTGAAAATAAGTTCTTATTTACTTTAAATCTAAAGTTTTTCTCCTCATTACAACCAAGTTTTCTTATCCACGATTTTAAAATCACTACAAAGTATAATAATATAACAGGAAATATTTTATTATTCATTATTAAATTTCTGATAATTCTAACACACTAATTATGTAAAACAATTGAAAAAAAATAGTTTGTAATTTTCATGAATTTAATTTAAAAATCTGCATATTTTACCCCCCGCTTGATCCTATGCAGTTCTTTTTCGTGAGACTGTACTGCACAAAGAATGCATTGAGCTAAGGGTTGCGGTTTCTGTTAGTCAGCTTTCCACTTTTTTAGCCTTAATATGGTTTTATAAAACTTTTTCTATAAATTACTTTTGTATTTTCTTAGAAAAGTTAGTTGAATGTATTATATCAAAGTATCATTGTACTATAGCCAAGTTTAATGCATTTAACTTTTTCTTTAAGGTACCCAATGTTGATTAACCCTGTGTGTGAAACAAAGTACAGAAAATCAGTTTTCATAGTTAATTATAGTTCTGTAATATGTCCAAGCCAATGCAAATTTTTATAAAAAATAAAATGCATTCATGTGTAAAAGCAATTTGTGTGTATAAATATATAACAATGCGTTATAATATAATGTAATTTATTTATTGTAATAAATATATTTCTATGTTTTAATTGATTGTTTTGATTATTTGTGATTCACAATAATCTTTATTTATTTATTTTTTAATTTACTAGAAACAGTTTTCCTGATTTTTAAATAAGTTTTTTTTTTCTAAATACTCGTACAGCAATATTTTTATTGCATTTTAACTGATTTAATAAAGTCAGTATTTAATTAATATGTAGAAGTTTTATTAAATAGTAAAAATTCTAAATTTATTTTATTCATTTTAATTTATCAATCTTTTTTTGTTTTGTTGTAGAAAATGACATTAATAATTTGTTACTTATAAATGTTTTTATAGCCTGCTAAACTTCTACATATTTATTTGTGAAGACCCATTAAGTAAACATGTATTCCACTTGAGTACTAAATGTAAATTCATACACTTCAAAATGTCTGGTTGTGCTGTAACTAATTAAGTCATTCAGGAAATAAGTTGTGAATATTTAGATATTGTCTTAAGTTTTTTGTATTTGTTTGTCTAATCTTGTTAAAAAAAAAAAAAAAAAATCTATGGTAAGTTTTCAAATGTATAGATATTAAAAAATATATTTTTTTATACCTATAAATTACATTTTAAAAAACACAAATATAGCAATTTGTATATTCTTTCTACATCAACTGGAAATCTAAATATTCATAACTTATTGTGCAACCTTACTATTCATAACTGATTTCATTAACCCTTTAGGCTCCAATGGTACTGTAATGTACCATTAAAATAATTTGTTACAAGATTCATTTAATACATTGATTAGTAGTAGTACAATTTAGAATGAGTTATAGATACTTTTCTTTATCTTGATCCAAAAGCATTATTGGTTGCAAAAAACAAAAATATTTTAAATGGATCATTTCTTTTTCATTCTTTCTCATCTTTTCAGCTTTCTTGATGTTAAAAGATTGATGAGGGAGGGGGGGGGGGAGGGTTAAGTTTGGAAATATTTCTATTGTAAGATCATTATTTTTTATTACATTTCCTAATTCTATAAAATACTAAAAAAAAAAAAAAAAAAAAAAAAAAAAAAAAAAAAAAAAAAACATTTTAAATAAAAGATTTAAGTGGAGTTATAAATATTGCACAAAATACCTATAAATTCAAATTTAATTAATTAATTTTAATTGGCAAAATCCTTCAAAAATTTATTAAATGATTGTGTAAATCTTCTAATGTAGTTTAAAAAATTCATAAAAAATGCTAAGATGAAATTTTCATGAATTCATAATTTCAGACATAAAGGGTTAAAAACCCCAACACACTGTAATAAACTTCTCAATGATACTCTAAAAAATATATGCTAAGTTAACTATATACAGAGTTTCTAAGTCTATTATTAGTATTCTAAGTTTTAAACTATATACTAAGTTTTGCAAGAATAACAAAACACTATTTTTCCATTAAAAAAAAAAAAAAAAAAAAAAAAAATTACAAAAGTTTGATTTGCTGGACAGTGGCAGTTTTAAACATTTAACTGAAAGTAAGAAAATTTAGATAGATTTGTATGTTGAGAAAAAAATAAAAATTCTTAATTTCCAAGTAAGTAACAAGAATCTCGGCAGTAATTATAAAATTTTGGTCAATTTTATTAATTTTACATTATTCTTTGGAAATATATGAAATTTTTAAGTACATTGAAGTTCTTGTTTAATATATATAACATTATAATATGAACAAAATCCCTTGTTATATCATGGATAATAATCTATTTTGTATGATTAAGAAATTCTAGTCTAGCGCAGCAAAGAATTTATTGTTATATGGCCAAAAGAAAAGTTGCCCCCTGATCAGGCATAGTCAACATTATGTACTATTATCTTTTTATATTTTTTAATATTTATTTATTATACAAGAACTGCTATTTAAAAAAAAAAAAAAAAAAAAAAGACTGTGTATGTATACATTAGTAAAGAATAAAATCGATTTGACCAATTTGACACATTTTTACGTGTGCTTCCAAATATTCTTGTTATATGAAAATCAGAATTTTTATTTTCCATTTATTACATGCATTTTTAATTTATAGTTTTATGACTGTAAGATATATATGTCTGAACTTTTGATTGTTTTGTTTTTAATATAGTCAAAAAATCACACATATATATTGTAAGGTTATATAACAAACTGAAAATATGGTTAAGTAACTGTTCTAAAAATTATATTCAAATGACTGAACATATCCAAAGTGTTGCTGAATTTCACTGACAAATTCAAAGGGATGATAGTGGTTATTTAACTGTATTATGATTTTATTAACACATGACTGTAAAATATCTATGTACGATCATTTAATTGCATTATGGATTTATTAGTATGTACCTGTAAGGGTTTTGCCGGATTTGGCCTACATATTCAGAGGGCTGATAATGATCATCAAGAGGATGAAAAATTACCATAGAGCATGATGTGGTCACAAACCACATTAAGTGGAAGAAAACTGCAAAAATAGTTATGAAGAGTGCAACATTGAGTGGAACAAACAAGTAGAGAAATACTTATTTGACATAAGCAGGATTACAATGCAGTACAGTTAAACGTCAAAGGATACGAGGCATTTTTATAGGAAATGTTTGAAATTTCATGTTTAAAGATCATTGCACCGAAATCTTTCTGTAGATATCTGCTGTGCAATTATCTTCTTGGCTTCAACTTCGAACAATTCCTATAAAAATGCCTTGTCGTGACCTTTCTCATGTCGAACTGTTATGCATTGTAATTCTGCTTAGGTCAAATAAGTGCATTTCTACTTATTATTTTTTTCACTGACCATCACTCCCTTCATAAATATTTTTTGCGATTTTCCTTCACTCAATGTGGCTTAGAACATGGAAAGGTGCATGGCAATTTTTCATCCTCTTGATGCCTACAATCACCCCTCTTTATTTGTCAGTCGAATTCGGCAACACCCTGTGTATCATTATTAATAAATCCATAATGCAATCAAGTGACCGTATTTTACAGTCATAAAATCATAATACAGTTAAATAACCATTTTTAAAAATACGGTCAAAAGGCCATACCTTGTATATTTCAAGGTCAAATGCAAATTTATTCTTAATATGGTTATATAACCGTTTTCTTAAAATATGGTCAAATGACCATATATATATATATATATATATATATATATATATATATATATATATATATATATATATATATATATATATATATTGTACGGTCAAACGATTATTTTGACCTTTTTATACATTTACGGTCAAATGAGCATTTTGACCATTTTATACAATTAGGGTCAAATGACCATATATATATTTTTTACGGTCATATGGGAATATATGTATAATATGATTAAGTAACCGTTATCTCTAAATACGGTCGAATTTCCGGACAGAATGCTGCCGTTCAAATGACCGTTTTCTGACGATGAAATTTTTAACAGTGCACTGCATACAGGCTCCATTACGGAATAAGCCATTCGCACTTAAAATAATATAAATAATTCAGCATTTGTTCCTGACTAATTTTTTATAGCGAAATTAAAACTTCATCAATCAATATTAAAAAGTGACTGTTCATTTGTATTTCACAGCTGTTCCTCCTAGAATATGGAATGTTGGGTGATCAAATTAACGCCAGATATCCGCATGAGTCCGAGGATGTTAAATGTGGTCGTAGAATTTTAAAATTTGTTTAGTTTTCGAGATATAAATTTTTACGTTATTTTTTGATGACATTTCTGTAATGATGGAAACTAAAATTGCTCCATTTTTGTGGATAAAAGAGAGAAAAGGGAAAATGACAAGGATTATTAGGTATCATTGTTTGAAATCATTTTTAAATTGAAATTAACGTATATTTGAATAAATAGTAAAAAAATGATTGTAGTTTTCAAGAAAATTTCACGAAATACGAACTCACACATATTCAAGCTTCAGGAATCCGTTTATTTTAGAAACACAAATTCGACTCTCGACTAGAACATTGAGATAAATTCTGTTGACGTCAAAAGAAAAAAAAAACATCGTACGTTATTTTCATTTAATTTAAAGTCGTAAAGTAGATTTTCAACCATTGCCTTAAGATGGCTAATAACACATTTCAGAAGCGAACATTAAAAATGCAAAAAAGCGAGAAGAAAAAGAGAAATGTTTTAGCGAGAAAAAAAAAAAAAGAGTAAAGTTTTAGCGGAAAAAAAAATAATTCTTTAAATATTTATTTTAATTCATAAATATAAAATGCTTCTGAATAAATTTGTCCAAACAAATTCATTTTTGTATAAGTTGACCCAAATGACATCATTTCTACGAACTCCGAAATTCGAAGCAAAATCTTGGAAGAGCGAAAAGCTCTATGCAAATAAAGTTATAGAATATGTGCATTTTTATTGGGAAAGTTTTGACTTAAATTGTAAATATAACTTATTATTTGAAATATTGTATTTAATAAAATTACTATTGCAATGGCTTTCTAAATTTATAATAAAGTTAAGATTTCATTTTTTGCAAAAAGATCGATTGTCTCATGCAATTCAAAAGCAACACAACGAGTTGCTACGCAACTAGTTATAATTAAAAGTACATTTCCAGCAATCATCGCTAATGAGCTACTGTTCATTAGCGAAATATTTTGCATCCGAAATATTTTGTGTGTCCCTGTAAATGCTATATACACTTCGTATTATACATGAAATAATTCATAGTATGTAAACCTCAACGACGTATATCAATTTCATTACATATCAAATAGATTAACATAAATATAGTACGCCGCAAACAATTCCCTCCACCCCTATATCATTATGTATTGGAATTCCTTTTTTAGCCTTGTAAATAAACAATAACTATTCTCTGCATTGCATATTTTACGGAATGCACATATTAGTGCGCTTCATAAAGGCATATCAATTTTATTCTGTTTGAAAGCGTGTAAAATCTTTAAAAATCATTTGAAACTATTTTTCCCCACAGGCCGTAATGTAATGGAATATTTTTGACTGTCCCTGTAAATGAACTAAACATGCTACAAACTTCATTACAAATAGGGACCTTGCTATGGTAAACGTCAATAACATCCAAAATTTTCAGGTCCATCCGAGTATATTTACGCGAGTTAGAGCGCGGACAGACGGCCAGACAAATCGAAGTCATAAACACTTTTCAACTTTATCGGGCCTGAAAAACACTTTATTTCAATGCTTAAATATTATTTTTTAATTTTTTAATGCCATCAAAATAAATGTATCGAAAACGTAGAAAATGAGTTTACAATCAAAGAAAATTTAATAACTGATTCTGAATGTCTACAATTAAATGTTTGATTAAAATCACAAACAGCAAAAAAAAAAAAAAAAATGCTTAAATACAATTAAAAAAATAAATATATCAATTTGAAAAACACTAAATAATTAGTGTTTATAATTGTACTATTAAACAACAACAAACTACAATAGATGGATTAAATGCATTTAAGAATTTCTCAAACATCTTCCCATATGTTATAAGGAATTCCTATTATTTTATAATTTTGGCAAATGTTAAATCTGAAAACATTGGTATGAAGATTTAAGATTTTAAATACTAATTTAAAATATTATTTGCAATGAAAAAAAATTCTTTCAAAAGTAAAAAGACTTTTTCCCAGTATAATGTTAATTTCAAAATTGAAACAGTTTCCTAATATCATTATAATCGAACATCATATTTAAATCCAAAATATTAATGACGATAAATACTGTGTTAGAACCAGTCTCTGCATCAGCTTTTTTTTCCTTCTAGCAATGGCAGATTAAAATATTTTAAAGCATCGAATCGGAAAATAATTCTAGATCAGTCTCATTGCATATAACATACTACAACTATTTAACTCATGTAATAATCTATCAAACGGAAATAAAAAATTTAAATTAAATAAGACATACCTTTTAAGTTCCATAAATAGTTTAATAATATCCGTGTTTTATCCTAAATTGTCAGACATATTTCTGACAAAATGACAAAATTGTCAGACATACTTCCCGCGTCAAAAGTTCTGATCCTTATTTTATTCTGCGGTTTAATCGAGCGCAGACGATATTGGCAAGCAGGTGCTTATACTGTATTATTATTATTTTTTTTTTTGTAGACAACAGATTTTTAGAGTTTAAATGCGCAATCATTTTATCTTTATGTGAGTGTAATGAAAATTTCCTATTTGAATGAGACACCTGCCTTTTTTTTTTTCTTTTCTTTTTTTTAAGTAAAGTTTGTTTTACACGTAATAAATAAAAATTAGGCATCTTCTTAATAAATGAAAAGAGAGTATACAGGATAAAAAAAATTTCTTTGTCAATCTGTCATTTTTTTATATCCATTTTCTGTAGAATAAAACAATTTGTAAAAAAGCTTTTTTTAAAGTCGTATCTCTAAAATACGAATTTAAAATACGAATCATTATATCATGGGTTTTGTATAAAATTTGTATAAATATTTTTTCGTAAAATGCTAATTTTATTTCAAAAGTCTGAAAGAAGTAGAATTTTTTTTAAATAGTTATTTAAAATAGTTAAACACTAACAGGAAAAAATATGACTTGAATGCAAATTCTAAAGAAAGAAATGTATATATGACTAAACTCTGAATACTCTTTCTACGTGCTCATTAAAACCTACAGACTTAACTGTAATAGAAAATTTTAGTTTGAAACCACAGAAGTGTTTTGAATACCACTAGTCGACAGAAAAAAAAATTCTTCCCTGCAAACTAAATATGTAATGTGTACAGATTTAATATACATAATTCTGAATATGTTATCCAAATTGCGCCAGTACGTACCATTTTTCCGAGAAACACTTTTATAATAATAACAATCAGTGAAGGATTAAATTGCAATGGTAGATAAAATTGAAATCATAAAAAAAGTATAATTTCACTGTCTTAGATAACAAATTGATAAAATATAGCATGAAAATCTAGTTTGTTGATACTTGTACCATGCATTTTCCTTTTTATGCCCCCCCTCCCCCCTCTTTTTGTGTCCGAATTTAATATTTCCTATCCACTAATATGTTTTCATTCCTTATGTTGCTGTAACTCGGGCATGTTTAAAATATTTCTGTTCATTTTCAAAGATTTTTGATGTTCATATTTTTGTCACACTGTGACTTACAATATGGTGGTTTTTTTCGTCACATATGTGACGTGACGTACGTTACATGCAGTGACATAACAGTGACGTCACAATTTTTTTTTCATTGCTAGAAAATATAATTTTACGTAAATAACATGTTTTGAATATTTTTTGTAATTTTTTAAAGTTTTCTAAGAAGTTCACATCTCAGTCACAATGTGTCATCACTGAGTGGTGGCATTTTGGTCACAGATGTGACGTGACCACAGTAACTCACAGTGACGTCACAACGACGTCACCGTGACCATGCATGCTATGAGGGCACTAAGGGCTAGATAAAGGGCAACGGAATGCAAACGCCCAGCCGAGCTATAACAAGCATGGAAATTGGGATTATATAAATTGCAATAGTACCGCAGCGCCACACGTTCGGGATAATACAGAAGCCATCTATCAGTGGGCATGCTAGTCAGTGCTGAGATCGTGATGGCAAACTAAGCATACATGCAATGTGCTGAAATGATACTTGTTTATGGTGAATGTCAAATGAATGTCAAAGAGGCTGCGCGTGTTTATTCAGAACGTTTCCCTAAGGATCTGCATCCAACGCATTAGTAACTGATGCATTGCACCATCTTAGAGAGACCGGCTCTGTTTCAGCACGATCCAGATCAAGCAGACGGGCAAGGTATAATGTTCGGGTGACACAGGAGGAGCTGCTGACTTGCGCCCTTTTAATTCCGCTTCTAAGTACGGCAGAAATAAGCGAGGCATATGGGCAGCATGTTTGCCATTTGTTACGTGGACATGCTGAGTATCGATACCATCCGACACTGGTGAAAGCATTGATGCTGGTGACCATGCGCGACGATTTGATTGGTGTAATTTCACGCTCAGCACCTGAGAGGAAAATCCTTTGTGACATTCTGCGGACAGATGAGTCAATGTTTACATGGGGTGGATTGTGAACTTGTACAGTGTGCATTGCTGGTCTATGGAAAACCTCCACATTACCAGAACAGTACAACAAATGTGGTGCAGTATATGGGGAACACAGATTATTGGACCCATCTTCTACGATCGGACCTTAAGGGGCGGTCGTTACCTGCATCTGCTACAAAACTTGGTACGTGACTGATATTAAGTGCTGCCTCTCCGACATGCATGCCAGGTGTGGTTTCAACAAGATGGGGCCCTCTCCGCATAAAACACCCAACGTCCGGGCGTTTGAGGCCACCGAATTTGGTGAACAGAACTTTGAATATGGTGGTCCGGTAGAGTGGCCACCGTGCTCGGCTAACTTGACTCACATGGACTTGGGTTACATCAAGGCGTAGGTCTTGTGACTGAGACTACTTCTCTGATTTATCTGAAGTAGCGCATCATCCTTGATTGTCGCACAATTTGCACACCTACTTTGCTCTAAAGTGTCCAGGACTCAGTACTGTCTCGAATTCAATTGTGCATTATCACCAATGGAGGACACTTTGAGGAGTATCTCTAGTAGATTCCGGCTTTTGATTTATTCATTTTTTTATAGTAGACCGTTTTCTGGTATTATAATAAATTTATATATATTTTTTTGTTAATTTCAATATTTCATTCTTCGCTTTGTATACGACCCCTAAAAGTCATCTCGCATTTTTATATGGAATAACCCTCTTTGGTGATACTTCGATTTGGCGATACCGGCTAAAGGTGGTTTCGCCGTAAAAAGGACTTCGTACCCTGATTTGGATCTCGAATTACATTAATTCATCTTTTAACTGATCCCTCAAAGAAAGACAAAATCCTGTGCAAAAATCTCAAACTTTGAAATTTAATAATTGTGTGAATTTTTGTAGTGCAGATGTCAAACTTTTTCTCTTATATCTGTTATGATCTGTTATGAAACTTTTACAAAATGCAACTATAGGGATTGGGGGTCCGTATAAAAAGTTAGATTTCGTAATTTTTTTTAATTTACTTTTTTTTTTACTTTAAATAATGTCACAGCATGAATATTTAGCTCATTTGAAACGTTTTTGTAATTGAAACTATATGTCTACGTCCAACGGTTGAGAAATTAAAGGTCGGCGATAGATAACCCTGTATACATTTCATCATAGGGGGCGACACTAGATTCTGAAAATGCAGAATTCCTCTTTTCTAGTTTTTTTTTTTTTTTCAACATTAAATGTAAGTACTACTTATTTGTTTTATTTTTCCTTTAATATAATGCTGAAATAATATATTTCGTTTCTGGACACGCTGTATGTTTTTCTTTTTTTCCGGATAACTACGCGTTTCTTCTGATGATAAAATTTGATCTTTAATTCATCTTGGAAGTATAATTGCGTTCAGCAATTATTATGTATAGAGAAATATATTAGGCTTTCTATATTTTGCATCACCAGTTAATATAATATCACATAAAGAAAACACAATTTATGTTGTAATGAATTAAAATATTTTATGTCATGTACTTACCTTTTCCTATTCTCTGAATTTATACCCATAAAGCCAGTATAATATCGTAATCAAAACTATCCTAGATACTTATTGGGTTTTTGATTTGTTCTCTATTCTCAAGAGGGGGGATGTTGTTATTATGTTTCAGTTATTAGTCTCTGAAGACTTTCATAAAGAATAAATTTCGAAAGAATGTAACGCAGTGAATTTGCTCTGGAATATTCCCTTGTGAATCATACATTAGCATTCAAAGTGTAAATCAAACTGTAAAAGAATAATTATTCATTAATCTTAAACATTTCCCATTCATTAGTATATATTTTTCAATTACTGCTGTTATGAAAACATTAAATAGTTTCAGTTTATAATAAATTATAGGATTTTTTCAGAAATTTTTTTCTATATATGTGTAATGCGTTATAGTAATAAAATTCTTAAAAATGTATAATTATATCTTCTGTTACTATGACAAAATTGACAAAATGTAACGTTTCGGGAAAAAAAAATAATTCGCCAGTCCATGTTGCTTTGAGTACCGTTTTCTTGTGAAAAAAAAAAAAAAAAAAAAAAGATTACTACACTGATGGGAACAAAAGTAAAAAAATGTTTTTTTTTTTTTTTTTTTTTTTTTTTTTTTTTTTTTTTAAGTTGAAAGGTAATGATTTTTGTTGAAAATCAACTTAGCATTTTTCACTGGAGATTACAATATTGGACAAAATAAGCTATGTGTTCTTCAATAACCAAACAACAACAAAAAAAAAAAAAAAAAAAAAAAAAATCGTTTTGCAATATTGTATTAAATATGATATTGATTCATAGATTTACATTTATTTACATTACTAGGGGGCTCGGCCCCCTACGAGCTACGCTCGCCAACCCCCGTCCAGACACCGCAGACCCTAAATGCACGCTAATTTGATCGGCTTTAAAAAGATTTCGAGAGACTGAATTATAATTTAAAAAACAGTGGCGATCTCCCTAAAAACGAATTTCTATTCATGTCTCTTTGATTGGGGAATTTTAACGCCAAATCCGCTGCGGTACTACTTGATTATCCTGTCTACCAATTTCGCCAAATTATATAAATCGCCAAATTATACAAATTGATATAATTTTTATTTTAAATAACGAAAGAACAAATAAATTCGTACAACATTAATAAAAACACAAATAAAACGTCGAAATAAAAATAACTTGATGACGTATACACGTGTAACAATATTTCAAAATAAGCTAATATAAAAGGAATTAAGTAAAGAGAGTCTTTTTCTCCTGGTATTTTTTAACAAAGCGAAAAGAAAGTTCTTTTAAATGAGACATTTTAAATTAATTCTCAAAATATCAAATAAATGTCTAGCGCAATTTCTAAATTTAAACTTTTTTGCAATATTATTTTGTGTTCATTTTATGTAATAGCTATAATGTGACGTAAATATGACGTAATTTCTCCTAAGACTTCTAACGCATGTTAATGAATTTATTATTTTACAATATCCTTTCCCTTTTAAAATTCACTTGTATACTTTTTATGACGTAATTTTTAATAAGTTCCTGCTTTTTATACGTAATTATTTAATTCTAATTTGAAAGTTTTTTTCCTGTTTATAATAGTCACGTGTAAATAAATTTTTAATTTGAAGCAAACATTATTGCTTGAGCTTTTTATACAGTTGGCAACAGTTTAAATTAGTACAATTTTCTGAAATCTGTAAAAAATATCTCTAGAAATGCTGAAAATTTGAATTTAAAATAGAAATAAAACCTGAAAAAATGAGTCAAAGTAAAAAAATTAATGCTATCTGCACTCCGGCAAATTCTAACGCATAAAATTATCTAAAAATGATTACACTGCCATGTATAGTTTTTGCTGCTATAAAACTTTTTTACTGGAACGATTTTGTCCAACTTTAGCATTAAATAACTCTTAAAATAATTCTTCGATTTGAAAACTGTCTACATCAGCGTGTTTATCAAACATTCCTGTATAAAACCACCGATTTTCATATTTTTGTATGCATTATTTTTGTTAATATTAACGAAGAAAGGCCTCCGGTCACAAAAAAATCAAAACCGGCGGCGGCGGCGGCGGCGGTGACAGCGGTAGTTACTTTCTTT
This sequence comes from Maratus speciosus, assembly GCA_963932465.1. NCBI lineage: Eukaryota > Metazoa > Arthropoda > Arachnida > Araneae > Salticidae > Maratus > Maratus speciosus. Next base: position 548,408,154 of record OZ010791.1, read on the forward strand.
TAGAATAGAGAGATTGATAAAGTACTTTAAACAAGTTTGAAAAATTTAATGTTTTTAAAGTTAAAAGATTTTATGTCCTTTTAAACTATTTATTAAATTATCTAATTTATGTATTTATTTTTAATCAATTATGAACAGATGTAATATCATTCTTCACTTTAAATTTTATATTTATTGGAATTAATACATCATTTATACCAGTATTTCGTTATAACACTACTATTCAAATATAAATTCACTTCTATGGTAATGTTCGATAATTATTCTTTACCGCTAGGAATGATATCTCATGGATAAGAATTATATTTACAGCTCCTATTTTTTCAAGAATGTATTTCTATCTAAAAATATTCGTTTTGCATAACTGCATAGTTATGCGAGTAAATAAAACAAATAATTTTGTTAGATTAGAGTAAAAGAGTAAAGTGCCCCAATTTTATAACCTTTCCAAATCCGCCCTTCTTTTTATTTCTCCGGTTCTGCGAAAGTTGTGCCACTTATCACGGAAGGTAAAGGGTTCAGTGATGAAAGTTTCATTCACCAAGAGGCATGCACGTATTAAGGACGCCGGATTTCCTATTTTTAGAAGACCTGAGTTCTTATTACGTCGTTTGTAGAACGTTATTTACCACTCTAATTATATTTTCCTTATTCATTGCATGTATCTTCCGTAGATAAGATGCTGACAGTAGCATACAGTGCGTTTTAGGACGCTCGGTTCATCTTACGGGAACTGAAGCTCCGACATATTGGGATGTAGCGTGGTCCCAATTTAGTCCCCTTTGCATTTCATATTTTTGTCCCGGAGATGAAATTATGAAATCTTTTTCAATTTTTCCTTATGTTTGGATGGCTAATATTTCGCTATGTTATTATTCTACTGATAATTAGTACATTTTTGTGCTTTATTTAGTGTAAATTAAATTACTCATTAAAAATAAATTTTTATTTAGTTGTAAGTTAAGCCTCGGCTTATTGGATTTCTTGAGGGGGGCCAAATCGGGACTATTTTTTTTTCTTTTGCCATATATAGACAGTATTGAAAAACAATTTTTCGCAATATTAAATTTATTTTGCATGATAGTTGTTTATGTTTATATGTGCGAGGGTAGATAGTCTATGTATAATCCATATTTGGCAGGTTTTCACTGAAAATAACATCATTTAGGGCCACTGAGAAAACGGAAATAGGGCATCTTAATTTATTTAAACGTAGGAAAATTGGTCAACTAGGTTTATAACTTATAAGTACTTTTAATATTAATTTTATAATTAATATTTAAAGCGTAAAATGCTGTAATTTACACGCGTAAAGTATTCCTTCACCTTTTCATTTCCACTCGGCATCTTCATACCAAAGTCAACATAATAAGGGTTAGGAAGTTTTAATTAGATATATCCAAACGTTATTTGATACTTCTGGTCAAATTATAAAATAATTGTAACTCCAAATCTTTTGCTCCAAATTATTTCAAACGTTGCATCTGGGTATAAATTGTGCTGATGATGAAACGTATTTTATAAAAATTGAGTGTTACAGTGAAAATTAAAATGTAAGTCACAAATTTAATATTTAGAAATCCCCGAAACCTTCCTTTAGTTATTTTAATTAATAGGAAGCATTATTCCTTATCGGCTGACAATTACTTTATTTCAGCAAAACTATCCTAAAAAACATAGATTTTTTTTAAAAGGAATAATCAAAATTTTATGGAAACATTTCCGAAATGTAATAATTTAACACTCAAAAAATACTTTTCTATTTAATATATGCTTCATTCGCTGTACTGCTTACTCTGTGTTGTGTATATATATATATATATATATATTTCTTTTTCATTTGAAAAATAAATGAGTTGAGCAACTTTTATATAATAAAAGTAGTCGGATGCCAATCCCAAAATTTTCGTATATCTCATGTATGTTTAATACTTTAAAATTCTCTTTAACAGTACTGAAATTTAACGATAATCTATGTCCATTATTAGGTTTCAAAAGGTATAGGTTTACTGATCCTGATTTAAAAAGGGTATATAAGCATCGCATTTTTGAAACAAATCATTGGATTTTGGCATCCAACTTTATAGATAGCTGCAATCAAAACTTCTATCACAAGGATCATAAAAGCGATTCCTTTTGGGCCGTATACGCTGAAGCCTAATAATGATATATTTACGTGAAAGTGTAACAGAATATAGAATTTGATGAAAAGCCGTGCATACTTTCTTGAGATAGAGGTGTTGCTGAAATTATGGAAACTGTAGCACAGCAGTGCCAAATGCTGTGCGATTTACAACAAAACTGAATCAGCAACATTTTATATCATTGCTAAAGCAGTGCGAAGTTCGATGAAAATTCGTGCCTTGGTTCTTGAAATAAAGCGGAAAACGTGAAATGTGCAGCATACCAGCGCCAGCTGGTATAAGTAGCAGTAATAAGTTTTCGATTTACACCGAAAAATTATCAATACCAGTTTATCATTGTCTAACTGAATTTAATGTTTTACTAAATTATGTGCATTAGTTCTTGAGATAGAGCGCCCACTAATTTTTTAACACATACAAGACAGACTCACAGTCAGACATTTTATAAAATCTGTTAAATCGGGTTCAGGACCTTTTAAAACGTACAAATCCGTCAAAAATCGGACGTCGAAAATTTTCATCAGCCTATTTCTTTCTCTTTCGAAAGATTGAAAAAAGTAAAAAACAAAACAAAAATAATAATCTGTTATAATAATGTTATGTAATAATTCTTTTTATATATAAAAAAAAAAAAAAAAAACCTTCCATACAAAAAATTACAGTTTTTAGGATATGCAGCAGAATACGAGAAATTGGGTTTTGCATTAAATCTTTATCTTACATGGAGAGTTCGAATATGTAATGATCAAATGTACACTGTTAAAAATATGCTACTTATGCTGCATAGTCACTCCACGGCTTTTATAGAAAACGGTTACTTGACCATATTATGGAACATTCTCAATGGTCAGAATAGAGATCTATATATATAAAAGCCGTTCTCTGTGGTTATGTCCTTTATACAAATCTTCAATTTTTGGCCGATTTTTATAAAACTTAATGTACATACGTTTTAGAACGTGGAAAAGATCACTGTGTACATTAAAAAATCATCAGACCCGTATTTATCCCTTTTTTCCACCGTCTTCCATAATTTAACATTATAGAAATATCTCTTTTTTAATTTTTCTAATTCAACCGTTTCATTCCTGTTGCCACACCCTAAAAAGTGACACAATAATGTGAAAAAAAATAAAGATAACGCGTGTATTTTGTTATTGTCCAATGCAAATTCAGATTTTCTTGCTATATTTTTGCATTTTTGAAATTGACGTCATTCTAAACAGAAAATGCATATATATATATATATATATATAAACTTTAAATATAAGAGCGTTAAAATGACGTAACATCTCAATTTGATTGGGGTTTTTTTTAGATTAAAACATCTACTTTAATATAGACAAGCGAATTTCATAAAAACAATTTAGGAAAAAGGGAAAAAAAAAGGCTAGATATGACGTCACATTTTGTCAAATATTTACAACGTGTAGTAAATCCTTTCAACGTGTAGTCACTGTAAATAAATGGCTCCTATATTTTGTTTACTACGTCGATTGTATATAACAGCCATATCTTATATCTATACGTTATAGCTAAGTGTTGTATTGGTTTAGATTCAGCGGTAACATTTTCTGTGATTTATAGTAAAAAGAGAGAAGTTATTTCCCTTTTCAAAAAAAATCTTGACTAATGTCACGATTTAAAATTCATGGAAAATGACATCATTTCATCTAATCATCGTAGATTTAATGTCGATTAATGAAAAATTTAAGTTTACGTTTAACAGTGATGTTTTATTTCCAGTGGAAACCCTATTGATCTAATACTTTAATTAAAGCTTATAATTACACGTAAAGTGAAGGTTTTAGTTTTAAGCAAATAAAATCTCAAATTTTCCAAAAAAATTTTCAGTAACTGCTACCTCATTTGGATGCGTTTATTGTATTTTTCCCCGTATTGTGAGAATTTGTATACATCTGTTACGCATACCAAAGAAAACATACATTTTAATTTTAAAAGTTAAAAATATATCACATTTGTGTCAAAAGAACATTCTTTTTCTGATTCTGGAAATTTCGAAAGTTCCAAAATTAAAACTAAAAATGTGATTTTTTCCATAAAAGGCAAGTTAAAGCTGTTCACAATTCCAAAAGAGCAACTTTCTGGCATATTTTTTAATTCATTTTTGTTCGGAAACGCATGAAATTTGGAGGAGTTTTTATTTAAAAACTATGTAATCGAAATATAGTTTCCATTTTTTGGTAAAGGTATAAGATATTAAAGTTGGTGTTTTGAACTGAATTTCGGACGCAAGACCGCGATAAAGGAGAAAAACCGGTCCTCACCTGACCACAATTGCTCATAACTCGATAAGTAATTTATATGTCAAAGAATGGAAAACTCATTTCAATTCCAAACCGCTTAATAATCAGGTCTAGAATTTTAAGCCTTTACGTTTAATGAGTCAGAAAATGTGTCAGAAAGTTTAGCGTTGTTGAGCAGGGAACTGGAGAACTACCTTAAGTATTATTGCAGGTTAATATTTTGTAATTGAGTTGCATGCTAGATATTCGCTTAAAACATCAGTCATTCTATATTGTTTTCAACAAAAGTGCATGCCATAATAGGTGTAAGGAACCCTCAATAAAATACGAATACGCCAACTAGGCACAACCCGATTACTGAAAACTAACCCGTCAGTACTTAAAGAGATAAAAATAGTTCAGCATTCTTCATTCAGGTAAAAAGACTAAATATTTATAATTGGGTTCACATGATTATATAACTTTCCCCTATAATCCTATGACTAAGCAACGGAAAACAATATATGCTACTCACTGAAATCTTCCCTGAATATCTAATAGTGCAAGTCACATAGAAATCCGCTCTGAAGAATTCAAGTAATATGCACCCGGAACAAAATTCCCATTTGCATTTTATTTAATTATTAGATTATTTTCAGTAGTTTGATTTGATATCTGTAAAATTCGTGCTTTATTTCATCTTATTTTTGGCGTTTAATTTCGTTTGCCAATTTACTTATTGAATATTACACGAAAACAAACAAATTCTGAATTATTTACAATGTTTTTTGAACAATTGAGTTAATAATTTGAAATTGGGTTGCAAGCATATTTAAAAAATATTCATGCTTGAAAATTACTTCAAAATCCATAAAAAATCTGTAAATTCAAATAAACATTACAAATAAATATTACTGAAAGAACTTTTGTTTTCTATAAGACTTTGGAACAATCGAATGTGCGATGTTTATTGGTTAAATTGCAGTAAAAGGGAAATTTATTGTTGTGATATGTTGTTGCCACCGAAAACATGATACCAGCGTTACTCATAGACATGTCTTTTCTTTATACTATTACATTAACATTAAAAAGGTTCATCTTTCGTAATCGGGTTGCACGCACCTTTAAAAATATCCATGCTTGAAAATAACTTCAAAACCCATTAAAATAAGAAATTTTAGATACAGTTTTCAAACAAATTTCGTTTGAAAGATTTTTTTCCGATTCGACATTGTAAAAAATGAAACTGTGTGATGTTTAGAAGTTAGAAAAATTGCAGTAAAGGCAAAATTTATGGGTTATAATTTATGGGCACTGACATAGTGTTTTTACTTTATAATGTAGATATATACAATACAAATGAGAATTTCACTAAATGCTGCGCGATTTCGTGGCCTTTTTTTTTTTTTTTCTTTTTCGTACTCTCAGGAAAATCACACATTTTTCTCTTACACCCGCCAAAGATAAGGCGCACTCTGTTATTAAAGCTCGGGGATTTTACTATGGTTGCGAGACAGTAACGTTATGTTTTCTGATTGTCTTTTTAACGATTAGTGGTTGGGAATGCACAAATCCGTATTATTTCGCTTTAATTTATTTTACCTGGAAGCCTCTTTATAATTGACACGGGCGAAGCCGGGTAGTTCTGCTAGTATTCAATAAAAGCGACGGAGTGGCTATGCAGCAAATGCTGCAGATTTTTAACAGTGTATGTACGATCAAATAAAAATGAGAACTACCATATAACTGACTTTAAATGTGTTTCCACTACCATGGTGAAGTAAAAAGTCACATGTTTTCCTTCTAGGTACATTTTTCCAAGCAAAGTTGAAATTGGTGGAAAAGTCTACGCTACGATCCCGAATGTCATATCATTTTTACTTTTTCCCATTCTTCTAAATTTCATGAATAAAATGTATAATTTAATTAAACTGCACATTTATAAGTTCATTGAAATGTAATATTTGAATATTAAGTGAAATATGATTTTATTATACATTTTCTGTATGCGGGGGTCCAGCGGCGAGAAGGCCGAGCGCTACTGATAACGTTCTGTAAAATGACACCGCTATTCTCGGGTTAATAGCATATAATGCTGTAAATAGCATATAATAGCTGTAATGAAAAAAAATATATATATACTCTAAAAAATCGTTTTTAGAAAAAAAAAAAATAAAAAATATGACTTAATTCTTCAAATATCCTGAATTATATTTTCGAATGCTCAACACTGTTTCAACATTTACATCACACTTCGAAATATGCAACAGTCTGAAAAGAAACTTCTATGCATTCTCAATATGGTTCTTTAGAACACGGTTATATCCGCATGATTTTCAATTTGCAAAATGCTTAAGAAGTTTGCTACAAATCCAGACATAATACTTTGGTTTGCGCTAGTTGGTGCTAGGTGGAATTCAGTTTTTCGGATACCATCAATTCTCAAGTAAGAATTTATAGTTGTGTAATAGTATTTATAGAGAGTAACAAAACAATGTTAATATTACGTCATTTAAATTTAATGTTAATGTTATTACTGTTTATTTATCATGTTCGTTTACCAAAAAAATATTTTCTTGAGAATTATAAGTCCACAAAATCTAATATTCCAGGCTGCGAAAACCGATAACTTCCAAGAGAAGATTCCGAAAATTATCGGCTGAAAGAAAAACAAACAAACAAACAAACAAACAAAAAAAACAAAAAAAAAAAAACATAAAAAAAGACATTCTGTTTCTGAAGTTTCTGAATATAAATAAGTTCTTGGTAAATTGTAAGATGGCATAATATATTTTTGTAAACTTTAAGAAAGTACAGAGCTACATTAAGAAACAATTTCCTTCTTTTACATTGTACACTGCAGTCTGAACAGGGATATAAAACTGGAACCTCTAAACATATTTATAAAAGAATTTAATTTCAAATTTGGCTATGTACTAATTTTGAAAAAGTTGGAACTTGTAAAATGGGGTTGAATTTCTAAAATCGCTGAAATATAGAGCATTTATTATCGTAATACGTAATAGGATTTGAAACAAATAATCGATCTACATTAGGAAATGATTGCTTTGAAATTCGACTCCAAAACTTTTTAACCCTTTGAGGGTCGGTGGAATGTTTATGAAACCACTTAATTTTAATTCCAAAACGCCACAATGGCACAAGCATTTACATAAAATATTATCCTTATAATATGTATGTGAATAATAGCCATTTTCTTATTTACAAATAAATTTGTTGATAAATTCCGGTGCCACTCATTTATTTCAACACTTTAGCAGTGAAAATGCTTTGCCTCTGAAAGGGTTAAAGTGTGTGTCGAATGTTTTAGGAAATTTTGCCATTTCTCAGCAGCAGTTTTATGTAGAAGCGTGAAAAACATTTACTAAATAAATGATTAAAACTCGTATTTCAGTGATTTTAGAAATTAAACCCTCAACTGATTCAGTTTTAAATGTCTGTCAAGAATTTAAAAATAGTTAAACATATCTAAGTACATTATAAACGTCATGAAATTTAGCAAAATATAAATAGTAATTCTGTTACCTGGAATCTAATTAGATGGACCGTTAGTAGGAAATCTCTCATGTGATTGACTTACGCCTTCTGCTTTTTATTGGCCGTTTCTTTCACTTGCCGATTTCCTTATCGTTACTCTCAGTCTTCCTCTTCATTTCAAAGTAGAAACACGTGTTCTTTGCGCCTGATGAAGAATGACTAAGTTCTTTCGAAAGCTCTACCGCACTATATTTTTATGGTGTTTTAAGAAGTTGTTTTGGATTGAAGTAAAAAGAAAGTTAATTTATACAGTTATGCAGATAATTTTAATTTGTTTTATATGGTTAGTACATATATGTATGTTCGATTAGTCATTCATTATATATCTAAAGTAAAATAATTATTAAAATTAAGAAAACTTTGAGCTTCAGGCATAAAAATCGGTTTTCACCATATCCAAAAATCCTCTTGAAATTTATTTAAGTTCATTTCTTTAAGTTTTAAGTTTAATTCAAGGCAGTGTGAAATCTTTGGAAAAACACAGATTCTTTTTAGCTTTAGCATTTATTCCGGTTTAGAGGGTTACTGGGGAGGGGGGGGGGGTTATATATGATTAAAAACAAAATTATTGTCGGAACATTATTTTTTTCCCACAAAATAACATTTTATCAACAACAAAAAATGATGCTAGAAATATGATCGGATTTTATTAATTTTAGACAAAGCCGTCAGTATAATAATGAATTAACTTTATTTTAAATGCGGAAAGATTCATATTTTCTTATCGTACAGCGTCCTATTAACCACCTTCAGTTGGAGTAGGCACAAATTACTTAAGGAAAATTTAATCAAATTATACGAAATTGGCGAATTCAAAGCATTTGCAGTCTTTGAGAAAGTTAAAGGTAACTCACTGTACCGTACATTAGAAAATTAGAGGAAAAATTGATAATTTAATTAATGCAAACTTTTATTAGGCAATTTTTGTTAATAGAAATAATTCCAAGCAAACAATCAGTATAATTTACGTGTGTAGAATATAAAGAGTTTTTTATATTAAAAAAAAATAATATGTAGATATTTCTTTATAAACAGGATAAAAAAAAAAATACATTTCCTTAAGGGGCCAGGTAACCTTTGAAGTGCCAAAAATCGATTTTTTTTTTTAATAGCTTATAATTAAATATGATTCTTTGGGAACATTTAAAATCAAACCCCATACAAAAATATGCATTAGAAGAGAAGTTATGTCTAAAATACTCTGAGCTTTTGCTATATGATCAACGGGTTTTTCAATCTTTAAAACAAATTATCTCAAAACAGTGATTTTGATCATTGCGCGCACAATTTCTGAAAAACGGTTGCCTAGAATTTCACGAAATTTTTCGTGGATGTATTAAACGTACAGAAGCACAGAATGGCCTCTTATTATGTTTCTCGAGTAAGAAGTTTAGAATTCACGGCTACTTTAGTATTTAAAAAAATCTCGATATTTCGAATTACTGTAATTTTTTTTTTCTCGAGATCTACAAGTTTTATTTTGTTTCATTGTAGGTCATTTTAAAAACACTTTGCATTTGTACTCATTAAAAAAATCTTGGCTTTCAGCCATTGAAATGAGAAAAATCATGCGCGCAATGCATGCAAGAATAATTCTAAGTTAAAACATGAATACATTAAAATGATTCTCAGTTTTTATTACTAAAATAGGTGCTAAAAATACAATTAACAGGTTTTAAAACATTAAAACCAATAATCAGATGGTAAAAAACTTCCCGAGCGCTTTCGACCAAGCCCTGGTCATCATCAATGGGGTGAAAAAATGGGGTGAAGGTCTTCTTCTCATTTTTTCACCCCATTGATGATGACCAGGGCTTGGTCGAAAGCACTCGGGAAGTTTTTTACCATCTGATTATTGGTTTTAATGTTTTAAAACCTGTTAATTGTATTTTTAGCACCTATTTTAGTAATAAAAACTGAGAATGATTTTAATGTATTCATGTTTTAACTTAAAGTAGTAAGGTAAATGTGTCGTTTCTCTTACATATAGTTTTCTATATATATTTAAGAATAATTCTTTCGTAAAAATTGCATTCTCTGTAAAAATAAATTAAAAAAAACTATATATGTGTATACCTTTTCTAACAACTTTGATTGATAAAATAAATCGTTCCCAACATGTGTTTTCAATTTTATAATTAAGAGTTAATTAGTTAAAGAATGACTGCAATTCTTACAGAGGTCACTTTCCCATGTACTTTATTTGTTCAAAGGTTACCTGACCCCTTAAGGCTGCTTGCCACTCAGTTCCCGAATATCCCCTCGGTAATGCTAATTCTATGGGCATTTGATGCATTCTTGTATTTAAAACATCTCCTTGGTAAATTAATATTTTAAACTTTTTTTTCTGTTTACTTGTCTTAATGGGTGTCTTTTTTTTTTCTTAGTGCTCAAAATATTTCTAAAATATATGCTTAATTTCATATATTAAGTGCTAAAATTTTACTCCCAGTTCGTCCGCTTTTAATGCATAAAATATTAAATTTTAGAAATATTTTAACAACTAAGAAAAAAAAAGAGACCTCCTTTAAGACAAGTACACAGAAAAAAAGAAATTAAAAATATTAATAACTTGAGGATATATTTTAAGTATAAGAATGCATCAAACGCCCATAGATTTAACATTATCGAGGGGAATTCGAAAACTGAGTGACGAACAGCCTTAAGGGATACTTCTTCTTAATTGTTGTGTATAACGTGTTTGTTTTAAAATTATGGCTCAAATCTATTAAAATAATGTTGTTAATAAAATAATATGTAAATTGAAATGTATTTAAATCTTTTTTAGACTTTTCGTAATTTGAATTAAAATATGTTTCAAATGCAACTAAAAACGAATATTAATGGTCCCACCAGGTATTCATATATCATAACTAGTAGAACCACTTGACTTTGTGGGTGATGAGGGTCTTCGAAAAAAAAAATAGTAATAAGCATTAACGTGGCGATCACAATAATGTAGCTTAGTATATTCCGGCAGACAAATTGTAAAAATACAATCATGCAAAAATAAAGTTACATTGAAACAATCATAGGAAAAAAAGTTTTTATAAATAAGAATATGCATTTTCTTTGGAACTTGTAACAGAACAATATACGATTTCCTTCAAAATACGAAAACAAAGTCAACCAAGTGGCGTAACATTTAGCGAAACTCCCCTTCGTATCTCATGTATATATATTATGATTTTTTTTTTTTTTTTTTTTTTTTTACTTTTCATGAGAAAAAATGTCTTACGCAGTACATCTATTCGAAAATCAACCTTATTTGTCTTATTCGTCTTATCTTCCATATTCGTGTTCATAACCGACGTTGGCAACGTAATCTTCAATATTCGTGATCATATCCGATATTGGTGGTGAAATCTCTAAAATAGCTCTAAAATAGATAAAATACGTATTTAACTATTTCTTTAGTAGATTGATTTAAATGTATTTTATGCTTTTACCTAAAACTGCTGCTGAGATATAGTGAAATGACTTAAAACTTCCTACCTTCCATTTAACACCCTTGTGGTTAATCTTATAAAATTGCTAACATAAGTGATTAACTCTTTATTTAGTTGATTTGTTATGCTGCAAACTTTAACACACCTACCATAAACTACTGTTGAAATATTGCGATAATACCTAAAATTTCTACTGTCCAAATTTCGCGATTTTTGCTTTTGTCGCGTCAGCTTTGCTTCAGTCACTCAGTCAGTCCGGAGCCTCTCTTTATTATATTTGTATACATGATAAAATGTTTTATTTTCGAATTTTTTATGATATTTAGGGAAATTAGTTTAGTTCTAAATTCTTTTTTTTCTTTTCAATTGTTTTTATTCCATTTTAAATAATTTTATTCGAGGCAAATAGAAGATTTTAAAATATTCATCACTAAATATACGTGTTTCTTTACAGAATAATAAAAAATAATCACAGTGTGATCTTAAATATCTTATTAAATCTTTTTGTATTTTATCATAGATAATTTGTCCATAGACAATAGAATGCTGAACAGTTCAATAGAATTTAATTTGAATGAAATGCACTGTATTTGAATACCAACTTATTTAGCGTACCTTCTCTATCTTTCTGCTTGTCAGGGAAGAGTATTTATTTTAATATCCACTGGCTTCCTCTGACAGAGTAAAGTCTTTTGAGGCCATTGATTTGAATTCGGCTTTTCCAACCATTGTACTTAATTGTTCACAATTTTCAAATTTATCATTATAACAACTAATAAATATTTCAGTTACAGTTACTGTAGGAGCTTTTTTTTTAATTCTTACGTTTAACACGTTAAGGAAATTAATAAACACAGATTTATATTATCTTTAAACGGGATTAAAAGCGGATTATTTTTTAATTTACTTTGCCATATATTTTACAATGTTGATTTCTTCTGAAAATAACAAAGACGTAGAGTTTGGAAATTGTATAATGTACACACTGTCAGTTATAAATGCGAACATCTGTGCTTGGTTCATCTTATATTGCAAATAGAAATATTTAGAAGTATAGGGTAATTCTGGGATAGACGACCATAAGGGAGAAATGGCTAGTCTAAATATTTCAAAAATTATATCATAGATTGCAGTATAAACTTTGTTCGTAAGAAATAGTTCAACGTGTTCATGCATTGCGATGTACAAATGTGTTTTTCAATTAAAAAAGAAAGCGTAATTTTAATGTTTGTTTAGTTTAGTGGTTGGATATTTTTGTTGACTTAGATATCTGAATGTTTTGCATTACGTATGTGATATTTATTTTTAATATAAGGCCTTTTAAGGCACGTGCATAATCCATTCTTTACTTTTAAGTCTGAAACAAAGACGTACAATGGCCGAGTGACACTTTAAATTGGGTGCAATCTGTCCATCAATTTTAGGATAGATTGCCAAATCAAATCGAGGAGAGATGGCCACCTATAATAAATATTTTAAAATTATACGGAGTGAGGATTTTAACTAAATATAATTATTTTTAAAATTATTGTATAATTTTTATGTTTATAATTATATTAATTGATATAATTATTTAAATTTTAACTAACATAAATATTTCAATAACAGTAATATAATATAGCCTAACGATGTACTTTTGTTTCTGAAAACATTGAAAATTTCAGGAACGTTCACCCAGAAACGGATAAAGTTAATAAATAAATTTAAAACCGTGAAAAAGTCTAAAATAAACGCGAGAAAACGCGCACTCTTCCAGCAGTGCATAAGATGAAATACAATTGAAATCATTAAATTCTACAGAACCGAGGGGATAGAATTGGATGACAATCACTCTGTAGGGTCTGGTGAAGAATATAATACCACAACCAAAAGATATTACTCGATACAGATACAATGTATATGGTGAAACAAGTGGATCCATGAAACGTGTACAAACTATCAAGATATTTTCTGAAAATGCGGTAAAGTGTTACAAAAAGTGGAGGATTGAAATTATACTTCAAATTTTGTTTATTCAAATTTATTCACTTATTTTCCGAGATATAATTGCATCTTTACCAATTTCTATATGTTTTTCATCATTAACTACAAGAAATGTGTCAGTTTTTTGCTATTTTAACTTCATTTTTTCTTACTTGTATTGGATGGCCATCTCTCCTCGGCTTGAAGGAGAGATGGCCATCTGCCATTTTAATTTGAATTTTGTTTCTCACTCTTTGTTCTCGATATTTAATTATTTTTGGACCAAAATACGATGAGTATATGTATAAGGATTGCAATATGCATGAAGATTTCTTGTATTTTCATTCTAAGAATTTTTATTTCAATCATTAAAAACTATGGCCACCTATCCTATAGTTACCCTATATGGTACGGCCCCACCAGTGGCCGAGAGGTTCTGCCCTCGAAGCTGGTAGACTGGAGGTGCTGGGTTCGATCCCAATCGCGCCCGTCGGCCTAATCGTTCGGAGTTTTCGTGTTTTTCTTCGAACTTTGGTTCGCCAAGCGTTAATACGGGTTAGGTTCCCTTAGAAAGACCTCCACGGAAGGCACCTCCCCCTTAGGGCCTATATCCCACGTGCAGATAATTGGCCGACTTAAATACAACCTACAACCAACCAACCCTATATGTTACAGCTTGTTTAGGATGTTGAGATAAATTTCATGTAATAGTTTTATTAATAATAGAAAGTGATGGCGTAAAGAAAACTTCCATATCAGTCCAAATGCTGAATATAAAATATATAAAATATTAAAAAATAAATATTTTACGTTTTCTTCACAATATTTGAATTATGTAATAGGCCAAAGGCATTTTAATAGGACAGTTTTCAGCCACACTTTTTCTTGTTGTTAGATATTAATATTTGCTTGTTCATAACATTTGTATTACATATAAAAAACATAAAATGTCTTTAAGTATCCCTGTAGTTCGATATATCATCATTTTTCGTTACAAAAAATAAAATACATTGTGATTATAAAATATATATATAAACATTTTCTTACGCAAATGAATATACTGTTTAAATTAATCGAAACATCTTATAATGCAACAGACAAATTTGTGGTAAACAAAAAGATATAAAAATATAAAATAAAATTATATTTTACTGTATAATATATATATTCTCAAAAGATAAGAATTTATATTAAAAAAATCAAACTATTTAAATAGTTTCAAAAATCATTATCCAAATCATCCAAACGCTTGCATTTATAAAATAAAAACACGCAAAACATTAGAAGTAATATTTGATATAAAACGAATCAATAATTTACAAGAAATGTGAAACACAATTCGAACAAAAGACACTAAAAATTCTACGTACAGTATAAGTAGTTTTTTTAGATAAGCATGAGGGCATTCAATCATGGTTATAGTAGTTGATGTATTTCTTTTCTTTCTTTTTTTTTAATTAATTACTACTTTAAAATAATTCCTATAAAGTCAACTTTAAGTTGATAGTATTTAAAAATAAGACATTCAACATCAGAAATCTAAATAATAACTAAGTTAAATACTAACTAGTTAAATACTAAATAACAACAACAAGCACCTTTGTAAGGATATAGGAATTCAAAAAAAGTATATTACTTATGAACGAAAGCTGAATAGTTGTAGGACCTAAACATTGAAGACATTTCTTATTTTGATCGATGCAAATAATGACTTTAGTAAGGAATGTCAAACAGTATTCTGTGATAAATATTTTAATCAGTAGACCGACTTCATGAATTTCGGAAGCAATGCCTTAAAGGAGCTCAGGATATCCCTAAATCGTGTAATTTATTATCAGAGTAAAGTTATAAATAAAAAACGCGTTTATACGTGCCTTGTTTGATTATTTAGCTAAGTAATTTAGCTACTGGTTACAATATCAAATATAAATAAATATAAGAATTATAATTCCAGTTGTCTGATACCGTAGCCATTCAGTCTAATACCACGCTATTGTTTAAACTTTAAAAAGACTTTTATAACGTCACCGTAGCCATTTAGTCTAATACCACGCTATTATTTAAACTTTAAAAAGACTTTTAGAACGTCAAGATTTTTAAAACGTTACACAAATAAAACAATATTTATCATTTAATAAAGGTTCGTGAAGTTTGGACAATATCGACAGCAGAAAATGCAACTATACATGTCATTAGTCATTTTTCGCTTGTTTGTTTCTTAACGATTTTTTAATTTTTGAATGAAAGTAATCTTTTAAGACAAAATCTGTTCGGATTTAGAATAAAATAAAATTTCTTGAACACTAATCACATAGAAGCATTTCACTAAAGTTAAATAAACATAGCTCGTGCCAGAAATTTTAATTTAATTTTTGTTTGAGTAAAAATTAGTTTCCAACGTATACTTATATTATTTAAGGAGTGGGCGGTGATCCATTTCTCAATATCATTTCACAGTAATTTTTATTTAAATACACCGACAACTGTTTTACAGTTTTAAATAAAGAAATGTGAAAATAAAATTATTCTATATAAATTATAGAATGGTTATTCAAGGGTTATTCAAGTTTATTCATATAACTTCCAAGACATTGCACTGTTCATTTATTTTTTTATAGACGATTTGCATTTTTGGTCACAAATAACAAACATTTCTTTTACTATATCTTAAATTTTGCTGCATATTAATTCTGTAGAATCAAACAAAATACGTGAAAATCCTAACAGAAATTATTACATTGTGTTTAAAATTCTAAAATGAATGTTTCTAAAATGTTCGTAAATCCTTCGAATTGTCGTGCTATCGTTAAGACATTTCTAAATGCGCCATTAAGAAAATGTATCATATGTTAGTTGCAATTCCCCTTATATCTTCATCGTAAGGAAGAGGTTTTACGAGCATGGATCATTACATCTTTTATTTAAAAGAATAATAAATGAATTGAAAAATATTCTATTTATTTAGACGATTAGTAATGTTACTTGAAGTTATTTAAAACAATAGAAGTTACTTAAATTTTAAGCCAATCGATTTTGATAAAAAATTCAGAAAATGTACGTTTACTAAAAATAATGTCGATAGCTTTTATTTTTATTTGTTGTAGTTGCTGTTGCTCCTGTTCCTATATGTTGAAAAGTTAAGCTTTTGTATTTTTTCTCTATATATTTACTTTATGTTTCTACTTTAACCAAAATTTAATGTGTATATATCTTGATTATTAGTAATAGAATGAAGAAAAGATACTGTTAATCAGGTTTTCCAAATTAAAAGCTTTAGCAGAATATTTAATATATTTATTTTCACATGTTACTTGCAGATGTGATAAGGAGAATTATTTTGGAAAATATTTAAATTCACAGGAAATATTTGCAGTTTTCGACTATTTTTATTTTTCATTTCACAAGAAATTGTGTCACTGTATTTTCAAAATGTAAAAATCTTCTAATTGTACGGGGAACTTAAAGATTATGCTAACATTAGTTATTTTCTAACGATATAGTTTAGTAATACGTTCTAGACGAAGTGTGTTAAAATTTATCAAAATACGACTATTTGGTGATTGTACAAGATATTTCATATACGTATAAATGATTTTTCGTATCACATAATTATTTGATTAAATAAGATGAACATTAATACTCGTAAATGGTGATACTAAAATATAATCACCTCTTTTTGAACCTACTGTTCAGAAACCTAATAAATTAAAAAGATAAATAAACAATGCCAGTCCCTTATCAAAATACATTCTTTTTATAATTAGCATTACTCGCATATAAAAGAATTTCAAAAAGATTGGATAATAACTGAGGAAATATATATATTTTTTAAGTTAACATTGCATTTATAATAACATTTTTTACATTTTTCTATTTAAACACTGCGTATATAATATCATTACTTCTAGATATTTCATTTCTCTTACTGTATTATCAATAACTTCAATGAACCTAATGCTCAATTCAATACAAATTAGTTGATTTTCTATAAGTGCTTGCAAATTTTTCATGAAATGTTCAATAAATATAGCTTTATTGTAATTCATTTTAAATGATAACTTATGTGCCTTATTTTGCTAATAAATGGAAATGCGAAATACGTAATTACAGGACCAGAGTGTAGTTGCTCAACTTATTAGTTCTAAGAATCATTTCAAATATGCAAGCCGTAAAGTTTATTGTAGCTTTCAGGAAGAAACTGAACTTGTGTATCCTTATGTACAATACCCCTATGTACACATTTATTCAACTGTTTAGTTTCAAACCGGCCTGTTAATAGTTCGAGAGTTATAATTACAATTTCTTAGATAAAGTAAAAAATAAATTGAATGAATGAATATTGTAATTGCAGACGTTCAATTTGATTCGTTAACAATTACATTTAACTACCAGCTATCTATTTCTCTGCACTGTCAAAAATTAAATATTGTGCATAGAACATCTGGCGAATTAAATGTAATTTACTATTTACTCTAAATATAATAATTTTAAATAAAAAAATAATTTAGCTGTCAAGATTATATTATCATCTTTGACAAATAAACATGCATTTTTCTCGAAAATTACCTTTATATTATTTTCAGTGGCTTTCTTAACTGACAATAAATTGCCCTTTAGTTCTGGACAGTACAATACATTTCTTAGTGTAATGTAGTGGTTTTTGTCTGTTTTTATTTTTACGTCGCCCATACCTTCCGAATTAAGCCTTTTTCCATTAGCGATTGTTATATTCCCAAAATTCCCGGCTGTGAATGTAGCAAAATTTGTTTTTGCTGATGCAACGTGCCTGGTACAACCCGAGTCAATGATATATGTGTTTGGATCTGTTGTTTGTGTTTGGTTAATTTTTACTAACTCAATTTCAAAATTGTTTTCCACTGGGAAGAGAGGAATGATTGATTGGTTGACCTCATCCTCTATATTTGACTTACTGTTGAAACAAAAATTCGAGGAGTCGGTTTTACTGCCATTGTGTTGATTTTTGGTGTTTACCGAATTGGCTTTAAAGTTGGCATGTTTGTTAAATTTATTACTGTTATAATTTTCACTTCTTTGGTAATTGTTTTTCTGTTTGTTTTTCAATTTGTAACATTCTGAACGAGCGTGCCCATCTCGTTGACAGAAGCTGCAATATTTTTTATTTCCTTTATTTATAATTTTATATGCTGTGTCCCTTGGTCGTGTGCTGGTGTTTTTGTATTCGATTTGATGAGAGTACTCATCGATGAGCTTGTTTTTTACAAACTCGAGGTCTAGATCCTTTTCGTCTCTAGCCTCCATGCTTGTTATAAGAGGAGCGTATGACTGAGGCAAGCTGCAAAGCATAACAGCCACAATGTGCGAATCATTTATGAGCTCTACAATGGCAGCGAGTTTGTCGCGGATAGTTAAAATATTGTTGATATGTAAATTTAAGTCTCCGCCCTCGTTGAGCTTTTGCGAATATAGTTTCCTCAAAAGGAATAATTTGGATGATAAATTCGCCCTTTGGTGAACACTTTTTAATCTTTCCCAAATTTATTTGGGAGATGTCAAATGTCTGATGTGCACAATTTGTGTATTTTCAGTGCACAAACAAATTATGGCTTTCGCCTTAGCCGCGTTTTTAGTATATGTATCATCGGGTGTGGCAGGTAGAGATTCTGTTATATATTTGAATACGTCATCTTTAATTAACAGATGTTCTAATTTAAAACACCAATGATTATAATTATTATCATTTAAATTCTCTACTGCCGTAATTTCTTTTGAGGCAGACATAGCGTGTTATTCAAGTATTATAAATTCTTTGATAACAAATATATTTACTATAAGAAGTTTGTGACTTTCTTAAAATAATTTCTTAGAATATATTCATAAATATAAATAAAATGATCATTTATTCACAATAATCAATCAATGTTCATTCACAATAATACTCTTTTTTTTGCGATATCATATATATCGTTATTTATTCATGCACATTTATTTTTATTTTCATGTATATATTTCAATATTTCATATCTCATATGTGCATCTTGTTCATCATTTTATCACAATCAGATAAACAAATTTTTATTACTGGGGTTTTTTTTATTTATTTACTTTCCCTTTCAACTCAGCCTTCATAATCTATTAAAATATCTAGAAGGGGTGAGTTCGCGATTAGCTTGAAGCTAAGGACCCAGTATAAATATAAAATTATTATACCAAAAGTATTTATATCAACAATGAAAGATAGAAAGTTTTTTCTTACCTTTCTGGTAAGTGAACACAGAGTGCTTGACTTCTCACGTTGATCACCTAGAAACACTCGATTAATTTTATTTGAAAAAATGTGTAAGTGGTATTCATTGATGAGCAGAAGTGCAGAATAAAACCGTTTAATCTAATGCTATATCTTGGATACATAAGGTCGAACACTCACACTATAAAAGAAGAATAAAATAAGATTAGTGATATAATTTGAATCATGATATTGGATCCACGGAGATACAAGGTTTTAACAATAGAACAACGCACAGAAAATCGTGCGTTGTTGGCTCGACAACATCGGCCATTAGAGTGAGAAGTAAAAAGGTGCCCACAAGAGTTAAAACAGAGTAAAAAAGCCTGAAACAATAAAAACTGCTTAACAAGCAAAAAAAGGTTCTATTTAAAATGAGTCTATCAGAAAAGTTCTGTAGTGCTGCGATCTGTTGTCGCCTTTTCGAAACAAAAGTCTTTTACACAATTGTTCGCTAGTCTGTGATCTTACGCCACCATAGCTCAGGGAAGTGTCGCCATCTTGGAACATATTTCACAACTAAAAAACGCGTTGCATATTTCACGAGGAAATTGTCATTTCACAAGCGAGGTGATGTTGGACATAAAATCACTTACACTGGGACGTTTTCCAACACCTTCATCCAACAGTTTTTAAAGCAATCAAAAGTTTCAAGGAGCTTGGTCATGAAGGAAACCGACCAGGAAGTGGCAAGAAAAGAACTGTGAACACCTTCAGAAACCGACAATTGATAAAGAATCTAGTATCTCGAAATCCTCGGGTGTCGATGAGAAAAATAGCGAAGCAGACTGGAATTGCCTGGGAATCGGTTCGGTTTATGGTCAAAGAGGAGCTGAACCTTTATCCTTATAAGCTGAAACAAGCGCAATTTATCACCGAAGAAAACAAACGAGTACGACTTGCAAAATGCAGGAAGCTGCTGAAGAAAGCTGAAACTCCACGCTGGGAGCGGATCCTGTTTTCTAACGAAAAGCTATTCTCGATAGAGCAATCTTTCAATCATCAAAATGATCGCATTTGGTCAACAATTTCCCCAGGCAAATCTTCCATAATTCAACATCGTCAAAATCCTAAATCTGTCATGGTGTGTGCAGGAATTTGCGCAAGAAGCAAAAGTCCTCTCATTTTCATCGATTCACGGAATAAAGATGTGTACCGAAAAGAGATTTTTGAAGTTGTGGTACTTTCCTGGGCTCAAAAATACTCGGAAACGGGACTTGGGCTTTTCAACAAGATTCTGTGCCTTTCATCGAGCGAAATCCACACAGGACTGATGTCGGGCCAATTTTCCAGACTTCATTTCGGCTCAAGAATGGCCTCCATACTCGTGTGACCTTAATCCCCTGAATTACAGTTTGTGGTCTGTTTTAGAGACAAGATCTTGCCAAAAACCCCACAACAGTTTGGAATCTCTAAAACGTTCGTTGATTCGCGAATGGAAGCTAATCACTCCAGCAGAGCAGCGGCCAATTGTTGAAAATTTCACCAAATGTTTGCTTCTCTGTATCAAAGCAAAAGTAGGACATTTTGAGAAAAAGTGATTTTTTATTTTTCTAACATATTGTTGTTAATAAATAAAACACTTATTTGTGCAAAAGTTTGTGTGTTTTCTTTAACCGAGTCAAATTAAAGCTTTACGTTATTTCTGTTCACCCTGTAAAAACACAATTTAGGTACAATTCATTTTTTTCTTTTCCCATTATGAAATCTTAATACCATCTAAAAATTTAATACATACGGATATGGAATGCTGGATAAAAAAAATATCTATTACAGAAGATGGAAGAAGTATATTAGAAATATTTGTTTCGAACCGATATTATGTATTTTTCTATTGCGGTATATCTAAATTCAAAAACACTGTATATTTTAAATGATTTAAATATTTCAAACAAAAATCCCAGCTTAACACACAATAAAGTGCAGACTTATGAATCTTCATAAACAATTAAATTTCTATCTTAATAATTTTTCTAATTTTTAATTATAATGGAAATTTGGCACATAAAAGTTTGCCTTTAATTCATGAATCAAAATATCTCCAACATGAAAGCACTTTCTATTAAATGTTTGTTATCTGCCTTCTGAACAGATACTTTATTTCTTGAAAATATTGACTTTGACTTAAAACCGCTAGCACGTAGTTCCTTCTTGATGTCATTCTGATTTTTAGACTGGTTTTTGTATTAAATGAAAAAATAATTTGAATACCCAATTCACGAAATTAAGTTATTATCAATACATAATTATAGGTAAATAATTTTATCTATAATTATGTATGTTATTATCGATACATAATTATTTTAATAAATTAGATAAAGAATTTTAATATTTTAGTAACTGGGTAAGTAACATTAGTAAGCTGGTAGGGGCTTCGAATACAGATTAATACCTTGAAGTCACGAAGCATTATTCCATGAACAATTTATATTCAACTGAAAATGAATAGTCAAACTGTAATTGAAAATATTACATGCAGATTTTTAAACGGTTTGCATTAAAAAAAAAAATGTACTTTTTGATCCTGTGGTCTTACTTTTTGCAAGTGGTTCTCTTATTACTGTTTCGTCTGTCGCTACCTTTCATCTCTTGAAATTGTAAGAAACTAAGCGATGCAGTTATTTTCTATTTGAACTTAAATTTGTTTAAATATAAAATGTATTTGTTGAATTTCGCATTTATTTTAAACGTTGGTTTCGAAGGTTACATCATTATGTTACAGATCTGAATCATACGAGCTATATTTATGTACCACGATCTTTGAAAATAGTAGAAGTAATTGTTTTAACGAATTACCTAAAATCAGCAAATTATATATTCACGTTATATAAAACTTATAAATTGGACACTCTACATGATGTCAATAGTTTTCTTAATCTATCAATTACATGTGCACTCTTTTTAGTGAGATTGTGAGGTATTATAATTGCTTATCAACGATATTTTTAGCTTTATACCAGTCAATCTTCCTTAAAGTTTAAGACTTACTTAGAGACTTAAGACTAAGTAAGTTAAGACTAACTAAGTACTCAAGACTTACATCTATAATAGAAAAAAAGAAGCCTTATCAGTGTTTCCAGCAACAAGGATACACTGTCCACTGTATTTTTTTTTTTTTTTATGTTTAGGCATTTTCATATAATTTAATTTTATTTCTTTTTTTTTATTTCCTTTCCAAAGAGTGTTTCGGCAAAATTGTAGATCTCAGTGGTTATATGCAAGACAACTTAGATAAAATTGACCAAAATATTTATATTTAATATTATTTAATTAAATTTTTAGAAAATGTAACTTCTTAATTTACTAATAACTGAACACTGCTTACATTTTTGCTTGCGAATTAACAATGGTAAGACATTTTGACATCACAACATATTTAATACCAGAGAAGAACCTTAACCAAGGATTCAACTACCCGGAAGGAGTTGGTTTATGCCGCTTTTCATTTTTAATTTTTAACAACTTTCCGTGAGATTACATGTATTGTTTTAAGAGAATATAGCTCTTAGCGGATTCATGCAAGGCAATTTATAAAATTAAACCAAATATGTTAAAATGTTACTGTTTTGAGCAAGATTTAAATAGAATTTGAGAAATTTTAAAACTTTACTTTCATTATTACCCGAACAGTGCTTAAACTTTTAAGTCAGTTAATTTATAATGACAAGACATATCGTGAGATGTAAAGTATCATGGTTTGTTGAATGGTGTGAAATTAATCTCCTTAAATATTTAAATACAGGGAAATTACTTTCTCAAGCTACGCTCGTTTTACCGTCTATTCTGAAATGATGTTACAAATTGTGATCCCATTAAACTCTTTCTAGAGATTGTACGAGCTTGGGTCATTAAATCTATTATTTAAATGAATAATAAAAGCAATCAAATAGCTGAATTTATAAAGGCATTAAGGAAAACGATGCAAAGACTCTCATACATTAAAAATTTCCTAAGTCACATAATAATAATGATGTCAGAAATGTAGACATATTTGGAAGAGAAAAATATTCGATGTTAGTGAGGAAAGAACTTTGAAATTAAATCTACGTTTTCGTTACGATATGTACATAATAGTAAGCATTTTTAAATTAAATTTCAAACATTTAAAAATCACACATTTCTCATGTCATTAAGAGACAAAAATATCACAGAAGTTCCAAGATAAGCCTATCGAAATTTGAGAAATTCGGAAAGCAATTGAACGAGATTGGAACTTATTAAAATTGGGGTAAAATGTAATAGAGTAATTATACATAGCGTAAGGTACCCAACATTTCAAAATATCTCTTTCTATTACTAAAGATATTAAAAATATGCGATAATTATCAAATAATAAGACAAGTAATAAACGTTGAAAAAAAATGCCGAGTTACTATAATTACGAATCCTTCGTAAATATTTTAAACAAATACTTTTTTACTTGCAGTCTAATTTATCATTTAAGGTCTGGCGATCGAAGTGAAGTCAAAAATGAAAACTTTGTAATTTAATCTACGTTTTAATTTAAGATATGTATGTAGCATTAAGTATTTTTTTAAAATAAATTTCAAACATTTAAAATTCACGCATTTGCCATATTATTAAGAGATAAAAAATATTATAGTAACTCCAAGCTAAATCTACAAAAAATTTAAAAATTCGGAAAGCAAATGGGAGATAAGAAATTTAGAAAATTCTGGTGCAGTGTAATAGGGCACAGCGTAATATACTCAAGATAACAAAATTTGTATTTATTGTTCTAAAGAAGTATAAAATAAACGATAATTACTAAATAATATGACAAGTAATTACAGGCGAATAAAAAAAGCTGAGTTTCTGCAATTACGAATGCTTTGTTTTTATTTGCAGTCTAATTTTTTATTTAATGTCTGACGATCTTCATTGTTGAGTATCACTACGTGATGTCAGACTTTAGTGAATAATACATCTTATAATGTAATAAACAATTAAATTTAAAAAATCAAAAAAACCTGACTGCGTAAAAAGCGAACTAAATTAATTAATTATCATCAATGTGAAACTATTTTTTTTCAATTCCTACGATTAGCTCACACTCTCGCTATATATATCTTGTTCAAATTTTCAATAGTTAATAAAATACTTATTATTCATCCAATCAAGCTCAAATAATTTTTTTAAAACTTGTAGTGGAGGACGCTTAATGTTAATCCAGTTTTTTTTCAAATATTAATCCATTAATTAAATTTAATTAATTAATTTTCAATTATCGAGAGAGCCCTCTTCTTGATCAAGGCATTTTGAGCGCCTTTCAAGAGGTAAGAAGAATGGGAGAAAAAAAAATTCTTATTGACCTAAGTAGGAATTGACTTAAAATATTTTTTTATATAACCTGTTTATATCACTTACCTATTTCTTATTTACTTGTATTGATTACTTTTAAGTTGTGTTTAATTATTAGTTCCTATCTATAAACACGCTTTTGATGTGGTCTATAGATGTCTATGATGGTTAGAGTTGCAGTAAAGCTAGAGATCCTACATACACAACTTCCAGGTTGTATAATATTTTAACGGAGGTTCTGACTGCAAAATAGTCAATGAAACATCGGCTTCATTTTTAAAGACATAACCAATGTTATGCCGCTCAATATGGTGCGTAAAAAATTGTTTTCGTCTCTACGGCCATTTTGTATTTTACGGCCGTCATTTTGAATTTATAGAAAACAAAACCTAGCCTATAATCATCGAGCCGTTAAGACGAATTGATAGAGACCTCATTCATTAAAATCCATCCAGCTGTTGGGATGTTTCAAGGGTGTAAAGAAATCCACATACACATATACGCGTGAAACACATAGCCCTTCTTTTCAGTCGGGTAAAAAAGGTGTGAAACAGTATGTCTTAACCTCTCTTACTTAGTAGGCTCATAAAATTTCTATTAAATTTTAAGTCTTATATTCTGTCAAAGCCTAAAAGAGACACCCATTTGATTTAGTGTGTATTTATTTATTTTAAAAGAGATGGATACATTTACTCTTCCCTAATTAAGATTTTGTGCTTTCGAAATTGGTAAAACTTTTATTAGTGAGGTTTTGTTCTATTCTTTTATAATTACACACAAACTGTTTTTTGTTACTCATGATTATTATTAAGCAACTATCAAAATATACAAAAATCACAGTCTTGAAGTTTTACGAGATTTAAAAATTATGAATGGAGATTAGAAAAAATGTATCCGAAGTATGTGTGCTCTTCTTCCTTTATCAATACAAGTTGGAACCCGTCGAAATTCGACGAATTAAAATGTTTATAATGAAACTGTTAGATCGAATTTATAATGAACCTACAAAAATAATTACAATAAAAAATTCATCTTGCATTGGTTGTCTAACTCTTAAAACAAATAATGTTTTTAACCTAAAGTTACCAAAATATTATTTCCACAAACTTCAACTGCTTAAATTATTGAAAAATTAAACTGTATTAGAATACGTAATCAAGATGAGTAATTATGTTGAAGTTATCGATTGAGTCTCTTATGTTTGTTTTACGGGATGAAAAATCCGTAAAAAGGATTTCGCTTTGCCACATCATAAAATTTTCTCCAATAAAATCTAAACTGTACGTTATTTTCACATTCTCGAAATATACATACGCACCACTCAAATTCACAATTTAAAAGTATTTTAACGCCCAATACATCATTAATAAATGTATTTCCAAACTTAAAGTCATGTTTGTCCGATACAACTTTTCATGTGAACATTCGCGCAAACTTTAAGTTCTAACCTCAGTACCCGCGAAAATTTTCCATTCAGAAATTTGCCTTTAGTTGCCATAGTTTTATCAAAGAAAATGACGTTTTGTTTAAATATGACATCATTTTTAGTCACGGAATCATTTTGCCTATAGCGTCTCAAACTCAGTATCAGAGTAATGTAAAAATATTGAAATATCTTCTTCAATCTTTTGATTTATGAAGAAGAAAGCGTGTTTTTTTTTTGTTTTTTTGTTTTTTTTGTTTTTTTTCTGACATCATTTTCTGTTCAAAAATTAGAAAAAAGTTACTTTTATTTGTAATGTGAAAATGGCATCAATAAGGATATAATCAATAAAAATAAATAAACCATGACTATTTTCCCTTTACTTTTAATAGAAATGGAGTACTTCAGTTGCCACAATTACAAAATTGGTACTAAAAACTATAAAAAAATTAATATCTCAAAAATAAATTGAGATACAGCTTTCAAACAAATCGCATTTAAAAGAGCATTTTTTTCCTTATACGACGGTGTAAAAATTTAAAATGTGCGATGTTTAGAAGTTTAAAAATTTGCAGTAGAGGAAATTGCAAAGTGTTGCCATTCGCAAAATGACGTATGCGTTACGCACAGATATGTTTGTCCTTTATAATATAGATAGAAAATACAACTATATGAAAATACTATACAGATTTCTTATTCAATATAACAATACTTTAAAACGATAAAATATTGTGTCTGTATTACAAGTTGTAAAAAATCGCAAAACATTTCTGGTGTAGACAAACAATAATGAAATCTCAGTTCGTGTTTTTTTCTCATTCCATAACTAATTAGATTACTGGAAAAACTATTTAGAGAAGTATCGATTAGAAAACTCAGAAAACACGCATCGGAGTATTTTATATATAAAATCATCCCCTCTAATGATCGTATATTTCAGAAATTAATTTGATTCTGTGGTTTATTATTCTTAATTGTCCAAATGTTTCTGACAGCTAATGCGGTTGCGCTTCAGATTGAGAGATATGCGGTTTCTTGAGGCGTCGAGTACGGTGGGGCTATGCTTGTGATATGCTTTCGAATGTTTTTAGTCATTTGATTTATTAATTAAGACACTCTCCAGAAACCCACAGCCACCACTGCAAAAATTTGTGGCGTATAGTATTTAGTCTGCAATATTTCTGTGCTTTTATAAAATACCCACTGTCGACGAGGCCACATATATTTGATTTTGATTTTGTTGTTCAAGTTGCATCTGTTATTTATTTATTTTTTTTTAATGTTTCGCCGTTTAAATTCAGCTTAATGTGGTGCGAAATTTTGTGTCCGCCAAATATTTTTTAAACATAATGCGCTATATATATATTCCAAATAAAGTGTGTGATTTCATTTTTGTATTAGTCATAAAAAAGCTGAAGAATGCGAATTTAGGACTACTACATCCAATAAATACAGAAATAAAATATTGGAAAAACAAATAAGTTTAATATAAAACATGATTAATGAAAATTTCAGAAAAAAAAAAAAAAAAAAAAAAAAAAAAACGTATTACCACTTTGAAAGCCTTTCTAACCTAGAATAATGCCGACAAAAAAAGTTTTTTAAATGATGATGAACAAGATGAAATAATGTACAGTATAGTCGTGTACAAAACTCAATATATGTGACCAGCGTACTCTATACAACATTTAAAAATGAATTCCACAATACTATCTAAGGATTCAATAAAGTGCTGCCATCTGTAGAATTTATTATTATTTGTAAAATATATTGTTTTGAAATAAAAATTATTTAAAAATTATTTATATATATTATCGGATCGATCTTTAAAGCATATACTGGGCATTTCCACGAGCACGTGTCGTATAAGTCACACATTAGATTTTTGGCTACCGGTATTTTAGAACGGAAATATATGACTTATTTTACGGGATAAATCTCATTAATTGAACAAGCGAAGCAAACTTTTATAAAATAACGGTGCCAACAAGCATAGTATGTGACTTACACAAGTGCTCGTGGAATTACCCATACTGTCTAGAGATTTATAAATAATAATTAAAAGTATGTTAATAAATTTATATCATTATATTAGAAAAAATAAGCAAATGACATATTAGATAATATATTAAATAAAAATAATATGTAAAATGGAGATATTGGATGATTCATTAATTAATGTTTCACCTAAAATAATGTTCCACACTATAACATATCAATATTTAAATTAGTGTGACAACATTGCATAATCACTTACATAAATGTATAATTAAATATAAATAAACAAATGATTAAAATTATCAAGCCTAGGAATTAAAATAATAATAATAATAATGATTAAATCTTAAAATTATTTAGTTTCATTTAATGTGTCCACAAACTTTCTTAAAAATTAAATATACCTAATTTAGGGGTAGAAGATAAAACAAGGAATAAAATTTATAATTAAAACATACACTATATATATATGTGTATGTGTGTGTGTTACATTATTAGATCTAATTTCGCAATTATCTTATATTATTCTAAATTACTACGCTATATTCACTTAGTCCTTATTCTTAAATAGTCTCTATCGTTAATTCTGTTAAATTCCCTTTAATTTAATGTCCTACTTGTCTAATTTACTTAAATATTACTGTTTTAGTATCCTTAAATTAAATGTTTCATTTATGATTATTTTTTATAATGTTCTTTTAGAAACCAATTTTTCCCTTCCGAGAATTTACTTTCCCGCGCGTATTCCCCTTTTACCGTCAAATTCATACATTCGCTCTGTCATTACTCTTTCCACGGCGTGGTATCCTTAATTATTAATTGGTCTAGAGCTCGACCTACGTCATTTTTTGGTTTACTACGCTAAACGCACAAAAAGCCGATGATCGCAGTGTTTCCTCAGATTTTGGTCGTTTTTCCATTTGTCAACCCATCCCCTGGTCCCCGTCTGATATGTTCTATTATCTACAACCTTGCTTACCCCTAAATTACTACTATGAAGCGATGGCTAAATACAAGGGGGTGCTCATAATTCACTGGCTTTGACTAGAAAAAATATAGCTAGAGTTAAGAATTATTCATTTATTCAACATATACTTTTATGAGACTGATGAACTTATTATATCGTTGCTGCAGCTGTTCTAGTCCTCTGAAATAAAATTCCGTTGACTGATCCTCAAATCATTTCTCGGCAGCCTCTTTGACAACTTCTATGTCCTCAAAATGATCACCCTTAAATCTCTCGCTGCGTAAGCAATTCTTCGCGATGAGCGTCTTTTACATAATTTTTAATCTTTTATCACCGGTTTTTTAAAGCAGAATTTTTTTACTATCGTAATAGGGGTACTGTCCTGATTAAATCAGACAATGTTTTCTAAAAAACAACTGGTGGGAATAACCAAATAGTATTAATTAGAGGGAAAAATGCATGCCCGAGTATATCTCGGGTGGCGCAGCGAGAGGGTTAAGCTTCAAGTTCGATAATAGATAATAGTCTGAAGGGGCTAGTTCTGGTGAATAGGAATGATGATTGATCAGTTGGAAGCACACCGTCTTCATTTGGCAGCTAGAACATTGGATGTGTGTGCAGGTGCACTGTGCTGCAACGAAAAAAATCCAATTTGTCAACTTCCCTCGTCTTGATTCTCTTCTTCAACATGCCCATCAAGTTATTTTAATATTCTCCGGTAATATTACACCCCCGAAGTAGGTAGTCAATTAACATAATACCAACTTTGTCCCATAAAACTGACGTCATAACATTTTTGACAGATTTCTGTTTGCGAAACGTTTGGCCACGAGGACCCCCCTTATGGAGCCATTCTTTTGACTGTTTTTTGGTTTCTGGATCATAGATGTAATCCACGTTTCATCCTCAGCACTTATGACCTCAACGTGAACGTCCTTTTCTGACTTCCCCTGTAGAAACAAAAACTTCACGATCACCTCGTAACTCTAAAGACCAAAAACTTTCTTGCGACCCTGCTATCTCAGCTTCCACCCTCAGCAGAAAAAATTCTTATAATTTGACATTATTAGAGTATATACACCTGATATTATTAGAGTTACATAAGAAGATACTAACTTTCAAATGAGCCTAATTTTGTTTTTCTATTTCAACTATAAGTAATTGAAGCCAGGAACTTTCTAGCCCTCGTATGTCGGTGGAAACCGTGCCGTCGAAAGATGGTATAATAAAATTCTCAGTTGTCTTTAAATATTGTCTCAAGTATTCTGGAGAAAATACACTGGATAAATGTATTCCATCGCCTTCACTCGTTGACTGCAACAAAATTCGAATAACCATCTTGATTACTACAGAAACGTTCTTTTTTTTAGCTTATCCTAATGCACAAATTCCAACATAATTTTTCAATTACAATCTATCGAAGTTAACTCCATTTTCGAATCATTATATAACGTCAATGTCGTAACCTTTAACACGACAGGATTTACAGTTTCCGTTATACATATATATATGCATATATATGTATTGTCATTTCATTCACAATATCAAAAATTTTGTTGGTGGTCGGTAATGTTTATTTAATGTTTATATATATGTATGTGTGTGTGTGTGTATATATATATATATATATATATTTATATTTATTTATTTATTTATATATATATATAACTAAATTAATAATCAAAATTAACGTAGTTCTGATGTTTAAATTGAAAGATAATGTCGATATAATGCGATATTATAGGCTTTAAGTAGTTTTGGATCAAATTCAACACATTCTTTCAAGATTCCTTGAACAGTAATATATCTTTTCAAGAAAGTATGAAATATCCTGGTAAAGCTCAGAGTAATCTTATTGCAGAATTTATTCAGTTTAAATGGTTAATATATAATTTTAATTATATATAATATCTTATTCGATAATTCTAAATTCATAATAGAGAATACAGGAAATGCATAAATTTCTATAGCCTTTTAAATATAAAGATCTTTAGATTTAATTTGATAAATATGTAAGAAAAATTACAAACATTTATACATACGTCCTATGAAAAAAATAAAAAAAAATATTTAAGAAAAATACTCTTATTATTTTTTAGGGATGATTTGCTTATAAATTTATTCATAAATTATTAATAAATTTACTTATAAATTATAAAACGCATTCCATATACATTGTTGAAATTTTTTTGTGCGGTATAAACACAAATTTACATCCAATAATATTAGAAGGAAGTAGTGTATTGATATAAACAAAATATGTCATATAGATCTATAATAATTATCTTTAAAAAGCTTGCGATTTATAATTTTTTTGAAATGATTTAATTGAAGCAAAATTTAAACAATTAAATTTAAATATACAAGTTTCTATACAACTGAAATTTCCAATAAGATCGAAAATATTGAAATAAATATTCTTCTGTTTGAGCTTTGATAATTAATCAATAGACATTAACAGGCTTAACAATTCAATACAATTTAAATTTAATGAACTGAACCTTCTTTAAATAACTTCTTATTTTATACCACTCCGTCCTATATCTTGCTGTGTGTAACAAAGATTTATCTAACTATCACCTGTCTTTCTCAGAACGAGTTAATTCATTTGGGATCAATGAAGGATTTAAATGAGGCTTTTCATTCCATTATCTTTAATTCTTTTATATCTTATAAATTATCACTAGAACAAAGAATATATATCTTTGTACTAGTTAACTGTATAGGTATTGTTTATTTCTTGCGCATAGTCTCGCACTTTAAGAAAATTGATAAGACAGGATTCATCTTTTCTTTAGATGGAATACAAATTAATGTGTTTTTAAAAAAATAATTTTACACCTGGTTAACCATTTGCAGTCGATAGGGGACACTCACACACAACATGCCAGGTGTCCCGCGTAAATCACGGCTCCAAATGCTCCGGCCACTACTAACAAGGAAGGTCTCCTTACTGGGCATACTCAGAATATGTTGAAAAAAAATGCTTGTGAAAGTACTCATGTATGTAATAAGAGAACAGTTAAATTTAACGGCGCAATTTCAGTAGAAAGTCCGTAAAAAAATATAAAAAAATCGAATATTTGGCGCGAAAATACGAAAGTGACACGCAATTTGGCGAGCAGGATTTTCCCTCGCCAAAAGCAAACGATTTTAATGCATCTGAAAATTGTTTATTAATTCTTTTTTAGAATGCACGGTATTTAATGAATTTAAACTTAATCAACGAAAGAGGTTATTATATATTTTTTATGTTACATAAATCTGTTGCTTGTTGCTCTAATTATTTAATTTTATCACTGTAAATATATTTTCTATGCTTTGAAGTTACAATTATCTTTTTAAGTTATAGCCAGCTGATATTTGATTGCCATAATACACTTCCATATCGAAGACGAAGTCCTTTCCATAGCAACAAAATCAAATCGACAGTGTTCTATCTGCCTTATTTTTGAGAAACAATTTAAATCAATTTAAATTTATTTTTAAATCATAAAATATGGCATTTAAATTTTATTATAAATACATATAAATATGTATGACAAGCTATTGTTAAAACAAACTAAAAATGACAAAACTATTGTTAAAACAAACTAAAAATTACAAAACTAAAGTTATTTAAATTAAACTTATATAAACAAATTCAACATAAAAAGTTTTTTCCTACATAAAAGCATATTTTTTTTTTCATCGCCAACCAGTGATAAATCGCCAAATAAACGAAAATTTCATTATTTTTTTACGAACGCTGTGTCGGGGTTCCGCCAATTTTTCTTTTTTTTTTTTTTTTTTTTTTTTTTTTATAAATATATATATCCATATGACAAGAACATTCTGTAATTTTTTAAGATTTTTCTGAGTATGCCCGTATGGAGACCTTCCTTGTAAGTTCTTACGGTTTACTTTACCATTTTTATTTGCAGATAATTCTGTTATTATGCAACGTGAAAAAAAGTACTTTTTTTTATCTCAAAGGCTATCCGAGCTTAAGAGCTAATGAACACGCAGGATATGCAAGAACGTATATATGTACCGGATGTCCCAAAAATGTCTGGTGGATTTAAAAATTCAATATCTTCCAAACTGTGACAGATATTAAAACAAATCTCAGGAGGGTTATGTATGATGTCAGGGGATTTTTTACTTTGATTCTTGATTTTAGTTTGAATTTCAAGCAATAGATGGCATTGAAAGCAATAAGTGCTCAGTCCAGACTCGATTTTTGGTACTTCGGGACCCAGTCAATGAAACTTAATCTCCTTTTTTCGCATGGAAGAAGAGAGAGGCCGAAAAATCGAGTCAGAATTTAGCAGATATTGCTTGCAACGCCATATATCGATGCTATTTGCAACTCAAACTGAAAATTGCAGCATAAAACTCCTGACATCTTACATGAAAGTCCTACAAGAATTTTTTTAACATCTGTAACTATTTGGAAGTTATTGAATTTTAAAATCCATCATTCATGTTTGGGACACCCGGTATGTATGTATGTATTTATCTACGAATGTATTTACTTGTACAGTGCCTCAAACTCATGTCCGAATGAACGAACCAGTTTTATTTTTAACCCATTTTAAATTTAAAATCCATTAAAAAGACAGTGAATGGAATTTTTTGTCTATTTGCATATAATATTAAAGATTGCGTTAGTTAAAAGTGCTCAGTCCAGACTCGATTTTTGGTACTTCGGGACCCAGTCAATGAAACTTAATCTCCTTTTTTCGCATGGAAGAAGAGAGAGGCCGAGAAATCGAGTCAGAATTTGGCGGATATTGCTTGCAACGACATATATCGATGCTATTTGCAACTCAAACTGAGAATTGCAGCATAAAACTCCTGACATCTTACATAAAAGTCCTACAAGAATTTTTTTAACACCTGTCACTGTTTGGAAGTTATTGAATTTTAAAATCCATCAGTCATGTTTGGGACGCCCGGTATGTATGTATGTATGTATGTATTTATCTACGAATGTATTTACTTGTACAGTGCCTCAATCTTATGTCCGAATGAACGAACCAGTTTTTTTTAACCCATTTTAAATTTAAAATGCATTAAAAAGACAGTGAATGGAAATTTTTGTCTATTTGCATCTAATATTAAAGATTGCGTTAGTTAAAAGTGCTCAGTCCAGACTCGATTTTTGGTACTTCGGGACCCAGTCAATGAAACTTAATCTCCTTTTTTCGCATGGAAGAAGAGAGAGGCCGAAAAATCGAGTCAGAATTTGGCAGATATTGCTTGCAACGCCATATATCGATGCTATTTGCAACTCAAACTCTGAATCGCAGCATAAAACTCCTAACATCTTACATAACAGTCCTACAAGAATTTTTTTAACATCTGTCACTGTTTGGAAGTTATTGAATTTTAAAATCCATCAGTCATGTTTGGGACACCCGGTATGTATGTATGTATTTATCTACGAATGTATTTACTTATACAGTGCCTCAAACTTATGTCCGAATGAACGAACCAGTTTTTTTTTTTTTTTTTTTTAACACATTTTAAATTTAAAATGCATTAAAAAGACAATGAATGGAATTTTTTGTCTATTTGCATATAATATTAAAGATTGCGTTAGTTAAAAGTGCTCAGTCCAGACTCGATTTTTGGTACTTCGGGACCCAGTTAATGAAACTTAATCTCCTTTTTTCGCATGGAAGAAGAGAGAGGCCGAAAAATCGAGTCATAATTTGGCAGATATTGCTTGCAACGCCATATATCGATGCTATTTGCAACTCAAACTGAGAATCGCAGCATAAAACTCCTGACATCTTACATAACATTCCTACAAGAATTTTTTTAACATCTGTCACTATTTGGAAGTTATTAAATTTTAAAATCCATCATTCATGTTTGGAAACACCCGGTATGTATGTATGTATTTATCTACGAATGTATTTACTTGTACAATGCCTCAAACTTATGTCCGAATGAACGAACCAGTTTTTTTTAAACCCATTTTAAATTTAAAATGCATTAAAAAGACAGTGAATGGAATTTTTTGTCTATTTGCATATAATATTAAAGATTGCGTTAGTTAAAAGTGCTCAGTCCAGACTCGATTTTTGGTACTTCGGGACCCAGTCAATGAAACTTAATCTCCTTTTTTCGCATGGAAGAAGAGAGAGGCCGAAAAATCGAGTCAGAATTTGGCGGATATTGCTTGCAACGCCATATATCGATGCTATTTGCAACTCAAACTGAGAATTGAAGCATAAAACTCCTGACATCTTACATAACAATCCTACAAGAATTTTTTTAACATCTGTCACTGTTTGGAAGTTATTGAATTTTAAAATCCATCATTCATGTTTGGGACATCCGGTATGTATGTATGTATTTATCTACGAATGTATTTACTTGTACAGTGCCTCAAACTTATGTCCGAATGAACGAACCAGTTTTTTTTTCTTTTTTTTAAACCCATTTTAAATTTAAAATGCATTAAAAAGACAGTGAATGGAATTTTTTGTCTATTTTCATATAATATTAAAGATTGCGTTAGTTAATAGTGCTCAGTCCAGACTCGATTTTTGGTACTTCGGGACCCAGTTAATGAAACTTAATCTCCCTTTTTCGCATGGAAGAAGAGAGAGGACGAAAAATCGAGTCAGAATTTAGCGGATATTGCTTGCAACGCCATATATCGATGCTATTTGAAACTCAAACTGAGAATCGCAGCATAAAACTCCTGACATCTTATATAACAGTCCTACAAGAATTTTTTTAACATCTGTAACTATTTGGAAGTTATTGAATTTTAAAATCCATCATTCATGTTTGGGACACCCGGTATGTATGTATGAATTTATCTACGAATGTATTTACTTGTACAGTGCCTCAAACTTATGTCCGAATGAACGAACCAGTTTTTTTTTTTTTAACCCATTTTAAATTTAAAATCCATTAAAAAGACAGTGAATGGAATTTTTTGTCTATTTGCATATAATATTAAAGATTGCGTTAGTTAAAAGTGCTCAGTCCAGACTCGATTTTTGGTACTTCGGGACCCAGTCAATGAAACTTAATCTCCTTTTTTCGCATGGAAGAAGAGAGAGGCCGAAAAATCGAGTCAGAATTTGGCAGATATTGCTTGCAACGCCATATATCGATGCTATTTGCAACTCAAACTGAGAATTGCAGCATAAAACTCCTGACATCTTACATGAAAGTCCTACAAGAATTTTTTTAACATCTGTCACTGTTTGGAAGTTATTGAATTTTAAAAACCATCAGTCATGTTTGGGACGCCCGGTATGTATGTATGTATGTATGTATTTATCTACGAATGTATTTACTTGTACAGTGCCTCAATCTTATGTCCGAATGAACGAACCAGTTTTTTTTAACCCATTTTAAATTTAAAATGCATTAAAAAGACAGTGAATGGAATTTTTTGTCTATTTGCATATAATATTAAAGATTGCGTTAGTTAAAAGTGCTCAGTCCAGACTCGGTTTTTGGTACTTTGGGACCCAGTCAATTAAACTTAATTTCCTTTTTTCGCATGGAAGAAGAGAGAGGCCAAAAAATCGAGTCAGAATTTAGCGGATATTGCTTGCAACGCCATATATCGATGCTATTTGCAACTCAAACTCTGTATCGAGGCATAAAACTCCTGACATCTTACATAACAGTCCTACAAGAATTTTTTTAACATCTGTCACTGTTTGGAAGTTATTGAATTTTAAAATCCATCAGTCATGTTTGGGACATCCGGTATGTATGTATGTATTTATCTACGAATGTATTTACTTGTACAGTGCCTCAAACTTATGTCCGAATGAACGAACCAGTTTTTTTTTTTTTAACCCATTTTAAATTTTAAATGCAATAAAAAGACAGTGAATGGAATTTTTTGTCTATTTGCATATAATATTAAAGATTGCGTTAGTTAAAAGTGATCAGTCCAGACTCGATTTTTGGTACTTCGGGACCCAGTTAATGAAACTTAATCTCCTTTTTTCGCATGGAAGAAGAGAGAGGACGAAAAATCGAGTCAGAATTTAGCGGATATTGCTTGCAACGCCATATATCGATGCTATTTGCAACTCAAACTGAGAATCGCAGCATAAAACTCCTCACATCTTACATAACAGTCCTACAAGAATTTTTTTAACATCTGTCACTGTTTGGAAATTATTGAATTTTAAAATCCATCAGTCATGTTTGGGACGCCCGGTATGTATGTATGTATGTATTTATCTACGAATGTATTTACTTGTAAAATGCCTCAAACTTATGTCCGAATGAACGAACCAGTTTTTTTTAAACCCATTTTAAATTTAAAATGCATTAAAAAGACAGTGAATGGAATTTTTTGTCTATTTGCATATAATATTAAAGATTGCATTAGTTAAAAGTGCTCAGTCCAGACTCGATTTTTGGTACTTCGGGACCCAGTCAATGAAACTTAATCTCCTTTTTTCGCATGGAAGAAGAGAGAGGCCGAAAAATCGAGTCAGAATTTGGCGGATATTGCTTGCAACGCCATATATCGATGCTATTTGCAACTCAAACTGAGAATTGCAGCATAAAACTCCTGACATCTTACATAACAATCCTACAAGAATTTTTTTAACATCTGTCACTGTTTGGAAGTTATTGAATTTTAAAATCCATCATTCATGTTTGGGACATCCGGTATGTATGTATGTATTTATCTACGAATGTATTTACTTGTACAGTGCCTCAAACTTATGTCCGAATGAACGAACCAGTTTTTTTTTTTTTTTTTTATCCCATTTTAAATTTAAAATGCATTAAAAAGACAGTGAATGGAATTTTTTGTCTATTTGCATATAATATTAAAGATTGCGTTAGTTAAAAGTGCTCAGTCCAGACTCGATTTTTGGTACTTCGGGACCCAGTTAATGAAACTTAATCTCCTTTTTTCGCATGGAAGAAGAGAGAGGACGAAAAATGGAGTCAGAATTTAGCGGATATTGCTTGCAACGCCATATATCGATGCTATTTGCAACTCAAACTGAGAATCGCAGCATAAAACTCCTGACATCTTACATAACAGTCCTACAAGAATTTTTTTAACATCTGTCACTGTTTGGAAGTTATTGAATTTTAAAATCCATCAGTCATGTTTGGGACGCCCGGTATGTATGTATGTATGTATTTATCTACGAATGTATTTACTTGTACAGTGCCTCAAACTTATGTCTGAATGAAAGAACCAGTTTTTTTTAAACCCATTTTAAATTTAAAATGCATTAAAAAGACAGTGAATGCGATTTTTTGTCTATTTGCATATAATATTAAAGATTGCGGTAGTTAAAAGTTTATAACCATATAGGAATGCTTTCGGAATTGTGGGCAGCAGCTGAAGCGATTATTATACATTTTTGATATTTAAAATAATTTCTAACGATTGCGATAGTTAAAAGCTTCTGAAGATATAGGAATGCTTTTCTGAAAAGTGAGCAGCAACTGAAATAATTATTATATATTTTCCATATTTATAATAATATATTTTTAGAAGATTTTAACTAACGCAATCTTTATTATTATATTCAAAAA
Source organism: Maratus speciosus (assembly GCA_963932465.1). NCBI lineage: Eukaryota > Metazoa > Arthropoda > Arachnida > Araneae > Salticidae > Maratus > Maratus speciosus. The sequence continues at coordinate 548,447,007 of OZ010791.1, forward strand.
GACAAAAAATTGCAATTAAAAATTTTAAATGCATATAAATTTAAAATGGAAGGTTTTTAAACTGGTCAGTTCATTCAGGCATAAGTTTGTGGCACTGTAAGTAACGCGATAACTCTTCAAAGAAATATCGGATTTTATAGAAAAAAAAGTTTCTAGGTTCATTCTGATAAGGCTGTTCCCTGATTATTTAGGGGGGTTCATTGGTTAAGTAAGAAGGTGGAAGTGGGGGGGGGGGGTAATCGCTCATTAATTTAGATAATCTTTTTTTCAAAATTATCCGATTTGCTTCACTTTTGGTATGCGAGTTTATTCAGACAAAGCACTTGCCTGATTAGATTTGGAGGTTCATTGGTTAAGCATAAAGGCTGGTAATAGTGGGATAACCCTCCCCCCCCCCTCCCCTAATATAGAAAAATTAATTTTTATGCAGAAATCAATTACCTGGTGTGCTTCAAATTTAGTACACAGATTTATTCTGATAAGTCGCTTCCCTGATAAAATTTGGAGGTTATAAAAAATAAAATTTGGTTAAGTATAAAAGGAGGAAAGGGGGGGGGGGGTAAACCAACCTTAATTTATTTTTCGACAGGCATTATTCTTTGCGATAAAAGTGTAATATACAATAAGAGTGATTAACCTGTGAGTTCACTGCCATCAGTATAACTGTGCACTTTTCTTTATTTACAGTTATTTTATTCGTCTCTGGAGATTACTGTCCAAAGCTTTGGAGCCTAATTTACGCAGGGCACCTGGAAATACTATTGGTGAGTGAAAGTCATCACTCGAGTGCAAAGGGTTAAAACAATGCCCTCTTGTGAAAAGTACGAAAACGTGTAATGTTTAAAAGTCATAGTTATCACCAAATAATATTGTTCCCTTTCGACCATAATATATTGCGAAGAACAAAATTTAGAAGTTCAGATTTAAATGCGTGTTACAGATGCTAAGAGAAGGTTTTTTAGTAGTAAAAAGTTATGAAAAAAAACCCCACCGAACTTTATATCATTAAAAATAATGTGTATGTTTTTGGGAATAGTCAATTACAGGTATTTTTTTAAATAAAGTATTATGTAAAATGAAATGCCCAAATAAAGAAATAGCATTAGAAAAGCATAGGTGTCTAAATAAAATAATTTTTTTTTGCAATACTGATTTTAAAATCTATATTCTAAGAGTATTTTTCTATTTGAATGGCATAAATTCACTATTGTTAGCAGAATAGATAATTATTTATTACGCCTTTGTATAATAAAATATTTACAAAAATAGCTTATTTTATTTCCCATTCTGATAAAAACATTAAAATTTCAATTACTTATTAGATTTCTGTAAAAAAAAAAAAAAAAAAAAAAAAAAAAAAAAAAAAATGTTTTTCATAAATATTAGTAAGTTTATAATTTAATAGTTATTTCAAGAGGAATTAGCAGGATAACATCAAAAATTTGGCACAGTCTTCGGGCACAGTCAATAAATTGATACTATAAAAAAAATAGTATATACTGCAATTATCCTGTTATGATTTATGTTTAAATATCAAATACGTATGTACATGAAAAGTTCAAAACAATATGTTGAAGCAGTAGTTTTAACTGTTTAAAAGATTACTTCAAATAATCAGTTATAATACAGAGTAAGCGAAATACTATGCTTGTAATATTTTGTTTTAACAGTAAGCAAAAAATTGCACTGAACTTACAGATATGTACGGACATTATTATTTCATCTGTTTAATTTAAAGTAGACTGAGTATATGGCTGCTTTGATTTTACAGATGAACAATCTTTTGAATTATAAGGAAATTGTTATTGCATCCAACTTGCATGAGTAATTTATTATCATTAGATGATCATTACCATTTCACGACAATGTATCTTTTTATCACGATGACATGAACCGTCAAGATCAAAATATTTTTTTTTTTTTGTAAATTATATATATGTATATATACATATATGTTTGTTTCTATTTCTCTACATTATTATCATTATTTCATTTAGTTTAAGATATAAACCACTTAAGTTAAATCTTATCAAATTTTACTAACTTTTATTTTTTATTGATAAACATTTTCGGTTAATTTTTCCTATATATACAACGTGTAAGATCAATTATTAATTCTCTCGTTTGGCATATCAGCTCTTTTGTTAAGAAAAAGTGAAATATAATGTAAATTTAATTACTTTAAAAGCATTTTTACGCAAAAGAATACAGTAACCCCTAATTTCTATACCTGAATAGTTTTAGAATCTAAACTACGCATTCCATACCTTGGTAAACACAAATAATGAATTCAGAAGGGAGTACATCTTTGGAATCTGTGATAAGCATTTGAATCAGTTGAGAAATTCATCAATTGCGGCAGAAATGTTCTTGCACTATTCACTTTATAACTAAAAACTGTCTTAGAACCAGTCTTAGAACAGTCTTAGAAACAGTCACTCAAACTTAAACTCAACTCAAACTTGGAAACAGTCACATGTCAGTAATTAAACTTTATAATCACGATATAACGCCTATTAAAAATAACACGGTTAATTATTTAATTTCACAGTTTTTAAAGTTTGGATGAAATAATAAAAATGGCATATATATGAGGACGTGAGTTTCAAATCTCACCTTATCCAAAAAATCAAATTTTGGGAAATCGCGAAAAACCTGTAACTGCGACCCCGTGCATCGAATGCCTCCAATCTTTTGTATACTTATAGCTAGTTGCTCTGTGATATCATTGTGTTAAGTTGGAAAATCTACTTTAATTCATTTAATTAATTAATTGAAAAAAGTTTTGGATAAGGAGAGTTTTGTTGCCAACCTATGGATAAGAAGAGATTTGTTGCAAATCTGTATCATACTTGCTGAAAGAAATTAATAGTTTCTATTTTTGGTCATCGGATGATAATATTTTGGATTAAAAAATAAACCTTACGGGAGCAATAAGTATGATTAAAATTTAGTAATACGTTTTATTATACAAAAGCAAACTTATCAATAATCAAATAAAACTTACCATAAATAGCTTATAATTAATATAACTTTTTTATAAAAAGAATTTAATTTAATATAATCTATATAACATATAATATTATATATATACACATTTCCTTCTGTTCTGGTTCCTTAGAAATAATATTTTTATACAAAGTAAGCACTTCCATTTCTGACCAGTTTTCATCAAAATGTTTTTTTAACAATCTGTGGACATCCTTAAGTTTCTCTTGCTTCACGGGGACTCCCTCTCCCTTCTTTTTAAGAAGAAAGTTTAGTTTTAGATGCCTTTAGCAAATCTTTTACACTCTGAATTTTGATATGCCAAGAATCTTTCGAAATACACTTCCACAAATTTGAAGATGGTCATGGTTCTTAGCCTTTATATAGTACCTTATCGTAATAACTTTGAAAGGCCCGGAAATGCCTTAGGTTTATGCCTGAGAATAAAAATTAAATCTTTTAACATCTTCTGACAGTAAGAAATATAGAAAGCGATTCCCCATTTTTAACTTACATTTTAATCTTCTTTTGCGTGTATTCTTTACTAGCCCATGTGTTCGTATTTCTTTTTCTATTCTTCACCCTTCCACTACAAAATGCAAGAGTTTATTCACTGCCCATTACACATAAGACATGCTGTAAAACTTATTTAATTAGTTTGTATGAATAGAACAGGTAAAATCTTTAAACGAAAATAGCAACAGGTCACAGAGAAATGAAGGAAAATTACTGTAATAGTAGCTGATAAGCTAGCCGTTCGTTGGTCTTACGCATGCCCAAGGATAAAGCTAGTTTTGTTGCCAATTCCCTAGTGGATAAGGCGAGTTTTGAAACCAAACCAATATTTTAAGAGCCCAAAAATAAAAGATAAAAATATTTTTTTTACAGATTATAGTGTTTTTTCTGTGCAGGTTTACCAATAGAATAGACTGGTAGAGAAAACTCGATTTTTTAAATTATGGATAAGGCGAGTTTTGAAATTCACGTCTTCATGTACATTTCATTACTACTTTAAAAATGCAAAAACACCATAACTCAGAAAAGAAGGTGTATATCAGCAACATTTAACAATAAAAATCTCAAAAACTTTCAAGAATATAGGTAAAAAACAAAACACAGGCAAAAAACAATCTGTCCTTCAACAGTGGGAGGACAGACAGACCTAACTCCGCCCTAACTGTTAAAAGCATGTAGGTTTCTGAACACATCCATCCTGCACTGAGTACAGAAGAAACTATTGTCATTTTAGAAAAAAAAAAAAACTCAAAAAGGCTAAAATAAACCAAATTTAAAATAAAAAGTAATATAAACACAGCATAATTTAAAATAGATTAAAACAAAAATTCCTTAATAAAATGGTCTTTTAGAAAATTATTACAATTTAAATATAAACAAATGAAATTAACATGTATGAATGCAGAAGAACGTGCACCCCCCCCCCCCACCCAAACCTACAAGAAAAATTTCAAAAACATGAAAACAGTAATACCTGTACATTGTGCCTCACCTGTCAACAATATATAACTGTTATTTTTTTCCTCCGAGTAAAGTGTCAAAATCTAGAAATCCATATCAGCATATTTCCTTTGATTCAAAACATCTATGTATATTCGTTCTTTAAACAAGACTTTAGAATACACGCTTCATATGGAATGTTCTGGAAGGATGTGCCAATAAGTTGCTCATTCCGACAATCCACAGTGCTGCCACTCACTTTTTAAAACTATATTTAAATAATACTTCAAAAACTGCATAGGATAATTATTATTGAAAAAAAGATTAGCTAAAAACTTAAAAATCTGCTTATAAAAATTACTATCTGTGCCACAAATTTTATTAAAACGAATCAATTGATTAATTATAATATTTATGTAAATTTTTTTATGTAAATTAGAAAACCAATGTGGCATACTTCTTGTAAAAGATTGATAACTATTTCTTTTATCATACAAATGCAAAGTTAATTTATTATCAAAAATTTTAAAGCAAATATCCAAAAATTCTGCAAGCAAAAATTGTGTGTGTGTGTGTTTATGTAAATTTTATCTTAAAAACGGCTCAAAGATTTTGACGAAATTTTGTATTTTACCATTTTCGGGCATAAGACCATTGGACTAGGTCACGTGTTCGAGAAAATTCGATTAATGGGTCATTTTGGGTCATAATGGGTCAAGGTCAAGCTAATTATATCTAAAAAACGGCTCAATCGATTTCGACCAAATTTTATATCCAGCCGTTTTTCGGCACGAGAAAACTATTGGGCTGATCACATGTTCGAGGAACTTCTATTAGTGGGTCATTTTTGGGTCACTATTGGTCAAGCCAAATTTATCTAAAAAACGGCTCTAACAATTTTGACTTAATTTTGTATTCTGTCGTTTTGGATTACGAGAAGACCTAAGGGCTAAGTCACATATTAGAGAAAATTCGATTTGTGGGTCATTTTCGGGTCACTGTGGGTCAAGCAAAGTTTATCTAGAAAATGGCTCTAACGATTTTGACGAAATTTTGTATTTTCCCATTTTCGGGCACGAGAATACCATTTGTCTAGGTCACGTGTTCGAGAAAATTCGATTAGTGGGTCATTTTGGGTCATAATGGGTCAAGCTAATTATATCTAAAAAACGGCTCAATCGATTTTGACTAAATTCTGTATCCAACCGTTTTTCGGCAAGAGAAAACTATAGGGTTAGGTCACATGTTCGAGAAATTTCGATTAGTGTATCATTTTTGAGTCACTATGGGTTGAGCCAATTTTATCTAAAACAAGTTGGAAATTGCTCGTCAAACGTGGCAAATGAGGTGCGTTCGTACTATAACTAGTTTTATAATTATTTTTTGCACCCCATATTGTACTGAATGTGTATTTATGTGCAATTCATAAGTGCATAGTCTGTAACATCATTAAAATGCACTTGCAATAATTTTTTCCCATTCCCCTTAATGTAACGGAAAAATTTTGACTGTCCCTGTAATTAAGCTATACATCCGATTTTCATGAAATTTGAAATGGCTCGACAAAATTTTGCAGCAATTATATATTTAAAATTTCAGCCCATTCGGAAAGCTGTAACATCATTAAAATGCACTTGCAATAATTTTTCCCATTGGCTTTAATGTAAAGAAAAACTTTTGATTGTCCCTGTAATTAAACTATACATCCGATTTTCATAAAATTTGAAATGGCTCGACAAAATTTTACAACAATCATATATTTAAAATTTCAGACCATTCGGTTGGGTAGTTTTTGCTCTATTATATGCGGACGGACGGACGGACAGACGGACGGACAGACGGACGGACAGACAGACGGACTGAACGACGACTATAGGTGCTACGTATTTATATAATTACGAACGCACCTAAAAACGGCTCTAAAGATTTTGACTTAATTTTGCATTTTGTCGTTTTCCATTACAAGAAGACCAATGGGATAAGTCGACTCATTAATGGGTTAAGTCAAGTCATTAGAGAAAAATCGATAAGTGGTTCATTTTTGGGTCACTGCGGGTCACTGCGTGTAAATCAAAGTTTATCAATAAAACGGCTCTAACAATTTTGACGAAATCTTCTATCCTATCGTTTTCGGGCATGAGAATAGAGGAAAAGTTCCAAATACCGGCTACCACTTTTGTTTTCAATCTAGATCATACAATTTTCAAAATTAATAAAATAAAAAGTGACAGCAGGGTACCTTGACACGTCTTACAACCTGTTTAGAGAAAAAGAATCAGTTTAAAAAGCGTTTTCTGTTTATAAGAAGCAAAATTCCGAAAGTCTTCAAATTTTGAGTTTTTAAAATGGGGTCTAAATACCGGCTACCTAAGTTTTTTTTTCCAAAAGATCACACAAATAGAGCTAATGACAATTATTAAGCAATAAGAATATTATTTCAATAGATTGTATTGATTAAAAACATTTCTTATGCAAAGAAAAAATACGCAATTTTTAATAAATATGTAATTTTGTCAAATTTCTAAAATTCTTTAGAAATTTTTAAAAAAATGTTTTTAAATTTTTTTTTTAATTTTTATGAATTTTTTTAAAAAATGTTTCTAATTTTGTTTTTTAACGTGTAAAACATCAACAAAATAAGCTTGCTGATTGAAATGAGAATTATTTTATCTGAAAAAATCAAAAGCATAATATCACTCTCTGCGTCGGTATAGTCCCTATCAACCCACATATCGCATTCTTAACATTGAACCCAGAATCCCCTCCCACATTCTTGTCCACCGAGAAAGCACCCATGAAGAAGACAATTTATCATCTTCCTCTGTTGGATATTTTCCTTTTTCCTTTTTTTAGCCCTCTCGCTGCGCAATTGTTTTATCAAAATAGCTTCAAAAATTGCGTATTTAACCCCTTCGCTACGAGCGTCTTTTAAGAATTTTTATTCTTTTGTCACCGGTTTTTCAAAACAAAAGTTTTTGTCTAATTTAACCGGGAAAATGCTCCGATTAAATAAGGCATAATTTTCAATAAAAAAATAACTGGTGGAAATAATCAAGGAGGGTTAATTAGACGGAAAAAATGCATCCCTGAGGAAATATCGGGCTGCGCAAATTTTTCTGCATTTACGATGCCCAAGGAAATCTCGGGTTGCGCAGTGACAGGATTAAAATGAAATTTCTGCCTCTTTCGCCTGGTTTACTCCGTCATTTTTCCCTTTCTCTTCACATTTATTACAGGCAATTTTGTAGTGTCCAACAGCTCTTTTTTGAAAAGTGATCCGGTAACCAGTGTCCGTCCTGAAGAATTACGGCCATGGTTGCTTTTTTCATATTGCGAAATGGGACGGGGACTGTTTCTGAACCATTTAAATTAATTTATTAATTATGGAAATATTTAAATTAATTTATTTTCCTCCCCTTCAAGCAGAGCAACCGAGAGAGGTCCAAATACCGGCTAGCCGGTATTTAGACCACTCTAGGTAGCCGGTTATCGGACCACTGCTATGTTTAAGTTAAAAAAGGTATTACTCATTCATATAATAAAATACCAATACTGTGCACGTGGCAATTGAGAGCTAAATATGTCTAGAAAATAACTTAATCAACAATTCAAGCCAATATACGATCAGTATATTATAAAAAATGAGAAACACATATCTGAAAAACTTTTGATGTACCAGATTACGTAGATTCGACACTTTTGCATTTAGTATTTGTAAATGACACAGACTTCAGCGACGTACTTTTCGTAACTTTCATCTCTCAATTAAAGTTACAAACTCTGCCTATCGCAGCTAGGCTGCGCTACGCCCAGTTCTCAGAACACCTAGTAGCCGGTATTTGGACCCTAGCCGGTATTTTGACCTTTTCCTCTACCATTGGGCTTGATCGCATGTTTAAGAAAATTCGATTAGTGGGTCATTTTGGGTCACAATGGGTCAGGGTCATGCTAATTGAATCCAAAAAAAGGCCAAAAACATTTAGACAAAATTTTGTAATATACCGTTTCCGGGCATGAGATGGCCATTGGACTAAGTCACATGTACGAGAGAAATTGATTAGTGGGTCATTTTGGGTCAAATGGGTGAAGGTCAAGCTAATTATATCTAAAAAACGGCTCAATCGTTTTTGACTAAATTTTATATCCAACCGTGTTTCGGAACGAGAAAACTATTAGGCTTGGTCACATGTTCGAGAAATTGGGGTCCCTTTTGTCAAGTCAATTTTATCTAAAAAACGGCTCAAACGATTTTGACAAAAAAATTGTATTCTGTCGTTTTGGATTACGAGAGGACCAATGGGCTAAGTCACATATTAGAGAAAATTCGATTAGTGGGTCATTTTGGGGTCCTTTGGTCAAGCAAAGTTTATCTAGAAAACGGCTCTAACGATTTTGACGAAATTTTGTATTTTGTAGTTTTCGGGCGCAAGGATACCATTGGGCTTTGTCGCATGCTCAAGAAAATTTTATTTGTGGGTCAATTTGGGTCACAATGGGTCAGAGCTAATTGAATCTAAAAAAAGGCCCCAAACCTTTTGACAAAATTCTGTAATACACCGTTTTTGGGCATGAGATGACCATTGGGTTACGTCACATGTTCAAGAAAAATCTATTGGTGGGTCATTTTGGGGTCACTGTGGGCCAGGCTATTTGTATCTAAATAAACGACTCAAACGATTTTGTCAAAATTTTGAATTATACAATTTCTGGGCATGAGAAGACCATTGGGCTGAGTCACATGTTCGAGAGAATTCAATTAGTGGGTCATTTTTGGGTCACTGCTGGTCTAGCTAAGTGTGTCTAAAATAACGGTTCAAAACATTTTGGCAAAATTTTGTATTTTATCGTTTCTGAGAATGAGAATACCATTGAGCTAAGTCAAATGTTCTGGAAAATTCGATTAGTAGGTCAATTTTGTGTCACTGTGGGTCAAGCTAATTGTATCTTAAAGAAAGGCTCATTCGATTTTGACAAAATTTTGTATTATACTGTTCCCGGGCACGAGAAGATCATTGGGTTAGGTCACATGTTCGAGAAAATTCGGGTAATGTGTCATTTTTGGGTCATTGTGGGTCAAGTTAATTTTATCTAGAAAACAGCTTTAATGATTTTGATTAATTTTTTTCATTCGTTTTCGGATTTCAGAAGACCATTGGTCTAGGTCGCATGCTCAAGAAAATTCAATTGACCAGTCATTTTGGGTCACTATGGGTCAAGGTTCAGCTAATTTTATCTAAAAAAAGGCTCAAACGATGTTGACAAAATTTCTTATTACACCGTTTCCTAACACTAGAAGACCATTGGGATATATGTCAGTTGTTCGATAAATTTAGATTAGCAGGTCCTTTGAGGGTTACTGTGGGTCAAGCTAATTTTATCTATAAAATGACTTATGATTTTGACTAAATTTTGTATTCTATCGTTTTCGGATTCGAGAATAGCATTGGTTAAGTCGTGTTTTCGGAAAATTTCGGTTAGTGGATCCCTATGGCTTAGGATCATACCAATTTTATCTAAACAGCAAGCATTATACAGTGAGCATGAAATATCGAATTGAACACAAGGCTAATTTTGACCGAGCTTAGCTCGGTCATGCCCGCTAGTTCTATATAAACTGCTAAAACTGTTATTCACCAAATGACTTACATATAAAGTCAAATTTATTTCTTAAATCAATTATTCTTTAGTGTAAATGAAATTTTATCCAAAAGAAAATTAACCATTATTCTTAATATAACTCAAACCTTGTCGTAACATAAATCTGATATTTATCAAAAACAAATAACATAACATAACATAACATAACTAATTGTCTTGCTTTCAAAATTTTAAAGCATGTGCCTCATAAAATAATGGTATATCGCAATAAATGACAGTCTCTTGCTACGATATTTCTAATTTCTCTACTAAAAATTTTCACCATGCGTTGGCTGCAATTTTAATTATATGGTAACACGGGGAAGAGATTTTACGAGCATGGATAATAAACTTTTTAGTTTAAAGGAATACAAATAATATTAATAGGAATAAAAAAAGAATTGAAATATTTTCTATTCATAAAGTCGTTGAGCAAAGCTCTTTAAGACAAGTTAACTTGATACTTTTTTTATACATTATCAGGCTTATTCTATTAAATATTATACAAAAATGTAAATTTATCAATAGAAGTTAATATAACTTTTATTTCTTCTATTTGTTGTTGATAGGAAAAGTCTCAAAATGTAAAAGGGAAAAGGTTTGATATACCCGTTCCTTTCCAACTTTAACAAAAATAATAACGCGTTTTTACTTGGACTATTAGTTATATATATATATAGAGAGAGAGGCAGAGAGAGATAAATTGATATGTATATAGATAGATACATAATGTTTATGTCCAGTTCCCAATAAAACCATTTAGGATAATTTTTAATATTTTTCACACTTTTTTTTCATAAGTTATAAATACAATTGAATTCCCTAACGACAGGTCATATGAAACACATCGAGTATTATACTATATTGAATAAAATATTATTTGTATATTTGACAGTGGATTTATAAAAAACCCCAAAAATATGCATCAGCAATAACTATAATATTGCGTCAAACTTAAAAAAGATCCTGCTAAATTTATTTAGTTTACAATTCCCAATCATGTAATTAATAACAAGTAGTAGACCAAAACTATTCATCTATTACTAAAGTTCGAATAATTGGGGATATTAAAAAACATATTTAAACATACAGAAAAAAATTGAGAATCGCATAATTATGTGAGTATGTAACAATAGCATTATCATTTGTAAATAGCGGTTCTACAAAATAATCACCTCTATATGTACCCACTGTACCGTATAGTTAGACGACTCTGAGAAATTTAAAAAATAATAAAATGCTTTGAAATTAATAATTTTCTCAACTAAAAATATTTGATTTAAAAATTCTCATTACTCTTATATAAAATAATTAATTAAATATTATACCATAACTGAAAAATGTGTATTCCAAGCTAACTGTAACTAAGCTATTTATAATAAAAAATATTTTTCTTTTTTTCTAGTCAAGACATGACAATATAATATTATTAGATGTATATTTTACATTTCTATCACATTATTTTCAACAATTTTTATTAACCGAATATTCTCTTCAATATTTTAACTCAATAGAAATTAGAGAAGAGCCAATGAGAGCTTAGGAATATTTTAAGTAACATTTAAAAAAAACAAAATTTATTTAATTTCGCGTTTAAGGAAAATTTATATACATTGTATGGCCACTAAATTGAAATACATATGAAATTTCTGTACATGATATAACTATATTTTCTTTACTGATTAGATCTAAGAAACATTTCAAATATTGAAGACGTGTAGTTGTTTGTTGTAGCTTCCAGTGGGAAACTGCACCTCTAGAAAACTGGTGTATAAACGAACGTTATTTACTTAGCTGTTAAGTTTCCAACAGATATGTACACACCGGAAAATTCTGTCGCATAAAATGATCTAAAAATGATTAAATTCCTATGTACAGTTTTTGCTCCTATAAACTTTTTTAATGGAACGATTTTGTCCAAATTTGGCATTAAATATCTCTTAAAATAATTCTTCGATTTGAAAACTGTCTGCATCAGCGTGTTTATCAAACATTTCTCTATAATACTACCGATTTTCATATTTTTGTATGCAACAGTTTTTTTAATATTAACGAAGAATTGCCATGCTTAAGCATTCAAATTGGATGCCGATCTGCCGGGAATATATACGCATATTTTTATTGGTCCATTTCCAAATCAAAACTTTTTTTTATATATAGAAGCATTTAGTTTATTGCATTCTCATACTGTTTATTTCATGTAATTAAACTTTTTACTATAAAATTGTTAGGGGTCTTGTACCTTTTAAAAGCGTCGAACATTAACGAAAAACTTCAAAGCCTTTTTTCTGCATAAACATGAAATTTTGGATGTTGATTAAACAGATTGTGCTTTGCAATATGCTACCATTAGAAATTTATTAGCCTTTTACAGAATTTGCGTATTGTTAAAATCAAAATAGCTCTTTATTTTACTCCAGAAGTCTTCGCGCGCATAATATCTTGAGAAAGTATGTATGGATTGTCCTGAAATTCTGTAAAGATACTAAACAAATATGTGTGTTTAAAATGAACTACTTACGTTAGAATGTTACATTTTATGCGGATGTTTATTTTATTTTATTTTCATACTCATTGAGTAGCTCATTGTGTAGTATAAAATGTACCGTGCTTAAAATGAAAGAATACATAGAAAACTGAATGATAACGTGTCATAGACCGTACATATTCAGAATAACTTTATTTATTTGTTTTTGAAAATAACTAGGGGTGAGTGGAAACATGTCAGCAGTCGCATTAAACGTATTTTTACTGGTTTTAAAGTTTTAATTTACACCTTTTAGCATTTGAAATTAATATATTATTGCAAGGTGTAATTTTCTATAGGTTTGGATAGATAAGATTTTTTTTTTTAATCAATAAAGGATTTAAGACAAACTTCCAGTTTAAAATCAAGTAAATGACAGTCTTTGGACAATCACAAGAAAGTAAATTTCTATAACTAAACAAATTATCAAATTTCAAAGAAGGTGCTTGAAATTTATTTACTATTTCGTTACAAATGGAATATTATAGTTCCATTACAAATAAATAAATTTTAAGAACCTTTTTAGTTAATTGTTAATTATTTTAGTTATATTAACGCAAGGTGAATGTGACATTCCGCTTTAAACTCTTTTTGAGATTTTCTATTAGAGTAAATTTCTATTTCAGTATTTTGTTTTAATTATTTGCGAAATAAATCATAATATCGCCAACCAGAAAGTACGTTCTAAAAAATAACGCTGCTGTCAAGAGAAAAACTTTATTGGCTGAATAGTTTAAATTAGTATTAAATTAGATCGCATGCGGCTCTCTATCGTTGTAGTTCTACTTTCTGTAAGTGTTTCTATCTTACATCAAATAATGATGCCAATAAACTTCTCATGCACGTCATAGAATATCTATATCTGATTAGGTATACAAATACTTAAAAATAATTTTTTTAATAAGCGGAATCATTTTGTGTATTTTAGTAACTGGGTAAGTAACTTTATTAAAGTTTGAAGATTTGTCATGTGGATTTCTGCAGTTCAAACACGAACCGATAATCTATCAAAATCAACGTCAGAAACACGAGAGACATGTGAGTCAACGTGAGAAAAAAAAACATAATTCAATTATAAAAGGTTTTTTTCGGAGAATTGAAATCTCCATCTTCCGTACAAGATTAAAAAACAATAAAGCATGAAAAAATGTGTTTGCGAATATGAAAAAATTAGAAAGTAATGTAGCTTTTCGCCAAAAGCAAAATGACGAAGAGCGAGGAAACTGCGAGGCTAAGTAACATCGGAACATACAGGTATTGTATAAAATTAATGAAACTTATTTTTTTCTGATACGAAATTACGTGGCAAAGCTTATGCTGCAAACGGTTTTGATGGCGACGTAAGGCAGCTTCTATACGCTCCTACGTCAGTCGTTTACGAGCTTCCGTGCTGTTTGTAAAGTGATTTTAGTGGATCCTTGTCTCCAAGCCTCGGTTGAAATTTAAAAATTCAACATTCTATCGAACAGCGATACAGAATAAAGGCTGTGTGGTTCTCGGAAAATCGGATAAGGATACTTTCACCATATCCAGTTAGTGTTCGTGAGGGAAAGCTTATCTAAAGCTACTCAATTTGGATGGCACCAGTGAGCCATGCTCATTGTCTTCTTAGACTTAGATTTTGGATGAGAAGAATCAACACCATTAAAAATCAGTTAGTGTTTGCAAGTCAGTAATTTATATACTTAATTTCCCTGTATCCACACCCTTCTGAATTTCACGCATTTTCAAGTTTCTCTATTTATGACCACTAAACCATTCAAAAATTCGTAACATTATAAGTATAATAAATGAGTAGGTTTCGATTATAGAAGAAAAATACTTACTGTTTTATTTCTTAAAACTTGAAAGTTTTTTTTAAAATAAGAAATGTAGGATCCAGGCATCGTATAAAATTTCTAATGCCTTAAATTTTTAAAAAGTATTTTTTTTTTAACGTAAATCGATTTTTATGGAAGTTGTGTTTGTTGCCGAGTGTAGAGGGGCCAACAACGTTAATTATGCTTGAAAAGATTTACGTTCAAAACGTAAATTCTTTTAACAGTTCTTTCAAGTATATTTAAGCTTCTTATTTCGCGATTGGGATAAGCCAGACTTTTGTTTAAAAAATATATAACAGGGTGAGTAGCACATCCGTTATACACTGCCGCAAGCAGTGGAGATTCATAATCTCGGTTCATTTCGACAGATTATCAATAATACAAATTCAAATGTACTTATCAAACCCATTGGAAATCCTTTTATTACATTCATTTTTCGTTTCAAATACAAATTAAAATGGACTGGAGCATTCGTGGCACATCTACTCTTCGCTACCGAAGGCAGTTTGGTGCCACATCTAAATTCATCTGAAAACATTATTATATAAACATACCGAATAATACGAATACGAGGGTGTACGTTACCGAATTTAGCTGTTTCGCAACGTTATCTTTATTTGAAAAGATTTTTGATTAAAAAAAATAAAACCATCCAACTAATTAAGGTTATTATCATGGACCTGGATAACACCGGTCGTGTCAGTAGTATTGTCCTCAATATTTACACGTGGAGGAGAATCTGTTATATGGAAGTCATTGTTACATCAGTATTACACATTTTAGAACGAATTACAAAATAATTAAGGATACTTATAAAGTCTTTACAGTGAAGTTATGATTTGGATTCAACTCAGACTCACAATGTTAAGAAAATAAATCATACATGGACACACAAATCTTTTGGTTAATGTTAAGTTTGAGATACTTGGAACCTCACGGTTGCAGACTGCGTCTTTTGAACGACCATAGGTTTCTTACAATGTGATCTGTAAGGATGTGTTCAATGTACATTCGCGGAAAAAAATATTAAACACCCCTTACTACTCTGCAACATATTATCATAGAAGAAAGTTATTTGTACCAAACGTTTGGGAAAAAAGTCTAATTTTGAATAATATACGTAACATTTTCTTAGAGTTTTCTTTAATAGGTTATTTTAATTTCTTATTTTTCTTTTCTACATATCAAAATAAAACCAAAATATTTATTTTTTTTTCATAGCAATACCTAATTTTGACATCATAAATGATTTCTGCATCCTTCAACTAGCCTTAATATAAATTTACAAGAAATCCCTACGATTCGTTTCAGAGAAATTAATTATTTTAGAATGAGCATATTTTAGAGATTGTATCCAAACTATGCTCGGAACTGCATTTTTGAAATACTACAGAATATCTAAGTAATTATCGCAGTAACTTCTATTAAAATGTATTATTTCTTGCCAATATGATCCATTCACTCGCTTAATTCGTTTCGACTATGGTTAGTCCAAATATTTCAATACAATGATTATTTTTCTTTTCAAATTGTGCTTTTCGTATATCATAGACCTACATAATTTTTTTAAGAATAACTTGAAAACGACATAGAAGATAAATTTGAAATTTTAGAGTCGCAGGACAAAATAAATAAAAATCTGCTAAGAAAAGTGCAAGTTGCAATTCATAATTTTTTCGAATATTAATTTTATAATTCATAATTTAAAATATAAATTTGTAAAAATTACAAATTTAAATAATTTACGTTTTTGCTTTTTAGTGTTATAACCATACATACCACGACCACATTAGGATTGTAATTTCAGGCGATATTAATAAAAATATGAAAACGTAATCTGGCGTTAGATGCTCTCTATTTTGGACTTTTTGTAATTCAAAAACTTGTCATCCAAATGACTTGAAATTTCGTATCTAGGCATAGTTTGAACAGAAGATTTACAGGAAATTGTTATAATTGGGTGTTTGTATTGAAAAAAAATTTGTCCTGGTTACGATTTGTAGATGCCCCTCTAAGCAAGTTTTATGTACATGATTTTAAATTGGACTGTATTTCAAATAGTTTAGTACCAGTAACTTTTTTCTACTAAAATTCGTTGCAAGGACAGTAGGGGTGTTTCTTTTTTTTTTCTACGGAAGAAGGTTTTATTTTTTTACAAAAGTAATCATTTTTATAGAATAGTGTCTTTTTTGTATATTTTTTTAATTAAAACAGAAACAAGATACAATTCAGTCACAAGTCTACGTTCATTTGTTTAACTCAATTGATTTACTTTGAAAAAATCCATATTCAATTTTTACATCTTACACTGTTATTTTACTCACTATAGTTCATATTTTTATTTAATGACATTCATAAAACAAGTTTAAAAATTTTAGCAGTGAAATTATATGCTTTATTTAAAATTACGGTATTTAAATATAAGAGATTTTGTTTAAGATTTTGTCCTAAATATTCACTTTTTACCCGAAAATGTTTGTGGCTTCATTTAAAAATACAAAATTTTTCTACTGCAGTTTTTTTCATTAGTTGTACATCATTTCTTCACAAATAAGATCATAACTTTTATTTAACAAATTTTCTAAAATTTACTTTTGTTCTTATCATTCAAATTTACTGCTTTCTTTTACGAAGAATGATTCTTTAGATTCGATTCGCAATTCAAATATGGATTAAATAACGACACAAACAAATTTCGAGATTCAAATGCCATGAATAATAAAAATTAGAATATTGATTTATAATTAGGTTCTCACTAATCTTTTACGTAGTTAATAAATATATTAATTTATAATGACACATTCTTGTTTTGTCTGATGTTCTTCACTCTTTCTGTTATACTCTTTAGCATTTCCTATTGAACTTTCTAAGTGTTCGGATATTTATTAGGGTGGTGCGAAAAAAGTCAAGTTGATATTTCCGAGTTGCTATAGTGCGGAAAAGTTGCGATTGGTAAATACAAGAAAAACAAAAATAAAATTATTTAAATCGGACTTTATCTTCCGATCCCGCAAACCGCCTAAAAATTTAAAAAAATTGAAAATTTCCGATTTTTTCAGAATTTTTTTCTTTTTTTACGTATATATATTTTTTATCGCTATAGTGAAAAATATTTTCAGATTGTAATGTTTAATAATAATAAAAATAAACAGTTGCGTTTAAAGAATAGCTTCCGATCATGCAAGCTCAATACAAATCGGCAAAAATTCAATTTTCAGTGATTTTGATGAATAAAGAAAATAATCACCTGAGATCAGTTTGCGTTCCAATATTAACATTTGCATATAAATTGTACAAAGTACAACTCTTTGCTTGTTTAGATATTTGATAATGTTTAAACAAACCAGAACTCACCACGGGAAGGTAGCTGCACTTCGAGTTCAAACCACACCCTATCCTCCATCAAACCAATGAGGGTATTTGCTATTTCCATTACTTAAATATATAGTTTGTTATAATAGAGTCAAAACACTGTATTAAAAAACTAGTGTCGTGACAGTATAAGATATACAATTTGTTATGTCATCTGTTTAAGTCTGACTTTTAGACGCAACTTTGTACTGCGATTTGGTGGTAATGTCTGGTATTATGGACATTGATTTCAGTGTGGCCCTGATGCTCTCTTGATTGGGGCCCACATACCTTTAATGATGCTTCCGTTACCGATTTAACGCACCGCTGGCCATCTTACGTGTAGTTGGGAAACTTTTTATCATCCCAGACTGAGATATGACCTGATTAAACGAAGAAATGTATTTCTTCATGGGTTATTCTCCGAAAAAGTGGTGGAAATGTTAATTTTGCTAAATTACAATCAATTAATTCTGGATTGTAGGAGTGATAAAGATTCAGATACCTTTACCCTTTGAAACATTTTGCCTGGCTTTTAATACTCTTCTTAGCCCTAGATCTCTTATGTGCCTCCTGTTATAAAAGACCATTGACATCAGTAGGTTTTCCGGGTGAGCAAAGAACGTGTTTCGTTCAGTTTCAGGGATTACACTTTCTTCAGGTTGTCACGAAAGTATCGAGATGTTTCAATTGCTCTGTACAGATGAATAGGCTCGTCTATAATGTACTTACAACATTTTATTTCAAAACAAACTGGCAAGTAAGATTTTAAAATAAATGTCAATATGGCTTTAAGGCATCCTATGGGTTTTCCACGCTCGCGTAAAGTCGAAGGGCTCTATTTGCACAAGTGAGCAATCTGGCATGTGAAATTGGGCCGGAGTCACACTTTAATAAGTCATTTGGAAAGTTGCCACTTTTAATTGCTTGACTTATGCCAAGAAGATATCTTTGGTCCTTACTCAACAGTTGCCTGTCCACTTCTGGAATTTCACAATCATGGCCTGATTACCAAAGGGGCACACTTACACCAATAAATTTTAAAAGAAAAGTTCGACTTATCTAAACGCCATATTAATGTAAAATTTCTACCATGAATGAGGCAAAATTTTCTGTTTATTTTTAGTGGTAGGAATTTGCCCCGTGGGTAATCAGGCTCTGTTCACAATCAGTCAATTGAAAATTTATCACCGAGAGCTTTACACAACAATGACATTGTGTCCAAATGGTGTACTAAATGATCTTGGGCCAGTTGTTTCAACATTCAAATGTTGAAAAAGATGGCGGAAAGGTAATTCAACAAAATGGAATAAACAAACAACCCACTGCAGTGGTCGTCAGAGATGAACCTCAAGCTTTCTGATAGCACCACCTTTCTATCCAGTATTGGTATTTGTACCATCACAGCCTACGAAATCTAAGTATTCTAGTGAAACCCCTTGTTCAGTAAGACATGATACTATGAAAGCTACAATGTCCTTAGCAGGCCCGGAGTTTGGAGGCACATGGCCTAAATAAACTGAGCCACGTTCTTTTATGACAGGAAAGTGTTCCTCTTTAATAGTTCGACGAACCTGTTAAATGCAATCCTTTCTTTAACTAGGGTATCGTCCTTTCTTCCGTCAAAATAGTATATGCCAAGCAGTTCCTCTGAATCCAGTTGACTTTTCTGTAAGTTTTATGGAGTTATGTGAGACTAAATGGGAGCGCGTACGCCGACTTCAGCGCTGTTTTCCAACGTGGCTAACGGCAGTTGGGTGCACTACTAAACATTTTAGACCTGAAACGAACTCTTCGTGGTAAGTTCTAGGTTGGTTAAAAATAACTTAATATGCGCAATAGTATCAATTAACATTTAAATCTTAACCTGAGACTGCAAACTGACCTCAGTTGATTATATTCTTAATAAATGAAAATCACTCAAAATTGAATTTTTGCCGATTTTTATTGAGCTTGCGCGATCGGAAGATATTCTCTAAATACAATTATTATTATTATTATTATTAAACAGTACAAACTGCAAATATTTTCCCCTATAGCGATAAAAAATATATAAACGTAAAAAAAAAAAAAAAAATCTGAAAAAATCGGAAATTTTCAATTTTTTGGAATTTTTAGGCGGTTTGCGGGATCGGAAGATGAAGTCCGATTTGAAGAATTTTTTTTTGTTTTTCTTGTATTTACCAATCGCAACTTTTCCGCACTATAGCGACTCGGAAATATCAAATTGACTTTTTTCGCACCACCCTAATATTTATGCATGATCTATGAAAATAAAATGTAGCATATTATGAAATGCATAATATTAATAACAAATATTTTATAAATTAATTGTTTCATAAAATATCCTTTTCAATAAACAATTATATATATATATATATATATATATATATATATATATATATATATATATATATATATATATATATATATATATATATGTATATATATATATTTTTTTTTTTAATAGAGGCAATACTGCTTTCGATTAAAATAATATACTTTTAGGTACATCTTTTTGACGATGATTATAAATATTAATGAAATTTAATGAAAATATATATAAGCATCCGTATAAAAAATAACAAGTTTAAAATGAGTATGTTTTAAAACAAATATTTGTAGACGCTGTAACTTTTAAAAATTTGTAGAAAGTCCGAAAAAAATAATGTCTATGTGCTTGTCAGTTTCTTCTTTATTTTTTTTTCGGTGGTGGTGGTGGTGGTGGTGGGGGGGGGAGGCGAGTGTTATTAAAATTTTATGTATTTATTAACCTATAAAGGAAGACAGTTCCTAAAATATGCCTATTAAATTGTAAAAAAATAATTATGTGTATACTTTTTGCGTATTTTTTTTTCTCAATAAATGAAATGTGTGTCATTGTTAATAGTTCAAACTTAGGTCGTTTAAACTTATGAGTTTGAGGAAGCTTTTCATTTGATGTCCATTACGTCAGGCATATCTAATAATATTTTACCTAACCTCCTGACCACCTAGCAAAAGTGCAAAATTGTAATGATTTTATTCCTTTGTAATTTAATAAGAATGGTTAAAAAACAAAACAAAACAAAAAATACAACGTATTATATTTTAATAAAACATACTGGACAATTGCACCATAAAATATAATAAATAAAGACACAATATTGTTTATTGGCACACAAAACACGAACTTTAATAAGCTAAAAATTAACTTCTACGTTTCGAGCTGTTTCTACAGCCGTATTCAGGAAAATATGATGCTAAAAAGGCTCAAAAATCAGAGACGAAAGCTTCCTGTGCAAGACATAATTAGTCGAAACTTGACCAATGATTTGAATACAAAACTGTAGTGTTGCCATCTACTGAAAATAAATAATTATTAATGAAGTGATATCAAATGAATCAAAAAGGTCGACTTAAGAAATCACGAGTAGCCGTCATCTACACAAAAGGGACAAAACCACGTTCAACTGAGTTTTCATTCAAATTTTGGCAGCATAATACAAGATTCCAATGGAAATATTGTAATTAGATGTAGAATTACGACTTTATGATACTGTGCCAGATTTGTGGGATATTATAGGATAAATTATCGTTACAAGGTTTATCTTCACGTGCAATGATTTCAACTGATTTTCTAATTTTACTTTCAAATGGGTTATTGCATGGAACTATAATTTTTGCTTCAGCAAAGTTAAAATGGCAGACTTCATTAGCTAAGTAGAACCTAGAAAGAACTGTATTCTGTTTACGATGTTTAATGTCGCTGCGATGCTTCATAATTCTTAATGATAACTTGCGTTTTGTCATGCCGATGTAGAATTTTTCAACATTATTGGATAAAGTGATAGGGATTTCGTATATCCCAGATTTTTGATCCATTGGGATCCTATCGATCTTATTACTGACGATATCAATGAGGTAAGGAGGTGGAATAGCGACTAGTTTTATATTATATTTCTGTATGATCTTTTTATAGCTTTTCGAATATAGCGGGAATGTAGTGAAATTTTCTGTACACTTGAAGTTGATTATTATCCTGTCGTTGACTTTAAGGAGCGGAGCGTTGTACTTCTGAATTATCTTATCTATATATTTTGATGGAAAACCATGATCACATGCTATTTTCTGTATAAACTGGATTTCTTCATTTAATTGGTCATCTGATCAAATCATAAATGTTCTTTTAATGAATGACTCAAATGCAGAAATTTTAAATTGAAAAGGTACGTTTGCTGAAAAAGGGATAACAGTGTTTTCTTTAATAGGTTTTCTATAAACTGAAAAGTTTAATTCAGAGCTGCATCTATTGACTTGAACATCTAAAAATGGAAGAAAAGCGTTTTCTTTGATTCTATAATATACCAAAAATCTGGCACAATATCATAAAGTCATAGTTCTACATCTAATTACAGTCGAACCCCGTTATAGCGAACCCGGTATATAACGAACTCTCGGATATAACGAACGAAAATTTCGGTCCCGCTGTTTTCCTATTGTATTTAATGCTAATTTATTCTTTTATAGCGAACCTCCGAAATCTTAAGAATCGGCTATAACGAACATTTTTTCCCGTCGACCATTTTTTTAAAAACTTTTTCGCAGTTGTGAACACAGAACTTCGACTCGAATTTCATAAGAAAATGTATGCCGGCAAGTGAAACATGGTGCAAATCAGCGATGCATTTTTTTAAAGGGAGAAACAACTGCATTCTTTCTCTTTTACTAAGCAGCACATTTTACGAATTTTAGAGGGATATGATAAAAATGTGAAATGTGACGTTTCTCTTCTTGATGCACTTATAATGCTCAAAAAATCTTGGCGGTTTGTTACGGATTATACAATGAGAAAATGTTTTCGACATGCAGGCCTAGCAAAGAATATTGAATATACAACGAATGTTGAAGAAGCAAAGAATGTTGAAGAAAATTTACCTATTGCGATAGAAAAGCACAAAATTTCTTCATTCTCAGTTTGTGACATGCAATTGTTTGAAACATCTGTTGATGAAGTCATTACATGTGAAGATCCGACTGATGAAGAGATTGTGGAAGAAGTTAAAATGAATCATTCTGAAATCGAAGATTCTGCATCTGATGCGGATGAAGAGGAGCACATGAATGACGAAATCCCCACGATCTCAGATGTTACAGCAGCGATGCGTGCAATTAATAAGTTTTTGTCGACACAAACAGTGGAAGAAAGAGTGTTGGAGTCATTTGATGTACTAGACAAAGAAATTCATAATTTGTTTTTGAAATCGGCATCACGTCAGCAGAAGATTACCGATTATTTCTGTATCAAAACAGTGAGCAACAATTAAAGGTAAAATTAATTTATTCATGTTTGTCTTCCTTGTTAGTTAATTTAATTAGTATTGTGTTAGCTTAATGTAACCGATTTTAGTCAATTTAATACTTTACTGGTTATATTTAATAGATTTTACCCTTTTTTAATACATCATTATTGGATATACACGTAGCAACTAATGAGTTATACATTTTGTGAACTCTAACATTTTTCTTGACTGTTCGGATATTGCGAACCACCGGATATAGTGAACAAAACCTTCGGTCCCTTCAAGTTCGTTATAAAGGGGTTGAACTGTATAATATTTTCAGCTTGAACTTGTATTATGCTGCCAAAACATGAATGAAAACTCAGTTGAACGTGGTTTTGTCCCTTTTGTGTAGATGACGGCTACTCGTGATTTCTTAAATCGACCTTTTTGATTCATTTGATCCCACTTCATTAATAATTATTTATTTTCACTAGATGGCGATACTACAGTTTTGTATTTAAATCATTGGTCCAGTTTCGACTAATTATTTATTGCACAGGAAGCTTTCGTCTTTGATTTTTGAGCTTTTTTACCATCGTATTTTCTCGAAGACGGCTGTAGAAACAGCTGGAAACGTAGAAGTTAATTTTTAGCCTATTAAAGTTCGTGTTTTGTATTATATTTTTTATTGCATATTGGCATTTAATCCTTTAGAGTATTAATCATAACTTAAGTTTTCAAACCTGCACTGTAAAAAAAAAAAAAAAAAAAAAAAAAAAAAAAAAAAAAAAAAAAAAAAAAAAATAGGACCAGAATTGCTGTAGGAATCGGTAAAATAGTTTCCCTTATCGTACCGGAAAAATTTCCGACACAGCTCGGAAAAAAATCAGTAAAATCGGAATAGAAACCGTAAAATTGGAATAAAATCCGTAAAGTACCGTTCTAATGAATGTTTCCTTTTTTTAAGGATTTTATTCCGAGCTGGGTCGGAAAATTTTCCGGTACGATAAGGGCAACTATTTTTCCGATTCCTACAGTAATACTGTTCGGATTTTTTTACAGTGTGTGTTTTATATATAGAATTATATTAATTTAAATATATCTTCTGCTACAGTGAATCCTACAGTTTAGTGAACGGATCTATCAGTGCACGGCGGTGAGAAGGTTAGTACAAGAAGAATAAAATCATGTGCACAATCTGCATATAATTTTAGTGGATATTTTTAAAAATAAAAAACAATAATTTCCTATGTTAGCAAAATATCATCCCCGTTAAGTTATAGATGATCAGCTATTTGTAAAACATAAATAATAACTATAACTTCTTTCCAACTCGAAGTTTAATGCTTTGTTTTTTAGACTACAAGTACAATATACAGGGCGTCCCATCGAGACAGCCCAAAATCTATACAGCCACATTCCTTGCTCGGAGTACATAAAAAATGC
Organism: Maratus speciosus; assembly: GCA_963932465.1. NCBI lineage: Eukaryota > Metazoa > Arthropoda > Arachnida > Araneae > Salticidae > Maratus > Maratus speciosus. Next base: position 548,471,495 of record OZ010791.1, read on the forward strand.
ACAAAGAACCTCTAGTACCCATAGTTTTCGAGAAAGATGTAAAAGAAAATCATGACGTCATATCCGGTGCAAGAAAAAATAAACTTTATTTCGGTATCATAAACATCGGTATTTGCACATGTTTGAAGACGAAGATTGGCAATACATCCACCGCGAATATCGATGAATGCAAGCGCGCATCATGGAATACGTCAAGCCGTCTATTAAATCGTGATTAAAAAGCTGTTTCAAGTAGCTGCAGGTATTTTTCGCATTGTTATAACATATTCCGCTCATGAATATTGTTTCATATATTTTAATTTATGTTAATGTAATGGTGATATTGATATACATGTTTCCAATAGAGCTATTTATTTTCATTGCGCTAGATATGACGTCAGACATTTCTTCTGCATTGTTCGCGAAAAATATGGGCCGTAGAGATATTGTTCTTTGGCCATTTTTTATGTTGTCCAAGCCAGGATTCTGGCTGTACTGAGTTAGCGTGTTCTTGATAGGATGCCCTGTTTAATTTATTGTATAAAAATGTACATCTATAAAGCTCGTTATTCATCTAAAATATTTCTGTTTTCTTTTCCTGTTTAACTTTAGTAGAGAATATTTTCCACACATATTTCTGGAAAAGTAAATACTGATTATGAAATTACATATTTTACTTTTTATGTAGAACTTTTGATGACAGACGCACGGGCTCCTAGTTCTAAAATACAAATTACACAAGCGGTTTTTCATCTATGATCACCACCGAAACTAGCAAATTTAACCCGGAATTATACGAAATAACCAAGTCAAAAAAATGTATACGTACAACGACAACTGACGGAAAACTTTCTTCAAATTAAGGCAAAATTTCGGTTACTGTGCTGCTAATACCTTTTGCAATTTTCTGTGCGTATAATGTATGCAACGCATGTTTCAGAAAATAAAATTTAATTTTTTCTACTTAAAAAAAATCTATATATCTATTTGGATATTTTTTTTCCCTTTGATGAATCCATTGGTCCATTCATTGATGCAGAGTAAACATTTAATGGTAAATTACATAATTTTAGAATTTTTACTTTCGTTTACTAATCTAACTCAAAATAAAATTACGTCGCATAGTTAAAAACACTCTCTGAAGTTTAAAGCATATACTTTGTTTTGACAGTTTTTCTAGTGTTTATAAAATTGTCGCATAACGAACTTTAAATAATTCTATAATTTTCAAATGGCTTCACGGGCAAATCAAATTTTAAAAGCCTTCGTGGTTTGGTGGTTTAATTTCGTGGTTCTGCTAGAAGATCAAAACTCGATTGCAAGTCATATAAAATAATCCGAAAATGCACACAAGGAAGCAGAAACTTCATGAGAAAGTTTGCACTAAAGACTCTAATCAAAACAAAATAAAAAGAAACGTGCCCAGTTAAACAGATGGCATTGAGCTTACAAGCTGTTCGCACTATTTCAAAAAATAACGCCCCTCGAAAAATAAATTAAGGGGTGCGTGTTACCGCCTCCGTTTTCCCTCTTTCTACTTAACCATTCAGTATGCAAATGTCATGGAAGCGACTTATCGAAATAAACCTGTATACAAATTTGAAGAAAATAGGATAGAAAAACTCATTTATCTAAATTAAGGGTGTGTTATCCCTCGTTCACCACCCCCCCCCCCCCCCATTGGACGTACACAATGAATCATATTAGATGTAAATTTCCAACTGGGTGAAAATGCCCGGACCAGGATTCGAACCAGGGATCTCCTGGCTGAAGCCGCCAGTGCTCTGCTATCTGAGCTCTCCCGGACGAATCTGGTGGAAGTTTATCACCCAGCTAACCTTATTGATTATAGCATCTGGTCTGATACCTGGTTCAGCTCAACAGAATAAATTGTGTTAAATAATTATATTAAAATTAATCTAGTGTTAAGGGGTCTCAGGACTCTTAAAATTGGAAAAAATGAAAAAAAAAGACCATTTTCAACATTTAATATCTTAAAATGTATTTGATTTTAAGACACAATTTTAACAGGAATAAAATATATAAGTATGTTCTTTCATTTCATGTATTTAAAAAATTATAAGATGCAGAATTAACATTTACAGGGGGCTCCAGACTGTTAGACATTTTTCGAGCAAAAAATCGGCATAACGCGCTTACGCGCACGATTACAAAATAACTGTTGGAACTAGAATGAAAATTTTGGTACCTACTTATACTTCAGATTGTACTAATTACCCTGAACCTAAATAAATTTGTATTTAAAGCTTTTTTATAATTTTAATACAAAGTTGTATTTAGCTAACGCAAAATTAAGAAATTTTCAACAGTATAATCACCTAAAAAAATATTGTTTTGAACAATAAAAAGGAAATTTTAGGTTCAATGTATACAGACTAGCATGAAACATATGTTTTGAAAATTTCATGAAAAAATATTCAAAATTTTTTGAGATATCGTGCGCGTTATGCCCAAAAACGTCATTTGAAGAAAAATGGCTTCAAAGTTTCCGAAACGACGCTTCAGCTATTGAACGTGTATAAAAGTAAAAGCCATAACTTCAGTTCTAATAAGAATTTCAAGGAAACAATTATATCAAAATGTTCAGAAAATATAGGAGTTTAACATCTAAAAAAATTTAAATTTCGAAACTTTTAAAGCTTTAAGAGTCCTGAGACCCCTTAAACAATGAACTTTAAAATCTAATCAAGGAAACGCTTTATCACAATTAACCGGTATACCCAATTTGAAGAAAATCTAATAATTCTGCATGGAAAACCCATTCATCTAAGTTACGGGGGGACTAGCTCCCGCTCCCTCTTTTATACATAACCATAGAACCCCCAAAACTAATCAGGGAAGCACTTTATGAGAATGAACCTAGAAATTTTTAAAAAGAAAATCCGATATTTTTAACAAGATTTACCACATTACGTACATACGTACATAAATTCATACAGAACCAGCGGGCACAATAGCTCTCAGGCTTTGATAGCCTGTGACCTAAAAAGAAGTGAGCGACTGTAAATCTCCATTCATAGAGAAATTTTTATTATTGTAAATAAATATATGTATATATGAATTAAATGAAGTAACAAATTGTATGATAACAATATGAATATATATTTTTTTACTGTTATTGATGCCTATTAATGTATCCTGTCACTTCCAAATGCAATTTTATGTACAACATTAGATATTTATTATTTAATAAAAAATAATATAAATGAAATATCTTAATTAGACGATGTACTTTGCAAGAAGGCAAATTTGAAGAAAAGTGTGCTTTTTTCTAACTCGTTAAAAAAAATTTTAATTTCCAATATATTCTTAGGCACATTCACACTGTGAAAAAGCATCTGAAAAAAATTAATAATGCATTACTGATGCATGTTTCTCATAATTTGCTTCTTTTTGTTTTCCTAGAATATTTAAAATATTCCATGAGTTTTAATTTTATCTCTGAATTCTCAGTATCATTAAAGAATATTTTTCACGTATACTTACTATTAAATTCTGCGCATCCATTTTTTACTGTTGCTGTATTACAGTCATCAAGTTCTCCGTAAAATTAACATGTATAATATTAATGATTCTTTAAATATTATAATAATATTTATAATTTCATATTTTTAATGCAAATACGGGGTCGTATCAGTTTTTATTTTTATTATTTTAATAATTAATAGTCAGGCTAAAAATTGGAAGTATACATTTTCAAATAAAGTCGTTTATTTCAATTTTAAAAAACTCACAAAATGTTCTGAAAATTAGAAATCATGGAACATTTAAAAACGCATTTTCAGCACTACTTAACTGTTTTTCCGCATTCGCTATTCACAGAACTTAGTGCGCAAAATTATCGAAATTCCATTGATTTTTTTGCACATCTCATTGGCTCTGTTTGGTAAGGGCTTACAAATTTGTAATGATCATTAACTTCTTTTCTAAGTAGTTGCTTAATTAACGATTCTAAACGAACTAAATGAACTAAACACTTCTCTGACGAAATTCGTATTACAATAACATATTGAAAGAAAGGTTAAGCACGAGAGCCGTTTTAATTAGCTTGCATTTATAAATCTATATCAACTTTCATTATACCGTACATTAAAATACATCTTTTAAGATTTTACCATAACGTAAGAGAAAGTTATTATTACGCTTTTGTTAGCCTAAAAACTAAAAGACAAAAGACAAGAGGAGAGAGATAAAAAGTAGAGAAATATATAAATTTTTAACCCAAAGGTTTATCCTCTCATATTATATATGCGTATGGTGGCAAATATCTAACAAAATATATTATGACGTAACGTTCCATAAATGTTCTTCCGGAATCCTAATTGTACAATTAGTCTCTAGTGTATGTACTGTCCTACTTTGCAGCATTCGTTACACTATTTAGAATAATGAACAAATTAATAATTGATACCAGACAGTAAGGATAGAAATGTTTATCAATCAAATTATCGGCTTATAAATAAGGTAACTTTAAGATCTTATTATTCATGTTATATTTGAAAGATTTTGCTTTTAAATTTTCAAGTTTAAATGGCTATCTCAATACTGTACGAATAGTTATCAATCCACGGGAGTTTAAATGATCCGTGTATCTACATTTGGTACAGATGTTATGCATTTAATTAAAATTAATCTCAAATTTCAGGGGGACAGCATTTTAATCTGCATTCCTCTGAATATTGTCTTACATATCCTGCATAATGATTATTTATGATTCTATTTACATTTAAACGTAACAGAATATCTTGAGGATGATCACATAAATTCAATAAAAATCCTTTTAACAGTTGAACACAAAAAATGGAAAACGATGAAAGTCACGAAAGTAACGATGAAAAGAGTAATTTTTTCAAGAGAGCGAAAAAAAGAAAAATACTACTTCTGGTACTTATAGCGTTTTCACCTTCACTCCATTTGGTCTCTTAGTTCAGCTCATTTAAATGTAAGTACCGAGCTTCCTTTCCTTTAAAGCTTAAATAGATAGTATTATTATTCATAAACATTTATTTTATTTATTTATTTAATATTTTTCACCTTGCTTAAAAATATCCTATTGATGTTATAACGATGTTATATATGTTTTCGTTCAACCCCCCCCCCCCGCAAGTTCACTTAATATTCTGTTTATTACTTTATTTATTTAGTTCACTATAATCACACAGTGCAGCCCCTAAATTAAATTTAACATTTAAAAACTATATCGCTTGTATTAATAGACCTTCACATTTAAATTAAATTATTGTAGTTTCTCAGTTCTTTAATAAAATAAAATCAGTGATTCAGTCTTCAATTCTACATTGAGATTTTCTCACACGAGATTTAACCTTGTAGAAAAACGTTACTGCTGTCTCTTATTAACAAACGCATTTTAACTTCTTTCACTTCCTTATTTGACCATGAATATAACTCATCATTTAAAATCATTTAACATATAATCTATCCATTAGATTTATTTTCGCACTGCACTTTAGTTTTCAGACCGTTATATTCATATGTATGTGAATGCTGCATTTTTGTGGCAACGCACGCTACTAAGCTTTGCCCTGCCCTCGCATCTGTTTTAGAAAATACTTTCTCATGACTTTTTTGCCTATCAACTCTCTCACTTTTTCCACCCTTGGTCGTTATTCTGAAACATTATCCGTTTTAACTTAACCGCATTTCTATCAAAGTACAGTATAACGATTCTTTTCCCAGACCGCAGGAACCTGGTGACGTCAAAATATACTACCCCTACACAATTCATATATGTAATAAGTCCACCGCATGTATTTGGCGAATCCATATCAGCCAATGTTTTTTTGTATCCCTCGTGCATGGCGCAAATACTTGTAGATTGACGATAATGTATTCCGCCAAGCAAGTGAATGTTAACTGCGTAATGAACTCACTTTCTCACTGATGCTGGTCTCTGTATGAGGCACTAAGAAGTGGCTTGTTGTGCTTCCCCTCTTGTACCCTCTCCCCTCTGCTCTCCTGGACTTTATAAAATCCCACATCTTCGTATAGAACTTTGGATTTTTTTTTTTTTTTTTTTTTTTTTAGTTTGTTCCTGGTTATTTAAATTTCCCACTTTACGTAATCTAAAGCGGCCCTTTAAAGAACAAACTTCTTCATAAACTTTGGTCTCATGACCAGTTTTTTTTTTCTCCATTTAAAAAAAAAAGGTAAGGGGAGAGGTACGCGTCTCCTGTCTTCGCCCCCATCTGCATGGACTTCTTCAAGCGATGGATCCCTGCCGGCACCTGCTCGCTACTTCCTGTAGATGTTCGGCGACATTTTTATGGCAGCTGCCCTACTCCGAAGAATTTGCGTGCAGCGCCATTCGGGAATGAGAGAGTGGTATCTGCCTCCCACCTTTACTAACCCCTGGAGTTTTGGAATCAACAAGCGGGCCTCTTCGTTCTCTCGGAGCATCACCCCGACCCTTCTGTTCGCTGTATCGCCGGAAAGTGCATCATCTTGCTGATACCTTTTGCCTGCTAATGATACTGCGTTTTCTTCGATTTTTTTTTCGTGTCGATCTCTGAAAATCATCTACGCTGTGCAGGTAGATATAACTACAGCCAATTGCTCTAGTATTGTTACCCATCATCGCTTCTAAGTTCTGAAATTTTTCCCGCGTGTTTGTGTATCGTGCTGAAATAGAAACCAGTGTCTCTCCTACATCTCACCTACGTCGTACTCTTCAAAAGTTCAACCCTCATGCAGAGTTTTTTGTGTAACATAATTCTGCGACTGTTCAACCGTGTATCAAAACAACTGTGTCTAAATTGTGATTTTTCAGTGTGCATCCGTGTGTTTTCAAGTCGTGAAATATGTGTCACTTATTAGTTATTCAACAAAATCTTTTTTTAGGCTGTGCATCCGGTGAGTGAATGATTCTGTCGGGTGATAAAAAAAAATCCCGGCTAATCTCTGAGTGACATCTCTTTCTTCATTTACGTGTGTGTAAGATTCGTGAGTCTCAGATCGATTCATAAAGAGTCGTTCATATCAAGATCTACGCCGGTGTCCTCAGGACTGTGAAAATAAAATAAAATAGTCCACTCAAGTCATTCTGGGGATACTAAAATAAAAACCCCCAAGCACTTTTTCCTAAATTCTATGTGGAGCATTTGCTAAAGAAAAAATAGTGATACTCATAGATTAAAAAAAAGCACTTAAAAAAAAAGAAACAACAAATTTCATAAAAAAAAGAATATACACAAAAAGTGCAAGTGCTTTTGAATTACAATGCAACATTACACATTTTAGAGTGTGAGATCAGATGTATTTATTCCTCACCTCCTTTTTCTTCTAATTTCTTTTCAGTCAATTCTGGAAATATTTAAATTTACCACCAAGTTTCATTCCATTTTTCTGCTTTCATACTCAATAAGTACTCACGGATGCGTGTTTAACAAAAAAATTATTAGTAATTGAAATTTTATTTACTAATATTATTGTGTTTTTGTACATAGTTTTAGAATACGAAAATTCAGTGATATTGCTGTTTTTAATATTTTGTGAAGTTTAATATAATATATTTATATATATAATATATTGGTTAACACATTGCATTAAATTTGCAAGTATTCTTATTGAATGCCAAATTCACCCTCCCTGTTTAACTCTCAATGGATGCTAAAATGTATATTTTGTTTATAAAAAAATGTTTAAAGAAGAATCTTGTCCCCTTTTACTATTATGTACTAAGGTTAAAATAAGAATTTTTCAGGTTTACTTTTTGGCTTTAAATAATTTTAATTTGATAGAATTTTAATTTCTATCATTTTAAAAAAAGACATATGGCAATTATTTTTCTTATAAAAAAGATAAAATAAGTATTAAATTTTTTTAATATTGCCCTCCGTCAGTAAATCTCAAAATAATGTAGAAGATCAACTTAGGGAATTATCTGAAAAAATAAACGCTTTAACACTTGCACCGCCTGAACACAAAACAGAGAAGGTAAATTATGAGAGTCAAAGTAGGCCAAAATATAACTCAAATGCAATGCGCTATAGAAAAAATTTCAAAACGCGAAATTCCCCCAAAAGTTTTTCCCCTCACAAATTTCCACAAAGAAAAGTTGTGACTTGCCAGCTATGTTTTCGAAATGGCACTAAGTCCAATCGCGTTTTAAATGGAAAAGAGTTAACACACAGAGAAAAGCAAATTTTAACAGAAATCACAATTACCAAGTTCAGGAAAACTAGAACGGAGACAGAATTTTTATGCTGATGATTTTGTGTCTCAACCATGTGCCTTAACATCAGCAACATTTTCTATTGACCCTACATTTCCAAAAATTTCTAAAGAAAGGTTAGTTAATTCAACCGGGTCACAATCTACAGATCACATTAACATAGCAAATAATGTCACTACTCAAACAGAAAATGAAGGCGATAACAATCTACACATCATTTGTAGTGTAAACACTCATTCTCCATCACTCCCTCTTGTAAAGGCCACTATTCTAAACCATAAAATCACCCTATTGGCTGATTCTGGAAGTAGCATTTCGTTGCTTTCACAAAACTTATTTAATGAACTTAAGCCTACATTAAAATACAAGAGGCTATCAACAGCCATAAGCATTAAAACTTTAAATTCGGATGTTTCCTTTTCTTCGTGTATTAGAGCATGCATTAAGTTAGAAAAGAAATTCTTCTCGCATCATTTCTATATCGTTGATATTCCAGAATCCTCCAGTTTTGAAGGCATTCTTGGTTTCGACTTTATTAGCAAATTTAACATCATCATTGACACTTTCAATAAATGCATTCACATTAACAACAGCTTGACTATTCCACTAGAAACTGCTGACACTACTTCAAAAGTCAGTGAAGATGATCAATGTAACACCTTATGTGATGCTGTGACAAATCAAGATCTTTTCTTTATTCGTAAAATCATTTTAGATCCCCAAGAGCAAATATGGTGCTCAGTTTACACAACAACAATATCAAAAGTGACATAAATTATCTATTTGAATATTTGGCATATAAAAAGTAATTAATAGGACAAGATGCCATTATTCAAATGGATAAAAGGTTGAAACATAAAAAGAAACCTTCACAATTACATCATTTCTTTTCTATTTCGCTTTAAAATATTTCTGACACTACCATTCATCTCCCTAAACACACAAAAATGGGTCATTTATCTGAGGTTGAGGAAATTCTTGAGTACCCCTGTGACAATTTGGACAAGCATCATAACTCAGAACGACACTTCCTAAATTTTACCCAGACATCTAATGATATATTAAAAAAAAGAAAGAGGATTTAACAGCTAACGATTTCAATCTTACACATTTAAGTTCTAATGAAGCAAATACATTGACTAAATTATTACTTAATTACTATCCCGCCTTTTCAAAATTATTAGATACACTTGGACATACTGATAAGATTGTACATGATTTGAAGTTCATTGATGATTACCCTATAAAAACACATCCATTCCCCCTTCCTCAATCTTTGCAAAAAAGTGCTTTGGAACAAATTAAAGAACTACTTGATGCCAGAATTATTGAACGCCACTGTTCAGAGTGGGCTTGCCCCATGCTACTAGTCCAAAAGAAACCAGACGGAACAGGTAAACAAAATTTCCGGCTGGCGTTAGATCACCGTATGGTCAATACAGTTATTCAAGGCTCATCTTACCCCCTTCCTAAAATTCAAACTATCATTTCAAATCTTTCTCAGTACCGCTATTTTTCTTCTCTCGACTTTCATCAGGCTTATGATCAAATTGATCTGCCAGCAAAGTTCCAAAATCAGTTAACGTTTACGTTCCGTTCTTTTAGATAAAAGAAATTAGAGTTTGGATTAAAAAACAGCACTTCTATTTTCCAAGCTTTAATGGACTCTTTGCTTGACGAATTGCAATTAGATGGTGTATATACATATCAGGATGATTTCATTGCAGGTGCAAACACTTTTGATGAAATGTGTAATAAATTAGACAAAATTCTTTTAATCTTAGCCAAGTATAACTTGACAATGTTTCCTAACAATTGTACTTTTCATAAAACTAGCATTGACTACTTGGAATTTCATGTAGAAAATCAATCTGTTTCCCCGATTCAGTCAAATATCATAAAAATAACATATTTTCCAACACGTACAACTAAACGTCAACTAAAAAGACTCATTGGTCTTATTACGTTTTATAAGTCTCCAATTCCACCCTTTTCTGAGTTAGTACAGCCACTGATAAACCTAACTACTCCAAAAGTTAAATTTAAATCGACTGTTAAACATCAAGAAATCATGGACACAATACAGAAAATTTACTTTAATTCTCCCATGGTTAGATTACCAAATTGGAACAAGAAATTCTATTTAAATACTGATGCGTCAAATGTTGCAATTTCTGGTGTTTTATTACAAGAACATGATCAACAACTTTTACCAGTTGCATGCTTTTCTAAATCTCTAAAGGAAAGAAAAAAATACCCTGCATTTAAATTTGAACGCATGGCAATTTATAGATCGGTTACCGCTTTAAAATATTATTTATATAACAGACAATTTGTAATTCTTTCAGACAGTAAACCCTTAGAAAAATACAACAAGACTACTAATCCAGCCGATATTATCTCGCGTTGGCTGATGGAGCTTTCAGAGTTCTCATATATATTTAAACATATCCCTGGTAAAACAAATGTTCTTCCTGACTAGTTATCCCGCTGTAATTTTGAAAACAATCAACAAACTCTTGTTACTAATCCTGAATTAATTCAGAACCCTCAACCACTACCTATTGTTGACTATGATACTCCAGACAGTAATAATTCATGTTCAAATGCCACTAATAAATACGTTAACTATCTTGTATCTGGTAAACAAACAAATCCAGATCCTTTATTGGAAATTTCAAATGAAACATTCTGCATTCAACAAAAAAATGACTCCACTTTGTCCACTGTTTACAATGATATTCTAAAGAAAGGACTGTCTCTAAAATATCCTAATTATTTCATACACCCTGATTCGAAGGTTTTAATGTTAAAGAAAGAAAACAAGCTTAAACACACTTTTTCATATCGCATTGTTGTTCTAATTCGCTTAAATGCAAAATTTTAACAATTTCTCATTTATCTCACTTTGGTTTTAATAAAACCTATGAGATCCTATCATCAAGATACTTTTGGAAAGGCATGTATGTTGACAGTTTAAACTTTGTAGCTTCATGTGTTAAATGTTTTCAATGTAAACATCATCAAACCCCCCTGCACCCTTATAACCCACCTACACGCCCAGATACACTGGTCATACTATTAGTACAGATCTCGTCGGACCTTTTGCTAATGGTAAACATTTTTTAACTATTACAGATCACTTTTCAAGTTTTTTCCACTTAATGATACAACTGCAGCTAAAGTCGTTAAATGTTTATTCTCTTATATAACCACCTTTGGGAGACCTTCTGTTGTCTTGTCAGACTTAGGACCCCAATATACATTTCAAGTATACAACATTTTTAATGATACTCTAAGTATTAAGGTTCTTCACAGCTCTGTTTCGAGACCTCGAAGTAACTCGATTTCGGAGAGAATAAATAAGTCAATCAAATACTCTGTTAATACACTCTTACAGGAAGGTCACTCATTTGAAAATGTAATATTTATACACAAGTCACTCTATAATGGTTCAAAACACTCAACTACACTATTCACTCCTAATCTTCTGCACTTTGGACGTGAACTTTCATTATTTTTTGACACTTTTGATCAGTGTAGCAATCAACCTTTTCTAGATAAACATATTGAAATACATAAACTACTTGAAGATTTACACAAAATATATGACAAGGCCTGCAATAACATTAAAACTGCTCAAGATAAAAGATATAAACATTATGGTCAAAAAGCTAAATTAAGAACTATTTGTCTAAAAGATATTTTATACCTAAAATCTATTGATAAATTCAAACTTAAATACACTGGACCATACATTGTAACATTCAAACATTCACTTGTATCATTTTCAATCAAGAGGTTGTATGCTGCTGATAATACAGCATTTCGTGTGCACATTGATAGGTTACTTTTTGCACCACCTCGATATGGACATTTATTCGATGCGACAGGTCATTTAAACAATAACAACTTCTTTAATATTTATCAACCTCATACGTATAATCTAAGAAACAGAAAATAATATACTATTGTTTACAACTGCTATTTTTTTTCTTATGACATGTATTGTGAAGCTAAGTGTACAACCAAAGGCCACGGTTGTATGTATGTTGCTTACAACGGATCTTTCACAACATTATGGCCGTCCCATGACTGTTTGCTTTGAAGATCTCTTGTGAACAATATTTTCTATCACTTTACACTCTTTTCATGACACTTTATAAACTTATGTTATTTACATTGCATTTACTTATTATTTACATTTTTATTTTTTTAGCGTTCACTAACGTAACATCTATTTTACACTTTGTTCTTTTAAAGTTATATCTCATTTAACACTGATAACTAACGCATTTAATAATTGCAGATATTTAAAAAAAAAATCTTTTTCTCTCATATAACTTGATTACATTACCTTTTTTAAGTCAACCAGTCAGTTACCTTTTAATTATATGACTTGCACATTATTTAACCTGATTATGACTTTATATTTTTTTCTCGTCTCTCTTCATTCTAGCATTGTCTACACCTTTTTGACTTGATATATATATATGACATATATCTATTTTTTTACGTTTTTAATTTACCCCTTCGAAGTTTTGTTCCCGTATAAAATTATTACCCTAAGGGTCCAAATATCATTGTGTTGAGAGACAAACCCATTTGAATTGGACTTCCAATTCACAAAAAATCAACTTTTGCTTGTAAATCGAAGTGTGTTCCTTTAAAGGACCACTGGTGTCTTCGGAGGAGCAGGGACTCATATAAGTGGACGCTGTATGAGTCTCAAAACTCCCTCCTCATCTAAGGCCGAAGCCCTAAGCCGAAGCCATAATATTTGTGGTCTACACAAGATTCAGGTTGACACACTTTTATGGGCGTGCTCCATGCACATCTTTTTTTTGTCATCCTATGCTGCGTGCATAAACATTACAATTTTTTTATAATCATTGTTCAATTTCTTTTAAATCATATTACAATTGCATTTCAGTTACAAATGCACATATTTCATTTATTACCATATACTCATTACTTCTAGTGTTGTATTTGTGTTTATATATTATATGTTCTTATTGTTAGTGCTTGTGTTTATTTCATAAAAAAGATCCAAATCAGGATCACTATTTTGATGAAAAGCAGTCACTGGAATGTTTATATGCTGCTTAAATTTTTGCTGTCAGAGTCGTCTCAGGTATAAAAAAAAAAAAAAAAAAAAAAACATGGTCTAAAATTTTTTTGTTTTGTTTTGTTTTGGTTTTTTTTGTTTTTGTTAAGATGGATGATGGATATCCAGAAACGATAATTAGAATATAGCAATTCATAAAATCTCTTAGGACCGGAGAATTATTGATGAAAGAGATTTTATTTTTCATGACAGCAACTTACTTAAAAAAAAATTCTGTTTGGAAAATATATTTATATGTGTAACTTATTTCTGTGTTGCGCATGCACACGGGTCAACAAAAAGTTTTCTTTTTTTGCGGTGTCCCAGGTGATATATATAACGACTACCCTGTTATATATGTTTTCGTTCCATCCCCCGCCGCAAGTTCACTTAATATTCTGTTTAATACTTTATTTATTTAGTTCACTATAATCACACAGTGCAGCCCTTAAATTGAATTTAACATTTAAAAACTATATCGCTTATATTAATAGACCTTCACATTTAAATTAAATTATTGTAGTTACTCATTTCTTTAATAAAATAAAATCAGTGATTCAGTCTTCAATTCTACTTTGAGATTTTCTCACACGAGATTTAACCTTGTAGAAAAACGTTACTGCTGTCTGTTATTAACAAAAGCATTTTAATTTCTTTCACTTCCTTATTTGGTCATGAATATAACTCATCATTTAAAATCACTTAACATGTAATCTATTCATTAGAATTTTTTCCGCACTGCCCTTTAGCTTTCAGACCGTTATATTCTTATGTATAAGCTGCATTTTTGTGGCAATGCACGCTACTAAGCTTTGCCCTGCCCTCACATCTGTTTAGGAAAATACTTTCTAATGGCTTTTTTGCCTATCAACTCTCTCACTTTTTCAACCCTTGGTCTTTATTCATAAACAGTGTCCGTTTTAACTTAACCACATTTCTATCAAAGTACAGTATAACGATTCTTTTCCCAGACCACAGGAATCTGGTGACGTTAAAGTATACTATTCCTACACAATTCATATATGCAATAAGTCCACCGCATGTATTTGGCGAATCGATACCAGCCAATGTTTTTTTGTATCCCTCGTGCATGGCGCAAATACTTGTAGATTGACGATAATGTATTCCGCCAAGCAAGTGAATGTTAACTGCGTAATGAACTCACTTTCTCACTGATGCTGGTCTCTGTATGAGGCACTAAGAAGTGGCTTGTTGTGCTTCCCCTCTTGTACCCTCTCCCCTCTGCTCTCCTGGACTTTATAAAATCCCACATCTTCGTATAGAACTTTGGAGTTTGTTTTTTTTTTTTTTTTTCGTTCCTGGTTATTTAAATTCCCCACTTTACATAATCTAAAGCGGCCCTATATAGAACACTTTTCTTCATAGATGCAACCAATAACAACATACTGAAGTTGTGTAATTACCATCTGTCTCCGCGCATCTGATCACTGGCACTTTCAGCATCCTCCACTTCACTTCGTGTGGCACATTCAGCGTTCTCCACTTCACTTCATATGGCACATTCAACCAGCGGCAACCAGCATTTCGAGGGCTCTACTGTTTGTTAAGCTTGGAACATAACACATTGCTTTAAGAAACGAAGAAGATTTTCGATGCTTTAGTACTTTCATCGTTTTTCATTTTTAGTCCCCAGTTCAATTATATTAAAAAGTGATTGATTTCAGAAAAGGCGTTAATCGCTATTTTTTTATATTTTTTAATAACTTTCGTAACACACAAAAACCACAACGTGTGCACAAAACCAAAAATCCAGTCAAACTAAATTTAATAAACATATGCTGATTCATATTTTTATCTTAACAGATTTGGTACATTTTAAACTATACTTTTAGTTCGAAAAAAATTGACTGTTTTTAATTGATTTTATAAATTATTTTATTTTAATTAAGAAAAACTAGAATTCCTAAGATAAAGTTAAATAAAAAACTTTAGTCACTTACATTTAGGAAAATTTTAAAATCAGATTTCTTCTACAAATTTCAATTGTTTTGATTTATATTTTCACATTCCTTACAATTTTGCTGTACACATGTAACGAACAGAGGCCCGAATTTTTATACAGAAAAAAAAAATATATATCACGATATATTTTATCTTTTAGTAAAAATTTATTTTACTTTATTTTTAGAAACTGAACTAATTATAATACTGAAACTACAATTTTTAAGTTTATGAAAGGAATCAAAAGAAATTTCAAATATAAAAACTGTGGTATTTACATTTAAATAATATTCAAACAAAGGCCAATCAGAAGATGGTGTATGAGGCTGATTCTAAGTTTTCGTAAAACAATCAGAAAATCGTTACAAAAATGTTTAGCTTATCTTGGGATAAAAATTTATGCTTGTTTATCCATTCCTTATCATGAGAAGTAATAGTACAGAAAGTGAAAATGAATGTAATTTAGATTGAACTTTAAAATACACTGCTCAAAACAATTAAAGGATATTGCAGTTTTAGGTGGATTTTGTATCTGGTAAACTGTTTAGCTGACTGATACATGGTCGACAGACATAGTAGGTTATATGAGAATAAAATACACATGTTTGGCAGAAAAAAATGCATTTTATTGCGCATTTGTGTACTAAAGGAAAAAAACACAATTTGTGCATATGAGAAAAAAAGAATAAGAAAAGGTGTTTTCTTCAAAGAAAATCATTTTCAGTAGGGGGTATGGTTTCCACGGGCGGCCAGCAACGTTGAACACCTTTGAGGCATGGACTCAATGAGGCTATTAATGACGAGTTGGGGTATTCTGCCCCACTCTTCCAGAAGAGCTCTTTCCAGTTCTTGGAGAGTTTGTGGGGGTTGTTGGCGGCCAGAAACTCGTCTTCCTAGAGCGTCCCAAACGTGCTCGATTGGATTCATGTCTGGAGAACACGCTGGCCATTCCATTCGAACGATTCCTTCCTCAAAAAGGAAATCCTCCACCAGGTTTGCACGATGTGGCCTGCAGTTATCGTCCATTAAAATGAAGTTATCTCCGATTGCTGCAGCGTAAGGGACTACAATAGGTCTGAGGATCTCATCCCTATATCGGCGACCAGTCAGAGCTCCATCTCGAATGATGTAGAGGTCAGTGCGCCCGTCAGTGGAGATGCCACCATACACTAACACTCCTCCACCGCCAAATCTAACACTTTCGTGCACTAACGCAGGATTATTCCTACTGCCACGGTCCCTCCAGATGAAAATACGCCTATTATCCAGATGCACAGAAAAACGGGACTCGTCAGAAAACAGAATATTGCTCCATTCATTTCTCCTCCAGTTGACATGCTCGGTTGCCCACTCCCTGCGGTCGCGACGATGCCTTGATGTTAATCTAACACATACCATCGGTCGGCGAGCATACAGACCTACAGCATGGAGCCGGTTTCGGACAGTCTGAGTTGAAATCGTGGTGCCTGTAGCCGAGCGAAGGTGTTGTTGGAGAAGAGTAGCGTTCATGGTTCGATATCTCCGAGCTGTTAACGCTAAATACCGATCTTCATTGGGCGTTGTTGCTCGTCTACGACCTTGCCCTGGTCTTCGGCCTGCACATCCACTCTCCAAAAAACGGTTCCAGATCCTGGAAATGACACTTTGTGACACTCCAATGGCTTGCGCTACTTCGGCTTGAGTTTGGCCCCCTTCTAACCTACCAACAATTCTCAAAGCTTCTGAATCTGTCAAATGACTTCGCTGAGACATCGTACTCATCGAAACAAAGCAATCACTGAATGCCGATCATCCTTGTCTTCATTCTCTTTTATCCAGTTGAATGTCAAATTTCATTCGCAGCCGCTGAAGCGACGTTTTTGACGTCGAACTCAAAATTTGCATACTCCACAGTTTGAAAACCAGAAAAATTTCATTTGTGATTCTCTTCTTCTATTTTCGGCAAAAAAAAAATTCGTTTATATCTTTATTTTATATAAAACTTCAAATATCCTTTAATTGTTTTGAGCAGTGTATAAGACAACACGGATGTTAAAAGGAAAATGACAAATAGTAAATTCACTTATATTTTCTTTAACATTTTTGTCTTTAACATATAGCTCTTAAATATATATATATTTAAAATTATTGAAATATTTCACATAATCGTTTTGTGGAATGGTATTCTCAACTGAATTACTCTTTTTGGAATTTTCTTTTCAAAAACAAAAATATCTTTTTTTAATTTTTTCTTATTACCGTGATAAAATTAAAGTTGGAAGAATTCCATATTCGTCACTTTTCAGATTTCAATTTGTGCAGTGTACTTAAAGTAATTTTTTTTTTAATTTACTTGCTTTGTACTGTAAATTCGATAGAAATAAATTATAAATATAAGTTAAATAATTTATAAATAATTAAAATAGTTAATAAGTTAATTAATAAGTTAATAATTATAAATATAAGTTATAAATAATAAGTTATTTTTACGTGTAAGACGTCATTTCATAATATATCAGTGAAGTTCTACAAGTTTGTAATTTTCATTTTCTTGTATTTGCAAATGTATAAGAGGTAGGATTGGTAATGACGTAGCTTCTGGCTAGTTGCCAATTCATGCGATCTTATACTGTGGCCCGCAGCAACTTTAGTATAACAGCTTAACACCTAGACACAGCGTTTATGAAAGCAGCTGTTTCCGTTCTGAAGCTCTAGGAGATGCCCCTTATATTTAAGCATATTAAATAAGTAGAAATTACGTTCATGTATGATATGGTAATGCGAGTTAACACGAAATAGATATTTAATTTTAAATGATGTGCATCCGATTTTACTTTTCATAACAGAACACGTAGTTAACACTAGAACCGCCGGCTATTTTACTCAAGTTTTATAAAAAGTTTCGCACACCACCTTTTATTTAGAACTATGTAACTTATTTAATTAGCCTGTGTTTTAGCTGCGTAAGAAATCTGATAAAACAATTTCTGGTTTGAATCGACTGTTATCAATTTGTAGGGTGTCAAAATAACTCCGGATAGCGGTTTTAGTGTTAACATAAAAGTTTGTCACTTCAGTGTAGAAAAATAAGCTATACATAATGTCCGTGCAAATTTAAACAAAATTTTTCTTGCATATCATTTTTGAGCAATAATCGTTTATTCAAAATATACACTACATCTAATATTACACATTCGTCCTTTATATAATATTTCCTTGAATGCCATATTTATTGAAACGTTTTAAGTTCAATTAGTGGAAAATTTTCAGTTTATTTATTAGCAGTATAACTCTACTTGTAAGCAAAACAGTTTTAGGATAAAATTTTGCTGTATCGCCATAATACAGCTTATAACGGGTAAAGGTTTCTCAAATGAATAATTGTGTAATATGAACAAATTAGTTAAAAAGTACTTTAAAATTGAAGATAAATAAATGATAATTCAGGCATTCAAAATATTTGAACCTCACACAAATTAGCATATTTTAAAGTTTTATACATAATGTAATAACATTTACTATGTTAGAATGAAATTCATATTTCGATGAATGTAACTAGCACTGCATCACTGGATTGTCCCAGGAAATCCAAAGTAGTTTTCTAAACATAAATGCTACGAAACGAGTCTTGAAATTTAAAAAGATGAATAATGCTCTTTGACCAATTAACAACGTTCTTTAACTGAAGTAATTACATAATACCCAACTAAGACTGTTTGTTTTATGTATGGTAATACAACTCTTATTATATACTTGTAGAATATCTCTTATAGACACAACTCAACAACTTCATAAACATTATAAATACATTTCATTTCATCTTAGCATTACTTACTATTTATTTTTAATATAATATCATCATATCTGTTCAAATGCATAAAACTAGTTAAAAAACTTCTGTTTTTTGGATGAATATTAAAATTTTTAATACAAACAATTATCTGTAGAAAATAATTACCAACTGCAATGGATTACTTCTTAGCTTACTTCACTGATGCTTTATTATAGTAGGGCGTATGTAGGGAAGTGGTGACATATACGCGTTGCGCATGCTCAGACTGTACTCAGAACGTAATTTTTGCCCAAACGTTTACAAATCTACATTCCAGAACTACGCGACACACGTCTGGATGTATTTATTTAGATCAATGGTATAAGTTATTAACCCCTTCGGAACCAGCGACTTTTACACTTATTTTATTCGGTTGGCACTACTTTTTTTAACAGTTACCTTTACTTGGATAATTAAGAAAATTCTCTAATTAAAGACAGAAAATATTACTTTTCTTTTTCACTTGTTCCAAAGACAAATTCTGAACTACCAAGTTGTTCCAAGACAAATTCAGAACTACCAAAATTTAATTAAAGACAGAAAATATTACTTTTCTTTTTCACTTATTCCAAAGACAAATTCTGAACTACCAAGTTGTTACAAGAACTACGCGACACACGTCTGGATGTATTTATTTAGATCAGTGGTATAAGTTATTAACCCCTTCAGAACCAGCGACTTTTACACTTATTTTATTCGGTTGGCACTACTTTTTTTAAAAGTTACCTCTTGGATAATTAAGAAAATTCTCTAATTAAAGACAGAAAATATTACTTTTCTTTTTCACTTGTTCCAAAGACAAATTCTGCATGCTCATGTTGAAGGCGCACCCATGGTCCCGAATGTGTTAATCGTTAGCCTATCGTGTTATTATTGTGCCTATGTGTTAATCGTTAGCTATGCAATAATTATTTGCTCGCCAAGAAGACCTAGAGAATAGGTTTCGTCGGAAACATTTGAACTAATCGGATGTTATATCTCTAATGTCTCCACTCTCGTATAGATGCAGTAGTTTTTATAGCACTCAATTACACTTATTTTAGTGAAAGTGGTTTGACACAAAAGAGTGTTTATCGTAACACCGATCGGCACCAAAATTCTCTCTGTAAAAAGAATAGTTGATTCTTATAGATTTCACTCTGCTAAAAAAAATATGACAACGAAATTATTGTATCGCGTACCATTTTTTAGGTAGGAGGGTTTGCTTTAAAAATTGAAATACTTTATATCTTACTAAAACCCAAGTGGGATCTTTTTAAACCCTGAAATATACATAATAATACTTAAGTCACTTATAAATAAATGTACAAATAGGATTACAAGAGTTACAACGGAATAAGGTATGAAAATATATTAGTGGATACCAAATAGTAAATTCGGACGCTAAGAAGGTGGGGTATAAAAAGGAAAATGCGCGATACAAGTATCAACGAACTAGATTTTCATGGTATATTTTATCTATTTGATATCTAAGACATTGAAAATACATTTTTCCTGATTTCAATGTTATCTATCACTGCAAATTAATATAATAATCCATCTCTATTTGTTATTATTATAAAACTATTTCTCGTAAAACTGAAACGTGCGGAGAAATTTGGATAACATATTTAGAATTAGGAATATTAGATTTCTACTCTTTACATATTTAATGTCCAGGGTTTAAAAATGTACATTTTTTGCCGATCACTGTGATCTTTAATCATATTCCCATTAAATCCTCTTGTTGGCATTATAATATATGGCCATGAAAAGTCAGTGATGGCATATGGAATTTATAACATGATCCTGTAAAAATACTATAGACGACTCTTTTTTTTCTTCCTTATGCATGAATTATTGAAAACCATAAAGAAGAGTTTGTATTTAAATAGTTTTAAAATGGATTTAAAAAAAAAAAATATATATATATAGTGATTTTTTAAAAGTTACAAACACCTTTAATACTAAATTACTAAACGAATCTCATATGCAGTTTATATGTACTAAGAAATTACTATGGTTATTATAGCCTATGTCTTTTACAGTGAATATTAATTTTCATGCTATAGTGAAAATGCCCCAGAGTGGTGTTTTTTTATATGCACAAAATTATTTTGTTGAAGTTTAATTTTTACTGTTATTTTGAATGCATCACTAATAAAATACTCAAACAGTGGTAAATATTTGGTTATTTTAAAACAATGTCTTAAAATAAAAAATTACAGGGTGTCCAATAAAGTCTGTTCTCACCATCTTAACTGCCGAACGACTGTATCTGTATTCATAAACGTGGTATCTAGGTATAGTAAATAGGCTATGCGCTACTAGATGAGACCGCTTACAGCGCCACCTGATACAAAATGGCGCGGTTGCTTCATACCGCGAAACCGGTTCGAAATATGGGATAAAAGTGAATGACGACACCTTGTGAACATAAATGCTATCTGAATCTTTTTCTGAATATGAATCCCGTTTTCGAGATAGGAATACTAGCTCAGCTGTTATGCACCAGGTGGCGCTGGAAGCGGTCTCATCTGTAATGCATAGCCACATTACTGTACCTAGACACGACTTTTATGATTATACTTGCAACCGTTCGGCAATTAAGAGCGTGGGAAGGGCTTTCGTGACATCCTGTATGATGCATTACATATAATGCGTTAAACATAATTATTTTACGATTACGTGAAAAACAATTCAATCCACGCATGTAAGTTAACATTAATTTCTTTTTTGTATTTTTGCCTACTCAGAATTGCTCGAAAAATTTGTGTAGTCATCCTGAAAAATTAAAAAAAAATTAAATAAAATCATATAAAAAAAACTTTAATGTTTTGTGGTACCCTGTAAAACATATAAATGCTGCTGTGTTAATAAATAACTTATATAAATTTTATTCAGTTTGAAGTAAAATTTCAAATTATAATTTAATAGAATTGTCATCGGAAAAACACATGTAGGCAAAGTTTCAGCTCAATCAGATAATTGAAAATGGTTTAAAATTGTCTTGCAAGATTTGTGCTAATATTTTATGTCACTCTGGAAAAAAGTGTGACTGTTACGTTCCATAAATTATAATAATACTGCAATGTCAGTAGAACTACATATCCTGAGCAAAGTTTCAGCTCAATCATATTATTGAAATTAGTGTACACTTAACTTGCAAGTTTGAATCTAAATTTTTGTGAAGCCCTGTAGAAACATTTTTCTAATCAAACTTCTACGTTCTTTAAGTTATAATAATAATGTACTGTCATTCAAATTACACATGTTTTCATTGTATCGGTTCAATCGGATGATTAAAATTGGTTTAAATTTGACTGGCAAGATTTGAACTAAATATGCGTACCTGCACTGCAAGTTAATATGATGCTTGTTTATTAATAAAATCTTAATGCTCTGCAGATATCTGCAGGATTTTGTTTAGTTTTTTAATACTTTAGGAATGTCACTTTGATTTTTAAAAAAATGCTTATTGGTGAATAATGCTGAATAATATATTAAAAGTCAAGATGAAATTTGTAAACATAACACCATGCATCACCCAGAATTATAACATTCGAAAAAAAAGCGGTTAAGCGAATTTAATATGACTTATCTTGAAACAAAAATGTGTTAAATCTCACCTTGATAAACCTGTGACATATGTTGAACAAACTCGTACTTTCAAATAAAACAGAATAGTCACAACGTGCTTTCAATCTTAGAGGAGGCTAGTGCAACTTTTGAAACACCCTCAAACCAACTGCGCAAATGGCTTCTTTACAGTCATAATTAATCGACACCTCAGATTTTTCCGACAAAACTCGTACGGATTTCGAAAATACAGATATTCAGGTACCAGTTCACGCGGATTTGTCAAATTCCGAGATAATTGGAAAATTGAATTTTGTTGACCATCAAATCGTCCCACTGTACGTCTGTCTAAAACATTATGAATTTGAAGCATGAAACCTCAAACTAATAGAAACTTACATACCATTCATTTTACCGACATATCGCAAAATAGTTAGAGATTTCCATGTAGCTTTGAAAGGTTTTAAAATTAATATCTTTTAAATAATTAAATAGTCCTGTTCTTCAACTTTACATTCTCCATTCAAACACCATATTATATATTCATAAAAAATCTATTAACTCTTTTCCTTAAAGGTATTATTTTAAGGGATTGGGAGATTTAAAAATATTATTTAAATCAGCTAATGAAACCGTTTGTTATACTTTGTGATCAGAAAGCGTAAAATTAGAATAATAGCAGAAATTAATCTTCGCACCGGAAATTTTTCACATGAAAAAATTAATTTATTAAAATAGTTCAGGTAAATAAACTTTGACATCAATTTTTTAATTATTTATAGAAAAAAGAAAATCCGTGCATATTTCTGAAAATACCCCCTTTCCGAAATGTGTTAGTTTTTTTTTTTTAATTTCTTTATTTTCCCAAAGCGCGGCGGAGCCCCCTGAAAGTCCACTCAGAGTTGTAGTGCTCCGCGAAGCATAATTTGTGAACCTCTGCTATAGACGATGCGACCAATGTTTTAAATTTCTTAAGCGTGAAATATTCAAATCAATGAAGAAAAAAAGTTTACATTTAAATAGTTTTAAAACGGATTGCAAAAATAGATCACGTTGATTTTACTAAGATAATACCTTTAATACCAAAATACAAAACGAGTTTCATATGCAGTTTACATCTACTAAGAAATTACTATGTTCATTACAGCCTATATTATTCACAGTGAAGATTAATGTTCACACTATTATTAAAACGGCTACCTAGAACATTATGCATTTGAAGCATGACACCTTAAAATAATATAAACTTTTATATCAATTTTAACGCCATATCATAAAATCGTTAGATATTTTCCTGTAGAGCAATGAAAGGTTTTAAAATTGATATCCTTTAAGTAATTAAATTGTCTTGTTCTTGCACTTTACATTCTCTGTTCAGACACCATATTATATATATTTATAACGAATGTATTAACTATTTCCCTTAAAGGTATTATTTTAAGGGATTATGCCATTAACAATATTATTTAAATGAACAATTTTTGAGATAAGTGTTATGTATTTATTCCATTAAAATATAGATGCGAATTTTCCGAAACTTTAAATTATTGTAGGTATTCTTGAGGAAGATACGTTAAAGAGAAATGGATTAAAAAATATAACGTAATTTGTCATATCTAATTGCATGCGTTTCCGTGTTCAACAACAGACCTATGTGACTAATTTATTTTCTAATAAATAATGCTACAATTCGGACATATTTCATTTGCCAAGTTACAGAAAACATCCATTTCCTATCATAATGTGAACTTTAGTCTAAAGCATTTAGATGTTTGCTTTTTATAGACTTAATCTGCCAGTCGTTTTAATCTTTTTCAATGTATAAGAAAAACTCTTCATTGTGTAGCGCTAATGAAACCGTCTGTCGCACTTTGTAGTAGTTGAAATTAATGTTCGCACCGGGAATTTTTCACATAAAAGAAAATGTAATTTATTAAAATAGTTAAGAAGAACTCAATGTAAGTTCATTTAACGAAATACCCAGTAAACTCAACAGTATCCTAGAACAAATGCAAACTAAAATAA
Source organism: Maratus speciosus (assembly GCA_963932465.1). NCBI lineage: Eukaryota > Metazoa > Arthropoda > Arachnida > Araneae > Salticidae > Maratus > Maratus speciosus. The sequence continues at coordinate 548,496,149 of OZ010791.1, forward strand.
ATCCCATATTTAAATTTCTCGCCTTCAGCGAGATGATAATTGGTAACTTTAAACACTCTAGTAGCGAGTCATAAGTTCGCTTATGGCTCCTACCCTCATTTAACTTTTTAATTTCACTTATTTCTGTAATTTTAATGTATGGTCACTGTAAAGTGTCTTTTTTGGTTAAGGAAATTAGGCTTTGCTAGCGTTCTATCCGGCTTTCTGAACTTCGAACATCTTTTTCTCATACTATCCTTCGATTGTCTACTGCGGACTTCATGTAACAGTGAAGTCCCGCCCTCCTATTTTCGTATTGGCCGCCAGTTCGGCCACTTACTTAAATAGACATTCCTCTCTCTTTTACTTTCATTCTGTCTTTGATTCTTGGCTGTGATGCTGGGAGTTACCGATACTCTCTATTGCAATAGTGTTTTCACTACACTTAGACTAATATTTCCTCTGTTTTCTTATGATGTGCTACAAAATACTCATCGACAGGGCATGGATTTTCTCTGCAAATCGGAAGCCCCTGGAACTGTCTGCTGCTCGCTGTTCGGAAAATAAACGTGGAAATCAATTTATTAATTATTTATAGCAAAGAAAAAAAAAACATGCACATTCTGGAAAATGTTGGCTTTATTTTCTCAAAGCATGGCGGAGTCCCTTGAAAGTCCACGCGGAGACGTAGGACTCTGTCAAGCACAGTTAGTGAACCTCCGCTATAGATGACGCGACCTCTGTTTCACCTTTCTTATGGGTGGATTATTCAAATTCCTGAAGAAAAATAGTTTGCATTTAGTTTTAATCGGATTACAAAAAATAATTACATTAATTTTATGGAGATAATACCTATAATACTAAATTACAAAGCGAATCTCATACACAGTTTACATATACTAAGAAATTATGATGTTCGTTTCAGTCTGTGTTACAGATAAGGTTAACACATTATAGTTAAAACGCCTGTCTAGAACAATATGCATTTGAAGCATGCAACCTCAAATGAGCAGATACTTTTATATCATTCATTTTACCACCCTATAGCAAAATTGTTAAAGATTTCCATGTAGCATTGAAAGCTTTTGAAATTAACATCTTTAAAAATATTAAATTTTCCTTTTCTGTAACTTTACATTCATAATTCAGACATCATATTACATATACATAGCGAATCTATTAACTCTTTTCCTTAAAGGTATTATTTTAAGAGTATGGGTTATTAACATTATTATTTAAATGAACAATAGTTGATATAAATATTATTTATTCCATGAAAAGATAGATGTAATTTTTCCGGAACTTTAAATTATTTTAGATATTCTTAAGGAAGCATGTTAAAGATAAATGGATTAGAAAATATAACGTAATTCTTCATATCTAACAGCATGTGTTTCTGTGTTCAACAACAGAACTGTATGCGTTATTTATTGTCTAACAAATAAGGCGATATTTTAGACATAATTTATATGCAAAGTTCTAAGATAGATTTAGTTCCGAGCGTAATTTGAACCTCAATCCAATGCATTTAGATATTTTTATTATATAACCTTAATTTGACACTCTTTTAAATATTACGATGATTAGATATTATATGATAATTATTAATGATAATTCTTCATATAACATCCCGGGTATATCTTTAAAGTTTTTCAAATATAAAATGTACTGTTAAACTTGGAAATATATTTTCATTTTATTACCCCCCCCCCCCCTTCTCCTTCTACTACAAATTATGCTCACCTTGCTGTCCAGCCGAGAACAGAATTCGAATAGTAATTTTCAGTACACAATCAAAGCTACCCCCGACGACGATCAAGATCTGATCGAAAGCGCTCGGCGTGACATTTTTGAAGTTTTGAAGTTTTTAAAACTGTATTATTATCTAATAATATCTTTTACATATTAAATGCATCTTTTTAGCAAGTTATCTTTGATTTAATTTTAATATAATTCAAGGTGAATGTGATAATCCAACGGTATATATTTTCATGCATACATTTTGTGTTTTGCGTCGTTTAAATATTTTTAAACGCATAACAAACTTTAAACTATAAGGCACTAATGAGAGTAAAACTAATATTTTTGAGATGCATAAAGATTCATGATATGTTCTCTTTAATTTCTCAAGTCAGACATCTTATTACATACTAGATTAATTTTAACGCAATTATTCTAATTGGTAAATAAATCATATTAAATGTAAATTTCCAACTGGGCGAAAAATGCCCGTGCCAGGATTCGAACCAAGGATCTCCTGGCTGAAACCGTCAGTGTTCTACCATCTGAGCTATCCCGGACGAATCTGGTGGAACTTTTTCACCCAGCTAAACTTAATCATTATAGCATATGGTCTGAAACCAGCTTGAGCTGAACAGAATAAATAATTTTATTAGTTTTTATTAGAGTTTTATTCTGTTGAGCTGAACCAGGTTTCAGACCAGATTCTATAATCATTAAAGTTAGCTGGGTGAAAAGGTTCCACCAGATTCGTCCGGTATAGCTCAGATGGTAGAGCACTGGCGGCTTCAGCCGGGCGATCCCTGGTTAGAATCCCTGTCCGGACATTTTTCGCCCAGTTGGAAATTTACATTTAATATCTTATTACATATTCATAACGTCTCTATTTACTTTCATTCTTTAAATAAGAGATTTGATTTTAAGTGTGTAGACATTTAACCGTATTATTTAAATGAATGGTAATGTAATGGTGTATCATTATTTCTATCAAAAGGAATAACGATTTCCAAAGATTTTTAATTATTTAAAGGTATTTTTCATTATCATTACTTGTTCGACAAGTTAATGATGCACATCTCGGACACTTCATTGCATTTGCCGATTTACTTCCCTGTGCAGAAACACAACCAGACAATTATAATTTATTTTGAATTCTCAGATTATCTAGTAACATGTCAAGTGAAATTAACTTAACTATTAATATGACGGATGCTTATAAAATCTTGTCTAACTTATTCAGCTAACTTAACTTATATTAAATAAAAAATTATGCAAATAGTTACATGTGGTCACTTATTAATATAACGGGGATTTACTTTAGTAAATAACTTTTTTTCAACTATTGGAAAATCACTTGAAAATTTAATAGACGTTTTCTGTAATGATAAATTTTATAATATTCTCTAAATCAGGGATTGCCAGAGCTTAGTTTGGATATAATGTATATTTTTGCCGTATCACGATGTAATGAAAATATTGACAGCAGGGATTTGTTTTTCATAACAGGGCATTGCGTGTATCTTAGGTTCGACAAAACTCTCAAATTTACCCCAAAAAAGAAACATTATGTGCATTATAATGTGTTCTAGCGCGCCAAAAAAGTATGTACATCCAAGATATCCAACTTAATAAAGTATCCTTGGATGAAATTGTGTTTCAATGCACGATAATTTTACCCAAATGGTTCTTCTTTTATTGACAATTTAACAAGAATTAGCAACATGATTATACATACAGGGTACTGACGAATTCGACAGACAAATTTAGAGGGGTTATTGAGAGGGGCAAACAACAAAAGGATGAAAAAGTATCTGGGAAAATGCTGTGGCAAACAACTTTTTCTCTGGGAAAATCACAAAAAATAGACGTCAAGAGGACAGTGAGTATGACGAAGCGAGTGGCCAAAGTAATGAAAGGATTAGGAGCACTGCGGTCGAGAAGAGAAACCTTCTGCTATGAAATATCCCATGCGTATGGGAAGAATCAAAGTAGCGGTCGAGAAGAAGAATCCTTCTCGTATGCAAATTATCCATGCGTATGGGAAAAAAAATGAGCAACGATAAAGTATTCATTACTGGACATTGGAGAAGGAAAGGAGAGGGTACGCGATTGTGGTCATGGAATTCAGCGATCCTTTGTGAATTGATAGCGTATATGCAATAGATAAACATTCCAAAAGGATAATATTCAGAGGGGGTGCTTAAAAACGATCCAAAAAGTTCACCCATTATTGATTCTTTATTGTATTATTGGATAAATTACATTCAGTTCCGAGCACCTGTATAGTACAATTGACAGCGAGCAAGGCTTTCAATTTTCTATCTCTCGGAGTTCTTTGAGTTCGACACTCCGACAAGGTATATCTTTTTTGCCTTGACAAAATAGTGATGAGAGTTGATTTCAAACTACAATTCAAAAATATATATATTAATTATTTAAACATAATACAAATATAAATAAAAACGTCTTTATAGGTGCACACAGAAATATTTATTTATTTACAGAGTGAGAGAGTTTTATTGCAACGTTATGAATATAATGAAAAGTAAAAAATAAAATAAAAATTTTATACAGCATTACTTTTACATTCGACATTTTTTGCATTTTTATAAATTTTATACCCAAAGTCCAAGAGATTATAAACATGTTATTACTGTGAAAAGTATAAAACATTTATAAAGTATTAATGGCGTATATCATACATACTGCGAAAAATAAAGTATCAATTATCAAAACCAATGAAATAAAAGAAAAATCAACAAAAATATTATAGTACAAAACTCTTTTCGCATCTTGCATTAAGGTATTTATTGCCCAATTGCAAAGATCCCTGTATGGTTGTCTTTCTCTTACTAGGTTTTTTGAATCTGATTGGTCTGTAGCTGCTGATCCATTAGTTTTCCTTTAAGTTGGTCTGTATAAAAAATTGGCTATATTTCATTCTGTCTATTCATTTATATATTTTATCAGTTGAAGATGCACATTTATTATTTCGCTGTCACCAGTAAAATTGTACAAAAGTGAATTTTATCAATTGTATGGTTTTTAGGTGCGTTCGTAATTATATAAATACGTAGCACCTATAGTCGTCGTTCAGTCCGTCCGTCCGTCTGTCCGTCCGTCTGTCCGTCCGTCTGTCCGTCCGTCTGTCCGCATGTAACAGAGCAAAAACTACCCAACCGAATGGTCTGAAATTTCAAATATATGATCGTTGCAAAATTTTGTCGAGCCATTTCAAATTTTATGAAAATCGGATGTATAGTTTAATTACAGGGACAGTCAAAAGTTTTTCTTTACATTACGGCCAATGGGAAAAATTATTGCAAGTGCATTTTAATGATATTACAGCCTTCCGAATGATCTGAAATTTTAACGATATAACTGTTGCAAAATTTTGTCGAGCCCTTTCAAATTTTAGGAAAATCGGATGTATAGTTTAATTACAGGGACAGTCAAAAGTTTTTCCTTACATTACGGCCAATGGGAAAAATTATTGCAAGTGCATTTTAATGATATTAGAGCCTTCCGAATGATCTGAAATTTTAAAGATATAACTGTTGCAAAATTTTGTCGAGCTCTTTCAAATTTTAGGAAAATCGGATGTATAGTTTAATTACAGGGACAGTCAAAAGTTTTTCTTTACATTACGGCCAATGGGAAAAATTATTGCAAGTGCATTTTAATGATATGAGAGCCTTCCGAATGATCTTAAATTTTAAAGATATAACTTCTGCAAAATTTTGTCGAGCCCTTTCAAATTTTAGGAAAATCGGATGCATAGTTTAATTACAGGGACAGTCAAAAGTTTTTCTTTACATTACGGCCAATGGGAAAAATTATTGCAAGTGCATTTTAATGATATTACAGCCTCCCGAATGGTCTGAAATTTTAAAGATATAATTGTTCCAAAATTTTGTTGAGCTATTTCAAATTTTAGGAAAATCGGATGTATAGTTTAATTACAGGGACAGTCAAAAGTGTTCCGTTACATTACGGGGAATGGGAAAAAAATATTGGAAGTGCATTTTAATGATGTATCAGACTATGCGCTTTATGAAGTGCAAAAAATTATACATTCAGTACAATATGGGGTGCAAAAAATAATTATAAAACTAGTTATAGTACGAACGCACCTCATTTGCCACGTTTGACGAGCAATTTCCAACTTGTTTTTATTATTATTGTTTCTTTAAATACCATACTTCACATTTTTAAACGTAGAAGATTTGTTACACAATACTGAATGTGTTCAAAAGTATTTCAAATTCTATTTTTTCACATTTCTCTTTCTTCTTTTAAAATTCTCTCAGGATTTAAACACAGGATATATGAAAATTAATTTTTTTTATCTATCATCCGATACTATTATAAAGTAGGGTAGACCGGGGCACATTTAGGCATGGCGCACGTTTACGCAGCGCACCATTTCCAAAACGAGTTATAACTGGCGCGCCATCAGTCATGACAGATTGATGCAGCTCCCTAGCGGGTATTCTCACACGTTTTTGAGCTTCAGTCAAGCTTCGGTTTAGCATGCGGATAAAATAACCTGTTTTCTGTCAAGGTGAGTAAATTTTGTGTAACTTATTGAAACTTATTGTGCACTAGTTATATTTAGTTAAGGATAAACTAATATATGAACATTAGCAGAATTTTATCCTTTTTGAGAACTGTATTTGTATGAACAGAAATGTTATTAATTTTCATTGCACGTTAAAAATAAATCCAAACATTGCGATGGTGCACGTTTACGCATTGATATAGGGGCACCAATACGCACGTTCTTACTGCGTAAATTCTTTTGTGTTCAATGTCTTAGATGCAAAAGGTGGTCCCATAAGAAGTGTGCAAAAGAAAATACTTTATTTTTTGTTTGTAAAAACTGTAACAGTGATGATGAATATGACTAAATAGTTTCTGTTTTTAATTGGCAATAAGTTATGTTTTCAGTTTAGACTATAAAATATTCATTAATTATTTTTAGGGTTCCGTACTTAAAAAGTAAAAACGGAACCATTATAAGATCACTCCTGTGTCTGTCTGTCTGTCACAGCCCTTTTACTCGTAAACTATGCAACGTGGAAAGTTCAAATTCGGGGAAGTAATAAAGACTATAGACCCACATATATACAGATTAATAAATATTCCTAAATATATTTAGGAAAAATGTAGAAGGTCTAATTAAGTTACTTGAAAAAAAATCGTTTCCTTGTATATCGTGTGGGGTATCGTATGAAAGCTTTCGTAACGTTGAAATCAAAAATATAATTCATTTAATTTTAGGTATTATATTTTAAAAGTTATGGTGGAAAAGGTAGTGGAAAAATATGTCCCCCCCCCACTTCTAACTTCGAATCTATTGAAACTAAAATTACGAAAAAATTAGAGGTAGTAGACATTAATTTAAACCTTGCAGGGAAATTATAGCGATTACCCTAGGTCACATAGTTTTTGAGAAAATCGCATTTTTCCGTTACACTCAAATTTCGATTTACCGCTTCAGCAAAATCTTTGAGCAGAGCTAGAGGCACCTATCGTAGCAGAAGTATAAAAGCATTGTTGGTCATGAATTTCGGAAAAAATCGTCGGTAATTAGCCGAGATATTAACCCTTAAATCCACGGACGATTTGGACATACATAATGACAGGGACGGCGTACTCTATGCTCCATCGGCTTTTAAAGCCTAGATAACACATTTTAAGGATATATTTATGTAATGCAATACCCAGTAGCAGTATAAAAGCAATAAACGTCAAATTGTTAAAAACAGACTAATTTAATGAGAATTAATCACATAAATACTATGTGATTCGCGACTACTTTCCATTGAGTGGCTCTCTCAATACACCTACTATGTCTTTAAAGGTTAACTAAAAACCTATTTGGAATAACAAATATACCGAATAGCTATATTTGCTATGATTTAGGTTCCATATATCTTTGGACTTTCATGGTATATCCATTTATACTTTACTAGTATACAAGGTGCAAAGGAAAGTCCCTTTAACCTGAAAATACTTGTGAACGGAGAGAGCTACAGATATGCAAGTAAGGGAACGGTATAGTAAAGCGACTACGCCTGATTAAATGAAAACAAAAGCAGACCCCCTAGTGGCGAAATTTGGAAGATAGCCACTGCGAATCGAAAACGAATAGAGAGACAGCAAAATTTCGAATTAGAAAGTTTTAGAGCATCAATTAATTAATAGAATAGGACATTTGGTTTATATGGATATGATAAATCTTCGCCTGTTTACCCAAAAATGCCCGAAATCGATGGACTCCATTTTCTGTAAACGTTTGAATGGAATAGTCAGAAGTATAAAGAAAGACGCACAATTTATGCTATAAATACGTACTTATCTCAATACATTTTGATAACATCACACACACACACACACAAAAAAGCCAAATTGTCTCACAGTGATAAAAAGTTAATATTCAGTATGCTCGAAAAGTTCGCCATTGCTCACGATATACGTTTGTATTCGTGAGAATAATTCTGCATGCACATTTCTCAGAATGGAACGTCTATTGCAAGCCTCTTCAATACGACGACATAGATTTCATCCTTTCTAGGGCGGTGGCTAGACGGTCTAGCCACCTAATCTTAATTCCAAAATTGAGAAATGGCACCAAGAATATTTTAATAAAATTTTGCTTTTGTAATGCAAGTGCAAATTAGTGGGTTTTTGTTTTCAGAGAAATTCATTCGCATATTCTGGTGTCAGTCAATTATTTCATCAGTTTACGAATAGAATTCTTCTGGCCCTGAAAGGGTTATACTAAAATTTTAAATGCATTAGAAAATGAATCTTTACAGCCATTACAGCACAGTACAACGTCACAATCTGCATTTGTGCACTGCTACATTTCCGGAATGTGAATAGGCAAAGTAGAATCGTCGCTCATCGATTTCGGACAGTTTTGGGTATGCATGCGACGATTTATCTTTTCCGTGTTAATCAAATGTCGTTTCGTAGTAATTAATTGATACTCTAAATCTTTCTAATTGGAAAATTTGCTCTACCTCTTTTCGTTTTCGATTTGCAATGCCTATCTTCCAAATTTCGTCACTAGGGGTGCTACTGTAGTTTGCATTAGGTCGGGTGATGTCGCTTTACTGTACCGTTACCTCTCTTGTATAGCTGTAGCTCTCTCCGTTCGCAAGTATTTTCAGGTTAAAGGGACTTTCCTTTGCACCCTGTATACTACACAGCTATACCGGACTCTACGTTGTACAGTTTTTACAAAGTCTTAGTATTCTTTTAGCAACGTTATTTTTTTAATAATACACTTACTAATTCATATATTACTGTACGGAACCCTCTGTGCACGAGTAATACTCGCACTTGACCGTTTATTACTTTTAAACTGTGTTTTAAGTTATAAATAAAATATTTCAACTTGATAAAAAAATTATTTCACTTACTTCTTGGTATCTCTTTTAATATGCCTAAACGTGCCCACTTGATGCAAGAACTTACCCCGTTTCCGGGGCAGTTGTGCGCAAGAGACTTGGACATAAAGAATTTTTTTTTTATGTTTTAAAACACAAATAGGGCAACAAATGAATACACAAATTTTAACTTTATATACTGCTTTATAAAACCACAATGTCTAAAATTTCCTAAGTTAAAACCTAAGAATTAGAAAATTCATTAAAATAAACCGCGTACATGTGCCCTGGTCTACCCTACCTCCGATCCGGAACGATTTATTCTAAATTTTTATGTTCTTAAATGTTACAATAAAATAATAACGAAATTTCAGAGCCACATACAACAGCTTGAAATTAAAGGGATCGGTTAGTTGGGAGTACCCCTTCTGACTGTATAACGAATTTTATTTGATAAAACATAAAAATTAATGTGAAAACAACTATGTGATATTAAGTTAGTGTAAAAGATTATGACGTGCAACGTGAAATTTATTTGGAGGAAATGCTAAATGTACAACAACGAACAAACATATTTCATTTAGCTTTGTAATGATTACTATACTTCGGAAATGTGAAATTGATTGTACAGTATATGCTATGAACGAACTTTTTACATCCGCGAGACGAAGTCGGCGACCTATTTTAATAAAACCTCTCTCGGTATGTGATTTTTTTTTTTTTTCAAATTTTAGAATGCAAAAACGATTGACTGATTAAATGAAACTGATTTAAGTTAAAATAAATCACTGTAATGATATATTTATATTAATTTTATACAAAAACGTATCTATTCGCCTTGGCGAAATTTTGGCGATAGTAAACAAGTGTCACACATAGAGCTGCAAACATACTTGCGATAATGTCCCCATCATTTCCGCTATGTTCGAGATAATTTCTTGAAGACTGTGGTTTAAATCTATACAGATATATACATATATATATATATATTGAAACTGTTTAAAATAGAAAAACAATCTTTGTGCATTCGAACTTTTCGAGAAATTTTACCTTAAATACATACCTAATATGACACAAAAATATTGCAAAAAAAAATTGTAAAATAAAATAACTGGGAAGGTGGTTATTTATAGTCCTGCGGTTGTAAAAATGAATAAATAAATAAATAAATAAAATAAAGTAATTATCAATGATATGAATCTTTCTGACGGCAACGCCCAATCATTTTAAAGAGAAACATGAGTATGTTCAGGAGTTGAGGGTGGGGGGAAGATGCCGCTAAAAATTTGAAAAAAGTAATAATTTAAAAAAAGCACTAAGAAAATATAAATGTTAAAATGTTGTTTGCAGATTGAATTGATAATGCATAATTGGAATTTTGTTGCATGGTAATTTTATTTAAAACTATTCTAAAGTTTCTCGGTACTGCATTAAAAGTGTAAAACATAGTTTTATTTTCGCGTGAAACAACTTTTCACTATCTAACATAGCGTACTATAAAACCAGTATAACAACCTTATTACGGACGGGTGAGAACTCGCCCTTCTTCCCCCATCTACCGATGTTCCTATAGACTTCATAAAATTAATACTTTTGGAAATATATATATATATGTTCGATATTGATTCGATTCGCTATATATTGAATTATAGCGTTTTTGAATATAATATATTACATTATATATTGCATTGCAAAATAAATGAGGCTCTGTGAATGTTTTTTTAAAGGGGGAGGGGAGACGAAGAATGCAATAGTGGAAGGTAATGAATAATTATGACACTATAATACATAAGTGCACACACACATTAATACTGAAAATTTCTTCAAATGTTAATTTTCATGTACTGTATAATGTTTTCGAATTTGATCAAAAAGATAATAGGTTGGTTTTGTGGTTTTAGAATGAACCGTGAAAAATACTTGTAAATTTCTCACATTAGAGTCAAATTAAATTTTTCAAATATATTAATTAGATAATAATCAAGATATATAAATTTTTTCTTCGAAAATTATATTTATTGTTGTTTTTTTTTGTGTGTGTGTGTGTGTGTGAAAATTAAAAATACTTTTGCAATACATGCAATTAAAAGTATTTTGATATTGGCTCATTGTACATGAAAAACATATCGGTGCAACGCACTATAGACACCGGTTTAAGAAAATGAATGTGTGTGTGTGTGTGTATGTGGAGGATAGAAGGGTAGAAGGTTTATTATATTTTGAAATTTAATTACCTAAATTTTCTTTTGTCTGACGATTTTGAAAAAGAATAGCAGAATACATTTATATCAGTCGACTTTCATTAAACGCTTAGAAATAGAGGAAAGAATATTTTATAGAGGATGTCTATGTGTGCTGTGAGGAAGGGAAGTGGCTGCTTGAACTCCCGCGCGGTAGTCATTTTTTAGATCTATTTTACTTTTTACATTGATTTGTTTCAAATATATCTTAAACTATCCCAGTTCAAATGGAGGGGGGGTGGGGGGGGTGTCCCCCTTAACGAAAATAAACATTACTCTTCAATACATTTTTTTTCTTTCATCGTTTTTCCCCTTCTCTCTTTTTAATCCTAGTAGAAATTTATTTTTGAATATTTAGTGTTTTTTATTTGTTAAAATTTTAAGTTGTTTTTACATTGATATGGTTTAAAAATTGTCCACAACGGAAATTATTATTATTATTAGTAGTAGTATTAGTAGCAGTATTATCATTATCTAGTTTAGTTTATTTCATTTTTATAATCTCCATTAGAAATGATACGGACCACAATCATATTCGTTTTAAAATCTGCCTCCCTGTGTTTCGTACTGACAATGCTCATATATCATCGTTCTTATGTCTATTGGAAATATTGGAACAATTGTCATAATTATGTTAATATAAACCTAAGTTTTAACATGACTATGTGACTGAATTCATAATTTGGAACAATATATATATATATATATATATATATTTTTTTTTTTTTTTTTAAGATTAGAAAGAGATTTGCGTAACTTTAAAAGACCATTTCTGAATGGAAAAAATGACTGTGCTTAAGAAAATAACAAAATGTTATAAGTAATGTTAAGTTGCAACAATTCGTTTTTTTTTTCTTTCAATTCAAAATACTTAATTACCCAGTTACTTTCTAAGGTCAAAAATTCCTGGAAAACGACATATTCTTATCTAATTTAAATAATTTTCTTTCGTAAACAAACTATATAACCAATTATATTTAATTATTCCAAAGAAGATGAAAATAAAACAAATACTGATTGGAAAAGACTTTTTCAAGTGCAATCATAAAATCACTTTACGTCGCCGAAATGAGTGCTATATGTGGCAATTAAGTTTCGCCAAATAGGTGAGTGGGTTGTACCTTTGAACTGGGTGTACCTTTGAACACTGTAAATATTTTTCTTTAAATAAATTATATTTCTCAAATATATACGGCAGCACAGTACTACTGCTTCTATTTAACAAGAATACAAATCTTTACTATTTCATGCACACTACTGTCTAAGAAAGATATGTATATTTTGCTTTCTTGAATCTAAACTTAACAAAATAAAGTTGTAAGCTTTTTGTTGATAATCTTGTATCACTAAAATTATAATTTACTATTTAATACCTAAATAAAGATGTTAGCTTAAACTTATAAGGTTTGTTTTATTCAAATTCTCAAACCTAATTGAGTAAATAGTTGTAATGCTAATCTCCATGTGATGGCGCACCATTGAACGGAAAAGTTGGGACACCATTGAACAATTAAAACTATGAAGTAAAGAGTTATAGATGTATCTAAATATTATTATTGTTGAATTTTTTTAAATATGAAAATTAAGAGATTAATTAAGTATTATTATACTTAATATGAAAGTTGTACTGATTCAGGGCTTCAACTACAGGCAAATTCAGGACACAAACAATAATTCTTGATTTAGCAAATTTGTCTAACAAACCCTGTACTGTTTCATTTACAATGGTAAATATTATTTCTGGATTTCATAAAACAGGGTTTTATCCATTTTCTATAACAATTTGAATAAAAATTAATTCCTTTTAGTTCAATTTCATGCAAAAAGAACTCTTCATTATGTTGGTCAGATTTAATTGCTTAATGTCAGGTTTCTTCGTAAAAAAGAACATGCAATATATTTTCTAGAGGCATCAGATATCAATTTGGTGGATTTTAAGGATATCATATAAAAATATTGACACAATTAAACATAATTGAAGGGATCCTACGTTGTGTCTCAACAATGTGCTTTGATGGATACAAATTTGGTTAAATAATAAAAAATTAGTAATTTCAGTTAAATGTAATTGTGTAATTTTATTCTTATTATTTTATATTTTGAGAAGATATGCAGTTTTTAATAAAAACTGTCAATATTTTCACATTTTGTTTATTTGTTCAAAGGTGCCCCTAGCTTGTTCAAAGGTACCCCTAAATGTGGCAGGTTTGAACAGAAAACTTTCAGCCTTTTAAAGCCTCACAACATACTTAATTTATCTTTAAAACTGTATTTTTTTTATTTCAAGTGATGCGGAATTACATTCATTCTCTCACGAAATATTTAAAATTCATTAAATGTAATTCAAATACGAAATATATGGATTTTTTTAAAAATTGTTCAAAGGTGCCCCCCCCTCCCCTCTCCCTAAGTGAGGACGCACTGTCAAGCTTTCCACCACTATCTTCTTAAACCTTCCCCAAGTGTAGAAACTTAACATTCTCTCTTTAGATTCCCTTACAAAAGCAGTGAATCTTTCTTAATTACTGCATCACCTATTTCTTCATGTGTAAAACACTGCTGAATATCTGTTGGGTCAATATAGGTTCTAATGTGAGTATTTGTTAATTTTAAAGGAAACTTCTTGAACAACACAAAAATCCCATCTGTACCTAGGGATGCATTTACACTGAAATTCTATGTTAATTTCTCTTTAATTTAATGCAATGCAGGTCAGCTAGTGGTATAATAATGTGTGTATTAAGTTGTTTTTGGGATATATTGTGTATGAATTTGATATTTATTTGAATGTTTTGTTGCCCAATGGCATGGGAAGAGAACATTTATTACTGTGCAACAACAAGTAACGATAATTATCCAACAATCAGTAAACGTTGGCCCAACAATTTTGTTTGAACACTTTTAAAGAAAAAAAAAACATTTAATTTTGTGTTTCCATACATGCTGCGAGTTTGGGGGGTTTCCTGCATTTTCATAAAAATATTCGTAAAACTAATGTTACTTTAAATTTTCTATCAATATTTCTTTCTAAAATACACTTCACAAGTATTTATTTTACCTATATCGTGAAATAGAATTATGCCTAAATAATTTTTGTCTACAGCTGATTTAAGTTGTGTTAGTGAAAAGAATAAAGTAGTTTAATCCATTTAGAGGAGAGCTTTCCCTAGTCAACATACGAAATTCCACAAGTTGATGGTAAAGTTTTAAAATATCACAGTAGACTTCGACCTCGTATGTCCTATGCAAAGAGTAATTTAAAAATATACAAAGGGATAGAAATAATTTTTACGCATACTCTTTCACCGATTTAGGATTAGCCTTTGATTACCTTATTTTGACTGATATAGATCCTTATCACTGCATACAAATAAATTAGAGATTTATTATACTATTTTCATCTAAATAGTTTTAAACAATTCAGATAAAAATATACGTTGTGAGAAAAAAAATCTTGGCGAAATTGTTTGGAATTTTTTTACTTCAGTTATTCTACTTTAGAATATAATAGTTATAAAACGAAATTCACAAACTAAGCAGGATCAATCTTTAAGAACATACATTTCGATCCTAAAAAAAAAGATACTAGGGCATAACATTCTTGATCCATGATTTTTTTTTCAAAACAAAACATTAGTATTATCCTTTAAGCTTTGGAAAACAATTGTGATGTGGGATAAGGAGAGGTAGTTTCACTTACAGAAATTTTATGTAATTGTTTATAAATGGATAGAGAAATAGAAAAGAAGAACGTGTTGTTACTTTATCGTAATATATTTCAATAGATTTTCAAGGATACGAATTTATTTATACTTAATGATATCGTTTTTTTTAATTAAAAATTTCTGCATAATTCTTTGATAAAAATTATACAAAGTTAGAAAAAATAGCGGAATAATTTGAGAAATAATAATTGTAAGAAATGGAGTGAATTGCAGATCAACTGTATTTTTTTCAGCAAATATAACATAAAATCTATACTTGTCTTTTAATTTTTGGAGTATCTAAAGCAATTAATCTCAATTATTTTCGTTTCTTCAATCAATAATTCAAAACATAATAAAAAATAATTATTTTTTCCATAATTTAAAAATTCCAAAAAAAAAAAAAAAAAAAAATTATTTTTCTCTGCATTTTGGTTAACGCTCTTGCGAAAATAATTTTACATAACAAATGTACAAATTACAAAAAACGTTTTGAAAAAGTTGACCATAACGATCAATTACTTTACATACTCACTTCGTAGTTCATTGGCTAATAAATAAATTTAGACATTAAAAATATTTTCATTTCAGTTCCACATTGCTTATTATTTACGTTTTCCCACTAAAACAGGAAAACAATAAAGTAATTAGCGTGTTAAGTACTGAGAAGAATAAAAAGCAAATTCTTATTAGCATGTAATTGTTGTACCATTATACACTCAAATGTACCTATTTTTATGAGACAGACTTCGGTAGCAGGTTGTATTTCTAGCTTAATAAGTAATGGAATTTTTTTTTCATAAAAAAATATACTAGAATCTTAACCTTATTGAAATTAACTTTTATTTTAGCTTTATTACTTTTTTTTAAACAATTTTTTGACGTTATTCACCTTTATGTTTTTCTTATATTACAGTTCAACTTAATTTCTTCAATGTCTTCGTTATGTCTCTGAAAGTCGCCTACACAACGCCTTCATGTAAAGTAGCTGATCAATTACGAAGTTCATTACAAAGCCCAAATTGTTTCATGTGTTATATAAAGAATGAGACTTTGCTCGTGAATTGAAATATCAGTTTTTTTTCCATATTTTCCAAGAATATACCGATTTTATAAAAAATATGTCATATTATTTACAAAAACAAAAATGCAGTGTTACAAAATAGCACATGCAGACATTGCTTAAATTAAAAATAAATAATGTTTTATATGTTTAGAAATTTGTTTGTCATCAATAAAGAGCCTAGTGGAAGAAACTGTTATGTTACCATTATTTTCATTTGTTGTTGTTGTTGTTATAAAAATGAAGGTGACATAAAGTAATAAATTGCATGATAAAGATAAATAAAAAGATTGGAATTTGTCTTAAATGTGTCAGACGATATATTAGTTTATATATGCTTTGTAATTTAATAATTTATGTAATACTAATAAAGTTGAATATTTTTAAATAGAATATTATATATTCTTTCTCAAATAGGTTAAAATCTGTGTTGACATTTCAATTACTGAGATGAAAATAAAGCAACGCAAATTTTTAATTTTTGATTTTAATCTTTAAGTTAAAGTTTTTCAAAATATGTATTCTCTTACATTTCATCCTCTTACACTGAGCTTTTTAATGAAGAGGAACATCAAAACAAAAAGTATCAATTTATTTGAATGGAAGGATCCATTTGAAATAATAAATTCATTAACCTGTATTAGATATCTATCCACATGAGTGGTTTGAGATCAGTAGTAGATTTATCTGGACTGTGGCGATGCAAGAAAAATTGCAAGACAAGGTTTAAAATATTGCAAACCTTATTTTCAAAAAATTCATATAAGTGCCTTTCCTGTAAGGTAAGGTGCCCTCGTTTCGCCCCCCCCCCCCCAGTTAGTTTTAGGCTCTAAAAGTTGTAATTTTCAGTGTAAACCTACGAAATTTGGATTTTACATAGACTAACTACTCTCGCACATAGAGACATAGGCAAACATCATACAAAAAAAATAATAATAACAGTACCAAAAATTGTTTTTTCAAAAGTATCTATATATGGCAAAAAAATAAAAAATAAAAAAAAATAAAATAAAATAATAATAATGTCCTAATTTCGTCCCCCTCAAAAATCCAGTACGTCGATGGGCTTAACTTATAATCTAAATCTAAATTTATGAAAATGAGTAAGTAATTTAATTTACCTTAAATTAAGGCATAAAGAAATTTACTAATTAACAGTGGAAGAATAACATAACGAAACTCCAAGCCATCCAAAGATGAGGAAAAAAATGAAAAAGTTGTCATGAAAAAGTATTTATAATTTTGCTCCTGGGACGACAATAAGAACTACAAGGGGGACGAAATTGGGACCACGTTACTTCCCAATATGGTGGAGCTTCAGTCCTAAAACTCACTGTATGCTACTGTATGTATCTACCTAGATCAGATACATGCAATGTATAAAAAATAAATACTTACAGTACATTAAATAACGTTCTGCAAACGACGTAATAAGAACTCGGGTCTTCTAAAAATAGGAAATCCGGCGACTTTAATATATGTATGCGTCTTGTCGAACGAAAGTTTCACTAATGCCCCCTTTACCTCCCGTTCATTGTGCCTTGTGTGATAAGTGGTTCCACTTTCACAGAACCGGAGAGGTAAAGGGGGGACGAAATTAGAAAAGGGGACGAAATTTGGGCACATTGCCCTATGATATTTATTGGCGATGTAAAATGTCTTTCTTATTTCTTATAATAATCTTTTTAACAATTTAATTGTTACTTTTTTGTATTTTATGTGCCATTAAAAGTTTGTGATCTTCATCTGGTAATGTTATTTAGTTATTCTTCAAACCATATCTATATTCAATAAGGGCTTATATATATATATATATATATATATATATTGTAGTTCTATATCACTTCTGTGTGTTCTCTAGTTTTATAATTCTGCATAAGTATTAAGAAATAATTTTGTTTAATATGCGTGACTTATTTATTATTAATGGAAAGTGTACATTTTTTTTCTTTTTCAAATTTAAAAGAACGTCGATTTAAGTTCCCCATTGTCGAAATTAACATTAACCAAAGATAAAATCAATTTTGCCATGTTTTCAACAAAAGACAGGAAAGGAGTCTTTCAAAACTAATTTTTCGTCTGATGCAACACATTTCACATCAATATTATATTAACATGCGTTGATAGAAATCTAATTGAGGAATTTGACAGTAGAGTGGGCGATCGCATAAATTGCAGCTTTCGTTGAGCTAATGAGAACTTGGATAATGATCTACAGAGTAATATACTCGTATGTGAATAATAATTACATCTATAAAATGATAGAGAATACGTATAGTAACTTTGAACAGATACATTCATAATATATCAATTCAATTTCGAATAATTTGTTAATGTTTTTTTTTTTTTATTATTATTAAATTATTTCGTTTTTTTTTCCATAAAAATATGTGTATTTTTTTTCAAAATTTAAGCATTCGAAATGCCTATTGTTTTTTATACAGGTAAAAAACAAAAACAACAACAACAACAAAAAAGTTAGGGACGTAATAAAATTCGTTACACCATAAGTCCTATTGTGTTTCATGTTTTTACTCTATTTAAAGCAAAATAAAGATGCATATAATTTCTATATAATAATTTGTAACTAAATCTAATTATTTGAATTTTTATTTACATCGTTAACAAGGCGTAAAACCATCAGAGTGAAAAAGTATCCAGGGTTCGAACCTGGGTCAGTGGTTCAGCGCACCAACTCCCTTCCATCTGAGCAACCTGAAACGACACACCTAGCTTTTCACCCTCCACTCTTAAAGGTTGAAAAGGCTTCAAAGGCTGCAACCGCAGCAGAAGATGGAATAACTTCATGAACCACACTCCTGCGGCAAACATTTGTCCAAATTAATCCAGCATCGATACTATCGATATAATATTTTTTTAACGATAACCTATGCCCGATAAGTCTAAATTTAATTACATGAATTTTTATTCACATTGCTAACACGGCGTGAATCCAATAGACTGAAAATGTACCCAGGCTGGGGTTCGAACCTGGGTCTTTGATTGAGCGCACAAAAACTCTTCTATCTGAGTCATCTAGAACGACACGCCTAGCATGATACCCTTCACTCATAAATGTTGGTAAGGCTGTCGGTTTTACGCGTTGTTCGCAATGTGAATAAAAATTCAAGTAATTAAGTTTAGATTTCTCGGGCGTAAGTTATCGTTAAAAATTATTATATACATATTATCAATGCTGGATTATTTTGGACTCATGTTTGCCGCAGAATTGTGGATCATGAAGTTATTCCATCTTGTACTGCGGCTGCATCCTTACCAACAGTTAAGAGTGAAGGATGTTAAACTAAGTGTATCGTTCCAGGTTGCTCAGATGGAAGAGCGTTGGTGCGCTGAATGAAATACCCAGGTTCAAACTCTGCCCTAGATATATTTTTACTCTGTTGGTTTTACGTCTTGTTAGCAATGTGAATAAAAATCATGTAATTTAATTTAGATTTCTCGGGCGTCAGTTATCATTAAAAATTATTATACATATATTATTAATGCTGAATTAATTTGGACTCATTTTTGCCGTAGGATTGTGTATCATGAAGTTATTCCATCTTGTGCTGCGGTTGCAGCCTTACCAACATTTAAGAGTGAAGGGCGACAAACTAGTTGTTTCGTTCCAGGTTGGTCAGATGGAAGGGTGTTGGTGCGCTGAACCAAATACCCGGGTTCGAACCCTGGCCTGGATACTTTCTCACTCTGATGGTTTTAGGTCTTGTTAACGATGTAAGTAAAATTTCAAATAATTACATTTAGATTCCGTGGGCGTAAATGATAGTTAAAAATTATTATAAATATATAATATCGTTGTTGGATTAATTTGGGCTCGTGTTTGCCGCAGGATTATAATTCATAAAGTTATTCCATCTTGTACTGCAGTTGCAGCCTTACCAAAATTTAAGAGTGGAGGGTGTCAAACTAAGTGCGTCGTTCCAGGTTGCTCAGAAGGAAAAGAGTTGGTACGCTGAATCAAATACCCAGGTTCGAACTCTGGCCTTGATACTTTTTCACTCTGTTGGTTTTACTCTTTGTTAGAAATGTGAATAAAAATTCGTGTAATTAAATTCATATCATTCCTCTAAAATGTTTCCGAACGATTACGGAGTTTATTTTTATCATTTTACAATTATATTTGCAAATAAAAGAATGTGTGAAAATAGCAGTGGGATCATGGAATTGAATCAAAATAAAACAAGTTGTAAAATATATTACATTATTTTTACTTAATTTATATTAATCTGAATTTCATACATTCTGGTATATTTAAGATGTGTTTGGGGAAAACTTTGACTCGGACATTTTGATATAAAAATTTTGTTCGTTTTTATGGATGTAAGTCTTACCTTTTAGGATATTTCACTCAATTACACTCCATATGCATTTATCGGTTAGAGCTGGGTTAGGAAAGCGCTTTCATTTAGGACAGACACCTTTGAGGTCAGGCCAACAATAAACTTTCATATCCTTTAGAATATAATTTTGATGATAATGAAACAAAAAGTGATTTCGGTCATCGTTACGTAGATTCTAGAGACATTTTTTGCAGTTTGTTTCTAGCAAGATTATCTTCATCTGCTTTATAATTTGTATTATTAATTATCAAGATGGAGCTTGGCGCAGTATAATAGAAATGTAAAAATAGCAAAGGTAAAAGCACCAAAAATTTTAAATTTTAAGCATACCGGTTTCGGTAGCATATAGCATACTTTCCTCGGTGTTGAGGATGGCGAAAATTTGCTCACATATATAGGAAATATGGGGATTCAAGTTAAAGGTTTAGGAATTTGCTCACATATATAGGAAAGATGGGGATTCAAGTTAAAGGTTTAGGAATTTGCTCACATATATAGGAAAGATGGGGATTCAAGTTAACTTGAAACCCCATTTAACTTGAATAATGAACATAAACCTTTAACTTGAATCCCAATTTTTCTTATATATGTGAGCAAATTTCCGCCATACGTAGCACTGAGGAAAGTATGTTACATGCTATCAAAACCAGCATGCTTAATATTTAAACTTTTCGTGCTTTTAACGTTGTATTTTTGCATTTGTATTATTATTTAAAATGATATTCAGAGCGCTCCGACCCAAATGATTGATTTTCACCACTAAATTTTAATAGCATTCTTTGCTTTATTAAATAACAGACGTTCTTTCATTAAAAATGGCGAGAAATTCTATTAAAGTTTAGTGGTAGCAATTGGTAATTTGGGTCGGAAGGCTCTCATCCCTGTATATTGAAGCTGCTTACAATCATAACGCCTTCATCTCCACACAAGAAGAATATAAGTTTAAAAGCACTGAATATTTTTTACCAAGGTAAAGAAAGCTTTTGTAAAATGCAATGCAAATTAAAAAAACTTCTCAGTTAAATGCTGTTCGGTCCAGGACTGGACAATTTTAATGCATTTATAGAAGAAATTATTAGGGCAGGCGAAAAGTTACCAAATATAGGAGCCGCTTGGCGAGAAAATTATGTAAATATTCGTTTGGTAAAAATGCTTGAAACGGAACATTTCTAAAGAATCTATAAGCTGAAAAATTGGAAAATCATTAAAAGGCATGAATTTAAAAGATTTTAATAGCTTGCTACCCAATAAATAAATAAATAAATAAATAAATATAAAAAAGGGAATGCATTTCTTTTGTAATCACAAACAAAATTCCATATTTGGTAATATCATAGAATTATTTAAAGCAACATAAAACTCTTGCACAGTAAGATTGCTCAGTTTCTCAGGTTCTTCAGCATGCCAAGGAGCACACAAGTATCTGAATTTTAAAAAGAAAAATATATTGCTTACTTACAATGTGTAATGAGTTGGCGTGAATTTGCAAGGAATATAAACATATCTAAAACAATAATTTATAATTTTTGGAAGAATCCAAGAGATTATGGAAAGAAGAATCATACAGTTAGACCCATTTCTCTGACTATGCGCCTGAAACGGGGAATTTCGTTTCAAGCTTTAAAATAAAAAAAAGTTCTACTCAAATTAAAACAGAAATTAATCTAGCATGTTCTAGCCGAACAGTGCATAATGTTCCGCAAATAAATCCCAATATTAGATTTCCTAAATTCGTCCACCACTTACGAAATTACATATGAAGATTAGACTGGAAATTGCTAAGAAACAAGTTTCTTTTGGATATCGCTAGAAAGGTGAGGAATTTTCGACGATAAAAAAATTAATTTGGAAAGACCACATGGCTTTAGCCATTATTGGTATGACTTGCGGAAAGTTAAATCTGTTTTTTCCAATCGTCAATCCGTAGAAAGTTCTGAGGTCGCCTGGATTCAGAAATATATGTGGATATGCTAGACGAAAAATTATTGCCGGAATCAACCCTTATCACAATTATTGACTATTTGTTTCAACAAGGCAATGCAAGTTGCGATATGTCTCCTGCATCACGTTTATGGTTCGAGTCCAATTCTGTCCAACTTTTGGATTTGCCACCAAGAAGCCCTGATTTAAACACCACAGAAAATCTCTGCGGCATTTTAGCTAGAGAAGTGTATAAGTACAGTATACACAGTATACAAATATCGAAGATTTAACATCATCCATCGAATTTGCATGGAAAAATATTTGTAAACAAACGTTAACTAAAGTTTCTGAGTCACGATTATCAATGGTAATTGAGAATAAAGGTCATTTTGTAGAATATTAATTTTTTTTCCAGGCACATTTCATTATGCCATTATATTTTTTTCGTGTTTCACACTATATATATCTATTATAATGTGATTTGTAGACTTTATATCAATTTAATTTCGTATTAATACACTTCTCAAAAAAAAATTAGGGGAGCAAGCAAAAAAGTGAAGAGAACAGTGCAAGACAGCCACATATGGGCATAAAATGGATAGTACACGTGTATCAATGCACAATACAAAAAAAAATTATAAGGAAGCTTTTATTTGTTGAAAAGATGAAAAGAACATGAAAAAATGGTTTAGGGCAACAATTTGGTTTTATGTAAATAATAAAAAAAAGTATTTTTTAGAAATTATGCAAGATTTTTAATATGACGTATGGTCTCCTCAAACAGCTAAGACTGCTGCGCAACCTGTTTTCCATGGATGATATGAGGTTATCGATAAGACTTTGGGGAATACTGTTCCATTGCTCAAGAATTGAAATCTCCAAGTGCCGGACAGTGAAAGGAGGCCTCGGTCTCGCAGCAATGCGTCGCCTGAGTATGTCCCAAACATGCTTGATCGGATTTAAGTCAGGAGAGCATGCTGGTCACATCATACGCTGTAGTGATTTAGCTTCAAGCATGTTTTCCACAAGACGAACTGTATGAAATCTGACATTATCATGGATGGAAAAAAAGAAATCACTAATTGTTGTAGCATACAATACGACATGAGGTCTCAGTATCTCGGCTGTATAATGTCGGACCGTCAAAATGCCATTCCTAATGATATGCAGGCCCGTATGTTCACCTATTCTGATTCCAGCTAATAGCATCAACCCACCTCGTCTGTAATATGATCTTTCACGAACGAATGTGGGATTATTTTGAGTGCCTCTTTCTCTGCATGCCAAAACACATCAGATGTCACATGCAGACTGAATCGGGACTCGTCTGTAAACAGAATTTGACTCCAAAAACGTTGTCTCCAAACTCGTTCAGTTGCTCACCTTCTTTGATCCGCACAGTGGCTTGAGGTCAAAGGAATACAGACCATTGGCTTACGTGCACAGAGACCAACCTGATGAAGCCTGTTTCGGACTGTTTAGCTGGACAAACTTCATCCTGTGACCAAGAACAAATGTGTTTGCAGCTGAGTAGCATTGCCCGTTCCCCCTCGATGAGCTGTTAGCAGGATATATCGGTCATCAGTTCCTGCGTTAGCACATTTTCGACCTTGCACTTGTCGATGACTACAATTCCATGTGTCTTGGAATCGATTCCACAGCCTTTCATGGACACTTGTTGCGACTCCAACGGCGTCCACTACACTTCGTTGTGTTTCCCGAAATTTAACAATCCCGATAACACGCTAAGCCATGGATTGCGGTAAATCGTGTTGTTCTGACATTTTCAAGCCATCTTTTTAAAAACACAAGTTGAGCAATTGAATGTTATACCTGAGGCAGTGATACAGACTTTACTGCAAAATCCCGATTTCTGCACTTATCTCCATTTTCTAGTTTTCGACATCATAAACTTTAATTTACATGTGAAGATTTCTTTATCTGTTTTCTACAACACTTTAAATTATCGATGTTTCATTTTACGTTACTTATCGGTGTAAATATTTGCGCAATTTCGTTAAAAATATGTGCTCCCCTAATTGTCTTGCGCAGTGTAGGTTCCCAATTATGAGTAGTAAATTATGTTTGATTTTGTTTTCAGTTGATGATTACTTTATCACATGTTACTCATTTTTCAAAGTGTCCTTATAATTTTTACCATGCGGTAATATATTTAAACAATAATAGATAATCAAATTATCAGGATAATCTTGATAAAAAAAGTTTGCCCTAACAACTCTTAATAAATCTAGTAAATATGTCATGCAATAGGATATTGTCTCAAACGAAGTTCATCATCAAGGAATCTTAAGCTTTAGAATACAGAAATATCGTTTCTGGACTGGAAACTCTAGAGCCCGTACATAAATCTACTAGAATTTTATAAGGGAACCAAAATGTAAAATTTAATGTTTAAAATTAATTATAAAACTTACGTATTTTCGGAGAAAACTGAATGAAATTTTTGTTTCTCAATGAAATGGTTATTAATTTTTCATTAAAAACTGATACCGATAAGATTAGTTTTATATGTTTACTATTCTAAATGTGAGAAATGTTAAAGTGATATTAAATATTTTAGCGTTTTCTTTAAGGTACAGGATAAATCAAAATGGATCATAAAATATAGAAAATAGAAATTACAGTATCTGCCAAAGAAAACTAGGGAAATTTGAGGTAATACGTGAAATATGATCATGCATATTTTTATTTTTATTTTTTATGCAAAAATGATCTTCCAAACAATTGCTTACATCCCACATTCTTGATGAAGCGTTGGGATAATTTTATTAAAATTTTCGATTTCTAAAAATATATTTTTAATTTTTTTTTTTTAAATCGTCTTCGTCTTCATAACCAATGTGGTATTATAAGGGGCAACTCCTCAAACTTTCACAGGACGACTGAGTTTAAAGAAAGAATGTAAAAAAGAAACAGGCGTATTTTGGTAAGTTGCTACCATTACATTTTACGGTGTTTTTTCAAGAAATGCGGTTTTACATTTGAAAGCAAAACAAATAATGCTTACGGAATATGATTAAATAAAATATCTATAAATAGTTATCATACTGCCAGTCGATGAGTTGATTTTGGAACTTTTTTATTTGTAATTGAGAGAACAATGGGTGCATAAGAATTTATTGCACATAACTTAAATGTGAAATCGTATGAAAATTTGTAAAACATTTACAAATTTCCAATAGCAGTTTACACAAAAATAATTGATAACTAATAATCTATAAATTTCTTCATTACTCCAGCTGGAATGTGGCTTTTTCTCCATACTGTGTCATAAAAATCACTCTTCAATGTCACTTCCAATTTCAGTATTATGTTCAGCTAAAGTTTTAGTTGTTAGCCTCTTATCGTCTAGAAAACCACTAAATTTGAAAACTTTCCATCCAAAGATTTTTAAATGCTAAACAAAATCATTATTAAACATTACACAAACAAGCAATAATAACTATGCGTATAATAACAAATCTTCAATATATTAATTATTGCATTGCTATATAAGGCTGTGTTAAATATATACAAAAAGTAAGAATTGGGTTATTGTATGTGTTACAGCGAAACCTGCAGATAATCAAACAAATTATTTTGTTATAATCATAGATAGATTAATAATATTTCTTGAAAACAGCGTTTAAAAATAATCCAAAAATATTGTATCCTGCATGCTCTCATGAAGAGTAAACTGCTATTTTTTATGTAATGATTGCATTTGTTAAAATAACTATAATCCGGCAATAATGTATAGATTTATAAATTGGAATGGATATACAGCTTTCCGTAAAATACATAATTATTAGAGAATCGAATGAGTATATGAATATTAATCTTGTTATAATTAAATTATTGGCGTTTGAAGTTGTCTCAAAACACATAATATTAAACCTCGAAGTGGACATTGAATCAATGGGATAAATCTTTGATTGGCAATGTAAACGTTACTGAAGTTCCTTACGGGGTTTCTAGTACTAATAGTGAATGTTTCCAAATTAATTCCCTGATAAATATATCTTCAAATACTGTCTGTTTGTATAGATGCATTTAATAAATCAGCACAACTCAACAAATATTTCCAGTCTCTGATGTATTTTAAGAATAACTACTCATTTGTGACATGTTGTCGCAACGCAACTTCTTTCACGCACATTTATACAAATTATTTCCAAATGTATATTATTTATATCTATAAATTACGTAAAATAACTTACAATAGAACTATTTGAAAAACTATATTTTAATTCAAATGTCAGAAATCAAGAATGGTCGGTATGCATTTTAAAAACCACCCTGTTTTTATTTCTGTAACATGCTGCACAAGTGTATAAATGATCCTAAAGAAAATGAAAAATCGTTTTCTTCTTTTTCTGCGATTTAAAGTCTAGCTTCGCCCACAGAGTTGTGTGGATCCTCGCTTGGCATAACAAAACATCGGGTATATTTTTAAATATTTTTTCAATCAAATATGGTTAGGGGAAACGACCAAATTTTTCATTTCTACCTAAATTATTCCTGTCTTAATACTGGAACGCCCGGAAGGAGTCGATTCGACTCCTACCATATGATTAAAAGTCAACTAGAACCCGAAATTCTTTCATATAATAAGTTAAATTTAAACCTCGCGGATTTACGTTAAATAAATCAGTCAAATAGTTTTAAATAACAATTCTGGGGTCAAATATTTTTATGAAACTTGAGTAAAATTCCTGGGCGTTCTAGTGTTAAAGGTTTATGAAAATGGCCTGAATTCTTAAGGTTTAGTCAAATATTATATTACATTTCTCACATAAAAAGTATTTTTCTTCCAAAATCAAAATTTTAGTGAAATGAAACCAATATATAATAAACAAACGCAATCCGTTACTGTAGGATCCACGAATGACCGCTGACGCGTTTCTATTAAATAAATGCGTTTGAAAAATTTGAAACACTCAATAACGTACACTGTTAAAAATGAACGTGACTTATCGGTGCCGTTTGGAAGATTGGGGGGGGGGGGGATAGTATCATTTAGAACCAATAGACCTTGAAATGTAGTTGGGTTGCCGACTGGTTTCTCAATGAGTGATTGAAGTAATTAAAGTGCTGTGTGGTAGAAATATGGAATCCCACTGGAGGATTGGCACTTAGAGCATGCGCTGTGACGTGTGTGCATGTCTTTCTCGGCAATTGAAATCTACGTCTGTGAGACCCATGTAGCACACTGATATCGGCCAATATCCCGATCAATATTAGCCAATATCTCGAAAGTCACTGAAAGTCAGACGTCAAATTCACAATATTTGCGATATTCACAGATGTAACTTAAAATTAGTTTATAAAAGAAAGCATCCGAACAAATTTTTTGCATTACTTATAACATTGTAATACGTAAATAGCATTCTAAATAATAAAATTCCACAACTTTCCATTTTTAGAAAACTTGATTTTTTAATACCTTATTTTTAATATTTTATTTACCTTGGGCAATATTGTAAAACTGATATGAGTATTCCAACATTCAGAGATATATATCGACGTTCGTAAAAACGATATATTTTTGAGGCCTTTCAAGATATCTGTCGGCATTTAGCATATCTGACGAAGATTTGTAATCTTGACCAAAATGAATGGAAAGTTCTGAAGGACCGCCCATTTCTTATGTTTTCACCGAAGAATATTTGATGGAGACACCCGCCATGAAATTTGCATTATAAAAAAAATTCTTTAGTAATCTATAGTTATTTATATATATGTATATATATTTGTAAAAATTATATAGAAGTCTATTGAGATTGGTAATGAAAGTTTTCCGTAGAACAATTTATATAGAAATTTATATAGATTGCAATAGAAAAATTTCTCAAAAGCATTTCATTTTGAAATCTATTGATAGTGCTGTATAAAAGCTTAATAAGGAAATAAGTAATTATTGCTTTAAAATTATTTGTATTTAAAAAAATAATGTAGTGCCTATAACGACTTTAAATATAACAATTGTTAGTTTTATAAAGAAAAAAGACAGATGCTTTTTTATTATATACTGTTTTTACATAAAAAAGAGATTAATTTATGTATTTTTTAATGGAAACTAAGTTATTTTTTTAAAATGGTAAAAAAAAAAAAAAAAAAAAAAAAAAAAACATCGATGCTTTTATATTACATTTTATTTTTTTACATAAAAAGACATTAAAG
This sequence comes from Maratus speciosus, assembly GCA_963932465.1. Lineage (NCBI taxonomy): Eukaryota > Metazoa > Arthropoda > Arachnida > Araneae > Salticidae > Maratus > Maratus speciosus. The sequence continues at coordinate 548,524,742 of OZ010791.1, forward strand.
TTTAGTTTCAAAAGTAGGTCATTAGTTTTCAACATAATTTCTTTTTAAATTTCTAACAAACGTAATAATAAAAAGTGATATCTAAATCTTTGTTAAAAGAATGTAAAAAAAAAAAGAAGTCGATTGTGATTGAAAGAGTATGAGATAATTAAACTATAAATTTGTCAGACATTTTTTGTTTGTCACTAAGAGAAATGTCTGCCCCACCACTTTCTAGTGTTGCGTTCTATTGTTCTATTGAAAGTGTCTTATTGCTACATTTTCCCGGGGTAACTTTCATTATTATTTAATAGAGCCAGGTTTGACTGTCTTATACTGAATAAGACAAAAGCATAGACTCTTCACCAGAAATTTCTCCTATTTCAGCAAGAAGTTTACGTTCACCACATTTTTAAATCGATATTGTTGAGGTTCAAAAAGGAAATTGTCTAAAAAGTTATAATTTAATATTTAAAAATATAATTATGAAATATTAGAAATATTGGCCAACATTGTAAGGGTGCCATTATTCTTCCTTGTGGTGCATCCTTTGACCCTTCGGGACACACTGGTTTTGGTGTACCACACTTTCACCCTAGTTAAAGGTGCAATTACGGCTCTCCTAGGGGGTCGCTTTCGAGAGAAGCTTTTCACCCCTAGGAGGTGCCATATGCGATCTGAAGTTTTAACAGTGTACACTCGTCTGTTTTATACGGGTTGGGTTTATTTCGGACATCTAATAATGCAATAATATGATACAGTGTAATGTATAATATAGCATAATGTATAATATTATAACAGAATGCAAGTACCAATGTTTTTGCGCCCCTAAAAACTTATTTTCCATGCACACGAAGTGACATAACAATTATATTTTAACATTTTTCTTGAAAACTATGCGTCATAAACAAGGCTAACGAAGAATACAGGCTCAATAGATTTATAACAGAGGTTTATAACATTATCATCAATACAAAGCCACATGCATTGATTTTTTTTTTTCGGATTACCTTAGTACAAAATAGGAAGGAAAACATCTTTTACACTAACTTTGGGTTTCTCATGTTATTAAATTCTTGTTTTCTTAATCTATTAACATATTTTTTAAGATTACTGCATGATGTTATGAAGTTTCTAACGAAATTTAAACATTAAAAATCATTTTTCATCACTGTCATTCATTAAAGAAGATAGTTACAGTTTGTCAAACCGAAATGCAGTTCAAAATGTTATGAGACATTTTAGAACATGGACCTAATAGAGATTATAAATAAAATTTCTCAGGTTATTTAGTGTTTATGAAGTATTTCACTTAGTGGATACAATATGTACAAAAACAAATAATGTATTTTATTATTTTATATCATTTATATTTAGTATCATTTAACCAAATTAAATTTCAAGAGATGTATATCCAGGTAATAAAGAAATTAATCAATTTTCATTTTGAATAACGACATTTATTAGAAAATTAGAAAACGTAATTTTTAAAGTATTATTTTGGTTTTCACTTCATAATAGTGTCGATATAAAGCTTGAATCTCTCCGAACCCTGGAGTTTTATGAGTCTGGTATGATAGTATAAAATTTCATTTTATTAAGGAAGGTTATTTCTTTTCGATAATTAAGAACATACTAACTTTTTGTTTTTTATTTATTAATAGACAATTAATTGAAGACGTTCTGTTTAAATAAAAATAATGGAATTTCATTGATAAAAGTTTCCAATATATAAAGCATGCCTCATTAGACTTCATTAGTCTCCCTAATATAAAAATCCAAATTAATTTCTCTAAAATCATTATCTTATAGAAATATATATAATGAAATTTAAAAGAGTTACGCAAGAAAATTTCATTTGCCATGACACACATGTTATTAAATTTAGCTTTCAATGATTAATTTAGATTCCATTTACAAAACGATTAATAGGAAAAAAGATAAAATTATTTAAACGTTTTAAAATGAAAATAACAATAATAATAATAATAATAATGATAATAATAATCGAAATGAAAGGTAGTTTCGTAAAAGTTTTCGTAAAACGAATTTTTAGTATCCTTACCTCCATCTTATGAAATTTTATTGATTCAAACTCTATTAAGCTGAAATGATGAATTTGTAATTGTATAAATTTCAACACATATTATACTACAACAGTTAATGAGACGTTTTATAATGATCTAAATATTAAATTATCTAAGAAGTAATTACATCAAAACCAAAGATAAAATAATAGAAGGAGTTTTTTTTTTTTTTTTTTTTTTTTTTTTTACTATTATAATTATTTTACAGACTAGTATTTTATATATTTTGTTAGCTGCACTTTACATGTTTAGAAATGTGTTGTACTGATTTTGTGTAGCTCATATTAATGGTATAAATGGAAAAGAGTTGTGATACATGAAATTTCCCATCTTGCATTACGGATTGCAATGACGCATTTCGCATTTTTGCATTCCATAATAGTTAAACTATGCGGCACAATGATCATATATAAACATAATATATTTTTACATTCTGTGACATGTAAAAAAAATGTCTTACACATAGTATTTTTATAGCATCTAAAACGCCCTGTACCAGTATAAAAGCAATAAATGCCAAATTGTTAAAAACAGACTAATTTAATTAGAATTAATCACATAAATACTATGGGATTCGCGATTAGTTTGCATTGAGTGGATCTCTCAATACATTTCCAATGTCTTTAAAAGTTAATTCAAAACATATCTGGAAAAACGTGGCACAGACCAAGGCGGCGTTGCAATTTTTGCGACCTCCTTTCGAAACGCACTTAACACAATTCCAAGTTTACTCTTTTAACAAGGGTTTTGTTTTAGCTACACTGTAAAAAGAAAATATTATTACTACGCTGAATTTATTTTTATGAAATGCCAAATGAAATTTAAATATGCACTATCTTTATTGTCAGTACCGGATACATTTCTTCATAAACAGATTAGGATAAGATTAAAAAGAGAGTTATACAGAATAGACATATTTGTTATTATTTAGGATTCATATATCTTTGAACTTTTATGGTATACCCATTTATACTCTTCTAGTATATACAACCATACCTAACCCTACGTTGTACTTTTTTTTTTTAAGTTTTATTATTCTTTAGCAACAATTTTTCTTAATAATACAGTTAATAATTCACATATTTATTGTACGGAACGCTCTAAGCACGAGTAATACTCGCACTTGACCGTTTTTAGGGTTCCGTCCTTAAAATGTAGATACGGAACAATTATAGGATCACTCTGTCTGCCAATCACAGCCACTTTCCTCGTAAACTATGGAACGTGGAAAGTTCAAATATGGGGAAGTAATAAAGACTATTGACTTTCATATTTGCAGAATATAAAACATTCACAAATATATTTAGGCAAAATGTAGAGGGGCTAATAAAATTACTTGAAGATTTTTTTTTTTTTTTTTTTTTTTTAATGTATCATGTAGAAACGGTTCTTTCGTGACGAAACGGCAGCTTTCGTAATGCTGAACTCAAAACTACATTTAATTTTAGGTATTATATTTTTAGAGATATCGTTGAAAATGTAGTGCAAAAGTATGTTCCCCCCACCCATCTATTTCCAAATCTGCTGAAACTAAAATTATGAAAAAATTAGAGATAGTAGAAGTCAATTTAAACCTTACAGGGAAATTATTGCGACACTAGATTACTTAGTTTTTGAGAAAAGCGCATTTTTCCGTTACACAAATATTTCAATTTTCAGGTATTCAGCAAATGTGTTGAGGAGCGCTTTAGGTACTTATCGTAGCAGACGTATACAAGCATTGTTTATAATGATTTTTGAAATAAATCGTCGGAAATAAACGAGATATTAACACTTAAAGGCACGGACAGTTTGGACATACATAATGAGAAGAGCGGCGTACTATATCTACCATCAGCTTTCAAAGCCTAGATGCCAATTTTAACAACAAATTTGTGAGATCCAACTCCCAGTAGCAGTATAAATGCATTAAACGTCAAATTGTTAAAACAAGGCTAATTTAATTAGAATTAATCACATAAATACTATGGGATTCGATATTAGTTTGCATTGAGTGGATCTCTCAATACACCCCCCGTGACTTTAGAAGTTAATTAAAAGGCTATCTGGAAAAACGCGGCTCAGACCAAGGCGGTGTTTCAATTTTTGCGACCTCCTTTTGAAACGCGCTTTACACAATGCCAAGTTTACACTTTTAACAAGGATTTTTTTTTTTATCTACACTGTAAAAGAAAATATTATTACTACGCTGAATTTATTTTTATGAAATGCCAAATGAAATTTAAATATGAACTATTTTTATTGTCAGTACCGGATTAAGTTTATCATAAACAGATTAGGATAAGATTAAAAAAAAGAGTTATACAGAATAACAATATTTGATATTATTTAGGCTTCATATCTCTTTGAACTTTTATGGTATACCTATTTATACTTTTCTAGTACATATAGCTATACCCAACTCTACGTTGTACTGTTTTTTACAAAGTCTTATTATTCTTTAGCAACAATTTTCTTAATAATACAGTTAATAATTCACATGTTTATTGTACGGAGCCCTCTGAACACGAGTAATACTCGCACTTGACAGTTTATTTTTCCTTTACAGGTACAAACTAAAGATTCTGATACAGTAGTGTGTCTGAAGAACTGCCTATTTGCTGTAATTGCTGGAATGCGATTGCCTTTACAAGGACATTCAAAAGTTTTCCGTTTTAATACAGCCAATGGGATTCCAAGTTCATTTTAATGTAATTATACCATTCCAGTCATAATTCATTTTACATACATTTATGAAGTGCACTAAAACATGTATAACATGGGATGCAATGAATTTAATATTATTTACAGGGCAACACAAAATAATTCCGTTACATAATGGTATAAAGGATTTCATTAGAGATAATTATTGTTAATATAAGTTCATTCTTTCAACAATTATATTTGTGGACATTGCATTTTCAGTTATGATAAGACTTTTTAAGTTTAACTGTTTTTTTCCAGACTGACTATTGCATATAAAAAGCGTCGTAACTTACAAGACTACACAAAAGAATGCGTAAGTTTTACTGAGTACGAGATTTAATTGCTCAATGGTGGTGTTTAATTGAGCTATGCACTTTGAAGATGAAATTTATTTAGTATACAAAGATATTTTTGTTGAATACAGATAAATGATATACCTACCACGAAAAGAATTGGATACATAGACGACAATGGATGATAATTTCTGAAAGAAGGTTTTGAGTACTTTTAAGCGTGCTTTAGCATGCATTAAATTTAGCTTAAAAAACAGAGTTTGTAAAAAAGGCAGTTGGTAAAATAAGAGCTGCATAAAAGTATTTAAGTATGTTTCAGGCTACACTACATTTTCAAAACTGAGGAAAAAATACTCAAATCTGAGTATGTCGCATAGACAAAATGGCTCCGAATCAAAATTACTCAAGTTGGAAAATTCTATATACTCATTTCTGAAAACACGGAAATACTCAAATAATAGCACATGGTTTATTCTTGAGTGTACGCATGCTTTCAGAAATGAGTATTTGCATATTTCAAACTAAAGTAATTTTGATACGGAGCCATTTTGACTATGCGATATAATCAGATTTGAGTATTTTTTGTTCCGTTTTGAAAATGCCATTTTTAGAGTGTACGCAACATGGTGCATAGCCAATCCAAATCATAGGATAACTTATAGAAATTAAGTGTGCATTAAATAAAAATAGGGATAAATACTTCAAAAGAACAAAACTGATGAAATTATTTTCTAATTTTTCAATAAAATCTCGGAAAGTCTTTCTTTTACGAATCCATCCATTCTTTGATTTCGAAGGCTGAAGAACAAACGCTACGCTTCTATGATCACATTACGAAGACTTTTGGGTGTTCTTCCGCGATTACGATAAAAATCTAGGGCGCCACATTTCATCTAATAAAATATTATTGAAAGGAGCGTTTTGTTCGAAATCATAAAAAATGAAATAATATGAATAATTTCAACTATACGGGTGGAATTTATTACATTTAACGATTATAAAGTAATTTTGTTTAAAAGTGAATATTTCCGGTATTTCAGAATTGAAAGCATTGAGTCGTCATATTTGAAAAAAAAAAAGCGTTTCATAACAAATTTAAACCATCGATTTGCTCAGATTTGAAAGTGTCATTTTCTCAGTGTATTGATAAAAATTAATGAAGTTGTATTTTCAACGCACATGTAACTTAAAAAAGTACGTTTTCTTACCAAACTATATTTTCGTATGCTATATAGAATATTTCCCTCTATATATCTGTAGATCAAATACAGGGCTTCACAAAAGAATTGGGGTAGACATTTGGCTATGGCCAGTAATTGATGAAATCCATTTTTCAAATGTGTTATGTGTCTTCTAAAATGTTTACTTAATACTTACCTTCTTTCAGCATTTTTAGCTAATTAGTGAAGTTTTGTTAAAATATTCCGGATAGGTTGCAAAGTTTTTCATAAACTATGCTTTAGATAAGATTTTCTTTCACTTTTAATAGATGAACTGAAACTAAATAATTGTACGGCTTGAATGCATGTGTAATAATTCAGTATAAATAGATTTTTTATAAACACTTTGGCTATCTTTAACAAAATATCGAAAACGCCTTAAATTTTAACCTACAAAACTGCTGTTATACCATTAAATGGAAACAAGACAATGCTTTACAATTCATTAAGTTTTTATACCTGCTTAATTGGTATTTCCAAGTGTGTAACAAATATTAAATTATTCAGGTCAAATATTAGTGTGTATTTAATTAAAATTCATTACTTCTGTAAAGAAATATACCCTCAATCATGTTTTATTCCCTAGTTTCTTATAAATAATTAATTGTACGTAAAATTTTTACAGTCAAACAAGTTAAACATTTTGCCAAAAAAAAAAAATAATTATTTATTTCAAAAAAAGGAAACTGAACTACTTTGTATCGTTTAATTTAAACTAACTAAAGTAACTAAAATACTATTTTCATCTTACGCTTGATTTGTATCCTCAATTATAAATTATGTTTGACATTTATAATGGGATCATTTACATTACTTATTTCAAAAACCATTTTTTTAATATGAAAAATGAACACACTTGTTAAATGAATGTGTAAAAGGTAAATAATTCAGAATAAGTTAGCATATTTTTCTTTTGAAGTGAATCCAAACAACCGAAAAATAAATTCTGCTTTACATTTATAATGTCTTAATTTACATTATTTTCTTCAAAAGCAATTTTTTGAATATGAAACATGAACACATTAGTTAAATGAATGAAAAATAGGTAAATAATTCTAAATAAATTATCATATTTTTTTTTCTTTTGCAGTGAATTAAAACCTCATTGCTAAATTAATATTATATATATTTTGAATGCATTTAATTATTGTCTTATCTGAGCAAATTTAAAATATATTAAATATTAAAAGATATGATAAAGGTATAATAAATAAATATTAAAATTTTCTAAAGCTTAGTAATATGCAACAGTTGCTTTCTTTTTTGAATATTTTTGCAAATATCATATTAATATTGAACCAAAAAAGCTATTAAATGGCTGTCTAAGCTTGTAACGTAAAAAAAAGTACTCCGTCAAATATCTCACAAATAGAGATATAACACATTATTACCTTCTTTTCTAGATAAAGTGTATAATTTTTGTAGTTACTTGCTACTCCATGCTATGTATGGTTAGAACTAAAGTATCTCAGAGGAGAGCAGTCTACAGAGAAGAACAAGTGGTCATTAAAATTCCAAGTCAATCTGGTATAGGTTACAGAATATTAGAAAAGAAATGGATCTTTTTAACACCATGCTGTACTTAAGGCTTTCCATTGGCGAAGCCCAAATCGGGCAACTGGAACTTTCATTATTTGTTATTTTTTAAATGTAATTTGATTTGTTCCATATTTGATTCTTTTACTTTCTGGAAGAATTCAGTTCTTTTACCTACGTAATGAATATTTCGATGAATAACTCTGTATTACTTTACATAGGCGTTTTAAACCTAACAACACAGATTTACTCTTATGAAATTTCCATAAATTTGACCATTTTCGCTACTTATGAATAGATTACCTAAATGTGCTTATCTGTAAGTGCTTACCTTAATTCCATACTCATGATTCATGAAACTTGATGGCAACTTATGGGACTTAGAACCAGGGGCTCCATTTGAGGGGGACTGGGGAAGCAATACCCCCCCCCCCCCCAAGGAATTTGATATTTCAGAAAATTTATCAACCATCAAATGTAGGGATGCACTGAATAGTGATTTTGGTTGAATACCAAATGCCGAATATTTGGCCTGCAGGTAAACCGAATACCAATATTCGGCCAGCCGAATAGTAACTGTTAGGCTGAATACCGAATATTAGGCCAGCCATATAGTATTTATTCGGCCGAATACCAAATATTCGGCTGGCCAAATACTTTTATACCTCAGTGTTTAACGTTAAAAAGTTAAATTTTAAACATTTTTTTATAATATTTAGCACAGATACTTCCATTTTGACAAACAAGACTATTTTTATAAGTAAATTTTGTACTAAAAAAAGTAAGAAACGGATTATTTACCAGACAATGCTCAGTAACTTAAATTTCCACATTTATTAATTCCCATGAACACATGACATGTCATTAATGGTTAATTTTTTAAGTGACATTTTTAAAACAACAAATAAATAATATAAAATCATTCTCTTTTATTTAAAGATTCTAATTATTCTGAATATCTGTATTAATTGACACTTAAAAGTAGAAGTTGTATAACGTTTAAAAAAATATTTTTAAGAGGTTTTTAAAGCATTCGGCAAACCGAATAGTTTGATATTCGGACTAACCGAATATTCGGTAGCATGGCCGAATAGGATCGAATAGATATAATATCGAATATTCGGTGCATCCCTAATCAAATGTCAGTCTCAAACAAATGTTAGAAAATTGTTCAAACTCTAAAATAACTTATCAGATTTTATTGCAATAAAAACATATGCATTAAATAAATGCTTATGCATATTAATTAATAATTATCAAAAAAAAAAAAAAAATCCTAAAGCCTTACTATTCGAACTCCCTCAAGGTGAGACATATATCTTTAATGAGTATTTTGGTTAATTTAAAAAATACATGTGAGAATTTTTTTTTATCAGTTACTTCTCAGCTCTGTGCAAATTGATCATGGGAAAACTCGTCAAAATCATTGACACAACAATCACAATGATTTTCTTCTAGCCAATTCTCGAATAAGCGCAAAGAAAATAATAACATTTAAATCCCACTTGTGATGACTGAAAACGTTCTGGGTTTTTCTAATGTATTTTAAATAATTTTAAATTACATGTATGCACATGAAAGTAATTCGTGTGCCTTTATTTGTGCTTTTTATTTGAATATTAATTATAAATTTTAAATTTTCTATAGGAAAATGAAGTTATATACATAGTATTCATTAATGTTCAAATATAATTTTTTTTTATCTGAAAAATATTCAGAATTTCTTTGAAAAATTGGATTAACATGAAACCATCTCATTAGAGTAGAAACACAATCCGAAAAAATTAACGCTTTACCTTCACTTGCAGAAAATCACAAACGAAAATTTTCTTATACTTACATATCACAAAATTTGCAAGTTTCGTGACCATTTCATGACGTTCATCGGCTGATTATCTCATAACTGATTGAATTTCATTTTTTTTTTAGATCATCTCACGAAATTTGCGATTTTTTCCGCGATCGATTCACGGAATTCACGATTTTTTCTGAAAGCATTATACGAAATGGATTTTTTTCGCGCGAACGCTTGCCGAAATTCACAATATTTTCCCGCGACCCAACTAACCTAATTCGATATTCGTTTTCGTGATTTTTTTGACAAAATTCACGATTCCTTATCACTATCATTTATTAAAATTCGTGATTTTGTTTCTGCCACCGACGAATAATATTTGTGATTTTTTTGCGCTAGAGTTAGACAAAATTTTGGAACTTATTACGCGATCGTTTGACGAATATCTCCTCGATTTTATTGCACGATTGTTCGACTAAATTTGCGTGATTTTTTGCGCAATCTTTTGACGAAATTCGCGATTTTTTTCGCAATCCTTTTACGAAATTCAATATTTCTGTTTTTGCAATCATTTGACGAAATCTGTATGTCTTTTCGCGATCTCTGATGAAATTAGCGATATTTTTCACAGTCGTTTGAAGAAATTAGCGATTTTTAAGCTACAATTTTGACCCACTTTTTCAAAATTTCCAAGATTCGCGATTTGTTTCTGCGACCCAATGACGAATTGATTTTGCGGATTTTGAAAGAAAGAAAAATCGCGGACTTTCAGGAAAATTTAAAAACAAATTGTGGATTAATCACATGCTTGTGAAAGAAGTTATGGAGACAAAATCACGTAGAGCATGTTTTATTGTGCGGGATTTTTTCCCTGTGTGATTGCAAGTTGTGCAATTTTCCACGTTCCTTGTTCCTCAAAGAAAAAATTTCCTTGTCCTACGTCAGGAAACTCATGAAATGGCACCCCTGTAAGTAAAACTTCGAAAGGGACTAGAAAAAAGCTCCATTTAAACAGGTTTCCGTCTTTGCAAGTATAATAAATGTTTTTTTTTTTAACGAAATTTGATTTTTTCTTCTTCTAGAAAGAAATCTGTTATAGACAGGTATCGTTTTCACAAGTTTTACATTAATACATATCTTTTCGGAGCTATACTATCGAGCGGATGGTTTAACGGTAATTGAGGATACCTGTAAAAATGAAACCTGTCTATAATAGAATCCTATCTGAAAAGAAAAAAAAATCATGTCCAATATATTAAAATTTTACCTTCTAAGATAGAAATCTGTCTAAAACGAAATATTTGATTGGTTCTGAGTTTCAATATTCGAAGTTTTTACGGCTATTGTAAGCATAAGACAGTAAACATTTCTCATACGGTGGGGGAGGGGGGGGTTAGACCTCCCTGGATCCTACCCTTAGCTATATAGCAATCCTCAAAAAATGTATGCCCCCCTCCCTCCCCCAAGAAAGTTCTGAAATGGCGCCACTGCTTAGAACTCGTAATTAGCATGTTTATTGATTGCACAGACACATTGAATGAATCTTTTTAATACTACAGAATAGTTAAACGAGCACGTATAAATGAGTACAAAAAAATTCTTATAGAAGTTATTGTAATGTAGCTTATGAAAAAAGGCTTAAATCTATATTCAATTCCATCCGAAAAATGAAATCACTTATATAGTTACAAAATATTAACCTGAATAATTTCCAATAAAATTTCAGGAAATCACTCTCACTTGTCGGTCTATCCTCTTGAGTCGATTTTCTAAAAACAAAAATAATAAGCAAGATCGAAAAATCAGGTGACCAGAATGAATTATGAATCACTTTCCAAAGCATTCAAAGTATTGTACAAAACTTTACAGCTTATTAAGGTGAAAATTAATGTCTAAATAAACAATTTAAAATATGCATAACGCATTCTAAAATCTGATTTCTCCGATTACCATTAGTAGTCGGATAAATATCTGAATTTTGTTGTGCAGCCCTATATATGATCTATATATTTGTAAATATAATCCTTGGTTTTTATTCAATTAAAATCATAGCACTGTCGAAAATTCCTATTCAGCAATTTTCGTCATTGAACGTAAATGTACTAGATATCTTTTTTTGAAGACATGTATATGATGTATATAATTTATAAAAGTCAAATATTATGCAATAATAATAAGAAAGATAATTAAATTTTAAAATTCGTACTACAATCGAAAACACAGTCTAGCAAATATTGCTCAGAGGTAGTTACTGTAGCCAAATTATTTTGTGCATCCGTGTAAATCCAGGATAAAGTATATGCATACCAGATAAGTGCCTTGTAGTACACCTCAGTGATATAGATCAATTTTAATTTTGTTGAAATAGTGTAATATCATTAAAATACACCGAAGAAGATTTTTCGCAATAGTCCGTCATGTAACGGACTTTTTTTGAATGTGTCTGTAAATTAACCGTAAGTGCTACACATTTCATTTCCATTACCGAAAATTCCATATTGAACCCCAATAATATATATTAATTACATCGCATTACGAACATATTTACAAACTGAATTCATAAAGAGTTTTCAACTAATATTGGAAACTGTTAAAAAAGATAATTTTGCCATTAAATTTATTTAATTTTTATAAATTGTGTATATTAAGATATTTATTTCTCAAAGTAATATCTTTTACATTTAAGTATATGCTTGGTAGCACTTGACAAATAAATAATTCTAGTAATTTTATGAGTTTCAAACAACGGCGCACACTTGAATTGCATGTGCATGAATGACACTCTTCACTTTCATTATTCTACATCCATAAATACTAATTATTAGAATACTGATTAATCATTAAAAACTCACTAATTCCTTGCTTAAAATCAATGCCATTAATCTGTATTGACATAATATCTTTAAAAAGTAGAGAAATAATCCTTTCATCTTCTACTATTGTTAAATTCTTCATTACTTTCCTTTCAATCTATTAAGTAATCTAATATAAAAATCGACAATGTTAAAAGAAAAAACATCTTTAGAAGAGTAAAATCAATAAACGAAAGTAAATTTATATTAATAATAGGCGCTAAAGTTTAACACTGGCACATATTTTGAAAATTAATAAACTGTTATTACAATTATAAAGATTAAAGATTAAATTGAATTGTTTGCATATAACATAATAATCTGATACTTTGATGCTTGATGATTCCGCCCAATTTATAATTGTAAAAAAAGGTAATTCACTTAACCCTCTCATGCATTAAAACCTCATATGAGGTTGTCAGATAAAAAAAATGAAAAAAAAATCATTATTCATAATTATTTGGATTTTGAATTACACAGTAGTCTCGTATGAGATCAAAATTAGCTTTTGAAAAGAATCAATAGATATCAGCGCATGCCCTTCATTTTGTTTGTAGAGGTTTTAGCTTCCATTGTTGTCAAAATTCATGCATGCTAAAACAACGGATTTAGAAAGCGCTTACCACCACCGAAAGGAGTTTAACATGTAAGTAAAAATATATTTTATGTTTCTTATATCATTTTGATTACAAAAAAAAAAAATGATATTTAAATATATATTTTTTATTTTGAGGAATTAAACGTATTTTAGTCTGAAACCTCAAATGTGGCTTCCATGCAGTCATAGCAATTATAGCTCTCGCTTCATGCAAACCTCATTTGAGGCTGTTTATTACATCATGTAAGTTTCCAAATTTTAAAACTATAAAAAAGGCAATTCTAATTAATTTTATAATTCGAATTATATATATATATATATATGTGTGTGTGTGTGTGTCTTTGTGTAAGTTATAAGTAACCTGACAATTTGCATATATACATATGTGCAGAGTCAGATAATATAGACGAACACGCGAACGCCGTTCGCAGAAAATTTTCAAAGTTTGCAGACAGTTTCGATGTTTTTTTTTTTTTTTTTTTTTTTTTTTTTTTTACAAATTTCTTTATATAAAAAAAAATATATATAATAAGACCCCGGGCGGGGAATTGGTGCCATGCACGTCGCCGACACTTAAGAAGGTCTGCAGACTATTTTTTTAACTGGAGAAAAAAAAAAGTTTTTAAAATTTTTAAGAAAGAGTCACAATATTAAGGAATGGTTTGTCTCAAAAACAGTAGATAAACTGATGTGTAAGAGTTCATCTCTTCCATTCATGGACTAATTACTTTTTTATTTTAATATTCATTTATTCGTATTTCAGTTATTTTATAGATTAATAAAATAACAGTTTTGTTGAGCAATCATAAATTGATATCTTTATGTAAGTTAATGATTAAAATATTTCACATTTTAATAAATATATATATTTTTAATTATCATTAGTTTTTCTTTCATTCATTAGTTGTCTGTATTAAGCATACCAGTTCAATACTACATTTCATGACTGAGCTTTAATAATGCTTGTAAATTAATATTTTTCTTTTAGTGGTGTTGCTTGGTGTCACTCCACTCGCATATAGCAGTTCATTTTTGCTGTTAGCGGCGATATAGAACTCGGGAGGGCGCAGCGTTTTTTTGCAGAAAAATTTTAAGAAATTATTAGAGTTCGCAGATAGTTTTACATTTTATCTATGTCTGCATATGTGAGGTATTGGAAATATATATATGAATTTATTGGAAAGTAAATGTATGAAAGCAATAAAAAAAATAATTATAAGTAATTTTCATAGTTTGAATGAATTAAAAATTAAATATCAATAGGAATATGAAAATGGACTTCATATTTTTTAAATTGTATGAATTGACTGACCGATATAATAGATTATACTAACATTTTTTTTAATGCCATTATATTATTTAAAATTATTTCTTGCCTTTTATAGGCTTTATAATGGACAACAAATGTGGCAGATCCAGAAAGAGATATTTATCTCAAAAAGAAATAGAAGAACTTATGGCTCGTCCTTCAAATTCCGAAAATAATATGTTTGATGAAGATGATGATGACTACTTCGATCCGGATTACATACCAGCTGAGAATAATAAACATGATACTGAAGCAGTGAGTGATGACGAGGAAAGCAATACTGGGCCTTCTACGTCAAGCGGCACTACACATTCACATAACAAAGAAAATATTAGTAAGAATGATATTGATAATAACATTAATCTTACCTCTAAGACTATAATAACCGCCAAAGACAATAAAAGACCGGCTATAAAAACCAGTATGATCAGAGAAAGACGTTGGTTCGTTAACAAAGATAATGATTTCTCTAAAGAACCCCTAATTTTTCAACCTGAAAAAGAATCTGAATTTTCTGGAGATACTTTTAGATTATTTTTATAGGCTTTTCCCAGAATATTACTTGGAAGACATATGTTATCAAAGCAACCGGGCAAGGAAAATTTAAATATTACTGTTCCGGAATTGAACATTTTTTTGGGAATGAATTTTGTAATGACCTACATGCGTTATGCCAGACTTCGTTAATATTGGTCTACAAGTGGTGGCTTACGATTAAGCATTATAGCTGATTCCATATCTATAAATAGGTTTGAATTAATAAAACGTTACCTTCATTTCCAGGACAACTTGAAAATTCCTGCAGATAATGCAGATCGTTTGATAAGATTAAGACTGTTTATAGATATTCTTCATAAGCATTAGATATCCTTCATTTCATGAAGCTACAAAGCCAGACGAATCACAATCAATTGATGATATGATGATGCCTTTCAAAGGTAGGTCTTCTCTTAAGCAATATATAAAATCAAAACCAAAGCCATGGGGTTTTAAAATATGGGTTCGTGCTGGAGGTTCTGGCTATGTTTGTTGTTTTGAAATATTTCAGGGAGCAAATGGTGGAAGAATACCACCATCAAAAGAATATGGTGCAGCTGGTGATGTAGTTTTGCGTTTGTGCCATAATATAGCTTTAAAAAATCATAAAATATATTGTGACAATTTATTTACTGCAATTTCCCTAATTCAGGAATTAAAAAAACGAAAAATTTATTTTATTGGAACTATTCGAGCTAACAGAATGAAGAGCACTGAAAAAAAAAATTAAAGATACTAAATCACTCATAAAAGATGGAAGGGGATCAGTTTCTGCAGTTACTTCTGAGGACAACATAACAGTGACTCAATGGGTTGATAAAGCTATTGTGCACATGGTGTCATCTTTTGCTAGAGTTCAACCGACAGATAAAGCAAAACCTTTTTGTCATGCAACTAAGTGCATTGTAGAAATGGATAGACCACACTCAGTGTAAATTTATAAACAGCATATGGAAGGTGTGGACATAATGGATTCACTTGTTGCACTTTATCGTCATTCTCAAAGAAATAAACGTTGGTATATGCGTATTTTTTTTTCATCTTTTGAATGTTGCTGTTGTAAATGCCTGGATTCTTTGGCGAAAAGACGGCAGAGCTGCTAATGACTTATTAGAGTTCAAAAGTAGCATAGCATCAAGCGTAATATATACAGGAACATCATCACTCAAGTTGAAGAAAAAGGATTGACCATCCGCTAACGGTTCTCCGGCTTTCTCTTGTCCAGCAAAGAAAAGAAAATTCTCTTTAGTTGCAAAAGAACTAAGATATGACAATGGTAAACATTATCCAAAAAAATCTGATCGCAAATTTGCTCTGAAGTGCAAAAATGAAAGCTGTTCGAGTAGAACTAGATATATTTATGGCCACTGTCAAGTACATTTATGTCCAGAATGTTTCGAATATTTTCACCAAAATTGATTTTTTCACACAAATGTAACATTACTGCATACAAGCCTCATATGAGGCTGCTCCTATAACTTCTTAAAGAATAAAAAAAAATAATGAAAATCAAGTTTCTTGTTATTATTCTCTTTTATTTCTAGCTAATTTGCCAGTGAAACTTTTTTTTGACAATTGCAAAATAATTCATGCATGAGAGGGTTAAAGTTGTGTGTTATGAAAAGTTAGTTGAAAGAAAAGAAAATTGAAAAGAAAAGTTAGTTAGTAAAAGGAGTGGTTTAACATGCACAGTTATGCAACAAGAAATTAAAGTGCACGTGATTACAAAATACTGGAATATATAGTTTACCCATTTTTACAAATGTTCAAAGTAGGCTGCCTTTCGGGACTCTGTGAATGTAAAACTTGTGCATTAATATTTTTCATATGATTTGTGCTTGTTTAAGCCGATCGAATACAGCATTGATTAATGATTTCAATTCATGTATTGATTTTGGAAGCAGAGGATTAAATTTGATCTTTAATAAATTGATACACTGAAATCTACAGTTGAAAAGACTAGTAATTGTTGTCGCATTTAAATAACACATCCGCAACTAATGCAAAGTGAGATTTGCAGCACTGATGCAAGAAATATCACAACAACCCATGGTCATGATACAAAGTCCAAAATCTGTCATTTGAAAAATACCTTACAAATAATATTTTGTTACTTAATCAGTTCATAAATTCTTCAACTAACCTTTGAAATTACCCTATATGAGATCTTTGAATATACCCTGTACATAAAAATATACTTGATTATTTCTACTTCTAGTTGTTTGATGAACAGCATATCCCTTTTATACGCTGTCTGAAAAAATGTATCTTTTTTTTTGTAAAATACGAAACATATAATGTAATGAGAATGGAAGCGGATACTGTTATGTAAATAAAAATAGTATGCTATTTTATTTATGTAAAGAAAGGTATAAAAAGAATTTTTCCACCTCACCATAATGTGTGTTAAAAATCCTTATAAATATAAATATTTTTATTGTTTAAATGCTTATATCTGAAGGTATTCAACAGTAATTAAATTATAACATATTTTAAAATCAGCTTATTTTTTTACGTACGGATCTTCATTTAAGCAACGGAAAAATTATATTTATTTATTTTAAGTGAAAATACAAAGGTAATGATATTTTTGTGCTTTAACTTGATAACATTTATTAAAATGTAATAAATGTATCCTTTACTCAAGTTACGATTTTTACAAAACTTCAAATTAATAGAAATTCAAATAATAAAACAGCCAATTAATATTTAACTACTAAAACAAAAAAAATATGTACCAGAATGCATGTATAGCCGGATACATGCTCTTATTTTGCCTTTTAAAGCTAAATTGTGGTTTTGATTTTTTATAACTGCTATATTTCTATGGATAAAAAAGGAAAATGTATTTTTTAAATAAAATTAAAGGAAAATTTAGATATGGATACAAAAAAAGTTACTTGTTTTATTCAGTGTTTCCCAAATTTTATTGCTATGCGACTCACCATACAGTTTAATGTTATAGACATCTACTTATTAGCCCCCGGAATCCCTATTTCTTTATATTAGGGGATTAGCCCCTATTTCTTTCTCCCAGCTTTGTCTCCAATAAATAACGTTACCTTGTGTACGCTAGCCGTAAAACAAAAGCCGATGTTTCATTGTGCGATTAAATGTTGTACAGTAACTTCTAAGCATCGCACATTTTCAATGTTTATACCGTCGTATTGGGGAAAAAATTACTTTTTAATGCAATTTATTTGAAAACTGCATCTCCATTTGTTTTTGAAATATTAATTTTTTGTAGTTTTTGTAGTTTTAGTGACATTTGTTTCATTTTGGCAACTCAAGTACTCCATTTCTGTAGAAAGTAAAGAAAAAATTGTTGAAAAATAGTAATTATACCTTTTTGTTGCCATTTTCTCATAAAAATTGAAAAAAAAATTAAAATACGTGCTATTTTGAGAAAAATATAAATGAATGATTTATGATAATGCATGGAACTATTATAAACTATATTTAATTTCAAGAATCTATATTGATGCAAATGACGTAATTTTACATAAAATAAAAACGTGTGCTTTAAGTATTAAAATTGAAATATGTTTTGCAGTAGGGTCCCGATTATCCGAGTCCCGCTCAACCGAGTTATTTTCTTCTGATTGGTGGCTTCTATTATTATGAAACAGCCATTATAAATGAAGCGTTAGGTGAAGATGAAAGAGCAGCCTTAAAAAGTTAGAATTATGATTTTCTGGTCAGAATGGAAAAAAAATGGTCACAAAAAATTATGGCCATTTTTTTTTTTCATTCTGACCAGAAAATCAGAGATCTAACTTTTTACGACTGCTCTTTCATCTTCGCCTAACGCTTCATTTATAATGGCTGTTTCATAATAATGGAAACCACCAGTCCACCAGAAGAAAATGAACTAATGGAAATGCCGGGGGCGACACTAAATTCTGAAAAAGCAGAATTCCTGTTCTGTAGTTATATGGCTACATAGAGACTGTTAGCATACCCCTACATTGGTATTATGTAGCAATGGACGTTATTAAGACTATTTACTGACAAGGGAACCACTTTTGGTGTTTCTCGCACCTAGCATCGAGACCTGGTGCGTTTTGTAGCTCTATACATAAAAGTTAGTGAACCGAAAAAAATTCTCTGTTAAAATAATATTTTATACACTTTTTTATACTTTCAGTTTTTTATTATTACATATTTATTTGTTTATTTCACGCCAAAAGTGAGTTAAGTCGCCAAATATGGCGCTACAATTTTTCCGCCCTCTTTATCCAAAGGGAAAATGTACAGAACATATTACTAAAATTATGTCAGATTGCGATTTTTTTTTTAAATAATTGATTGCATAAGAAACAAATGTTAGGTTTATATTTTTTTTTTCTATGCAGACGATAGATATACATGTAATAAATATGATTCTATAAAATCTTCGAAGGTCATTGAAAACTATTTTTTAGTAAAACACAAAATACGCAAATTATTTTCTTTTGAAATCGAATGAAATAAAGTTTCGAATGTTTAAAATGAAATGTTGCTGTATTAAATGGTCCTTTGGTAAAATTAATCATAAAGTAAATTAATATTTTTACACAATTTAGAAAAATTACTGTAGCGAAATAGATCGGACATTGCAATTTCTAGCTATCACAAATTCAGCTATGACATTTGGCTAGGGTTGCCGGAAAGCTCTACTTTTGAAAATAAAAGCCAACTGTTTCACCTCCAAAAATATGAATATAAAGTTGCAATTTTTCGAAATCAAATTCGTGGGTTTTTGAAGGAATTTTCAAACTTTTTTCATTATTCTATACTTATTGTTAACTAATTTTTATTTTTAAATGCTTTTCTTTAAAAAAATTCAATGTTAATAGTTCGATAAGTGGTCTCGAAAATTGCATTTTCAGAAAATTATGCTGCTGTATAATCAAGAAATAATATTTTAACAAAAATTTTTTATCGATTCTCAAACTTCATAATGTAGGACTTTAAAATGCATCAGGTCTCAATGCTAGGTGCGAACAACACCAAAAGTGGTTCCCTTGTGAGTAAAACAAAAACATGTATTAATGAATGTATCAGAAACAATATAGTTTAAAAGTCAATGCATTGTATGGTATAATTTTGTGTGTTGCGTTTGATGTATTTTACAGTTTTATTCTCAAGACGCTCTGTACATAAATTGTTAATTTATATTCTCTAATAAAAAAATATTTATCGATATATTTTACTACACGTAACTCAAAAGTTTTAATATATTGTTTTTATTATATTATTGAAACCGATAAATATTATTTCAAATGAAAATCAAATTTCAAAGCAATTGCTTAAGAAGCGCAAAGGTCAACATAGTGAAAAATATTCCCGAGTCCAGTTCGAGTCCCAGCACGGAATTTTTCACTTTGTTGACCTCTGCGCGCCTTAAGCAATTAGTTTGAAATTTGATTTTCATTTGTAATATAGTACGCAATGCGAATGTTTCTCTCTGGAATAATTTCCTGATATTAATATAGTTTCTATAATATAGTTATTATATATATATATATATAATATTTTATATATATATATATAATAATTTATATATATATATATAATATAGTTATTATAATTATATAATATTTCCTCTAATATAGTTTCTCGGTTTAATTAACCTTCGTGTTTGCCCCATGTCTGTGGCTCACGATAAATATTCCATCTTGTGCTGCGTTTGTAGCCTTGCCAACATATAATAGTGATAAAGTTTCCATGCGAGGTATCGTTCCATGTGGTTTAGCCGGTAGAACGTCAGTACGCTATTCTGCTGGCCCCGGTTCGAGTCCCGGCATGGAATAAGTTTCACTGTGTTGGCCTTTGCTTCTCTTAAGCAATTACTTTGAAATTTGATTTTCATTTGCAATATTATATGCAAGGCTAATTTTCCTCTCTGTAATAATTGCAATCTATTAATACGATAAAATTTAATTATACATTTTGAAGTTCTGTCCTATCGTGACCTAACACCCACAACCTAACTATGTTTTTTTCTTATAAACAGATGTTATCAAAAGCTTTAATTTTTTGTTAAAGGAACAATTATATTTTTCTTCATAATTGAAGGAAAAAGACGAATTTTCTGCCTAACTAACCTAACCATTGCTTAACGAACATGAATTAACTGCTTAACAAACCTATGGCTGAAGATAATGTGCTGTATTCTAAAATTCATTTTCAATTTCAAAGTAATCAATTACGTGTTCCCATGATTTGAAAGTAGTTACTTCTCAATAGAATTTAAACAGATACTTTTAAATGTATAAATGAGCAATTATAAGTTATGTATGCTGATGCAAACTACATCGATACTTTATAATACGAGCCTGGTTCATTATAAATTCATACCAGGATTCACTTTTACCTAGATATCATTTTTCAAAAATTAGAATTATTTGTGTATTCTTTATTCATTACAGTTTGAAATATATAATCGAGCATGAGAAATTCTGATGTATCAATCATTCTGTGTGCATGATGCACTGCTTCTATAGATTAGGTATCCATAATTGCTGCTGTAATCACGATTGTTAAGAGAATAAAATTTCATTTTCATTTATTTATTTAAATTTTTATCCTACAGTGAGTTATTTCTAGTTATCAGAATATTCATTTCAACATTGAATTTTATCGTATATATTAGTAACTTCGAATTAATAAATTAGTATTAAAAATTAACTAAAATGTTGGAGTTTGATTGCGTCATTTTTCTATGATTATGGCCGGCTGAAAAATTATCATGTAATTGTAACGCTTAAAATAAATTTTACTACAGGCAATATATTCATGTCTAAATAGCGAGTTTTAGAGTGCATTATTATTTGGAGAATTTACAAAGAATTAAAAATGTTAAATAAAAATGGTATAGGGTCAAACCACATTCACTAACATCTTAAGCATTCTTTCTTTTTCAAATCATGGTCACAAAATTTTAAATCCTTTTTATTCTTCTTTTTATTTTTTAAAGTTTAGTATAGATACATCTAAAAAAAATTTTACAAAATATTTAAAAAACTGGGAATTCCCTCAGAGGGATTAGCCTGAGCGATATTGCTGAGAATATAGATTTAATAATACGAGGGTGGATCAAATATATACAGGAATTTCTGTTTTTTAATTTATTGGTACAGGTTACGAAATAGAAAGTTACATATTATTTTTCAATGTAATCTCCTGATTTCAAAACACATTTTTCCCAACGGGTTGGAAGTTTTTCGATGCCGTCATCATAGAAAGAAGAGGGGTGTGTCTCCAGCCAATTGCGCACAAAGGATCCAACAGCAGTGTCATCGGCGAATTGTTCACCTCCTATTGATTTTTTCAAAGGCCCAGACCTGTGATAATCACAGAGGGACTATAGGGATATTCCAGGGATGGTCAATGCATTTCCTCCAACGTTTCGCGAGTCAGGTTGTCTGTATGGGGACGGGCACTGTCATGAAGCAAAATCACTTCTTTGATCGGAAATTCACATCTTTTCAGCCGACAGGCATGTTTTGTTTCATCCAACAGCTGGCAGTAGTAGGCAAAACTCTTTAGAATGTCCCGAATGGCGCTAATGTTTTTCTCAGTCAAACTTGTTCGAGGGGGGGGGGGGGAGCGTGTGTGTGTCTGGGGGGGGGTTAACTTCTGCTCGTCCTTCCACAAATTTTCTGTGCCAGTCATACACTTGGGATTTATTCAGGCATGTCTCCACAAACTGTGCTTGAAGTCTTCGTAAGATTTCAGCCGGTCTTGCGCCTTCATTTGTAAGAAATTTAACGATAATGCGTTGCGCAACGTTGGGGTGGACCTCTCCCTCATTCATCCTGATGCCAACTGAAGAACGGAGAGAGTAACACATACCGGCGAATAGATAGTCATGTGATATCCACACATACCATGCGCGGAGGTTTGAGCACCCTCGCGACAACCTTCATGCCTCTCTGCAGAAATTTCGGTTAATATTTGATTCACCCTCGTAACATGTGGAAGCAAAGAAAATGAGATGTTATCTTTAATTGTGCATATACTGTGACAAATTGAAACGATAAAATAAACGGATCGTAGAATTACAAAATCTTATATAAAATTATAAATTCGTATACACTGTTTAAAAAAAAATCGGAAAGCAAACCATGCTAGACGGCCATGCATGGATATAAAATTGAAAGTACGCAATATATTAAAAGTAAAATAGAAAATGAAACACTAAATTATCTTATATCGGAATTGTAACTGTATAAAATGATGTCAAGAGCATAATCGGACGCTCCGCACTAATTTGAGTAACTTTGAATGACAAATATATGATGTTTCAAAAGAATGGTATATACTTTATATGGTGTGTGCTCCACCGGAATAGTTAATATTCTACAATATCTGTTTTCCACGGATGCAATGGGGTTGCCGATAAGAGATAAGGAATTCTCTCTTCAAAATCTGATATAGTATCAAAATGCCGAACACATAAACAGTGACATGCAATGCGTCGCTAGAGTGTGTTTTAGATATGCTCGATCGGATTTAAATTATGAGTGTATGCTGGCCACTACATACGCTGTATTGTTTTGTTTTCAAATATGTTCTGCACAAGTTGAGCTGTATTTAGCATGTATTAAATAAAACAAATCAGCAATGATTGCAGTATAAAGTATGACACAAGATCTCAATATATCGTTTGCATAACCTTTGAGCTGTCAAAGTGTCATTTGAAGTAATTTACAAATCCATACATATTTTTTCAGCAAATCATGCAAGCTAAAATACGCCAATATGTTCCCGATTATGAAATTTCACCAGAATAAGTTAATGCATAAAAAATCTACAAATGACAATTGAGAATCTAACCCTATGATAAAATGTCTAGAAAAATGAATCAGAAAAAAAATTCACATCAAATTTAAAACGGCACTTCCCTCTGTTAGTGGCCTTGGTGAGAGAGAGAAAAGCAAAGAAAAGGAACGCTTTAACAAGTACTTTCGGGCAACCTACTCACTGTTTCATACAGTTCTTTATTCAATATTTACACAATTTATTTAATGCTAGGTGAGTATCTATCAGTTTTGTTCCATTTAAATTGCATGTTTTGAGGAGGAAAGGCAGCATTATAAAATATTTAAAGTTTCTATATCTAATAATTAGAACGCTTTCCGTTCATTTCATCTTTTTAAATTTTAAACCATTCATAGAAACAATTTTATATTTTAAAACAAACCCGAAGCAAAATTTCAAGTTTTTGGGCTCAGCAGTAACACAGAAATAGAAAATTTTCGAAAGATTTTTGTTTCTATAGTGATTTATATAGCGACATTTTTAGAAATTGTTCTATTGCCAGAATTTACGTCATGATAAATACAGCCATGTCAATTTTCATGTTTATATTCCTAACAATTACATGTGCTTCGTTACTTAGATCCTCTTTAGATCTTTTTCCACTTTGTTTAGTATTTCGATTTTTTAAAATTCGTCCTACAACGAGCATTTACACCTTATAAATTACTGCCATGCTAAAGTTCTAGTTTCTAACCCCAACAGTATATCAGAAATTTCCGTATTCCAAATAAAGCATAATTTAGAACCTTTCTAGAAATTTTTACGTTTATCTGTCAAACTGAATTTTCTAACATTTTAGAGAGCGTTCATAACGAGTATTTACATCTTAAAAGTAACCACCACACCGAATTTAATGTTTCTAACCCAATCAATATCAGAGAAATCACAATTTTAGAACTTTTTTGCTCCTGTAATGTAGGTTGTTACACTGACATAAAATATACTCTTTTTTTAAGCACAGATGGCCACCAACATTTTTGAATGTTGGCTATGTAGTTTCAGAGACAACACCTCACAAACGCACAAACATTTATAATATTATACACTTTATAAAATTATCATAGATGTACAGATACAGAAGCCATTTATCTGTTACAAAGTCAAGTTTCCTGCGTTGCCCAGAATTTGAAGAATGTTTGTTCTGAAAATTCAATTTCAAAATTTAACATACAACATAAAACAAACACTTAAAAAAAACAGTCGAAGAGTTGTACACATGAATCAAATGAAAACACAATATTAAAATGTATAAATGTACATAACAGACGCAAAACAATACAGCTATAAATGAACTTATTTCAATTTATAATTGGAGAAATAATGTTAAAATACGCTAAAATTTCCATAATCGTGTTTTTGTCATGCTTCAATACGTTTTTCACGTTCATATGACGTTATACTATATTCACCACGTCCTTTATATTTCCAATATGACGAAATGTGACCTGACGAAATTTGAATGACGAAACCTTCTTCACGTGGAAACCTTGAAATAGAAAAGTTATGAAGTTATATTCACTTTCATTTAAATTCGTCAAACAATTTTATTTCATTTTTCACGTGAATTTCTTACAATAGAAAAGAATTGACACAATATTCACCTTTTTTTTTTTTTTTTTTTTTTTTTTTTTTTTAATTCGGCAAACTGTTGTATTCTGCAAATTTCCCTTTCATTTTTCACGTGGAAATCTTACAGTAGAAAATTAATTGTTGTAGTAAGCACTTTATTGTGTATTTTAATTTTTGTCAACTGCTACAACGAAAAATGTTTAAATTTGATAAGAAATTGCTGTTAAATTGGCGGGTTTTTTTTAAATAAAAATTAACTATAAATTATTTCGATTCCGCATTACTTTAGTTGCCTCGGCCGTGTTTTAATACACATGTACGTATCTTTTCACAATTCTGGCTTCCAGACTGTGAATTTTTATAGAATTACGAACAGATAGATAGAGAAAATTTCATTTTTATATATTAGATTGTATGTAAACATAAATAACTTACGTGTTATCAGATGCATTTTTAAATATATATATATAAGCCAGTATAGTACTTATTCTGTTTTATTTTCATAGTCATTTATATCATTTGGCAAAAAATCTCAATTTCTTAACCCCGAATTGCGTGCTTTTTACAAAAGCGCCAAAGTCCATATGACAACAAAGTACCATGAAAAGCATTAAATGCACGATAATAAGGTACTTAGAATGCGACATTTATGATCAACCATTATTGGCACTCAATCTTATAGTATGGCGATAGATTTTCGGGAGACGGGATAGCTAAGTAGTACGAAATACTGTACTGCAATTTAACTTCAATTTAGCTTAATCTTCTCTATTCTGCTATTTTAATATTTTTCACTTCTAAACATCGCACATTTTCACTTTTTATACCGTCGTATTTGGGAGAAAATTTTCTTTTAAATGCAATTTGTTTGAAAACTGCATCTCAATTTATTTTTTAAATAATATTATTTTTTTTTGTAGTTTTTAGCGGCATTTGTTTAATTTTGGCAACTTAAGTACTCCATTTCTGTAGAAAGTAGGGGGAAAATAGATGAAAAATAGTAATTATACCTTTTTGTTTTGTTTTTCCCTTAACAACTTAAAAAAAGTAATTAAAATATGTGTAATTTTGAAAAAAATATAAAGGAATGATTTCTGATGAAATATGGATCTATTATAAAGAAATTTTAATTTAAATATGTATATATTAATATTACAAACAAATGAGGGCATATTCCAGTAAAGAGGAAATTGCTGGCCAGCAGCAAGATAGGTGCTGGCAATGATGAAGAAGTGCTAGCTGATGGTCTACCACTGCATGACCACTGCTGGACAGCTTCAGTCAATTTTGCTGTTGGAAATCATCAGATAAAATTTTGGTGGGCATCCATTTTATCTCATGCACTGGCCCACCACTACAGGGAAGTGCACGAACTTTTGCAGTATTATTGCTGGGAACCCTTACGCTAGGTGGCGCTGCGAATATCGAAGACATTGCGTATTTGAACACAAATCTGAAATCAATATCATAACACAATTTAAGCTGAGAAGCTAATTTTTTTTTAACTGTAAAAAATATAGCACCACTGCCACCAACAAAATAAATAAGTAAATGAGTAAATAAATAAATTCTTTACTGCAACGCACATGTTTTTTCTCTTTCAATCTGGATTTACTAGGTTAAAAAGGATTTCGGTTTTCATAAATTACGCAGTTCAGAATCAATAATAAAAAAAGCGTATAAAATACATAGGATTTCTATACAATAGAATAATTTCTATACCAGATTAATGATTGGGAACGTAAATTACAAAAGAAACAAACTTGAAATAGCGTAAAGAGAGCTTGAAAACAACGAGCAGTCGTAGAGTACGCTGAAAGCACTTGTTCATGTCCGATCACGAAAACCAAAAGCAACGATCGCGGTTAGTATTTGGGAGGGTGACCACATGGAAACCGCAGAAAGTTCAAATATTTCTATAGACATTTCTATTATAGACACTTCTATTGATATTTCTATAGCTCTTGGTGAAACTAGCTTATAGAAAAAAGAGCCATAATTATATAATACTTTGTTTTTTTTTTAGAATTCTATAAGAAATTTTTGTAAGGGAAAGTGCTGGGCCAGCAAAGGAATAGCAGTGGGATATGTGCTAGCACTGCAGGAAAAGTGCCGGATTGAAGTAATGTGATGACATACCAATACTGGCCTGATGTTGGCCATCACTGATGGGCCAGCTGCATTCGGCTCGGACACTTTTCGACAGGTTTAAGTAATGGCATCCTTGCACTTTACCGCTGATGGCAGTGCTCGCTGCCATCTTTTTTCCAGCTGATGGCCCACTGTTTCTTTCTTTGCTGGGATAAATCGTAAGATAGCCATTTTTTTTTTTTTTTTTTTTTTTTTTTTTTTTTTTTTTTTTTTTTTTTTACGGAGTTTTTTCAATGACAACATCTCTTTTTTTTTCTGTATTATTCAGCGATAGTAACGTCCTATGCGTACTTTACTGTCGAAGTCGTTTAAGACTGGATCGTAAATGAAGAATTCTTCCGCGGATGCGGATGACGTCATTCTGTACAAAATAAAAGCGTGTGTTTTAAGTCTTAAAACTGAAATATGTTTTGTACTATCCATATTTATATATTTTATTTTCACCGAGGGTGACACTAAATTCTGAAAAAAACAGACTTCCCGTTTTCTAGTTTTTTTTTTTCAATCTTTGTGCAGTTTCGGCCTCAAAAAGTGATATCTGTTGCAAAAAGATATAAATGGCTATGATAACAAACCTGATGAACTTTTATGCTTATTTTTACAAGTAAATATGGCACAGAAGTCATATACGCACCGATGTACCTAATTGACGCCAAAGTGACGTTACTTTGCCTGACATGGTAACCAGTGGCGGCTCGTGACTGTCATATTTTAGGGCACTAAATGCATGGCGGACAGTATTTTTCTTTTCTTACATTATTTTTTGAAATAAATCCCTACCTTGTTTAATGGTCGAATATTCCGCCATCAAATATGGCAAAGATTTATTTTAAAGCAGTAGTGATAAGACAAGAATAAGTTTGGCAGCTATGGATTTAGTGCCCTCCAAAATGCTTGTCACGTGCCAAGACTGATTTAACCATATATAACGTTATTATAAATTGTTTTGCTCTATAATTATGTCCTTTATTGATTGTTATTTCCTTTTAAAAATAATAGAAAATGTTTTGTATATCACTTTATTTTGTTTTCATATTGAAACAAAAAAAAAAATGTGCTATTATATCGCGCTATATGTAACTGGTATTCCAAAACGACGTTTTCGCCAAATTGGCATAAAAAAATCACGCCAAATCCGGTGTGTATATGGCATCTGTGACATAAATATAAACATTTTATTTATATATATATAATATCATTGCTTTTTATATACAATTTACTTTTGTTTGTATATAAAAATTGGTAAGTGTCTTGTGAACACAAAATAAATTGTATAAATCTTTAAAAAATTGCTTGAGTTTATGAAACAATGAATATGTTGCACGAAAATAGGCATAAAAAGCTTACTTGTCTCGCCAAACCCATTTTCTCTACCTCACCAAGGCCCTTATAAAGGAAAAGTACCAATTTCAATTTTAAAGACTAAAAAGAAATTAATATAAATGGAAATTGTTTTTTTTTTTAATTATGCTTTCATTAAAATTCACAAAAATTTAGAAAATATATATGTTTTTTAAATGCACTAAATAGTAGAAAAGTCTTGAAAAAATCCTTAAATGCACGGAGCTTAAATATAATTCGGTGAGTTCAATTATTGAAGATAAATGGATTTAAATGGGAATTTTGCCAAATTAGCCAGCTATCTCCAAGTTGGTTTCATATATAGAAACATTTTTGTCGCCAAATTTGGCGATATTTCACCACGTTGGCCAAAGTTTGGCGAAATCGTGGCAACCCTATCATTAGTACTTTTCAACAAATACTCATTGTTGAAGCTAATGCTGATATCTCTATAGAAAATCAAACGTAACCATTAAGTAATTCAACACCCCCCCCGCCCCCACCGTTGCGTTTTAGGGATCGAATATAAAAAAAAAATCAATGTCCAATTCATATATTAGGGAGGAATCCCCCTCAGGAATACATACATGTTCCAAATTCCAAATTTCAAAACTCTATGTTAACAGGAAAAATGAATCACAAGATTTCAGTGCCACAGACAAATATAATTGTAAGTTAAAAGAAAGCATGTAAAAAAAAATAAAGAAAATAAGAAGAAATGATGCTGTAAAGCAAAATATTTTATTAAACATCATATAATTGTTTCTAATTTTCACACGC
The DNA here is from genome assembly GCA_963932465.1 of Maratus speciosus. Classification (NCBI taxonomy): domain Eukaryota; kingdom Metazoa; phylum Arthropoda; class Arachnida; order Araneae; family Salticidae; genus Maratus; species Maratus speciosus. The sequence continues at coordinate 548,554,282 of OZ010791.1, forward strand.
GAAACATATAATTTTAGCGATTAAAAAATACTATTGAGAGATTATCGCAAAATCTCAAATCAAAGTTTTTATGCATTTTTTTCTTTTTAAATGTAAACAAACAGATTTCTTTTCCTGTTTGATTAAATTTAAATATGGTTTATGGTATTTCAATTTTACTGCGTTCGTATTTTTTTTATTTGCTCCATGTGTTCAAACCAGTTGTCTACGAAAACATCCACCGGTGAATGTGACGCACACGAAATTTCTGTGACGTATGCAGATAAATTGTGCTTTTTTATCAGTTTTTTTAATATAATTATTAAACGGTTTGGAACTTATTTTTCATAGTAGGTGCATTCAGTAGACGACTCTCATAGGTACCTTCTGGTGCAATCAGAAACGAAATCCGACAAACATTTTTTGAGTTATGCTTGACGAAAGGTTTATATTAGGCTTTTTTTAGTAGGACATGGCTTTAATATCCATCGTCGCTGTCTGTTGACGGACAGCAAAATAACGCTGAATATTAGCTTTCGCTTCGCTCAGACAATTATACTTTTTATTACTGAAAGTTACTTTTTTTTTCAGAAATAAGGTCCAACACCTGACACCATCCCTATTATGAAAATCCAATAACTAAAACATAAGTTCCAACAGTTAAGACATTTATGTGTCTGATAGATTTATTTTGCAGAATTGTACGAGAAAACTCTCATTTGAGATAGATAATTGCGTAAGTGAAAGTTACAGGTTAGGTGGATGTTTCATTTTGCATCATTAAATTTTTTAATACTATACTATAATTTCAATTCTTCTATAAAATTACTAATTTATAACATGCTCCTATAAAAAATATTCTTGAAAAATAGCTAAATAAATCACATTTATAAACATCAGTTTCAAATCGGATGAGTGATTTTGTAACTAACTGAAACTTTAAAAAAATCCCTACTCGTGGTCCACCTATTTATCTACTAACTAAATAAATCTTTAGAATAATTTCTTTTTGAAAATCTTAAATTTTATTTTAAATTGAAAAACTTGACTGACAATTGAAAAAACAAATGGTTTTAAATCAAAATTTTTAAAGATCATTAATTTTATGTTTTAATTATATTTTCTTTACTTGTCATCAAGTTTTGTATTAATCATGTCGTGTATATTTAGTTTATGCTTTGTATCTTATATTTGTATGATGTATAAATGACGTGATAGACAGGATAAAATCATTAGCCAGGGAAATAATCACACTGGACACCATAAATACAAGAAGGAGGTATCACATTTGACAGGCCACAGTATGCGTTCTTCTTAGAAAAAGAAGATATAACCAAGATGTGAAAAGCGAGATGGTTTCCGCTATAAAAACTACCCCTTTTTGTGTGCTATTTCGAACTAACCCTTTAGCCGACTAGAATCAAACCGTTCATATATGCGGGAAATGTGACAAAGGTCACCCAATGAAAGGAAAGGAAATGTAATTCATACACTTCAAAGTGTGATCGATGATGGTTCGATATAAAAGAACCATTTACTTACGGAGACAGGCGCAAAGGGACTGGGGATGACAGAAAAATGCGTTCAAACATCATTCGTGTGGCAGCAGAGAAGCTGGAAAGTGGCCAGTCTTTTTTTTTTCTCCTTATGAAAGCAGCTGTGCGAGAATAACGAAGATTAGTCCGTAAAACAAAAAAATCATAACTTCACTCAGAATATGTAGAAACAAAATCAAGAGAGAAATATCGGATTTCTTGCTGTAAAATCTTAATGAAGGCTGCTTATATAACCAAATCGGCTCTGTATTGAAATAACAGTTTTCATTTTTTCGATTACCGTCACATGATAAATCATCGATGTGGGCGTATATTTGATAAGTCGCAGTTACTCAATAAGGTACAGTAGTATTCGTTATTTGGGTCTTTATATAGTGATACTTGTTCTAACAAGTTGTTTGATTTTTCTTTTGTGCCCTAAATTCATGAAAGAAATGTGGAATAAAAGTAGAGTTATTGGAAAAGCTAACGAACATAAGTGAAGAGCGCTCCGATATAAAATCAGATACAACAAATTCTGAACTATCATCTGAAGAAGAAGGGGATTATATTCAAAGTGAAACATATGACACTGAAGATAGCGATGAAGAGTTGATCAGCAATAATGAAAATGAAACTGTCATCAATATGTCCACGAAAAGGTGTAGGGTGGTAAGTAGTCAAACTCTAATGGAGAAACTGAAAACACCTTTCAGGAGACCGAAACAGCTGCCAATGGTACTGTGTGGTCAAAATTTGATAAAGGTGGTATTACTGGAAGGTTACCATCTACTTGTATTTTCAAGGGTGTGAAAGAGCCAATAGGTTACTCAAAAAGGAACATTATGGCAGATAATCCCATCAATGCATTCTCGTTGATAATAGATAACTATATTATGAAACATATAAAAACATGCATACATACAAACATATAGCACAGAAAAAGGAGGCCGCCGAATTTTGAGGAACGATTGGGTAACAGCATCACCGGAAATACGCGCATTGATTGGGATTTTATATCCTCGTGGAGCCTACGAGGCAAAAAATTTAAAATTGAGTTATTTATGGTCAGCAAAGTGGAGTCCCGAATTTTTTAGAAAAGCAATGGCCAGAGAAATGTTCAAGCAAATCCTACGGTTTATTCCTTTTGAAAAAAGAACCGAAACAAGTAGGCGCCTACAATCAAATAAATTAGCCTTTGTTTCGGAAATATGGGACAATTTCATTGAAATAGTCAAGTTTGCTATCAACCAGTGCAGAATATAACAGTTGACGAGCAATTATTTCCATTAAAAGCCAGATGTAGGTTTACACAGTATATGCTTAATAAGCCCAATAAATTTGGCATCAAATTCTGGATTGCATCTGATGTTAGTAGCAAATATGTTTTTATGGTTTTCCTTAAATGAGAAAAGATGAATAACGAACATCTTCAATGCTTCTCAGTGAACACATTATTCTGGAACATGTCGAGCGATATACAAGCTGTTGAAGAAATATCACGATAACATTTTCACTAGCATGTCACTCGCGACAAAATTATTGGCCAAACAAATAACTCTAGTGTGAACTATTAGGGGAAACAAAAGTGAACTACCCAAAGCAGCCAAACAAACGAAAGATAACATGCCTCGTTTTTCTACTCTGCTATAAAATTCAGAGAATTGCATTCCTACAATATATAAAAGTAAACAAAATAAAATCTGTTCTAAGTTCTAAGCATAAATTTGTGAAAATTGATAAAAGTAATAAAAAAAATGTTACCGGAATCTATTCAATTTGATAACAGCACAAAATTTGGAGTTGATTTGGCGGATCAAATGGCCGGAAAATATACAGCAAAAGCTAGTTCTCGTAGATGGCCGCTCCAAATATTTTTCAATATTTTAGATTTGGCTGCTATAAATGCTTGAATCCTTTACAAAGAAACGACCAAAATACAAATACAACGAAACGAGTCAATTAGCAGAAGAGCTTTCCACCGAATACAGAGTTGCAAGATAAAAAAATTCATCAGAACATGAAGACTCACAAAGATAAACTGCAACATCATCAAATGCAACCCATTTTAACAAAAGCAAAATTTGTCAAGTACGACTTTACCAAAACAACAAAACAAATAATGTATGTGAAAAATGTCAAAAGTATGTTCGCGGAAGATGTACACATAAAAAGAGTTCCACTTTCATTTGTATAAAATGTACAAATAATAATGCATAGATTATTTTATTGTTAATACTTACTAATAACTAGTTATATAACTGTATATAATATAAAAAATATTAAAAATTAATTAAAAAAAATTCTTTACACATTAGTTATTTTTAACCGACTTCAAAAAGAAGGAGGTTATCAATTCGACCTGTATGTATGTTTTGCCCATGTTCACGCATAACTTACGCAATTATGAACCAATTTTGATAATTCTTTTTTTGTTTGAAAGTGTGAGTCACCCATTTGGTCCCATTGCAATTTCATCAAAATCTGATGATTATAACATTTAAAAAAAATAAAAATTTCAAAATTGAAATCCTTTTTGAAGCAATCGCCTAATTATAAGCGTTCATCTTTTATGCTGTTACTCTTACAGAGATACGAGGTCTTTTCAAAGTGCAAAAACTTAGCTGAACAAGGGCCAAGATTCAGGGAAATATTTCGCTGTGAGCGAAGCGAGATTGACCAATCAGATACCTGCATTTTTGCGAACTTTTCGCTGTTTGCAAAAATGCAGGCTTCCGATTGGTCGATCTCGTTTCGCTAAGAGCGAAAAATCTATCTGGATCCCGGCCCAAGTTCTGTCATCTACCAAACCGGAAGATAAAAAATGATATTGGATATAGGTGAAAAGTTTAAAATCAACAAGTTTCTTCATGTATCAGAGCACAAGTATAGCGACTAGAATATATAGTGTGGAAATCGGCTATCCTGTGATCGGCTAAAGCTCTAAAATATTGTTTCCCTTAAATGTGCAACGATGCTGTTGAAATATAAAGATTGGAGCGACATCTGCAGGATATTTTCTAAAACAACAAGAATATTGCTAGTCTATAGAATGTAATACGAATATCCCGCGGATGTCGCTGCTATCGACTCTTTGGATATCAGTAGTATCGTCGCACATTTAAGGGATACAAATTTTTAGCATTGTTCGTATAGCATATTTCCACACTATGTATTTTAGACGCTGCAGCACAAATGCTTGAGTATGGGTACAGCGCCTAGAAGATACAGTGTGGAAAACGGCTACAAAATAGTGCTAAAAAATTGAATCGCATAAATGTACAACGATGCTGAATAACAAGATGTCGATCTTAGCGCCATCGTAGTGATTTAAAAACGATAGTCAATCTAAAAGAGACTCTTTAACCTATTTCACGTCATTCCTTAACTAAATTAGCTTATAACAGAGTAAAATATCTTATATTTATAGTTTCCGATATTTAACATTCTATAATTTTTGAAAACACAGGGTTTATATTGAAAAGAGTTACGAGATGGCGCTCGTATCAGCATATTGCCGCTGAGCATTGTTGGAGATTTATGGGATACAAGTTTTTAGCACTTTTTAAAGAATTATAGGAATAGCCGTTTTCCACACTGTATCTTCTAGGCGCTTTAGTATGGGTACAGCATATAGAATATATAGTGTGGAAATAAGCTATCCCAGTAATACTTAAAAAAGTCCTAAAATATTGGATCCCTTAAATGTCAAATAATGCTGAAATCCAATGAGTCGATCACAGCGACATGTCCTGGATATTAGATACTCCTGACGATAACTCCAAGACGATTTGGTCTAGACCTCTAAACGCTGTAATAATACGATGTTTACTTTGAAATTTGAAAATGTATCGCAGATGTCGCTGCGATCGGCTCCGTGGGTTTCAGCATCATTGCACATTTAAGGGATACAACGTTTTAATGCTGTTTGGATAGCAGATTTCCACACTATATATTCTAGAGGCTGTAGTATGAGTGTACCTGTTGTGTTCAAGTCACAAAAAGCCTTTAAATGTCAATACACAGTAGAGTGCATTGCTTTGTTACCAAAACTACAGCTACAGCGGCTAGAAGATACAGTGTCGAAAACGTTTATTCCTATAATGCTTTAAAAAGTGCTAAAAACTTGTATCCCATAAATCTCCAACAATGCTCAGCGGCAATATGCTGATACGAGCGCCATCTCGTAACTCTTTTCAATATAAACACTGTGTTTTCAAAAATTATAGAATGTTAAATATCGGAATCTATAAGATATTTTGGTCTGTTATAAGCTAATTTAGTTAAGGAATGACGTGAAATGGGTTAAAGAGTCTCTTTTAGAATGACTATTGTTTTTAAATCACTACGATGGCGCTACAATCGACATCTTGTTATTCAGCATCGTTGTACATTTATGGGATTCAATTTTTTAGCTCTATTTTCTAGCCGTATTCCACACTGTATCTTCTAGGCGCTGTACTACAGCGTCTAGAATACCTAGTGTGGAAATATGCTATCCAAACAACACTAAAATTTTGTATCCCTTAAATGTGCGACGATACTGCTAAAATCCCAAGTGTCGATCGCAGCGACATCTGCGGGATTTTTCTATTACACTGTATAGACTAGCAATATCTTGCAGTTGTAGAAAATATCCTGCAGATGTCTCTGGAATCTGTATATTTCAGCAGCATCGTTGCACATTTAAGGGATACAATATTTTAGCACTTTTTTAAGTATTACAGGGATAGCCAATTTCCACACTATATATTTTAGGCGCTGTAATTCCACACTAGGTATTCTAGACGCTGTATTGCAAACAGTGAAAAGCCGAAAAAATGCAGGCTTCTGATTGGTCAATCTCGTTTCGCTAACAGCGAAATATCTATCTCTATCCCAGCAATGGACTATATTCCAAATCTGGGTTCGAGACTGAAAAATGTCACGTGGTCCCGGTAATGGGGGATATTCCAAATATGGGTTCGAGGCTGAAAAAAGCCACGTGCTACACGAGACGTTAATTCCCAAATTGGCTCAGCCGAACTCAGCAATATGATTGTTCGTTAATATTAATATTTTGGATTACTTTACTGTGATTTTGATCAAATTTAACAAAATAAATCAATTTGAGTCATTATAATTGCATTCTATTTTACATTACACTACTTCATAAGAAAATAACTATAATTTTCTACTATATAAATATCAGTTTTAGCCAATCAGATTGCTGAGCTCGGCTGAGCCAATTTGGGAATTAACGGCTCGTCGTGCTACCGGTAATTTACCCGAGGAACTTCTAACTGATAAGAAGGGAAGATATTACTGCTTTGCCTCATGAACTGTTTCATTGGCTAGCGGGGATTTACATTACACGTCTACGGAGCCTTCCCTTCTTTACGCTAGAAGTTTTTACCTTGACCACGTGATCAAAACGGAGATGGAATATCCTCCATTTACCCAAAGAATTTCTAACTGAGGCTACTACTTCTTTCCTCATGAACTATTTCACTGGCCGACGAGGGTTTACATTACGTCTACGGAGCCTTTCTTTCGTTACGCTTGAAGTTTTCACCTTGACCACGTAATCATAACGTAGATGGAATATCCTCCATTGTCTCTGCACATGGTCAAGCACTTCACTGTGCTCTGACATATGGAGGGACTTTTTGTCTCCAGCACAGTAGTCACCTTCGTACACAGGCACTAGTGGTCTGATATATGAAGGTATTTTACTGGTGCATTTTAAGCTTTCGACACCTACTTCCGATGCCGGGTGATATCGATGTGGGGATTCCAGTTTGGTAGATGATTTGTCCAGTTAAGGTTTTACACTTTGGAAAGATCATTCACTTCGGAAAGTTACCACATCCAGCAAACCTTAGAGTCCGCATCGATACACTGTTAAAAAATCTGTAGCTTCTGGTACATAATCGCTCCACCGCTTTTATAGAAAGTAATTACTTATATATGCAGGTTTCTGATTGGTCAATCTTGTTTCGCTAACAGCGAAAAATGTTTCTGGATTCTGGCCACTGTCTTTAGATCCAGATTCGGTTGTCAGAATGACTTCAGATTTTTTTTCAGGTAGGTTTCCTCAATATGAAAGTGACGACATATGGGGTATAATCGAGGCTAACGAGAAAGGCAGGCTACCGCGGTAGGTCCTATTCTTCTTTTTTTACAGACCGCTGGAGTCACGTGATGCTCTTTTCGCACACCTTCATTGGTGCATTCGAGCATCACGTGACTCCAGCGGTCTGTAAAAAAAGAAGAATCAGACCCACCGCGGTAGCCTGTCTTTTTCGTTAGCCTCGGGGTATAATATTTGATTGGATGGGATGATTCTGGACTAAAGCGAATCGCCAAGCATCTTGGTGAGCCAGCCATTACCGACAAGCTTGTTAACTTCTCTCATTCGTATAATCGAATTCGTTCAGATGATTATCGCCAAGTTATACGGCATCTAGGCGATATCGTGTCGAAATCGACTATTCCAGAAATGCTTTAAAAAGTGTTAATAAATTGCATCCCATAAATGTCTAATGGTACTTATACAAATATCTGAAGACATATATCGATCGCAGTGACATCTGCTGCTCTACATAGGCCGAAACGCTATCTCAATTGAATCCTTGTACAATGTTTAGGTTTGAACTACCATATGTCACTGCGATCGCCATTTTCCGTACTGCATCATTCTACATTTTTGGGATACAATTTTTTAACACTTTTTGGTTGACTGATTTTCATCTTCTAGATGCTATAGTTATGCCATAGAAAATAACTAGGTTTGCTATAGTTTGGTCAAAAGCATATCTCAAAGCACGGTGACGCGCTCTGATGTTTAACTTTACTGATGGATTGTCAGCTTTTCCACCCCCAATTCCGATGTGCGTAGGTATCGATGTGGACCTTAAAGCTTACTGGATGTGGTAACATTCCGAAATGCGATATCTTGTCTAGAAAAGTTACCGCATTCAGAAAAACCCAAATATCTAAAACGATACTAACCGACATCGGAAGTGTATATCCAAAAGCTTACAATCCAATAGAAATGCATAATGCAATCCAATTCTGATGAAAAGAGACCTTATACATCAGAGTTCAGCAAAGTGTCATCCTTAGTCGGTGCACTGCAAAGTGCCTCCATATCTCAGTACACATAAAAGTGCCTCTATATGCCTGCGCACAGTAAAGTGCTTTCTTATGTGTAGCAGCACTGTCATCAGTTATAAGATTCGGACTAAACACCTAATCATTGCCGCTCATTTCTGATATCTTTACTGCCTGAGGATAGGAAGTACTAGTATGAGAATGGCGACATACGAAAAAAAAAACTGTTGATTGATAGATTCTGGACAAAAGCTATCGCCATTAATCTTGACCAACTTTCATTATTGCAAAACTAATGCTTGTTAAATTGTCCGCCACTAGTATAATCAAAGTTCTCCAAGCGAGTATCGCCAAGTTCTGGAATAGAAAATGTCTATTTTTGCCATAGTTTAGAAAAACACGTATGTAAAAACGGAGTCTGAGCATTGACCACTGTCGCCATATGTCCCCACTGTCATATAGAGGCACCTTACATCAGGAAACAATTGATGGAGATTATCAGAAAATAATAATGTAGAATTCTGGACCACATTTTCAAACCTGGCAAGTCTACAGCTTTTTGAATGCCAGTATTTTAGTACGGAAAATTTTGTTTTATTTGATAGAAGAATTTTTCTAATTCAAAAGGACATACTCTATAAAAATTACAGGTATCCAAAAAGCCAGAGTCTTAGGAACTCTTCACTTTAGGTCGCGATCCAGATAGATCTTTTGCTGTTAGCGAGACAAGATTGACCAATCAGTTGCCTGCATTTTGCCGATTTGAAGTAAACAGATAGTGTGTTCAAGAAGCACGCGCGCTACGCGCGCGAGCTCAGGAGGCAGGAACATGGAGTGGGTCTATATCATGGATGGAATAACACGTAGTGTGTTCAGGAACAGATCATGGATTTGATTAATTAAGGTGCTAATTATAAAGATATTTTGTTACAAAAGGAATGTGTGCTAGATGGCCGAATGGATAAGGCAGTGAACTCGAGACTAGGGGTTCTGGGTTTGAATCCTTCCAGTCCCACATCGTGTCACAATTTTTTTTTTTTGTTTTGTTTATTGGTTGTTTTATATTTTTCATAATGAATAAGATACTTTTGATGAAGATATATTTTTTATTTTTATTATACAGAGGCACGTGTATTTTTATTATAATAATAAAATACTTATTTAAATGTGAGAAAATGAGGTATTTCGAGTTGAAATTTTTACATCTGAATGCCTTTTAAATGTTCAAAGTTTCGTTTCTAAGTGATTATATATGTATATGTATAATGATATAAACATTAAGCAAATCCAAATGAAAAAATAATATATATTGTTCAAAAATATCCTTTTGCACGTAGGATAAGTCCTTGATTTTCTTTTTTTTTTTAATACTTTACGAGTGAATTTTTATCTAGACTAGGCTGGAAATCATATTTTACTTTGAACATTATAAAAATAAAATGTAATAGTTGTAGATTATTTTAACTAAAAATATCTGTACATACATTTTTTAAAGAGATAAAATATATAGGTCTGCTGTCTAGTTTTATAGTGAATAAAGTATGATTAGAATGTTTATAAATTTTCTACTGAAAGTATAAGTAAGTATTTTGCTTATACTAACAGAATTTTGATTGCCATTTATTTCTCATATTTTATGATGTATTTTGGTCTGTTATCCACACGGTATTAAAATATGCAATCTTAAAATAAGAAATATATATATTAAAACCTTCTCTGAAAAACTGTCTAACTAACAATGCAAATTCCATTGAAATCCATCCAGTATAGTAGATTACAAACAAATCTCATATGTTGATATCACAATCTTGGTTTACTAATAGCATTCTATTTATCACAGAAGTTATAAATCAACTGATAAATCATTTTTAAATAAATAAAAAGAAAATTGTTAAAAAGTTAAAATTTTTAGATCACCAGTTGAATTCTTAAATTGTATCAATCAACCTACCAAACAAAGCACAACCAATAACACATAAGCAGAAAACGCACAATCACGTGATCAAATCGCCCACACAATTTTTTTTGAGCAGCTTGAGCGGAGTTTGTGTGCGGTTGGTTAACTAATTTTAAATGCTAAATGGGCTAAAGTAGATAAAGAAGGTCACGTGATGTTTTTCCCGACTATTTTAGATTTTATCTGAGTGAACATAGGCATGTATTCCTATTACGAAAACCATGTTTTGGAAGGATAAAGAAATATAGTCGTTGGTTTTACCTTTTTTGATCCATAAAAATAATGAAATAATTGAATTATGTTAAAATTCCTTTCTTCGATAAGACCTACTCCATGGCATAAACTTCTGAGCGCGCGCGCTGCGCGAAGTGCACTTCTGAACACACTCAGAGAAATGTTCTCAAAAATGCAGGCTTCTGATAGGTCGGTCTCATTTCGCTAACAGCGAAAAATCTACCTGGATTTGGCCAACATACATGAAGAGTCAATACAAATTTTAATACATTGTCTTCATTTTGCTTCTTGACAACGGAGTCCTACAAAAAATAATGGAGGATATTCCATCTCCGTTTTGATCACGTGGTCAAGGTAAAAACTTCTAGCGTAAAGAAGGGAAGGCTCCTTAGACGTGCAATGTAAATTCCCGCTAGCCAATGAAACAGTTCATGAGGCAAAGCAGTAGTATCTTCCCTTCTTATAAGTTAGAAGTTCCATGTGTAATTGGATGATATTCCAAATATGGGTTCGAGGCTGAAAAAGGTCACGTGATACCGGTAATTTACCCAAGCAACTTCTAACTGATAAGAAGGGAAGATACTACTGCTTTGCCTCATAAACTGCTTCATTGGCTAGCAGAGATTTACATTAAACGTCTACAGAGCCTTCCCTTCTTTACGCTAGACGTTTTTGCCTTGACCACGTGATCAAAACGGAGATGGAATATCCTCCATTACCGGTATCACGTGACTTCTTTCATCCTCGAACCCATATTTGGAATATCCCTATTCTTGAATGTAGGTGGGCTCACCGTGGCTGAGTGGTCAAGGCATTACACCGCTAATCGGTTGCGAGTATCCCGCTGGCTCAGTTGCACACACTTTGTGAAGCTCCCTGCTGTGTTTCTTTATGTTGTAAATTTCCTTGTGTGTGCTATCTCGTCCGCATATATTGACGATGATTTATAAGCGGGCACTTGACGCCAAGCGCACAGGTCAGATGTATGTTAATAAAATGTCAAATGAATGTAGATTGTTGGAATACAATGCACTTGATTAAAAAAAATTCATAAGTATTAAATGCTAATAAAATCAATACTTCGAATGAAATTACAAAAAAATTATTAAAAACTATTTGTTTAATAAATAATTTTTGTAAATTATTATTTCTATGACAAGTTATTTATTCAGCAGATATTGATTGAAATAAGGATAATTATGTATTACGGTATGAATAACTAAAAAGTAGGAAATAAAATAAACTTAAAAAAAAAAAATAGAAACCGACTTCAAAAAAAAAAAAAGCGCTAAAAAGAATTAAATAATTCTTTAAAATTCTCTAATGACGAAACATTATCCAAATAACCACACATCGGATATCATATATCGGCATAAAAGCCTTAAATCTAATATGTAGAATTTAATATCCACCAAACATAGATTTTCTAGAGAATATTTTTTACAAGATATTAATTTACATATTTATGATTTAATTTACGAATATATACATATAAAAAGTAATCAATTACTTTTTGAAGTTGGTGCTAATCTATCTTAAGTATAGTTAAATTGTGAATATATTGTACCTATTACCATGAATAAAGCGATAATGGAAAGTATGATACAAAGTAAAAAAAAAAAAAAAAAAAAATGCTCTATTTCTTCAAAAACTTATTTGTTTAATCCTTATCGATTGCAAATGTTTGGCACCAACTTCAAAAAGTAATTGATTACTTTTTATATGTATATATTCGTAAATTAAATCATAAATATGTAAATTAATCTCTTGTAAAAAATATTCTCAAGAAAATCCATGTTTGGTGGATATTAAATTCTACATATTAAATTTAAGGCTTTTATGCCGATATATGATATCCGATGTGTGGTTATTTGGATAATGTTTCGTCATTAGAGAATTTTAAAGAATTATTTAATTCTTTTTAGCGCTTTTTTTTTTTTAAGTCGGTTAATATTTTTTTTTTTTTTTTTTTTTTTTTTTTGAAAAGTTTATTTTATTTCACAATGCAGTCAATTCGACTGTTTTCGGGCAATATAGGTATATAATATGTTTCAATCTTTCTAGTGTTAAAAATGCGTAACAGTGTTTAAATACACGGCAAATAATTCTTTCCATAGACCATAATGTTAAGGAATATTTTTGCCCCTGAATATGAAATATGTTTGTTATACACTCCATTTTCAACGCCAAACATACCATGTCAAAACTCCGATAATATATGTCAATTACATGTCAATCCGTGTATATATAAGTGAGTTAGAGCACGGGCAGTCACACGGCAGAAAGGAAAACAAAGTCATAAAGCCTTTCCAACTACGTGTTTTCCCGGTTTTCTTCTATCCTTGGTTTTTCAAGCGTAAATACGGGTTAGGTTCCCTTAGAAAGACCCCCACGGAAGACATCCCCCCCCCCCCTTGGGCCTATATCCCTCGGGCTAATAATTGGCCGTCATAAACACACTCACCCTTACCAACTACGTTGGAAGTGTTAAAAACAGGTAAAATGAGTTATAGCTTATTATGAAACTTGAAAAGTATATGGTGTAATTTGCGGTCTCTTGAGCATTGCATAACTGTCGAAAACGTATGTGGGTTATATGATAAAGATATAGTTCGAATGATGTAGAAAAATTCTTAAGTGATTCTTTTTTACTCAGAGATTTTCCAAAATGAGTTTTTTCTTAACTTTATTTTACTATCTTTACTAAAACTATAAAGAAGATTGTTATTTGGAGGTAATTTCTGGAGCTGCCGTACCTATTTCAAAAGTAATGGTGTCAAAAAATTGTAGTCACTGTTCCAAATATAGCATATTTTATGTCCATGCCACCACCCCAAAATAGGTGCAAGCGCAAAAAAAGTTCTAAAAAGGAGATTTATGTGTTACACAAGGCGCTCAATACATGAAATTTGGAATGGTAGGTACGTATAAGATATAAATTATCTGTAACAACATTTCTTTAAAAAATCGATATTTAAAAGGGGGGTGATAATGCACGAAAAGCATTCTAAAAAACGTTCTAAACTGCGATAATTACGCAATCTCAGGGTATAAGGAACCGATTAAAAAAAATTGTGTCAAAATGATGGTGACACTCCATGCTCCATCATAAGCTATATTTTATGCTTATACTACTACTAAAAAGGTGCTGCAGGAACCAAAAAACTTTCTAAAAATGCGATTGATTTTTGTGTTACTGATCGGCCTAGAAACATGAAATTTGGCATGGTAGTTACTTACTAGACATAAAGACTACCTACTTGACTAAAGACATTTATTTAAAAAATAAAAATTTTAAATGGGAGATAATGAACAAAAAGCGTTTTTTTTAATGTTCTAAATGGGTGTTCTACGCAATCTCATGAAGTATCAAACCAATTTCAAAAGTAATGCTTGGAAATTGGTGGTGGCAATCACTTGCTCCAACATAGGCTCTATTTGATGTCGGTGAAGTAGAAAAAACTTTCTAAATTATGATTTTTTTAATACTACAGGATTTAGCAACTTGAAATTTGCATGGTAATTAGTTATAAGATGTAAATGCTCTGTAAGATCAGTTTCTAAAGAAATCGAAATATAAAAGGGATGAAAATGCACGAAAATAGTTCAAGAAACGTTCTAACTTGCGATTTCTAGGCAATCTCATTAAATATAAAATTGATTGCAAAAGTAATGGTTGCAAATTTATGGTAACAGTCCCTAATCTAACATAGGCTACATTTTATGTTGTTGTCACTACCACTTGGGCGTTGTAGGAGCACAAAATGTTTTAAATTGCGTTTTCTATAATATTGACGAGTCCATCATTTTGAAAATTGGCATGGTAATTATTTATAAGATGCAAATGCTCTGTAAGAACCGCCAAAAGAAAATTCCAGATTTAAAAAAAAGAAGTGAGCGAAAAGCGCTTTAAAAACATTCACGATTTTTATGCAATCTTATGAAATACTAAACCGATTTAAAAAATAATGGTTGCAAATTGTAGGTGATAGAACCTGCTCAAACATAAGCTATATTTTATGCCAGTGTCACTTCTACCAGGGAGTTGCAGGAGCAAAAAACGTTCTCAATTGCGATTTCTGTGATACTGAAGGGGACAGAAACTTTAAATATGCCATGGGAGTTACTTATAAAATATAAATGCCTCCTAGGAAATGCCAAAAATAAATTCGAAATTTAAAAGGGGTGAAGAGAAGAGAACGAGCGAAAAGCGTTCTAAAATATCCTAAATTACGATTTCTATGCAATCGTAGGAAATAATCAACCGATTCCAAAGGGGATGGTTGCGAATCAATGATGATAATCTCTGATAATACACAGGCTATATTTTATGTCGGTGCTACTATCACTTGGGATTGGTAGGAACAAAAACCTTTCTAAATCAGCCTTTAAATGTTTTTAATTACGTTTTCTAAGGAATAGGCGGAAATACCAAACTGATTTCAAAATTAATGTTGGCAAATTAATGGTGACAGTCTCAGTTTCAACATAGGCATTGTTTCTTAGTGCCACTACCACTAGAGTGGTGGTAGACTGTTAGAAAAGCAGATTGAAATTTGACATGATGGTTAATTTTAAGATTTAATTGCGTACTAAGAATGGTTTCTAAAAAATTCAGAACTTCAAATGAATACTGAAATTAACGTATGAAATGAGCATAAAAGCATCAAAATAGTTTCTAAATAATCATTTATTTAGAATTAGTTTTAGTTCTTTTTATTAATTTAAGTCCCATTTCTGCCTTATGCAGTGTAATAACGAAGTTTAGTCAAACTGTGGCTTAATAAGTAATTTTTGAATTATTGCTAAATGTATAATTTCTTCTAAAATATCCGACATACAAATATCACTTGCCCTGTTTCAACTATTTCGCTGGTTTTGCTAGTGGTATTATAAAGAAATGTTTTCTAACGACTTTGAAAAATATTTATTACAATGTTGTTTATTGTGAATAAAACTATTAAAACAACACATACTTTGATTAAATTTTTCTGGAAATTAATCAGATTTTATTTTATGATATGTTCAAACAGTGTGAGTGTATGTACGCATTAGGATTGAAAATGTGGAAAAGAAATAAAGTATTCTGAATATAATATTATTCACAAAAAACATAAAACAAATGTGTGAAAAAAAGTCAAATTAATTTAACAGTCACCTTACTTTTTAAACAAAAGCAATCTGTGAAATAAGAACTAAAATTAGTACTTTTATAACCATCAATCAGTTTGGAAACTTCTGATTTAATTATCGACGGAGAAAACCTTAATATAAATTCTGAGGTATTGATGAAAGAGGTAACGTTAATATCTCTCAGATGCTTGAATCCCTCAAAATACAGCTATTACGATATACAAGTTTTATGCTCTCCATGCATTCATAAAGAGTCTAATTTACACATTTTACTATAGAAAAGATTTTACGACCATGAGCCATTAACCTTGTTATTTTAACGTATACAGAATAATCTGAAGATTATGCATTTCACGAAAGATTAAGGAAACCTTTTCTAAGAATATTAAGATATTTCATGTTTTGTTAGATATAAAGCTTTTTAGATATAACTATCTCTGTAAATTTAAGAGAAAGTTTTACAACTGATGGCTTTTTTATCGTTCGTGTTAAGTAACTGTGAAAAATGTATTCATTAGTTTACAGTTTTAATAATTAATTTTCTTAATATGTGCTATTTATTAAATCATTCATGAAAAATATTATTATGTAAAGATATCTTCCGTAATTACTATGGGTCTACAAAAATGATTTACGTAAAAAGTTTTGGACTTAAAGATGTTGCCAACTAGCTTTCTACGTTTATAAAAAGTAGGTATTTTTAAAATATACAGATTGTGCTCTGCGAACAATTTCAAAGGATGTTTTGAGGAATACTTTTAGGATTTCTGGATGTGTAATTAATGAATTCCACTGCCGTTGTTATAGATGTTGTTTAGAAAAGGGTAAAATACACGTTAATGATTGAAACTTGAAAATTGTACTTTATAAATATTACTCAAAAATTAAGACTGTTTAATATTCCGCACACTTATTTGACTTTAGCAGTCATCCTCGCTGGTTAACATGGATCTCACATAAGGTACCGTCTTATAGCTTTCTTCCCATTTCATTTCCACACTGTGACTTATCTCTTATTGTCCTAGGCTGGGAGCTGAAGCAATCCTCAAATGCAGTATGGAAAAATATGAGCAAAAGGATTATCTACCACGCGTTACCGTAGAAACAACCTCTAAAGTTGTGACGGTTAATGAATGCCCTCATAGCATGCATGGTCACAGTGACGTCATTGTGACGTCACTGTAAGTCACTGTGGTCACGTCACATCTGTGACCAAAATGCCACCACTCAGTGATGTCACATTGTGACTGAGATGTGAACTTCTTAGAAAGCTTTAAAAAATTACGAAAATTCTTTAAAACATGTTATTTACTGTAAAATTATATTTTTCTGGCAATTAAGAAAAAATGTGACGTCACTGTTATGTCACTGCTATGTAACGTACGTCACGTCACATATGTGACAAAAAAAACCACTATATTGTAAGTCACAGTGTGACAAAAATATGAACTTCAAAAATCTTTGAAAATGAAGAGAAATATTTTAAGCAGTCACGAGTTATAGCGGCATAAGGAATGAAAATATATTAGTGGATAGCAAATGGTAAATTCTGTCACTAAAGGGGAGAGGGGGGGGGGGGGCATAATAAATAAAGTGCACGATACAAGCATTAATAAACTAAATTTTCAGGCTATATTTTATCCATTTGATATCTAAGACAGTGAATGTATACTTTTTCATGATTTCAATTTTATCTAGCATTTGGATAATATATTTAGAATTAGGAATATTAAATTTATACACTTTACATATTTAGTTTGCTGGGAGGAAATTTCTTTCTTTCTTTCTTTTTTTACCGACCAGGATTATTCGAAACACTTCTGTGGTTTCAAACTAAAAATTTTCTATTACAGTTAAATCTGCACCTTTTAATGAGCACGTAGAAAGAGTCTTCAGAGTTTAGTCATCTATGCATTTCTTGCTTTAGAATATTTTTATAATTTGTATTCAAGTCATAAATTCTACTTCTTTCAGACTTTTTAAATAAAATTAGCATTTTCCGAAAATAAAAGAAATATACAAAATTTGTGCAAAACAAACTTTACTTTAAAAAAAAGAAGAAGAAAAAAAAGGAGGGGGGAGGTCGTTAATACCATTAAATTTATTTTTACACCTTTTAAAAATTTAAACAATGTTTTATCTAATAAACTCTAATTAAGAATATTATTATTATGATTATTTAGAAAAAAGGAACTTTACAATACATTTAACTTGAATTATTTGGTACGGATAAAAAGAAAAGGTTAAATATATAGGACATGTCTTCAAATACAAAATTTTAATTAACGATACTTTCAGAAAATTACTGCGCATTCAAGTTCAATATTTCTTGTATACAAAAACAAATAATCTGTAACAGAACACCTGCTTGAAAATCGTCTGCCCACAGAAAAATAAATATGAGAAGACGCGGGAAATTGTTCACTGTTTTTAGAACATCACCAAGTCTACAACACTTTAAGATAAGGAAATGACCATTTTAGGATACACGGATATTAATGGAACGTATATGTAAGTGTTATTTAATTTAAATATTTTGTTCCTGATTTGTATATTATGAGTTAAATAGTTTTATGTTATATTTGTAAGAGACTGATCTTTATGTCAGAAGCGATATTTTTCAATTCGATAACTGTAAAGAAAAATATCTTAATCTGCCATCGCTTGAAAAAAAAAAAAAAATCTGCGCAGAGACTGATTCAGGCTTAAGTTCATACTGGAATTAATATAAACATTAATTTACTCTTACTTGAGATTGAAAATGTATGGAACGACAATGATTTGGAATTATTTTATCGGCTTCTTACTATTTTTTGATTACTAACACTTATAGTTATTATTATTTTGGGGTTAAATATGATGTTCGATTATCATGAGATTACGAAACTGTTTCAGATTAGAAATTAACATTATACTGGGAAAATATATTTTTACATATTACAGTAGTGAAACATTTGAAAGAATTTTCTTTTAGTGCTAATAATATTTTAAATTATCTTTTTAAATCCTAAATCTTCAAACCAATGTTTTCAGATTTAACATTTTCCAAAATTATGAAATAATAGTAATTCCTTATACCATACGGAAATATTTTTGAGATATTGTTAAATCTAATAGTGCATTTAATTTATTTATTGTATTTTGCTGTTGTTTAATAGTACAATTATAAATACTAATTATTATTTTTAGTGTTTTTCAAATTGGTATATTTATTTTTTTAAATTGTATGTAAGAATTTTTGTGCTTGTGATTTTAATCAAACATTTAATTATAGACATTCTGAATCGGTTATTAAATTTTCTTCTATTGTAAATTCATTTTCTACGTTTATGATACACATAATTATTGGCACTAAAAAGTAAAATATGATATTTAAGCATTGAAATAAAGTGTTTTTCATGCCTGATAGGAAGTTATAGATTAAACTGCTTTAGTATATATTTTTTAAAAGTTCATATAATACAGGATACATAAGGACATAAGTTGAAAAGTGCTTATGACTTAGGTTTGTCTCTGCGTCTAGCAGTCTGTCCGCACTCTAACTCCCGAAAATATACTCGGATTGCCCTGAAATTTTTGGATGTTATTGACGTTTACTATAGCACGGTACCTATTTGTAATGAAGTTTGTAGCATGCTTTGTTCATTTACAGGGCCAGCCAAAAGTTTTCCGTTACATTACGGCCTATGGAAAAAAATCGTTTCAAATGATTTTTAATGATTTTACGCACGCTTTCAAACATAATAAAATTTATATGCATTTATGAAGGGCACTAAAATATGCATTCTGTTGACTATGCGATGCACAGAATAGCTATTGTTCATTTACAGGGCTAAAAAAGGAATTCAAATACATAATGATATAGGGGTGGAGGGAATTGTTTGCAGCATACTTTAATTATGTTAATCTATTTCATATA
This sequence comes from Maratus speciosus, assembly GCA_963932465.1. Taxonomy (NCBI): domain Eukaryota; kingdom Metazoa; phylum Arthropoda; class Arachnida; order Araneae; family Salticidae; genus Maratus; species Maratus speciosus. The sequence continues at coordinate 548,574,134 of OZ010791.1, forward strand.
TAATGAAATTGATGTATGTCGCTTAGGTTTACATACTATAAATTATTTCATTTAAAATACGAATAATACGTATATAGCATTTACAGGGACACCCAAAATATTTCAGATACTATATTGTATCCGAAGTACTGTTCATTAGCGATGTTTGCTGGAAATGTATTTTTAATTATGATATGCGCTTTTATGATTCACTATATTTATGCATAGTATCGTGTATATAAATGCTATAATTCCTATACAAGGCTACACAAAAGTATTCGTAAGGATTACTGGGTATGGGCGCAAATTGCTTAAAGGTGGTTTTTAAATGAGTTATGTTTTTTTTTCGCTGAACTGCATTTAATTTACCAATAAATGTTTGTAGAATATGGATAAAATGTTACACAGGGTCACGCAAGGAAATGGATACAAGGCCGTCTATAAATGATAATTTCTGGAAATGTGATTTCAGCAGTTTTAAGAGTGTCTTAGTTTGAATTAAATTTTAACTAAATAGTAGCGTGTAATAAAGATTCTAGGTAAACTACAGGGTTGTACAAAAGTATTCAAGTATCTTTCCTTACATTAGTATAAATGGCTGAAAAAGAATTTCAACCTGTTAGGCGTTTTCTTGCTAAACTAAATTTTCCCATTATATAGTATATATACACTTAAAAAATGGGTACTCAAAATTGAGTAAGAAGTACCCAATTTTAAATGCGTCACATACTCAAAATAGCTCCGATCCAAATGTACTCAAAGTTGAGAAACACATGTATTCATTTTTTATTCCATGGTTGTGATGAAATATGAATCGTTATGCACTCCCCCCCCCCCCCAAAAAAAAAAACAACCTAAAATTTAAAGTAAAAATGTACTGACATTTATTTCCCGTTCAAAGTTCTTAACAAGAAATGTTCAATTGATTATTTATTAAGAAAAACAGCAAAATTCTTAGCAAGATACTCAAATCGAATATTTTTATGACAAGAGCATTATTGCCAAGTACTTTTAAATTATTTTTAAAATGTTGTGCATAATTTAATATTTACATTAATAAACATCATTTATGCCGCTATGCCGCTATAAATGAAATGAACCATTACAGGGTACAAAACTATTCGTTTGTTTGGGTTTTATAACATGTGATGTTTCAAAATAGAGAAAGCATAGGTTCATTTTTGATCCAAAAATATTCAATTCGATATGAGTACGTCGGATTACTCATTTTTGAGTACTTCATTTTTTTTTTCAGTGTATCAACCTACAGATCAAATACAGGGCTGTTCAAAAGAATTGGAAAACATATTTGGCTATGGACGATAACTGTTGAAATCAGTTTTTCAAATGTTTTATGCGTTTTCTGAAATGTTTACTTAGTTATCTTATTTACGTCATTTCCCTAAATTACGATGTCTTGTTAAAGCATTCAGAAAGTGTTGGAAAGTATTTTATAATATATGCTTAACGCATGATTTTTCTTAATCGTTTTTTTTTTCTATTTCCTAGATCAGTCTTTTCCTATAAAACATACCAAATCTATTTAGCTCATATTCACAAAATACAATATACACGGGAATAAAAAATTTAAATAAATATCGCTTATCATGCCGCTCTATAAATAATAGTTGTATTAATATCCGTTAGTCTCCATGTTCATATTTAATAAAGCAATGACAAATAACAACAAATTAAAAAAACTTACACATTCTAAATATCAAGCTTGAACTCAATATCAAGCATAGAACTTAATAAAAAAATATGGTAGTTGATAAGCATTATTTTTTAAGTGGAAAAATTTAAAATGTTTTAGAAGAATAGGACTCCAAAATAGCGATATTTTGCTAAAAAGTACGGTAAAAAGATAAGATTTTATATTTACAGCAAAAGTTTATTTTAAAATTCATCGCTGTATTAATACTTAGAAATTTTTCCAGAGAGAATCATTCGCCTTATATACAATATTTCAAATGAAAATCAAATATCAAATTAATTGCTTAAAAGGCGCAAAGGAGTGAAAAAGATTCCATGCCGGGACTCGAACCCGGGCCATCAGTATAGCACACTGACATTCTACCGACTAAACCACATGGAACGACGCCCAGCCTGTAAAATTTCTCACTATTACATGTTGGCAAGGCTACAAACGCAGCACAAGATGGAATATTTATCGTGAGCCACCGACATGGGGTAAACACGAAACTTAATTAAATCCAGCATCGATTGAAACTATATTAATAATTGGAAATTTTTCCAGGGAGAAACATTCGCCTTGCATACAACATTTCAAATTAAAATTGACTTTTAAGCAATTAATTTGAAATTTGATTTTCATTTGAAATATTGTATGCAAAGCGAATGGTTCTCGCTGGAAAAATTTCCAAGTATTAATATAATTTCAATCGATGCTGGATTTAATTAAGTTTCGTTTTTGCATCATGTTGGTGGCTCACGCTAAATATTCCATCTTGTGCTGGGTTTGTAGCCTTGCCAACATGTAATAGTGAGAAATTTTTCAGCCTGGGTATCGTTCCATGTGATTTAGTCGGTAGAATGTCAGTGCACTGTACTGATGGCCCGGGTTCGAGTCCCAGCATGGAATCATTTACACTATTTGCGTCTTTTAAGCAATTAATTTGAAATTTGATTTTCATTTGAAATCACAGTGTTTATGACAAGTTCGTCACAAATGACACATATTTCACAAATTGGTCACAGTGTGACTTCAAAGCATTGTCGCTTTCGTCACAGGTTCGTCACAAAGTTAATGCCAAAATAGTCACAAATGACACACTTTTCACAAATTTGTCACATCGTGACTTCACAGAGTGGTCACAATGTGACGTCACAAACGACCTCTAAAACGGCCATAACGACCTCGCATTCTAGTCACTATGACGTCACATCGACGTCACGTGACGTCACATCGACGGTCACAAAGTCACAGTGTGACTTCACAACGACGTCGCCGTGACGTCACCATGCCTTACGGGTGGCAAATGCCTCTCTTTCGGAAAAAGACTATAAGATGAGATAATAGTGTAAATCAACAATGAAATTTATTGACATTTCATAATAAAATTTGTTGAAAGACATTGAATACTGTATTATTTTTAAGGTTGAGAAAATACAGGTAGAAAAAACTTTTTTTAAGTTTTAAAAAGAAGCTGTTTAAAGTTAAAAGTTGTTAAAGGTATTTTATATCTAACCATTCGAAAGCTTCAGTTAAGAAGTTATTTATTGTTACCATTTTGTTTACAAAAGAAACTTTCAATTTTGAATTACAATTCTTCAAATGATTGAAATAATGATTTGTGAGGTAATACAAAACTGAAAATAATATTTGCCTACAAATATTTAAGGAATGGCATGGAAAGTTTGTTATAATTAGAAAAAAAAACAACCTTAAAAGCTCTAAAGGTGAATCCGCCTCCCTAAATGTTACAAGGTAAATATTTTTGTTGCTAAGAAATTAGTTTTTAAACTTTTTTAACACCAATAATCATTTTAAGTATTTCTAAATCGAATGATAGTACGTCTTTAGTAGGGGTACAATTATAATTAAATCTAAGTATTATTTAGATATTATGCATGGCTTTAAAATTCCAAAGATACAATAATCTGCCTCCATGAATGTTAAAAGGCTAACAGTTCTGTTGCTTTGATTGTTGCTGTTCAACTTTTTAATGCCCATAATCATTTTAAAAATAAATTTGAATGATAGCGCGTTTATAGTTGAACACAATTATAATAATACCTATATGTTATTACGATATTATATATCATGTAATTCAGTTAATGCATATCACATTAAATCACGATACAGAATTTCGCATATATTTGTAAATCTTTGAGTTCTAATTGAAACGTTATAGAATGTCCTAGGGAGTTTTCGGATACAATTAATATAATGTTACTAATTTGATTCCCTATTATGAATATATTTAGCGTCAAGATCTATAAATTGTTCAGAGATATTTAACGTAAATGCAAACTGTTCCACAAATTTTTATCTCATTTTTGAAATTCAAACAATGCAAATAAGCGGATTATGTCTAGACTTAGTTAAGTATATAATTTCCAAATGTAATTCATTTATATTTCCTAAATGGTAAACAAATCCCATCATTTACTTTATCAAATTATATATTCAATTTCATTTTTCTAATATAACATGAAATCTTCAGAATTGTCTTATAACTATTATTTAAAGATAATCAAAAAAAAAATAATTTTAAATGACACTCTGGGATAAATATTTACCTGTGACTAAATCAAAACAATAGTTTGGCAGTATTGTTTTGACATGTTGCCTTTGCCATATCTCAGCTTGTAGTCAATTCTCCATCCTGAAATTTCCTGTGCATAACACTACTATACAGTACTGTCAGAAACCAGAACTTCAGATTTAAATCTCGTACCCCACCAGAGATATCAAAGCCTCAAAAGTGCGATTTTTTACATTTTTTAAAAATTTGGGAATTTTTTTAGCGAAGACAAAGCAAGTCCCAGATCTGGGACTTGGCGTGTGAGTACAAGTACTTTGCGCCTATTGGTAAAAGAAAAAAAAAAAACTTATGTCATGTTAACAGTTTTCCTTGCTAGAAAAATTTCCTCTTATAAATGGACAAATTTTGGAAAAAAAAATGAAATTTTATGCGCAAATTTTACCAATACGCATTTAGTTTCGAAAACTCCTCTATTACCAGACTTTTAACCTAATGTATTCTGCATATTTTTTTTTTTTTATTAGCACTTGAATTGGAGAAATAAACGATGAGTTATTTACAATTCCGTAAACCCTTCATGTGAAAAAACTGCTGCAGACAATGAAACAAAGATAGCCGCCATGCATAAACAAAAATAAATAAAATTAAAATAATAGTCATTTTGAATTTCCATCATATTACGGTTGCTGTACACAAAATTTCAATTTTTTTTTAAAAAATGGTCAAGCAACGAATAAAGGATTTTCTGGACCACTTGAAATGGATTGGCCCTTGCACATAATTAATTTTATGAAATTTTCTTTCAATTATAGTGTAGTATCATATAAAATATACTCCCCTAAAAAGATTCTCATACTTTTCACCCGCAACAGGCAAATCTGATGGACAAATTAACTAAATGCGTTTTATGAATAAATGAATGAAATTTACAGAAACTATTGTATGACGGATAAATTATTTTTATCTTGAAGAATCGAAAAACTTTTTTTTATACTTACTGTAAAAGGTGTACATATTAAATTAAAATCGGCTCCTTCCTCAAAAGAACCTTTTGTAATTCGTCGTGTTCTTGAAAATCAGCTGAATTAAAATATTTTGACTCCGTTACTTAAAAGATCCAATGACTTTATAAGAAAAGAGGAAACACTGCTCGATTGTTTCTATCGTGCATAACAATTCATGCCAATTTTACCTACTTACGAATTAAAATGTCTTCGTGAATATGAAGAGCATAGCCACAGTGTCAGCAGAGTTTATAAAGAAAAATGGATAGAATCACTGACGTTATTTTCATGTAAAAAACGATTAGTACTCGTAGACAATAGAAGACATAAAATTTGCAAACATTAAACTAACATTGATTGACTTAAAAGAAAATATTTTTTTCACATCAGATCATTAAAAAAGTAATAATAAACAGAGATTCCATTTAAAACTAGTATGTTGTGGCCATCACAAAACTTTCTTCTATATAAATCACGTCAATTAAATCATTTAAATAGTACAAGAAATTACAAGAATTTAGCACCAATTCATATCAAAGTATATCTGAATTTGAAGTTTGATGAAAATTCGTGCATTAGTTCTTGAGATAGAGCTACAGCGGGAATTCTGAAAAATGTAGCATAGCAGCACCACCTGTTGAGCGATTTACACTAAAAATAAACAGCACTAAATGATATCAAGGTATACCTGAATCTGAAGTTTGTTGAAAATCTAAGCGTTAGTTCTTGAGATAAAGCTATTGCGGAAATCGCAAAAAATACAGCATAGCAGCGCCACCTGTTGAGCGATTTACACCAAAAATTAAACAGCACTAATTTACACGTCAATTCATGTCAAGGACTAACTAAATCTGAAGTTTGATGAAAATCCGTGCAATAGTTCTTGAGATACAGCTCTTGCGAAAATCGTGAAAATGCAGCACAGCAGCGCCGCCTGTTGGGCGATTTACACCAAAAATTAAACAGCACTAATTTATATCAATGACTAACGAAATCTGAAGTTTGATGAAAATTCGTGCATTTTTTCTTGAGGTAGAGCTATTGCGATAATCATGAATAATGCAGCATAGCAGCGCCACCTGTTGGGCGATTTTCAGAAAAAAGTAATCAGCACCAAACTATATCCTGGACTAACTGAATCTGAAGTTTTATGAAAATCCGTGCAGTAGTTCTTGAGATATAGCTATTGCAGAAATCGTGAAAAATGCCGCATAGCAGCGCCACCTGTTGGGCGATTTTCACCAAAAACTAATCAGGTCTAGTTTATATCATGGTATAACTAAATAATATTTTTTTGTGAAATTCTGTGCATTAGTTCTTGAGATAGAGCGCCCACAAAATTATTGTCACATACAGACTCACAGACAGAGTGACAGAGTGACAGAGTGACAGAGTGACGGAGTGACAGACAGACTCACAGACAGACATTTTCTAAAAACCATCAAATCGTGTTCTGGGTATTCTAAAACGTGTAAATCCGTCGAAAACCGGGAGTCGAAAATTTTCACGAATCCAATACTTTCTTCTTGTAAAGATAGAAGAAAGTAAAAATATTCTAATGACGCCATATCAACATGACGTAGATCGCCATCAATGCCGCACATAAATCTGCAAATATCAGATATTTTCTTATAAAATAGCGTTGTAATACTACTAAAAAAACGACTTCGGTTTCTTGTTCGTTCTGATTAAAATAGCATTCAAATGTCTTGAAATTAAATATGTCTTGAAATTAAATGAAATTAAATAAGTATTTTTAAAAAGTGGGGGGGGGGGGGGGATTTATAATTTTTATACAAGAATAAATACCAAAATAATACGAAAATGTTCAATTTCAGAAAGAATGACCTCGTGTCCGCAGGGTGGTATAAAATATTGTGCTCTAGTCCGTGTCGGGACTAGGTTTGGTCCCGAGATAGTAATTTCAGCTTTTCACTTTCTCATTACTAATACATAAAATCTCATCCCTAATACATACCTGTTAATCTTCTGGTTCTTTTAATATCAAATAAACTTAGTTCTTTGAACAAGGAATAAATTTAATCAAATGTGTTTTTTTATTTCTATATAGTAGTCTTTTGATTTTTTCCCGTTAATTTGAATTTCTGATTTAATTATGCTTATTTGAAACATATGATTGATGCTGTGGTTTGAGTATTCTACACACATGAATGTGACACTTGCACGGATCGTAAATAAATTTTGTACAAACTGATATTTTCCGTTTAATAATTATGTGTTGAGGGATTACTATATCTGAACTATAAAATAATAGTCTTTTATCTTGAATATATCATCTTTTAGATCAATTGACTAAATTTCATAATTCAGTTTTCAGTGTATATAATATTTATAATTAACACCAAGAAACGGAACTGTTGTTCCCTTATTGAAGTTACATCTAAAAGGGATTTTTTATCGGTAATCATAACAGGCGCATAATCTGAAATATATACACTATTGTTTTCATTGGTAAATTGTACTATCGATTTGCGAGCATACTCACTCAATACCTCGATAAAATCTACGATAAATTTTTGAATTATTTAATGACATTCATTGAACTGCAAGATAAATATTATTACAAATATTCATAGAATTTTGAAACTTGTATTTCATTATTAGTGTGAATGTTATAATTAATTTTCTAACATGCTCGTATTCCATAACGCTCTACAAAAAATATTTAACTAGCTATACAGCGAGTTATAAAATGATTATTTAATTTAATATATGATAGAATTGTGTTAAGAAAATAGAAAAGGTATTTAATTTAATAAAGTTTAATTTGAAAATTTCCAATATATTAAACGTTTAAAAGTCAGATTCTTCCCAAGTTTAATACACTGTGACAATTATTTTTTTTCTGAAATAGCGCTAAAATTATTATGTTTAATAAATAAATGCTTTATGATAGAAACTTTGAAATAATATTTAATGTTATTAACATTCCATATTATATTAGAATATAAAAATAAATAGTATTATTTTCTGATTAGAAGCGTGGAAAATAGATGTACAAAATGTGTATATTATTAGTAACAAAATATGAACAAAATATGTTACATTTTCATACAATGGATACATCTATTTTGCAAAGTATTCTATTTAAATTAAAAGAAATTTTTTCAAAGAAAAATATAAATATTTACTTTGTAAATTTTTAGGAACAATGTGTGATTTCTCGTGCAATTCCGGCAATATGAAAGTTTAACATATGATGCATTGTTAAAATATGTAAATCTAATTCCTCTAAATGCGTAAATCCATAAAAGAACTGTTTTCATATTATGCGTTTATTTTACCTTCTGTATATTCGTAACGACTTCATTTACATATTTTTTTGGAATAATAGATTATGCTTGCATGCTTTATTTTACCTACAATTTAAATTAATATTATTTTAAATAAAACATACCAATTTAGAAACTAGTATGTTGTGGCCATCACAAAACTTTCTTCTATCTCATACATGTCAATACTTCAAAATTCACTATCTCAGTGCCAAATTACATGGCAATCTGTGTTCATCATGTGAATTCTAAAAATATGAAATTCAGTGCATTAGTTCTCGAGGTATGACTGTAAGTGAAATCGTGTAAATCCAGCAAAATGCAGCATAGCAACGCCACCTATTGGGTTATTTACACCAGAACCTAATTATCACCAACTTATGTCAACGTCTCACTGAATATGAAGTTTGAGGAAAATTCGTGCATTAGTTCTTGAGGTAGAGGTATTGCGCAAATCATGACAAATGCAGCATAGAAGCGCAACCTGTTGAGCAATTTGCAACAACACATAATCAGCAGCAATATTAATCAAGTTATACTTAAATCTGAAGTTTGATGAAAATTCGTGCATTATATTCAAAGCTGGAGTAGCACAGTTGAAGTTTATTCCAACAGAGCGAAAAATGTCCAGACCAGGGATCGAACCTGGATACTTGGCGTGCCGTGCCAATGCCTTACCTGTTAGGCTATCCGGACCGATACCTGGCTGACATAATTCACTCTTATTAGTTGGACTTGGCTGCGAACTGCAGCGCTATTTCATTCATCCGAGCTATAAAAAGTTGGAAAAAATATTCGTTCCCTTCATTATGATTCGTGCATTAGTTTTTGAGATAGCGCTATTGAGGAAATAGTTCAACATGCAGCACAGCAGTTCCACCTATTAGGCGATTTACACCAACACGTAGTAAGCATCATTTCATATGAAGGACTAACTAAATCCGAAGTTTGGTGAAAATGTGCACATTAGTTCTTGAGATAGAGCTACAGCGAAAATAGTGTAAATCCTGCAAAATGCAGCATAGCAGCGCCACCTGTTGGGCGATTTACACCAAAACATAAACAGCATCCATTCATGTCAAGGACTAACGGAATCTGAAGTTTTATAAAAATCCGTGCATTAGTTTTTGAGATAGAGCTTTTGCGGAAATCCGGCAAAATGCTACATAGAAGTGCAACTTGCAGGGCGATTTACACCAAAAACTAATCAGCACCAATCTATATCAAGGATTACCTGAATATAAATTTTTATTAAATTCCGTGCAGTAGTTCTTGAGATAGAGCGCCCACAAAATTTGTGTCACATACATACAGACAGACGGACAGACAGACAGACTCACAGACAGACATTTTGTAAAAGTATATTTTTGGAATCTCTGACCCATAAAACGTGTAAATCCTTCGAAAACTGGAATTCGAAAATTTAAATGAAACCAATACTTTCTTCTTGTAAAGATAGAAGAAAGTAAAAAAATGAGTTATGAGAAATGTTATTCGGGCTGTTTCAAATTTTATAACTGCATGAAATTAAATAAGAAAATCCTGGAATATGTAGGAGGATAGTACATTTGTTATGGGTTTTTTTTTTCCTTCGGTATCAAATAGCTGAAGGAGGTGGTGTTTATTGTGCATTTAGATTATCAGCCTTTATATTAAGTTCAATAATAAAAAATATATTGATTTTTTTCAATATATTTAAATATATAAAATATATTGATAGTCTCTTAAAATGCGATCTAATCGCGAGTCACTGAATAAAATCATATATTAAAATATATGGGTGAAAATATCATTAAGAATGTTTTTAGATCAACATAAATAATAATATAAAGGAATAAGGGGCATTTTTATAAAGGACGTTTTTTGTCTTTTAATGTCTTTAAGTAACTATATATTTATTTTTTTATGTACAGGGTGACACATAAATACCGTGACGTGATGAAAATGTCAATTTATTTTAATGTTTTTATCGTTTTTGAGATAGACTATAGATTTATTCGTGTCCCTCGTGCTTTTTACTTTCTTCTATCTTTACAAGAAGAAAGTATTCGTTTCATGAAAATTTTCGAATTCCAGTTTTCGACGGATTTACACGTTTTATGGGTCAGAGATTCTAAAAAAACATGATTTTACAAAATGTCTGTCAGTCAGCCTGTCTGTCTGTCTGTATGTGACACAAATTTTGTGGGCGCTCTATCTCAAGAACTAATGCACGGAATTTAATAAAAAAAATATATTCAGGTAGTCCTTGACATGAATGGATGCTGTTTCCGTTTTAGTGTAAATCGCCCAAAAGGTGGCGCTGCTATGCTGCATTTTGCAGGATTTACACTATTATCGCTGTAGCTCTATCTCAAGAACTAATGCACACATTTTCATCAAATTTCGGATTTATTTAGTCCTTCATATGAAACGATGCTGACTACGTGTTGGTGTAAATCGCGGAATAGGTGGCGCTGCTGTGCTGCATTTTGAACTATTTCCTCAATAGCTCTATCTTAAGAACTAATGCACGAATTTTCATCAAACTTCAGATTTAAGTATAACTTGATTAATATTGCTGCTGATTTTGTGTTGTTGCAAATCGCTCAACAGGTGGCGCTTTTATGCTGCACTTGTCATGATTTGCGCAATACATCTATCTCAAGGACTAATGCACGAATTTTCCTCAAACTTCATATTCAGTTAGACGTTGACATAAGTTGGTGATAATTAGGTTCTGGTGTAAATAACCCAATAGGTGGCGTTGCTATGCTGCATTTTGCTGGATTTACACGATTTCACTTACAATCATACCTCGAGAACTAATTCACGGAATTTCATATTTTCAGAATTCTCATGATAAACACAGATTGCCATTTAATTTGGCACTGAGAAAGTGAATTTTTAAGTAATGAGATTAAGTGTATGAGATAGAAGAAAGTTTTGTGATGGCCACAACATACTAGTTTGTTGTGTAATTGCTATTTTAGCTGATATTAATTCTGTGTTTCGAAGGAAAACATATTGTGTAAAGAAGACTGGCAAGCCATCGTCACCCACCACAAGCAGGGAATGCCTACTCTTGTGATCGCCATGGCTCTCAAATTGCACCGGGACAAGTCCATCGCGTCGTCAAATGTTTTAAAGAGACTGGGAGGCTCGAACATGTCAACGAAGTAAAAGACCGCGAACAACAATGATCTCAGTGCCCTGAGACATTGTCAAAAAGAAGATCCAGCGAAATCAACGAAGAAGCGTCCGAAAATGGGTCAATGAGCACAACATCAACCGCGAATCGATGCAAAGACTTGTCAAAGACGATCTGCAGCTTGTCCATTACAAACTGGCAGAAGGAAACCATCTCACGGACTAAAATGAAGGCGTCAAGGCTACAAAAGTGAAAAATAGATGAAGACCCTGTACCTCGGTGATGTCCTTGAACCGGATTCTCTTTTCCAATGAAAAGAATGTTATCGTCCAACCTTTTCGGAACTCGCAGACCCAACGCGAATTGCTACTCAAAGGATCTCCGCGCATCGTGAAGGTGGAAAAGGTTTTTTTCACGAAGTCTGTGGTGGTTTGGGTGGGTGTTTCTGGATTAGGAAAGACAAAACTCATCTTCCTTTCAAAAAAAGTCCAGATCAACGCAGAAACAAATCAGGAGCTAACTTCGGAAGGCGCGTGATCGTCTGGGCTGAAAATAAAGTGAACAACATTGACTGGAGGTTTCAGCAGGATTGGCCCCTTACCCACGAAGTGGAGAAGACGCTGGAGGCGGTGCCAGACTAATCTCTCGTGATTTAGGCCGAAAAACGTTTTGCTCTAAATCTTGAACCCTATGGACTTCGCTGTTCAGGGACCTGTAGCAAAATCCCTGAACAATCAAGCACAAGCCCCTGGATTCTCTGAAACGTGCTCCGGAAAAAGCCTGGGCCGAAATCACGCGCCAGAACCAGTCGCGGTCATCTTGGAAAAATTTACAGGAGCATGTAGACGCCTGCATAGCCTCTTGAGAAAGCCATTTCTATTGATCTTTTTTGTTTCTTCTACAGGATTTTCTCATCTTTCAAATGGTGAATAAAACTAGTTGTTTTGTTCGTTCAGTGAAAAATTATGGTCCTATGCGCCACAGTATTTATTTGTCACCCCGTAGTATATGATGCCTACAACAAATGGATAATACATATTACACATTTTTTAAATATATTTAATAGAGCAATAATTTACAAAATATTTTTTTTTGTAAAATATCTTTTATCATTAAAATGTGTGTTATACAACGACTACAATCATTGAATGAATATTTAAAAAAAATGAATTGTAAAATGCAATAACGATCATTATTACATTTCCATAACAAAATTATATTTCATAAATAAAAATACAATTTTGAAAATAAGTTAAAAAATGTATTTAAATGTGCTAAAAGAATATTACTGCTGTGCTATATTCTCTCGAGTTTAACTTTTTTGTAATCTAAGAATGGATAAGTTATCTAAGATTGGGGTAGTAAGAGTTCCTGCAGGAATTCGGTGTTTAAAAAATGTATTATTTACAGGTATAAATCATAGACGTTTCTAACGCCTTTTATTCTCTTGAAACAAAATAAAGATAGAAATAGAAATAGCATTTTTGAAACATAAAATTTATTTTAAAAAACTACTTTTTTCATTTCAAAAATTATACATTTGATGCGTATTTCCTTAATATAGCTTCTTCTTCTTATTTTTGGTCTTGTTGGGGTGAGTAAGCTTCGCATAACATAAAGCATTTGAATACTGTTCCGTGCCGGAAATATAACCAGCTCCCCCTAGCGAGCAGTCTGTAAAAAAGTTTGTCATTAAGCTGTTGATCCGCAAAGCATCAACACGTTTCAAAACATCCCATCCAAACTACGCGATGGATATTAATTATACTTTACAATAAATTCAAATTAGTCAAGTTTTATGTTTTGTGTAAGTGTGTTGTGCAGTGTTTACCTGTCAATAAAATCAATTAAAAAGAAATTAAACGTCTACAGTCCACCATACGAACAAATACGCTCTCTGAAAATTTTCTGAGAGTCTTTGTACATAGTCCAGTTCGTGTATAATAATAACTGTTCTTTTTTTTCAATATTATTGCAAATATATGCGAATAAAATTAATATTTACAATGTAGTATAATCTTATTATATGTACTAACACAAAAAATATATTCCTGGTTCAGATACGTAAAGACAAAAACTTACGCATGATAAAAGCGATTCAGGATATTTCAGGAAGTTATTCATAATAAAACTTATTTCTGTCTATCCAAAAAATTGGATAATATTAAGTAAATTTACACAAAGGATAAGAATGTGGAAATACAGCGAATTTTATAATAAGTAACACTTTCAAGGGCGGTGGCTAGAGGGTCTAGCCACCTAATTTGAATTCCAAAACTGACTACTGGCACCAAGAATATTTTGATAAAATGTTGCTTTTGTAGTTAAAGTGCAAAATAGCGTCTTGTTATTTAGTAAGAAATTCGTTTGAATATTCTGGTGTCAGTCAATTATTTCATCATTTTACAAACAGAATTCCTCTGCCCCTGAAAGGGTTAACTATTCAGCTGGTGACTTTTTGTCTGCTCAGCGTGCTGTAATCTAATTACTTGAGAAAAATGTCATATAGTGCGTTGTTTTATAAACTCGAAACCAATAACTTTCAACACTTTTTCAAAATGGAAATTTTTGTCTCATTCTATCGCGGCATTACTGTCATCAAAGAAAGCGAAAATTCGTTACTGGTGTGCAAACGTTGCTCCCCCCAAATTTGCCCTCCGGGGCACGTTTCTAAATTTTGCGGATATCATTCAAGCCAAACGGGGGGCAAATTTGGGGAGAAAGGCTCTGGAGTGCATAACATGAATAAGTGGTCACAGGCCTTTTCAACAATATGTCACATGTGGGGGTCGGTAAATATTTGAAAAATAACACCCTTTGGGTCTACTACCGCGCCTCCTGGAATACATCCCCCCCTCTCTTTGAAATACCGTTTGCAGAAGTGTGTTACTGAGCACGGTGACTATATAAAAAATTACTAATACATTGTAGCAATTTCATGAATTTCAATCAATTATTTCTATTTGAGGGCAAAAACTTATTGATACACCATCGTATAATTAAACTTTTCTAAATAAGTAGTTTAAAAACTTTCTTATTATAAATTTTAAAAACAATGTTACCTATTATGCTTATAAATATCATATTTACTATTTTAAATAAGCTGAAAATATTTGTATACATTTAGTAATGAATGTTTCAATTTACTAAATTATACTAAAGCGAAACATAAAAAAAAACTCGATATAGATTTGGACAAAAAAATAATTTCAATTTAATTGCCCCGAAATGAATTACTATTCATTTTGTCATACATAAATGATATAAATGAATTATAAAATATTAGGCTATTAGACTTTCAAACATTAAATTATGTTTAAAAATTTAACTTTTCGTGCATGAAATGTATATAGAGACTTTATTAAAGAAGCGAATGAAACATCCGAAAATTCATTTCGAAGTTGGAAGTGCATCTTAACAGAAAACATAACATGGTTTGAATCTAAAATATATATTTGAATGTTATTATGTGATGCATTATGTTGCTGATTTGGGATTACAAATGCGGCATGCATCGATAAAATTCACGATAAATATTTGAATCATTTGATAAATTCAAAGTACCAAAAGAGGAATGTTATTACGAACATTTAGAACTAAACTTGTCATTTTTAATACCTGTGATGTATTCGCTGTAGGAATGTTATTACGAACATTTAGAACTAAACTTGTCATTTTTAATACCTGTGATGTATTCGCTGTAGGAATGTTATAAATTAAATCCCCTTATATGTTCGCATTACTTAATTATTTCACTGTTACTTATAAGAGTTCTAAAACTAACTTTGTATCAAATTGGAAATGTATTTGTGTTGAACGCTTAAAACTATAAAGTTTTTAATTTTTAGTAAATAAATAAAATAAAAAGTTGTCTTTGGTGATAGACGGAAGAAAAGTAGCTTTCATATTCCTTGATTTAAAAAATCAGCTTATTTTATTGAAACACATGAAGCTAAAACCCTATCATAGACGATTCATTCCCATTTTTTGTCAATATTGAATTTGAATGAGAATTTTTCCAGTTTAGTCAGCTATATTCCGAGCGAGCCCTCCCTAAAGAAGTTTCCTCGCCGTGCACCCGCCGTCAGTGTGCGGTAGCCCAAAAACTTCGCGCAGCCCAGCGAACGCCACGAAGCCCTGCGCCCAAGAGTTAGACATCCGGGAGTACATTTCACCAGCCCGCACCTATGGAGTTAAGGAAATTCAATCATGTCATTCGTTAGTACTCCGTTAGTACCGGTAAGTACCGAGAGATTTTCGTTTGTACCGGTTCCGTTACGCAGTTATGGCCGATTCTTTAGTTACGACGCGCGGGCTGGGGAAACATAGGATTTCCTATAGGAAAAAAATGAAGGTACTCCGATTTCGCTAAAATTTTGTGTGTCGTTAGTACTACGTTAGTACCGGTAAGTACCGAGAGATTTTCGTTTGTACCGCTTCCGTTACGGAGTTATGGCCGATTCTTTAGTTGCGGCGCGCGGGCTGGGGAAACAGGATTTCCTATAGAAAAAAAAATGAAGGTACTCCGATTTCGCTAAAATTTTGTGTGTCGTTAGTACTACGTTAGTACCGGTAAGTACCGAGAGATTTTCGTTTGTACCGGTTCCGTTACGCAGTTATGGCTGATTCTTTAGTTGCGACGCGCGGGCTGGGGAAACATAGGATTTCCTATAGGAAAAAAATGAAGGTACTCCGATTTCGCTAAAATTTTGTGTGTCGTTAGTACTACGTTAGTACCGGTAAGTACCGAGAGATTTTCGTTTGTACCGGTTCCGTTACGCAGTTATGGCCGATTCTTTAGTTGCGACGCGCGGGCTGGGGAAACATAGGATTTCCTATAGGAAAAAAATGAAGGAACTCCGATTTCGCTAAAATTTTGTGTGTCGTTAGTACTACGTTAGTACCGGTAAGTACCGAGAAATTTTCGTTTGTACCGGTTCCGTTACGCAGTTATGGCCGATTCTTTAGTTACGACGCGCGGGCTGGGGAAACAGGATTTCCTATAGGAAAAAAATGAAGTTACTCCGATATCGCTAAAATTTTGTCTGTCGTTAGTACTACGTTAGTACCGGTAAGTACCGAGAGATTTTCGTTTGTACCGGTTCCGTTACGCAGTTATGGCCGATTCTTTAGTTGCAACGCGCGGGCTGGGGAAACATAGGATTTCCTATAGGAAAAAAATGAAGGTACTCCGATTTCGCTAAAATTTTGTGTGTCGTTAGTACTACGTTAGTACCGGTAAGTACCCAGAGATTTTTGTTTGTACATCATCCTTTGCAGAGTCATGGCCGATTCTTTAGTTGCGGCGGACTGGCTGGGGAAACATGGGATATCCCAGGTAAAAAAATCAGAGAAAAACCTTTAAAAATTTTGAGATTTTGCTGCTATTTTGAAGGTTTCAACGGGTATCTTTAAGGCAAATGAAAACTAAAGGTTATCTTAAGAGAAGTATACCTCTATTTAAAAGATTTCATACAGGTTTATTTCTGTAAGTTATCATCTCCAAATTACCTTCAATGACTTAGGAGATTTTCGTGATATCACATGAGGTATGTTGAAGGAAAATGAAAATTGTTTCTTTACCAGGTAACATGAAAGTTTTACTTAAAGGTTTTATTATTGCACATTATGGTATCTAAGATTTTGATATGCCCGGATTTCCTCATTAATATTTTAATTTATTTCGAAATTAATATATTAGATAATTCCCGGAAATCTAACGTCTTCCACCGGTTCAGTCAAAAATTCTTAACTCCCCCTCGTTAAAATTTTTAATTAATATTTAAAATTACCATTTTAAATAGCGATATAAAAATCCCATTCTAGAAATAAAAATCTGAAAATTATCTTAAAGTCCCCTCGTTGAGATTTTTAATTACCATTTAAAATACTATTTTTTAATTCCCTACAAAAAGAAAGAAAAATCTCGAAATTATTTTGAAGAGTCTACTAGTTAAAATTTTTAATTACCCCATTTATGAAGTTATTACGACCAACAATTTCACCTCTAACACGCTCAAAAATTTCAATCCCCGAAAATTCCCCCTAAAAAGAAAAACAAATCACGAAATTTTTTCGAAGCCCTTTTTGACCTTAAATTTGTCACAATTTTTTCTAATATTATAACCAGTAACAATGTCACCTCCAACTCTAACAAGCTCAAAAATTTCAATCTCAAAATATTCCCCCTAAAACGTAAAAAAATAATCACGAAAGTATTTCAAAGTCCCCTTTTTATCCTAAAATTTGTCATAAATTTCTCTTAAATTACCACCAGTAAAAATAACCCTTCGAAGTCTAACACGTACAAAAATTGCACCCTAAAAAAAAAATCTCCAAATTATTTCAAAGTCCCTTTCATTAATATTTAAAATCGTATTCAAACACGCACAAAAAATATTTTAGTTAAATTTCAAAATCTAACGAGGGCCCTCAATTTCCCTTCTCCCTTTTCTAAAAATGTCTTATTTAGTTTTCCATTTTAAGTTTTTCGAAAAGAATATATTTTACTGTGCTCTTCTAAATCTGACAAAAAAAAAAAAAAAAAAAAAAAAAAAAAAAAAAAAAAAAAAATTAGTTAATTAAATTTCAAAATGCAGGAAGGGATACAATGCACTCCGCTCCCCCCCCCCCCCCCCTCTTCCACCATGCCACTCCTGTCGTCCTAGCTCAAAATTCTTAGTTCCTCTTCAAAACCACTCCACCAGTGGCCGAGAGGTTCTGCTCTCAAAGCTGGTAGACGGGAGATGCTGGGTTCGAACCCAATCGCGCCCGTCGACCTAGTCGTTCAGAGTTTTTTCGTGGTTTTCTTCGAACCTTGGATTTTTTTGCTTAAATACGGATTAGCTTCCCTTTGAAAGACCCCAGGCACCCCCCCCCCCTTCGGCCCAATATCCTAAGTGTAGACAATTGGCCATCATAAAACAACACAAACAGCACCTCTTTAAAAAAAGAGGAACTAAGAATTTTGCACATACTAACATTAAAGAAAAGAGGCTCTTTTAATTTAGTTACTCGAAAATAATACATTTTATATTGTTTTTGAAAACATAACAAAAAGAAATATCTAGTTACTTAAATTTTAAAATCTAGGGAGGGGCAGGGTCCCTCCCCCACCTTTCCTCATTTTGGTAGCGTCCACGATTAAGGGAACAAGGGAGCTTAAAATATTTTTTTTTTATTTTTTGTAAATTTTACCTTAAATATTATTCAAAGGTACATTATATGCATTATGCCATGCATTTATCACAAAAAAATTAAAAAAAAAAAATTTATTTTTGAGAAAAAAAATGGAATTTTACGCGTCGTCTTAGAAATCTTCGAAATGCCCCCTGCGTCTTCCATATCAATGAAAATCCCCAATACTTTTTATAAAAGTTTGGTTTATATATATAAACAAAATAGAGCATCGAATTTTCTATATTTCAATTTAAAGGTAAAAAAAAAGAAAACTGAAAAATTTTGAAATTTTTTCGAAAAAATTTCGAAATTTTTCAATTTTTTCTTTATTTTTTGTAAATTTCATCCTAAATATTATTTAAAGGTACATTATATGCATTATGGCATGCATTTATCACAAAAAAAAAATGTAAAAAGAATTTTATTTTTGAGAAAAAAATGGAATTTTACGCATTGTCTTGGAAATCTTCGAAATGCCCCCTGCGCGTCCCATATCAATGAAAATCCCCAATATTTTTTATAAAAGTTTGATTTATATATATAAATAAAATAGAGCATCGAATTTTATATATTTGAATTTAAAGGTAAAAAAAAAAAAAATTAAAAATTTTGAAATTTTTTCGAAAAAATTTCAAAAATTTTCATTTTTTTAAATTTTTTGTAAATTTTATCTAAAATATTATTCAGGGGTACATTATATTCATTATGGCATGCATTTAGTACAAAAAAAAATAAAAAATAAATTTATTTTTGAGAAAAAAATGGAATTTTACGCGTCGTCTTAGAAATCTTCGAAATGCCCCCTGCGCATCCCATATGAATGAAAATCTCCAATATTTTTTATAAAAGTCTGTTTTATATATATAAATAATATAGAGCATCAAGTTTTATATATTTGAATTTTAAAGTTAAAAGAAAATGAAAAATTGAAAATTTTTGAAATTTTTTCGAAAAAATTTCAAAATTTTTAATTTTTTTTTTTACCTTTAAATTCAAATATTTAAAATTCGATGCTCTATTTTATTTATATATATAACACAAACTTTTATAAAAAATATTGGGGATTTTCATTGATATGGAGAACGCAGGGGGCATTTCGAAAATTTCTAAGACGACGCGTAAAATTCCATTTTTTCTCAAAAATAATTTTTTTTTAATTTTTTTTTTTTTTTTTTTTTTTTTGTGCTAAATACATGCCATAATGCATATAATGTACCCTTGAATAATATTTAGGTGAAATTTACAAAAAATAAAAAAAAAATATTTTTAAGGATTTTCAGGTCCCTTGTCCCCTTAAAGCTGAAAAATATAGGTGGGGTTATTACATGCGTAATTTGCCCTTATCCTCTATCAGGCGTGAATTCCAGTTTTTATAAAAGTTACTTCTTCAAAAACAAAGTTTTCGTTGCAACATTTGATTTTTGATCATGTAGCTGTCATTTGACATCCGAGGTGGAGAATGCTTTGGGGCCTATAGCTACAATGGCTGTCGCCTCGAATGATCCTTATTATACATAGTAACAACAACAAGTCACAACAATTTTTATTTTCCATTATATATATTATAAAACTACAATGGTACATACACAATTACATCCATGTCTTACCCAGGGACTCGAACCCGGGCCCTCGCGTAACAGCAGCCCTCATGTAGATGTATTTCTGACTCCATGTCATGGGAGAATGAGAAGGAAGTTATCAACTCAACACACAGAAAGCATGTTTACTTTTCCGCCACTCGGAAAAAATGCGGGAGTAGTCGTTACGCTGTCGTTTTGCTATTCTATTTTTCCTTTTTGCAGGGCTCTTTTTATCTGTATATTAGTCACATTTTAATTAATTTTTAAATGGATATACATATAGCCGTAAGAGGGGTATAAGTGAGCCTTGTATTATACTTATTTTTAATATTTTAGCTTGATATTGGCACTTTGTATTCAGCCATTCATGCTGAACGTTCGGTAAACCAGATCGCCACGTATAGAAATACTGTGGTATGGGGATAATGTTTTACACGAAATCTTCGTGTATGACTAAAGATGAATTTTTACTATTTTTTAAAATATTAGCGATAAAAATCTCTCCGTTTTAAAAACGGCGTGACACTTCACTTTTCAAATACATCCTAGAGAGAACTATTTTATTTTTTGATCTTTTTATTTTTGTGAAAAATCTAGTCATAATTTTCTGAATTTCAAAGAATCGTTATGTTCAGTTTCTTGTTTATACTTTTAAGGAGATATATGCATATATTTCCATTATGCATAAAAGTGATAGACGGATTAAATTACTTCTTGATAATTAAACTTGCAAAAAGCTCAGTTTGGAGGTGGAAACGTTTTGTGAAGGGCCCTTGTTTTGAGGGGGAAAAGTTTGTGAAGGGTCCTTTAAAGGACCTAAGTTCTTTCTAAGCAGATCACTGTATTGGAATATCATTTTATGAGTAAGTAATTTGGTTTCTTTAAAAATCAGGCAGCTATAATCTTTTTAGGAACATAGATGCTTGATTAATACTCAGTGGAGGTGTAATATCTCTGGCAAATCATTTAGCGGGGTTTAATGTCTCTAGCTGCAATATTCGACTCATAAAAATTAATTTAAAAAAAATTATATATTGTAGAATAATTTATAATACAGAATTTGAAATATGGGAAAAATAATTTTAAAATTCTTTACATGTGTATAATTATTTTAAATAAAGTAATTTTTTCACGAAAAAACATTTAAAGACAAATTTAGAGCAATAATATTGTTCTACAGTGCGTAACATCATTAAAAATTATATATATAGATTCTTGGGGCCTTTAACAAACAGGGGTCGATGCAAGTTTTTATTCTTGGGTTCCATTTTGTGAAAATTAAAAGTTATTTTTGTGGAAAGTAATATTTTGTAACTATAGTTAAAATCCAGTTACTCAAATTCGGATCAAGAACTTATTAACAAAAACTTCTTTAAATTTCAGTTAAAGTTTTTGTTTCGCATGACCTGGTTTTATTTACTAATTACATATTTAAAATAGTTTTTATGCAAAAGAATGTTATGAAGTGGACCGATTTTATTAAAAGGAATTTTGTGAATGGGCCCATTTTATTAAATTTATTTTTGTGAAGGGGCCCATTTTATTAAATTTATTTTTGTGAAGGGGCTCATTTTATAATATTTATTTTTGTGATGGGGCCTATTTTATTAAATAGACTTTTGTGAAAAGGCCCTAAAAAACCCTCAAATTTTGCCTGAATCGACCCCTGTGTTTACCTCCTGTGTGTACAAAACAATTATTAAAAAGGACTGTTCTGTAATGGGTGAGAATCTTCTATGTTTTGAGCAGATTCGCATGTTTTATTGTGTATGTAAATTTTATTTGTGTAATTTTCTCTTTTTTGCATTGTTACTTTTATCATTTACAGGCTTAAAAGAAATAACTGATTTCATTCTGTGCTTGTTCAGTTCATATTGCTTAATATGTTTTTTAGTAAATATTTAAAAAGTCATATTATTCATTGTCAGTTCAGCTTTTGATTTCCTTGGGGGTTCGCTGGGACTGTTCTGTACCACCAGAAATTCAATTGGACCACTAATTTGAAAATTTTTATAATCTGCAGGACCAGTAACTCCCCCCCTCCTCCCCCCTATCTGACAGGTAAACGTAAACTTTCTTCTCCCTGCAAAAACTGCAACTAAGCACATATCGCATAACTTTATTTTATTTAAAAAAACAAAGAAAATTCGATTAAATCTTAGATGAAGTAATTAATTGTCACTCAAAGGATTAAAGGGATGAAATAGAATTTTATGTAGCAGACCGGTGATGATGACTGCGGACAAATAAATTCTCATGCTTACTGTTCCTTGGGACCAGTGGCTTTTTTATGTCAATTCTACTACTGGTCAGTTGGTGTTTTTTAGATCTTTTTGTCAACTTGATTTAATCGTGTAAAAAGTATGCATGTATGCATTTTTATTATGTGCCTCCTTCCTTTTTTTAACATTAATATTACATTACATATGCAGTGTTGACTCTAGAAAAAAGGACTGCCGGGCGGGGAATTTTTCAAAAAGGAAACACCATTCTAAAAAAGGGCACACTTGTACATTATTCACAAAAATATTTTGAACTGGTTTGTTTAGAGTCCCTAGAATTTGCGATATTTTCCCACGATCAGTTGAATTGCCACAGGGAGCATAGGAAGTGTTAAAAAGAGCAGAAGGGTTTAATGGGGCTTTGCCATGCACAAAAAAGAAAAAGGGCTGCCGGCGCTGCGCCCTGCTAAAGCGGCTTAGACAATGCTAATATATATGGATTCATATCATAAAAGGGTGAAAAACAAGATTTCTTTCTTTCTTTTTTTTTTTCCTATTTAAGAGGAAGATAATAAAAATGCACACCTGCATTCTTTTTTATATTGAAATCACCTTTAAAAGAAATATCCACAAGCAAATGTAAATAATAATAAAAAAAATACAAATTCACAATAACACTGTCTTGACAAATTAATTATTCAGAAACATATTAAGCAGTATGAATAACAATAGAGTAGTAATCACTTATTTCATTTTATTCTATAATTATATTAAAAATGCCTTCAACAGTGTGGACTCTAGAAAAAAATTACTGCCAGCTGGACACTTAAAAAAAACACTCAAGAACCTTGTTCACTGAAAATATTTTGCATTTAGTCCTTTTTTATTTTGACCTTTTTAATTTTGTGATATTTTCCTGCAACTGATGAAATTTCTTGATTTTCCTCCCTGTTGACTGACGAATTATGTTTTTCTCCTGTAACTGATTGACGAATTTCACATTTTTTTCTGCAGCCAACGGTAAAATTTCACAATTGTTTCTCATGATTGCCTGCTGAATTTCATGTTGTTTTCCTGTGACCAATTGACGAATTTCACAATATTTTAAAGCAATCGACTGAAGGGTTTCTAGATTTTTTTACCCCCATTAATCGACGGTTGAATTTCTCAGTTTTTTTTTCAGGTGACTGAATGAGAATTTTTGCAATTTTTTCCCCGCAACCAACTGATAAATTTTGTGATATTTTATTTCAGAACAAATGTTTTATAATCCCACATCCGCCATCTTGGATTTTTTTCTTGGTGTGAATTAAAAATTTTTTAAATTAATAGTTAATAATTAATAATAATTATTATATTCCAGTTTTTTCAATGTTATATTAATCTATCAACAATATTTAACCATTGGCGACATTTACTACTTGGCGAAAAAGGAGTTTTCATCCAAGAAAAAAATCAAAAATGGCAAATGCGGGATTATAATACATCTAAACCATACCGATTGGCGTATATTGCATTTTTCCTTGCGGCTGATTGGCAAAACTCGTGTGATTTTTTTCACATATCCGGTTTATGAATTTTGCCGATTTTCTTCCCAGCTAATCAACAAACTTCATTTTTTCCTATAAACAGTTGAATTTTTTTTTCATATGGTCGCTGAATGAATTTCACAGATTTTCTCTGCGGCTGATCAAAGAATTTCATTTCCAAAGCTGAATACTTTGCACTGTTTTGCAATGTACTTCAGCTAATCAAATGTTCTGTGTGAATTTAAAAAAAAAAAAAGTCACAGGAAAATTTTCTTTATATATGAAGAAGTGCAATTGCATCTTTTATAGAAATGCAAAAGACATTTCATAAAACCCTGACATACTCACACGAATGAAATTATTGGTGAATTTTGTGAGTTCCCCCCCCCCCTCCCTCCTAATCGAATGATAATTTAGTGGGGTTCTTTTCCAACAATCGATTGATGATTTTCGAATTATTTCAGATTTTGCCCTCTGTCAACTGGCGAATTTGGCCTTTTTTCTCTGACCAAATCGTTGAATTTCACAATTTTTCTCCTGCGATTGGGTGAAGAATTTTGATATATTTTCCCCAATTCATTGACGAATTTCGCATTTTTTAACCACGACTGGTGGATGAATTTTGTGATATTTTTCATTGACCTTTTGGAGAAAATCGTAGTTTTTTTTCACACGACTGATCCATGAATTTCATGCTTTTTTACCGAAGACTGATTGGCAAATGTTCCAATTTTTTCTTGCGACAGATTGGAAACAATCGTTGGTTTTTTCCACAACTGATCGAAGAATTTCGTGAATTTGCTGACAACTTCAGAGTTTTTTTTACATGCGACTGATAAGCGAATTTCATTATATTTTCTTTTTACTGATTGGCAAATTTTTTCTCTTTTTCGTGTAAACGTTTGGTAAAAAACCCTTTTTTTTCTGCAACCGATAGACGAATTTCGCATTCTACTGCGACAGATCGGTGAATATCGTGATTATTTTCTCACGGTCGACTGGTGAACTTTGTCGCTTTTCTGCGACTGATTGGCCAAATCTTCATGTTTTTTTTTTTTTTTTTTTTTTTGCACAACTGATCGACAAATTCTATTTTTTTCGATAATCCACCGACGAATTTCGCTTTTTTTTTTCCCTGTGACCGATTTTAAAATTTTGCGATATTTCTCTTGAACCAGTAAGCAAGTCTTTACACAGATTGGAGAAAGTCGTGAGTTTTTTTCCGCTACTGATCTACGAATTTCGCAGATTCTTCTGACAATCTTCACGATTTTTTTTAACTGCAACCGATTTGCAATTTTCACGAATTTTTCCTTGTAACATAGGCAAATTTTGAGGCTTTTTCTTGCGAACGATTAGAGAAGATTGTGGTTTTTTTTTCGCTGTTTCTTCTAGAGGTGCACTGACAAATTTTGCGTTTTTTTACCTGCAACCGATTGGCGAAAATCATGGATTTTTTTCTCGCAACTGTTCGTCGAATTTTGTATGTTTTTCCACAGCAAGCTAAAGAATTTCATGAATTGTTCTCCATGACTGACGAATTGCACAAGTTTTCTTGCGACTGATTGATGATTTTCGCAATCTTTTTAAATGAACGATTAAAGAGTTTGCCGATTTTTTTTTTTTTTTTTTTTTTTTTTTTCCTTGCCATTGAGTGACAAATTTCGCGATTTTTCCTACAATTGAATGGTGGATTTTCTTGAAAATGAAAATTTGAAATGTTCTGCTGTGAAGTCAATGTATGGCGCATTTATAATCATATTCTGCTTTGGGGAATTTTATTATGTCTTACTTTTCAGATTTTTTTTTTTATTGCAGTATTTTCATCATTTTAGATTGAATTTTTTTACAGAGCCTTCCGATAAATATTATTTGTAATATATAAAAATTTCAAAGGGTGGGGGGGGGGGGGGCACAATACTAGTCCCAAAGAGGGGCACTTTCTAACACCTGTCATATAACATACTGTTCGAAAGACGTGTGATCTCTTATTCATGCTATGCGCATCTGATGCCCCTCCGCCTACTTTGCTCCCCTGAGGGGGCGGTTTTCTAAATTTTGCTGAAACCCCTCATGTGACATATTGTCGGAACAGCCTGTGACTGCTTATTCATGTTATACACATCCGATCTCCCTGCCCTAAATTTGTTCCCCCTGAGGGGGCACTTTTCTAAATTTAGCTAACACCCCTCATGTGACATATTGTAGGAAAGGTCTGTGACTACTTATTCATGTTATGCACATTGATGCCCCCCACCCACTTTGCTCCCCCCTCAGGGGGCAGTTTTCTAAATTTTACCGAAACCCCTCATGTGACATACTGTTCGAAAGACGTGTGACCTCTTATTCATGCTATACGCATCTGATGCCCCTCCGCCTACTTTGCTCCCCCTGAGGGGGCGGTTTTCTAAATTTTGCTGAAACCCCTCATGTGACATATTGTCGGAACAGCCTGTGGCTACTTATTCATAGTTATACACATCTGATGTCCCTGCCCCCATTTTGCTCCCCCTGGGGGGGCACTTTTCTAAATTTTGCTGACACCCCTCATGTGACATATCGTTCAAAAGGCCTGTGACCACTTATTCCTGTTATGCACCTCTAATGTCACTCCCCCCCACTTTGCCCCACGGGGGGGAGGGCGCTTTTCTAAATTTTGCTGACATCCCTCATGTGACATATCATTCAAAAGGCCTGTGACCACGTATTCATGTTATGCACCTCTAATGTACTCCCCCCACTTTGCCCCACGGGGGGAGCACTTTTCTAAATTTTGCTGACACCCCTCATGTGACATATCGTTGGAAAGGTCTGTGACCACTTATTCATGCTATGCAACTCTAATGCCCCTCCCCCCACTTTGCCCCCCGGGGGAGCACTTTTCTAAATTTTGCCGGCACCTCTCATGTGACATATCGTTCAAAAGGTCTGTGACCACTTATTCATGTTATGCCACTCCCCCCCACTTTGCCCCACTGGGGGGGCACTTTTCTAAATTTTGCTGACATCCCTGACGTGACATATCGTTCAAAAGGCCTATGACCACTTATTCATGTTATGCACCTCTAATGACCCTACACCCACTTTGCCCCCCCGGGGGGCACTTTTCTAAATTTTGCTGACACCCCTCATGTCACATATTGTTGGAAAGGCCTGTGACCACTTATTCATGTTATGCACCTCTAATGCCCCTCCCCCACTTTGCCCCCCCCCTCGGGGCATTTTTCTAAATTTTGCCGACACCCCTCATGTGACATATCGTTCAAAAGGTCTGTGACCCCTTATTCATGTTATGCACCTGTAATGCTCCTACCCCGCACTTTGCCCCCCGGGGGGCATTTTTCTAAATTTTGTTAACATCCCTCATGTGACATATCGTTCAAAAGGCCTTTGACCACTTATTCATGTTATGCACCTCTAATGCCTTTCCCCCCCCCGGGGGGCACTTTTCTAAATTTTGCTGACACCCCTCATGTGACATATCGTTCGAAAGTCCTGTGACCACTTATGTTACGCACCTCCGGTGCTTTACTCCGCGGGGGGGGACACTTTTCTAAATTTTACTGACACCCCTCATGTGACATATCTTTCAAAAGGCATGTGACCACTTATTCATGTTATGCACCTTCAATGCCCCTTCCCCCACTTTGCCGCACGGGGGGGGGCACTTTTCTAAATTTTGCCAACACTGTTCGTGCAATTTATTATAAGCATAGTTGATTTCCAGAAACGAGCCTATACAAAGCCATGACATGATACCCCCAAAAGCTAATGTTAAATCAACCAACTTCACAAATTTTTAATTTCATTTGAGTATTTGAAGTTTATTTTATGCATAATATGTATCAAATCATTGTCGAACTGGATATGTAATCATTATTATGTATTGATCTGATGCGAATTTGCATAGAAGGCTGTCTGTATGCAGGTGCAATGATATAATGCAAAGAGAAGATACAGGTTTTTTGTCTGGCGGCGACCTTCGGGACGCGTCGCGGGGCTTGCTTCACGGGCGGTTCCTTGCGTCGACAAATGGGCCTGAAAAGGACCCGGGACCGGAAGATGAACCCCTCATACCTAAAGGAAAACTGCAGATATTTCTGCCAAAATCGGTGAAGGGAAATAACAAGTTTTTTACCTAAAGGAAAACAGCAGGTATTTGGAACCAAGAAGGTTAAGGGAAAATACATGTTTTTTACCTAAAGGTAAGCTGAAGGTAATTTTAGTTCCAAATACCTTCAGTTTCCCTGAAGTTTTTTTTTTAAGGTTTCTTGCTGATTTTTTTACCTGGGATCCTATAGGAAAATTATGAAGGTTCTCCGATTTCGCACAAATTATGCATGTCGTTAGTAACGGCAACTACCGTGTGATTTCCAAATGCTTCGGTTTTTTCACCATGTAATGGAAATTGCAGAAACGAAACAAGCTGATATATGGTATCCTCTCTTGTGCATGGAATGATAATTAATTTTTATTTGCATTAAATAGTCCTGGTGGGTTTAATCGCGTCGATTTATTTATTTGTGTATTATTATTATTATTTTGAATTACCAATAATATGTGTTACATTTGAAAAATTAGAAAAAAATTCTTCTAACATAGGGAGCATTTAGATAGAAAACTAAATCATTTCAAAGCATACTAAACATAAATAAAGCTTTGTTCATTTTATTCGTCATATAAAACAAATATAAAAATTCTACACGTCTGATCTGACAAAATCTGTTCTGAAATTAAACATATTTTTGTGAGCATAATTTTAGGACTGATTCTTTTGTAAACTGTTAAGTGTCGTGGTGCTGTCACCTGCAAGTTATGTTCGCCAAACCCCGTTCAAACTCGGTATTTTTTAAAAACATTCTATTGTATCGTGTTTTAGAAGGATTACCCGGATATGGAAGATTGAATTATATTATAACGGACGGCGACGATTTTCTGTTATGAGTTTGCCATGCTTTTTAGTTTGACTAGGTTATTTTTCAGTACCCATGTGACTGTTGCGACAGCTGACGGCTGTTTTCGGAAATGAT
This sequence comes from Maratus speciosus, assembly GCA_963932465.1. NCBI lineage: Eukaryota > Metazoa > Arthropoda > Arachnida > Araneae > Salticidae > Maratus > Maratus speciosus. The sequence continues at coordinate 548,603,309 of OZ010791.1, forward strand.
AAGTAAGACAAATTACCCATTTGATAATCAACTTGTATAAAATATTTAAGTAAAAAATGTCGTTGCCTCTTGTACTTTTATAACAATGCTAAGGACAATATTCTTCGTTTTTGGGTTTGACGTTACGGAAATTCTTCTGCTTGGGAATAACATTTAGAATCAAGGCATCTAAAATCACCGTGCTTAGAAAATTTATGCTCATGTTCTAGGTTTATACCGAGTTTTATATATTTTTAGTAACAGGTTACAAGAATTCTTTTTTTCTTAGTTTAATGCACCTTCATACATATTTTCATATTATTTTTTAATTGTAAATTTTAATTAATGACTATGTATACGAATTTTCTGAGTATTTTACTTATGCATTTTACGTTTTTATTCTGCACCAAAATATGATGAAATATGTAAAAAATACTTTCTATCCACGTTACTTTTACGCCATGGGATTTTCACACGTCACATGAGTATTGTCCATTAAAAAATCGTTTTTAATGTATCGTTTTAATATTTCACCTAATTTCATAACCTGATTTTACACGACCCAGATTCGACCCATTGTTCTATTCCGCTCAGTTTTACGCCAATATTAATACTTTCGAGTTCGGGTAGGTTTCGGATTGGGTTTTGACTCTTTCGTGTCGGATTCGAGTTGATTCTTTTTTGCAAAGGGAACATTATTTGCAAAATTCAGAAAAAAGGTTTCACATGAATATCTCTAAATACTTGAATCCAGTTAATACGAACACGCTTAATGCGAATTACTTTAAACACGAACTCTTTCCAGTTCCCATCAAGTTGTATAGGCATTTACTGCGATTTCAGTCCGTTTAATACGCACTCGCTTAACGCGAAATACTGTTTATCACAAATTGAAAAGGTACGGCCATTGAAACATTTCTTCTCATAGCACGAACGAAGTGAGTTTTCCCAGCTGTTCGATGCAATTTTACTGAGTTCTATTTTTTTTAACTCCTAATTTTCAAAAGAATGTTATTATCGGAAGAAAAATGTCTTTTGTTTTGATAGCTGCAGACCAGCGATTGCAAAATTGTCAGACGATGACTTCTTCTACCCACTCAACAGATAAAATTCTATAGTAATAACTGCATTGAGAGGTGGAAAAAAAGGACCTAACGCTAATTAAAATTGTTTACATAAGCTGATTAAACGGATATATCACTGTCACGTTGCTGAATCAATCCTCTAAAATGAATCGAGATGACTGTTCGGAACTTTGGTGATTTTCTTTGAATGTAACGTAAATACCGGCCAGTTTCCCTTGAAAAGACTTCCACCGAGTTGTATCCCATGTGTTTTTCTATATTCTTCCTGGATCGATCTTAGAAAACAAAATCAATTTCAACAATGCAGTAGATTTTGAAGGTACGCATGCATATTAATTCTTGTAACATGGAATATATTATATTTTTAAAGTATGGATAATGCGAACTACTTTTAACACGAACAAGAAAAGTTTTCTCATGAGTGTTCTCGTTAACTGTATTTAAATATTAATAAGTATTCGTACATATATGAGGAAGTGGGTTTCAAAACTCACCTTATCCAGAAAATCAAGTTTTGCGAAATCGCCAAAAACTTCCAACTGCGTCCATTGGTTTTCATTATAAATCAAGATACAGTAAACTATCTGTAAGGCGGACTCTGCGCAAGACAGAAATTTTTCTAACTCGGAAAGATTTTCAAGTGCCTGCGAATCGAGTAAAATTTGTCTAAGGCGGAATATTGTTTACTACGGAAAATTTTCTCGGTCCCGATTGATTCCGCCTTGAACCGAGTTTACTACAATTCCAAAATTACAAGATAAAACTAATTTTTTTTTTTGCAATTTCTAGCATTTTTTCAGTGCAGGCTTACGAAAAGAATAGATTGATAGAGAAAATAAGATTTTCTTAAATATTGGACAAGGCGAGTTTTGAAACTCACGTCCTCGTTCATATATGTGTTCCTTTTTCTACTTAAAAACTAAAATTGAAACTATCTACACAGTTTTAGACTACTTTTCTATAATTACATTAAAATATTTATTGTAATGTAATGTTGTAATTTATTGTATGTTTATTATTACCCCCATCCCCATATTAGAGTTTTTTTTTTTTTTTTTTTTTTTTTTTTTAATTTCTGGTTCTGTCAAAGTTACTGGGTCGATGATTTTTTTTTTTTTTTTTTTTGTAGATTGGGTAGAAATAAATTGATGGGGAGTTGTAATTAAATCAAGTAGAATTAATAGATCTCCCTTGTCAGGGAGAACTTGCCCCCCCCCCCTTCCTCCCTGACGCAAATCTCACTTCTGCTAAAAACCTTATTTAAAATACTGTATGTTTATTATTACCCAGCAAAGAAAGAAACAGTAGGCCATCAGCTGGAAAGAAGATGGCAGCCAGCACTGCCATCAGCGGAAAAGGGCAATGGTGCCATTACTTAAACCAGTAAAAAAGTGTCCGTCCGGAATTCAGCTGGCCCGTCAGTGATGGCCAACAGCAGACCAGCATTGGTATGTCATCACATTACTTCAATCCGGAACTTTTCCTGCAGTGCTAGCAGCTATCCCACTTCTATTCCTTTTCTATGCAGCAATTTCCTCTTTGCTGGGTAGAATCTGGCACGGCATCCTTGATGCCTCATAAAGCTTCATTACTGGTAAATATCTCGGAAAAACTCTATTTAAAACTTTTGTTTATCAGCTGGTATACGCTTTAACTTTCATCAATATTCGGTATGAAAAGGAGAAACCTTCTGAAAGTAAATGGGCTCTCTTAAGAAACATGCTGTTAGATGTTCAGTTGAATTTATTGAAACTAAACTGCCATTATTAAGAGGTGCAGAGAGTTATGTCTATCATTTAAAACACTTTCGATTAATGTGTGATCAACAGCATTGTCCTCACTTTTACGTGAACCCGTGAGTGATACAGCGCTTGAAATTTCCACGATGCAGATTAGAGATTAAGGAAATAAAAAGATAGCAAGCTTTATATGAGAATCTTTAGGCACGTAAAAATTCCATCTCCTGACAAGTATATTGATATTATTAAATTATCGAGTAGAAAAAAGATGAATATTTTAAAAAGAAATAACTTTAATGTTTCTGAATATCTTACATATTATTTGTAGTTACGAAGGTATCCAAGAATTTTTTTTCTATAGATAATTAGAGTTTTTTTCTGATAAATAAATGATTCAGTCTGAGATATTAATACTTAGACTGTGATGATGATAGTGAGCCGATGAAAAAAATACATTTTATGAAATTAAAAACTTCTTATATGCCTAAAAAGTTTAAATATCTGGAATCGTTCATTTCTGAAGATTTCAAACATTTTTCACGATTTCAATTATTTATTAACCGACTTCAAAAAGAAGGAGGTTATCAATTCGACCTGTAGGGGAGATGGGGGCACATGTGAACAGGGGGCAGATGTGAACATCGCAGTTTTTCAATAGTTACTATAAGTTATTTTATTTGAAAAAAATTACCAAAGATGGCAGCACCTGTAGACGTATGGTAAAAATTTTTTGAAGCTTTTTGACATTTTGTTTGTCTTCAGTAGCCAAAACACTGTTTGTAGATGTCAAATGTAAAATGTCGGTTTCAACTTTGGTAAGTGATAAAGTTTATTTATTTAGTTAGTTATTCGAATTTTAATGTTTTAACATATACTATGACTACTATTGAATATTTTGGATAAAGTTGTTTTGTTCCCTAAAATTGATAAATGTTAATTATTTATCAATTTAACTCTAGCAGCCACTCTAGGCACTTGTGAACAGACTAGTTGGGGCAGATATGAACAGTTCACAAAAATCAAAATCTTTCTCTATTGTGCGAATAGAAAGAATTGATAATGATAAATTGTATGTTAAATTCCTGAGAAAGAATCTCAGATCCAATTCATATAATTTCCCTGAAATAGTAGGCATTTCTGTCATACAAAAAAGTGATATTGTATTGAAACTTCCACTTCCACATTTGTCAGGAAGTACACAAAAAGCAAGAAGCTCATTTGAGTTCAATTATAATTTAAGTAAATTCAATGTTTTCTAAAATGCAATAAGTGTTATGTACTATTTTAGTAAACGGTTTAAAACAATATTTTTTATGGATTGTTAATACAAAGAATATTATGACAAACAACTTTGTATTTTTTTTTTCGTTTCATTTGTCTCAAACTTAGGGATGGCTTACTTCCATCTCTCAAACAACAGCTGTGAATAGATAATTTGAATTGGGATGGATATCAGTAACATTTTTAAAATGTAAAATTTTCAAACTGATAACTAATATAATTCTTGGGTATGGTGTCAGAACAGCTTTATATATATTTAGTTTCTTTTTAAAATCTTTTGTTTAAACATATCACGCAGAAACTAGAAAAAAAATATTTTTTATTTTATTTATGGTGAATTTAACTGATAATATAAATAATGGTCATGATAACAAATTAATAACAGGAGAAAAAGCATGTCAAATGATATTTTTCCCTTGTGTTCACATGTGCCCCACGAGTGTTCACAACTACCCCGCTGATGGGGCACATGTGAACAATTTTTTGAATTTATAAAACTATTAAAAAATGTAAGAAAAACTATACAGGTGATTAAAAAAAATTTTTCATGTGTAAAAGAAAGTTCTGTTTACTATACTGACTAGTTTTTATTTATAAGAATTAATCCAATTATGAGAAAAAGCTATATTTATGCGAACTGTTCACATGTGCCCCAATCTCCCCTATGTATGTTTTGCCCATGTTCACGCATAACTTCTGCAAATATGAACCGATTTTGATAATGCTTTTTTTGCTTGAAAGTGTAAGTCACCCATTTGGTCCCATTCAAATTTCATCAAAATCTGATGATTAGAACATTTAAAAAAAATAAAAACTTTAAAATTCAAATCCTTTTTGAAGCAGTCGCCCATAAGCGATCATTTTTCATGATGTTACTCTTACAGAGATACGTGATCTTTTCAAGTGCGAAAACTTAGTTGGACAAGGATCGAGATCCAGATAGATTTTTCGCTGTTACCGAAACGATATTGACCAATAAGAAGTTTGCAGTTTTGCGAACTTTTCGCTGCTTGATAAAATGCAGGCTTCTACTTGGTCGATCTCGTTTCGCTAAGAGCGAAAAATCTATCTGGATCCCGATCAAGTTCTGTCATCCACCAAACCGGAAGGATCACATAGATACAAACTGATATCGGAAGCAGGTATCGAAAAGTTGAAATCAACCTTTAAAGTTCCTAATATCTCAGAGCACAAGTACAGCTCCTAGAATAAATAGTATGGAAATCTACTAACAGCGCTAAAAAATTGTATCCCTTAAATGTGCAATGATGCTGAAAAATCCAATGTGCGATCACAGCGACAACTGCGTTATATTTTCAAATTTCTATGTAAACATTGTATTAAAACAGCGTCTAGACCAAATGGTCTTGGAGTTTTAGAAAATATCCTCAGATGGCGCTGCGATCGACTCTTTGGATTTCAACATCGTTTGACATTTAAAGGATACAATATTTTAGAACTTTCTAAGTACTACTGCTATAGCGCCTAGAATATATAGTGCGGGAATTGGCTATCCCTGTAATACTTTAAAAAGTGCTAAAATATTGTATCCCTTAAATGTGCAACGATGCTGCTGAAATATGCAGATCGCAGCGACATCTGCAGGATATTTTCTACAACTGCAAGATATTGCTAGTCTATACAATGTCATACGAAAATCCCGCAGATATCGCTGCAATCGACACTTGGGATTTTAGCAGTATCGTCGCACATTTAAGGGATACAAATTGTTCAGTGAACATACATTTTATCAATTTATATTTATGAGAACCCATTTACTCCAACTAAAATCACTTTAGAGTGATTTATTGTTATAACTTTTATTTAAGAAAACCTTTATTGATATTATCTCTTTAGCAATTAACCATGAATCATCTGAAATGGTGTTATATCCAATTTTGTTTATCATATCAAGATACTTTCATCTCCTCAGTTGTTTAAAAATAATTATTGTGATTTATGGTTGTTTATCAAGGAATCAAGGACACTTCCTGGTTTGAGTGACTGTACATTTGAAGAGGCAGTTGAACTTGAGCATTCAGACTATACGCAACAGCTCATCTCTCTAGCTGTGATTTCGCAATTTTCGCAGCCGGGTAACAAAATCCCCGGTCCTTGTAACCTGCAAGCGTCCTTGTAAACTGCAAGCTCTCTTTACTGTGCACATGCAAGAAATTATAACATGTTAAATTTCAATATAGTTTTATTTACATCTTGTGTTAATCTACTAATTCTATAAACACACACAGAAACACAAATATTTAGAGTTGTTTGAATAGGATATTTCCACACTAGGTATTCTAGACTCTGTACTATTGCGATAGCCGATTTCTACACTGTATATTCTAGACGCTTTAGCATAAGTGCCTGAGTAGCGGTGCCTGTTGTTTTGAAGTCACAAAGCGCCGTCATATCTCAGTACATAGTAGAGTGCATTGCTACAGTGTCTAGAATACTTAGTGTGGAAATATGCTATCCAAACAGTGCTAAAAAATTTTATCTCTTAAATGTGCGACGATACTGCTAAAATGCCAAGTGTCGATCGCAGCGACATCTTCGGGATTTTCGTATTACTAGTATTACATTGTATAGACTAGCAATACCTTGGAGTTGGTGAAAATATCCTGCAGATGTCGCTGCGATCTGCATATTGCAGCACCATCGTTGCATATTTAAGCGATACAATATTTTAGCACTGTTTTAAGCATTACAGAGATAGCCGATTTCCACACTATGGATTCTAGTCGTTATAGTATTGCTATGTGTAGCAACACTGTCTTTAGATTCAGATTCGGTTATCGAATTAGATATCAGAATGATTTCAGATTTTCTTCAGGTAGGATTCCTCGGTAGGAAAGTGCAGTCATACGGACATATTCAATTGGTTGAGACGAATCTAGAAAAATGCTATTTTTTAACCGACTTCAAAAAGAAGGAGGTTATCAATTCGACCTGTATGTATGTTTTGGCCATGTTCACGCATAACTTTCTTAAATATGAACCGATTTTGATAATTTTTGTTTTGTTTGAAAGTGTAAGTCACCCATTTGGTCCCATTGCAATTTCATAAAAATCTGATGATTAGAACATTTAAAAAAAAAATAAAAACTTTAAAATTCAAATCCTTTTTTAAGCAGTCGCCCAATTATAAGCACTCATCTTTCATACTGTTACTCTTACAGAGATACGAGATCTTTCAAAGTGCGGAAACTTAGCTGGACAAAGGCCGAGATCTAGATAGATTTTTCACTGGTAGTGAAACGAGATTGACCAATCAGAAGCCTGCAGATTTGCGAACTGTTCTCTGTTTGCAAAAATGCAGCCTTCTGATTGGTCGATTTTGTTTCGCTAAGAGCGAAAGATCTATCTGGATCCCGGCCATTCTGTCATCTACCAAACCGGAAGGCCCACAAAGAGACAAACCGATATCGGAAGTCAGTGTCAAAAAGTTGAAAATCAACCTTTAAAGTTTCTCATGTATCAGAGCACAAGTACCACGCCTAGAATAAATAGTGTGGAAATCTGCTATCCAAACAGCACTAAACAAACGTATCCCTTAAATGTGCAATGATGCTGTAATCCAATGAGCCGATCGCAGCGACATCTGCGTTATATTTCCCAATTTCAGTGTAAACATTGTATTATAACAGTGTCTAGACCAAATGGTCTTGGAGTTTTGGAAAATATCCTCAGATGTCGCTCCGATCGAATCTTTGGATTTCAGCATCGTTTTACATTTAAGGGATACAATATTTTAGTACTTTTTAAGTACTACTGCTACAGAGTCTAGAATATATAGTGTGGAAATCGGCTATCACAGTAATACTTAAAAAAGTGCTAAAATATTGGATCCCTTAAATGTAAAACGATGCTGAAATCCAATGAGTCGATCACAGCGACATCTTCAGGATATTTTCTATAACTCCAAGACGATTTGGTCTAGACGTTGTAATAATACGATGATGTTTACTATGAAATTTGAAAATATATCGCAGATGTCGCTGCGATCGGCTACCTGGATTTCAGCATCATTGCACATTTAAAGGATACAACTTTTAGCGCTGTTTGAATAGCAGATTTTCACACTATCTATTCTAGACGCTGTACTACTGCGATAGTCAGTCATTATGTTTCGGATATCTGAATCTGAGGAACCAATGAGAACGGCTCAGGATCGGAACCCACTAGGTATTGTGAACATGTTTACAGCATCTAGACCTAGACCAAATTACAGCGTTTAGAATACATAGCGTCGAAATCTGCTGTCGAAACAGCGCTAAAAAGTTGTATTCCTTAAATGTGCAATGACGCTAAAATCAAGGGTGCCGATCGCAGCGACATCTGCGATATATTTTCAGATATCAAAGTAAACATCGTATTATTACAGTGTCTAGACCAAATCGTCTTGGAGTTTTAGAAAATATCCTGCAGTTGTCGCTGTCATAGACTCATTGGATTTCAGCATCGTTTGACATTTAAGGGATCCAATATTTCAGCACTTTTTTAAGTATTACGGAGATAGCCGATTTCCACACTATATATTCTAGACGCTGTAACCACAGAAAAGGAATAGGGGTGGAGTGTGCTATCAGTAGAGAATTCCGTTGAAAAGCGGCATCAACATAACCGGCCCTACTCATGTAAAGGTTTCCAGATTTCGCTCGTTATCACTTGCTTGGCAGTTTGAAAATGGAGGATATTCCAAATATGGGTTCAAGGCTAAAAAAAGTCACGTGATACTGGTAATTTACTCAAGGAACTTCTGATATGAAGGGAAGATACTACTGCTTTGCCTCTTGAACTGTTTCATTGGCTAGCGGGGATTTCTATTACACGTCTACGGAGCCTTCCCTTTACGCTAGAAGTTTTTACCTTGATCACGTGATCAAAACGTAGATAGAATATCCTCCATTGTTGCTGGTCGTGAAAAACAAATATAAAAATACTCAGCATCCACATTATGCATGTGAAGTAGTGCAAAAATATAAACGAAGTAAAACAAAGCAACTTAAAATCTGTTTTAAATTAGTAAAAGAAGATTCTCACTTTAATTTAACGATACGGTAATTCGTTTATTTTCCTTTCGCAAACATATGCTAGCCTTTGGCGGCTAAAGTCACGTGACTATTATAAACACGTGACTATTATGTTGGTCCCCATAGAGAAGAGATAGGGGTGGAGTGTGCTTTCCGTAGAGAATTCCGTTGAAAAGCGAGATCAACATGACCGGCCCTACTCAGAGTGAACGTTTCCAGATTTCGCTCGTTATCGCTTGCTTGGCAATTTGAAAATTGCTGCCGGTCGTGAAAAAAAAAAAAAAAATACTCAGCATCCACATTATGCATGTGAAGTAGTGCAAAAATATAAACGAAGTAAAACAAAGCAACTTAAAATCTGTTTTAAATTAGTAAAAGAAGATTCTCACTTTAATTTAGCGATAGGGTAATTTGTTTATTTTCCTTTCGCAAGCATATGCTAGCCTTTGGCGGTAAAAGTCACGTGACTATTATAAACACGTGACTATTATGTTGGTTCCACTTTAGGATTACCAAAGCACTCTCCACCCCTATCTCTTCTCTATGTTGGTCCCACTTTAGGATTACCAAAGCACTCTCCACCCCTATCCTTCTCTATGGCTATAACCAAATCGTCTTGGAGTTTTAAAAAATATCCTGCAGATTCGCTGTGATCGACTCATTGGATTTCAGCATCATTTGACATTTATGGGATCCAATATTTTAGCACTTTTTTAAGTATCACTGTGATAGCCGATTTCCACACTATATATTCTAGACGCTGTAGTTATGTAATAGAGAATGCCTAGGTTTGCTATAGTTTGGACATAAGTTTCTCTTAAAGCACTTTGCTGCGCTGTGGTGTGTAAACTTTATTGATGGATTGTCAGCTTTTCTACACCCAATATCGATGTGGATCTTATAGTTTACTGGATGCGGTAACTTTCCGAAGTGCGAGATCTTGCCTAGAAAAGATGCCGCATTCAGAAAAACCCAAATTTCTAAAACGATGCTAACCGACATCGGAAGTGGGTATCAAAAAGCTTACAATTCAATAGCAAAGTGGCCTTATACATCAGAGTTCAGCTACAGCGTCTAGAATGCCTAGTGTGGAAATATGCTATCAAAACAATGCTAAAAATTTGTATCCCTTAAATGTGTGGCGATACTGCTAAAATCCCAAGTGTCTATCTCAGCGACATCTGCGGGATTTTCGTATTACTAGTATTACATTGTATAGACTAGTAATATCTTGCAGTTGTAGAAAATATCCTGCAGATGTCGCTGCGATCTTCATATTTCAGCAGCATCGTTGCACATTTGAGGGATAAAATATTTTAGCACTTTTTTAATTATTACAGGGATAGCCGATTTCCACACTATATATTCTAAGCGCTATAGTTCAGCAAAGTGTCTCCATTAGTCGGTGCACTGCAAAGTGCATCCATATACAGTATACATAAAAGTGCCTTCTTATGTGTAGCAGCACTGTCTTCGGTTATCAGATTCAGACTAAACACCTAATCATTGACGCTCATTTCTGATGTCTTTACAACCTAAGGATGGAGAGTATTGGTATGAGAATGGTGACATACGGGAAAAAAATTATTGATTGATATATTCTGGAGAAAAGCTATCGCCATGAATCTTGAAGAACTTGCTATTATTGCCAAACGAATGCTTGCTAAATGGAGGATATCCCATCTACGTTTTGATCACGTTGTGAAGGTAAAAACTTCTAGCGTAAAGAAGGGAAGGCTCCGTAGACGTAATGGAAAACCCTCGCCTGCCAGTGAAACAGTTCATGCGGAAAGCAGTAGTAGCCTCCCTTCTTATCAGTTAGAAATTCTTTGGGTAAATTACCGGTACCCATACGTCAGCACATACATCAATAAATAGATGAATGTAGACTGTTCTGCAGGGCTTAATTTCTAACAAAAAAAGTACCGGATCCCTAATATTCTGCGGTATTAAAACCATAGCGTGCCCCCCACCCCCGCCATCACTCAAATCCGCATATTTATATTTCATACATTATTTGCAAAAATTAAAACATCTTTTTTTTTTCCTTATCAATATAAAAAATTTAAATATATCTACCTGCATATAGTTAACTGTCAACTACTTTTTAATGTAGCACTCCTTCCTAATAGAAATTATTGCCTAATTTTAATCATAATTAATCGCAGAATTCTGCAATAATAAAATAAGGCAAGGATTATGATTCGGAAATAATGTTAACACAAAAAAGGAATTTTTGGCGGCTATGCATATATATATATATATATAATATATATATGTCACGCAAGTGTTTTGATAGAAAAGAATGCAGTAACTTGGAGATGGAAGGGAAAGGAAAGGGTAGTTTAAACTTCGGTTTTTCGGAATCGCTATTGCATTGGGCTCCGGAGTCCTCTATTTATGAGCTCCGGTGAATTCCGACCAATATTGAAATATTTACTAAAAACAGAGAAGTACCGGAGCTGAGCTCCGGTTGGCTCCGGCGCAAATTAAGCCCTGCTGTACTGAATACAATGTACTTGTTTAAAAAATATCATAGGTATTAAATGCTAATAAAATCAATACTTCTAATGAAATTAAAAAAGTAGGAAATAAAATAATCTTTTCAAAAAAAATAATAACGACTTCAAAAATAGCGCTAAAAAGAACTAAATAATTCTTTAAACTTCTCTAATGACGAAACTTTATCCATTAACTGCACATCGGACATCATGTATCGGCATAAAAACGTTAAATTTAATATATAGAATTTAATAGCTACCAAACATGGATTTTCTAGAGAATATTTTTTACAAAAGATTAATTTACATATTTATGATTTAATTTACGAATATATACGTATAAAAAGTAATCAATTACTTTTTGAAGTTGGTGTCAAACATTCACAATCGATAATGATTAAACAAATAATTTGCTGAAGAAATAGGGGCATATTTTTTTTAATTTTGTATAATGATTTCCATCATCACTTTATTCATGGTAATAGCTACAATGTATTCACAATTTTACTATACTTAAGATAGGTTGGCACCAACTTCAAAAAGTAATTGATTACTTTTTATACGTATATTAAATCATAAATATGTAAATTAATCTTTTGTTAAAAATATTCTCTAGAAAATCCATGTTTGGTAGCTATTAAATTCTATATATTAAATTTAACGCTTTTATGCCGATACATGATGTCCGATGTGCAGTTAATGGATAAAGTTTCGTCATTAGAGAAGTTTAAAGAATTATTTAGTTCTTTTTAGCGCTATTTTTGAAGTCGGTTATTATTATTTTTTTTTTTTTTGAAAAGATTATTTTATTGTATATTAAAGCTATACGCTGTACTTCCTTTTCTACAAAGGGATTCAAATCTCTCTATTAAAAAAAAAAAAAAAAATCCGCACCGGCTCGGCCAACAGGCGCAGGTAGATTTTGAAGTAACTAAACTTCGAAGATACTACTTTCACCAATAAAAACTAAATAAAGATTAGAGATAGATAATTTTTGGTCCTTTTCTCAGAAGTAATAATATCTTGAAACAGATTCGATATGTTTTAGAAATAAGAAGTTATGTGGTTTGAATGTTTTTATAAATCCACCCATCCAAATTTTTTACTGTATAGTTCATCCTATCAAAAAAATTTCTACATAAGTTATAGATAATATTAAGAATATATATTAAATTACATAATTAGATAAGTAATTAGATATATTAAATATTAAGAAGATATTAAGAAGATAATATTTAAACGTCTCTTTACACTTTTATTTAAGGCTAATTTTCCGACAAATTTTCTGACTGTTTTTAAAAGTAAAGGCATAAAAATCGCAAACTTGACTACTGGAGCGATTTGAAATCGAAATAAGTTTTCCAATTTTCGATAAATAAATTACTTATCAAGTTAGAAGTGATTCTGTTTCAATATCTCGCAGTATCACGTGAGGAAATTGAATTCAAAACTCTCACTTTGACAGTATTTCCTGAAAGATCTTCTTTTTTTACCAACAAAAATGGAAAACATTATTCGATTATATAGTTTCGGAATAATACCAGTCCATTTCATGCGCTTCCGAACAAAAATGCATTAAAATTTTGTCAGTAAGTAGCCCATTTGTATTTCAAAGAATCCGTTAATACTACAAAAAAATTCAAAACAAAATTATCATACAAATTGCACCTATGCAATAGTTAATTCAATTAAAAATTACCTTTTATATTAAAATATATTTCTGCTTAAAAAAAAAATTTTTTTTTTCACCCTTTAAAAGGCGATGCTTTCACAGCCCCCCCCCCCCCTACCTGGGTACGCCACGTCTCTGTGTAAAAACGTATCTATGTTTGCATCTGAAACACTGATGTTGTTGAGAGGGATTTTCCTCATTGTTTCTGTTTTTTAAGTAGGGGGATTTGCCTTATGTGCTCGAAACCCCTGTTCAGACTTTGCAGCCTCTAAAAATATGGTAATATACCCCGTTTTAAATGGACTCTAAAAACATGATAATATACCCCTTTTTAAAAAGATTACCGATTACGGATAATTGAATGATGTTACACGAACGGAAACTAATTATGTTATCAGGTTTCGATGATTTTCCGTGCTAGTGGGACATTTTTCGGTTACCATGGCCTCATTCGGTTGTATCTCATATATGTCTCTGCCGGATAATGGCATCTGATCTTGAGTGACCTCCGTAAAGTAACTCCGGCTCGGAAAACCTCATGTAGGTCCGTGGGCCCGACTCCTCTATAGGTGTTCGGTTCTCGCGGGCTGTCGGGGCGTACTGGGTGGGGGACCAAGAGAAGGAACCATCTGTCTCTTCTGTCTGACTGGTGGGGACTGTCGTATACGACTATTTCATCTTATTTTGGGAATAACCGGCATGACGTGCATTGGGCAGTGCGCCGGGCTGGCCGGAATTTTTGTGAGGGGCGACCTTGGCGGGCCATTCCTGGCGGCGACCTTCGGGTTTGGCCTCCGAGTCGCTCCGAGTAGGGACAAATGGGCCTGCAAGGACCTGGGGCCGGGAGATGGGACCACGTCTCACCATGGCCTCATTCACCGATTTCGTGATAGCTGTCGGCTGTTTGTTGAAATGATGAGCAATATCAAATACACATTTAAAAATCATCTTGTAAAAATGGTTAGGTTAAAAATGTCGCTGACTCCCGGACTTTTGTAACGATGATATTGTGTTGGTGTTCCTTTGGGTTCGAGTTTAAAAATCTCTTTCTCTTTGGGAATATCTTTCAGAACCACGGTATTGAAAAGCACTGTGTTTTGAAATTTTACGCTTATATTTTATGTTTGATTGAGTTTTAGATATTTTCTGGAACTGAATTCTTTTCTTTAATTTAATGCACCATCATGCATATTTGAATGTTTTTTGAAAATGTAAATTCTGTATTTTAATAATTAAGCATATCAGAATTTTGTAATATGTATTTATCGAATAGTAATTCGTTCAAAATAAATCGAAAGTATTCTGTTTATGCATTTACCTGAATGTATTCTGCATCAAATGATCAAATATGTTGACAAATTTGCTAGCCGCGCTAGCTTTACACTATTTCATTTCCAATGTGACGTCATGAATATTCCCCATACGAAAATCGTTTTAATATATAACGTAATTTTTATTTATCACGTGTAATAATTTAAAAATTTTAATTTAATTACTATTTTTTTCTTTTTTTTGCGTATAAATATATTAGTCAATTTTAAAGTGTTTGGCAATATTATTATTTGAGCTTTTTAAACATGACCTCATTTTCATCATTAAAAGTTTTTCACACGTAATAATGTAATTACTTTAGACAATTTGCATATGACGATATTTAATATTTAGGCATTTTACATATGACGTAATTGCTATTTTAGGCCTTTACTTTTTAAATATTCAATTGTAAATGCAATTTTTCATGGCGTTATTTTCCTTATTTCCTACTATGATCATTTAAGTATTATTTTAAAGTTTCATTTCTGTTTTTAATAGTCACGTGTAATACATTTTTTTTTCTTTTTGAGGAAATATAATTCTTTGCGCTGTTTTACAAATTGGCATCAATATATAAAAAAAAGACTGTTTTCTACATATGAAAAAAACACATGTTAAGATGATGGAAAATGAAAATTGTAAAAAAAAAACTAAAAATAATTAGTTTAAAAAAAAAAAAAAAAAAAAAAAAAAAAAAACGCAGTCTACACACCATAAGTTTGTGAAGTATATCCCAAGAAAAAAATAATTAAATTTCTATGTATAGTTTTTGTTCCTATAAAACATTTTTAATGGGGCGATTTTAACTGAATTTAGCATTAAATAGATATTAAAATAATTTATTGATTTAAAAATTGTCTGCTTCAGCGTGCGTATCAAACATTTTTCGATAATACAACCTATTTTTATATTTTTGAATGCATTTTTTTTTTCATAATTATTAGCGGAGGAAGACCTCTGGTCACAAAAAAATTCATTTACGGCGTCGGCGATAGCGTCATTAATGTTTAAGAAGTGTTGTCTCTATGACAATTCTTATCTGACTGTAGCTCCAGAAATTCGGTTAAAAATACCAAATTTGGCAATATTTTCTCAGAGACTATTTGTTGTTATCAAAAATAGAAAACACTGTTTGGTTTCACAGTTTCTGAATAAGAGGACCATTTTTACTGCCCCCTTCCCAACTTAATTTCGAAAAAATCGAAGAGTTACATATATTCAAATAGTAACCAATACCAACATAGTACAAATGATAGTGAGCGTATAATGTATTTTTCTGGGTGTGAAAGACCAGTAAAATGTACCAAAACACAATCTTCAAATAACTAATGACAGATGATAACAAAATATATTTACACTGCAGTATAGTCAAGTGAAAGAAAACGTTATGAACGTGTGCATCAAACTAATATGCAGGTACATCTACCTTTCATTATAATTTTAACCGCGAAAAAATCCCTGCCGGCTCGGCCTACAGGCGCAGGTAGATTTCAAAGTTAAGTACTAATTTCACCAAATAAAACTAAATCATGATTAGAGAAAACCCAATTTAACAATTTTAACTTGTCGCTTTTGACGAGTTTTTAATTTAATTTTTTATATAAAGCTGGTTTTATCAGAATCAAGTTAAGGCGGTATTCAAAAAAATATTTTTCCACGCTCAACAACTGGAAATTTTCTGATACATTTTCAAATTCATTTTTAAAAGAAAAAAAAAAAACACGAAACTTTCTGACATGATTTTAAAGAGATTTATAAGCGACCTGTGTTTTTATTTTTTTTATTCCATTAATTAGAACTTGATTTATAAACAGTTATTTTTTCAGTATGACTATATTTTTCGTTTCCAACACTACCACTTCGGGAAATTCGGTTCAAAATGCTCACTTTCACATCACTTTTTTAAAAATATATTATGCTTCTATCAAAAAATCGACCAATACGGCACATTGTATAGTTTCTGAATAAGAGAATCTGCCAAGTGGATGCGTTTGAGAGCAAAAATGAATTTAAAAATGAGTCAGTAAGAATGGTCCTCTTATTCAGAAACTGTGAAACTAAGCAGTGTTTTCTATTTTTTGATAACAGCAAATATAGTCTCTGAGAAAATAGTGCCAAATTTGGTATTTTTAACCAAATTTCTGGAGCTACAGACCGATAAGAACTGTCATAGAGACAACAACTTCTTAAAAATTATTGACGCTGTCGCCGCCGCCCGTAAATGAATTTTTTGAGACCGGAGGTCTTCCTTCGCTAATAATTATGAAAAAAAATTGCATTCAAAAATATAAAAATAGGTAGTATTATAGAAAAATGTTTGATAAGCACGCAGAAGCAGATAATTTTGAAATCAAAGAATTATTTTAAAATCTATTTAATTCTAAATTTGGTTAAAATCGTCCCATTAAAAATGTTTTATAGGAAAAAAAACTAAACATAGAATTTTAATTATTTTTTTCTAGGGACATACTTCATAAACTTATGATGTGTAGAGTGCGCTTATTTTTTTTTTTTTTTTTTTAATTTTACTAGTTTTTTTTTTCAATTTTCAAGTTTTATCATCTTAACATATATGTTTTTCATATTTAGAAAACAGTCTTTTATTTTATATTGATGCCAATTTGTAAAACAGCGAAAAAAAAAAAAAAATGCATTTCCACGTGACTATGAAAAACAGAAACAAAACTTCAAAATAATAATTAAATGATCATAGTAGGAAATCAGGAAAATAACGTCATGAAAAATTGCGTTTACAATTGAATATTTAAAAAGTAAAGACCTAAAATAGTTAAATCATTACACGCGAAATTCATTTTATGCTAACAATTACGTCATATGTAAAATGCCTAAATATTAAATATTATCATACACAAAGTGTCTAAAGTAATTAAATTATCACATGTGAAAAACTTTTAATGATGAAAATGAGGTCATGTTTAACTAGTTGGATGTGCCAATCCCAAAACGTTCTTCTATCTTATACATCTTAATATTTCAAAAACTAGTTACACATGTTAATACTTCAATATTATTAGTTCAATACAATATCAACTTTGATTTTCATCTTAAATTTCTGCTTCAGTCGATTAAACGAGCTAAAAACCAGTTAATCTATATCATGATATTTGTTAAAATTAATAGTTTTTCTTATTCTGTCGTTATCAGATGTTTGCGGATAGCCGGCTTAGCAGGAAGCGAGTTCCCGCCGCTGCAAGAGTCGCCGATGGACAATAGAAGTACGAAAAATCAAGAAAATTATACAAAAATCGCTATCACAGAGCCCCTTTACCGCGCAATATTTTCAAATTCAAGTAGGACCTGTTGGCCAAAGCCAAAAACATGCACAAAAAATTTGGTTCAATTGTATGCATAATTTTATACACTTTTCGATGGTACAATAAAGAAAATGGCACAAACATCGCTATTACAGCACCCCCCTTCCAGCAGATTTCTTTTCCAAATTCAGGGAGAACTCGTTTGCCATAGCCAGAAACATACACAAAAACGTTGGTTCAATGCTATGCATAACTTCATACACTTTTCGATAGTACAATAATGAAAATGGCACAGAGATCGGAAATTATAGCGCCCCCTTCTGGCGGATTTTTTTGAAGTTCAGGGAGGACTTGCTTGTCATAGCCAGAAACATACACTAAAAATTTGGTTCAATTATATACATAACTTCATACACATTTCGATGGTACAATAATGAAAATGGCACAGAGATCGGAAATTATAGCGCCCCCTTCTGGCGGATTTTTTTGAAGTTCAGGGAGGACTTGCTTGTCAGGGCCAGAAACATACACAAAAACGTTGGTTCAATGCTATGCATAACTTCATACACTTTTCGATGGTACAATAATGAAAATGTCACAGAGATCGGAAATTATAGCGCCTCCTTCTGGCGGATTTTTTTGAAGTTCGGGGAGGACTTGCTTGTCATAGCCAGAAACATACACTAAAAATTTGGTTCAATTATATACATAACTTCATACACATTTCGATGGTACAATAATGAAAATGGTACAGGCATCCCAATTATAGCGCCCCCTTCCGGCGGAATTTTTCCAAATTCAGGGTGGACCTTCGTTCCATAACCAAAAACAAACACAAAAATTTGGCTCAATTCTATGCATAACTTCATACACTTTTCGATGGTACAATATTCAAAATAGCACAAAAATCGTTATTACAGCGCCCCCTACAGGCGAATTTTTTCCAAATTAAGGAAGGACCTGCTTGCCGTAGCCAAGAACTTAAATAATTTTTTTGGCTCAATTCTATGCATAACTTCATACATCTTTCGATGGTGCAATATTCAAAATCGCACAAAAATTGCTATTACAGTGTCCCCTAGCGGAGAATTGTTTCCAAATTAAGAGAGGACCTGCTTGCTATAGCCAAAAACTTGAAATAAAAATTTGGTTCAATTCTATGCATAGCTTCATACACTTTTGGATGGTACAGTATTCCAAATCGCACAAAAATCGATGTTACAGCGCCCCCTACCGGCGATTTTTAAAAAATTCATGGAGGATCTGCTTGCCATAGCCAAAAACTTAAAATAAAAATTTGGTTCAATTCTATGCATAACTTCATACACTTTTGGATAGTACAATATTCAAAATCGCACAAAAATCGCTATTACAGCGCCTCCTAACGGCGAATTTTTTCCAGATTCAGGGAGGATCTGCTTGCCATAGCCAAAGACTTAAAATAGAAATTTGGTTCAATTCTATGTATAACTTCATACACTTTTCGATGGTACATTTTTCAAAATCGCACAAAAATCGTTATTACAGCGTCCCCTACAGGCGAATTTTTTTCAAATTCAGGGAGGACCTGCTTGCCATAGCCAAAAACTTAAAATAAAAATTTAGCATGTTCTAAATTTAGCCGGGTAGCATGTTCTCCCCGGCAAGGGAGATCTATTAATTTCAATTGATTTCATTTTAACTCCCCATCAATTTATTTCAACCCGATCTACAAAAAAAAAAAACATCATCGACCCAGTAACCCGGACAGAACCAGAAATGAAAAAAAAATCAATATTTTAATGTAATTATAGAAAAATAGTCTAAAACTATGTCGATAGTTTCAATTTTAATTTTTAAGCAGAAAAAGGAGCACATATATGAATGAGAGCGTGAGTTTCAAAACTCGCCTTTTTCAATATTAAAAAAAAACCTGTTTTCTCTATCAATCTTTTCTATTGGTAAACCTGCACCGAAAAGATACTAGAAATTGCAAAAAAAAAAAAAAAAAAAAAAAAAAGTTTTATCTTGTAATTTTGGAATTGCAATATCTTGATTTATAATGAAAACCAATGGACGCAGTTGGAATTTTTTGGCCATTTCCCAAAATTTGATTTTCTGGATAAGGCGACTTTTGAAACCTACGTCCTAATATATGTACGTATACTCATTAATATTCAAATATAGTTGAACATCGTTAACGCGAACACTCATGAGGAAACTTTTCTTGTTCGTGTTAAAAGTAGTTCGCATTATCCATACTTTAAAAATATAATATATTCCATGTTACAAGTATTAATATGCATGCGTACCTTCAAAATCTACTTCATTGTTGAAATTGATTTTGTTTTCTAAGATCGATCCAGGAAGAATATAGAAAAACACATGGGATACAACTCGGTGAAAGTCTTTTCAAGGGAAACTGGCCGGTATTTACGTTACATTCAAAGAAAATCACCAAAGTTCCGAACAGTCATCTCGATTCATTTTAGAGGATTGATTCATCAACGCGACAGTGATATATCCGTTTAATCAGCTTATGTAAACAATTTTAATTAGCGTTAGGTCTTTTTTTTTCACCTCTCAATGCAGTTATTACTATAGAATTTTATCTGTTGAGTGGGTAGAAGAATTCATCGTCTGACAATTTTGCAATCGCTGATCTGCGGCTATCAAAACAAAAGACATTTTTCTTCCGATAATAACATTCTTTTGAAAATTAGGAGTTAAAAAAAATAGAACTCAGTAAAATTGCATCGAACAGCTGGGAAAACTCACTTCGTTCGTGCTATGAGAAGAAATGTTTCAATGGCCGTACCTTTTCAATTTGTGATAAACAGTATTTCGCGTTAAGCGAGTGCGTTAAACGGACTGAAATCGCAGTAAATGCCTATACAACTTGATGGGAACTGGAAAGAGTTCGTGTTTAAAGTAATTCGCGTTAAGCGTGTTCGTATAAACTGGATTCAAGTATTTAGAGATATTCATGTGAAACCTTTTTTCTGAATTTTGCAAATAATGTTCCTTTTGCAAAAAAGAATCAACTCGAATCCGACACGAAAGAGTCAAAACCCAATCCGAAACCTACCCGAACTCGAAAGTATTAATATTAGCGTAAAACTGAGCGGAATAGAACAATGGGTCGAATCTGGGTCGTGTAAAATCACGTTACGAAATTAGGTGAAATATTAAAATGATACATTAAAAACTATCTTTTTATTTACAATACCCATGTGACGTGTGGAAATCACATGGCGTAAAAGTAACGTGGGTAGCAAGTTTTTTTAGGGGCTGTGCATATATAACGTTATCAACTTTTAGGTATTTTTGGACCCCCTCCTCCTCTTACGATATCACATATTATCATCCCTCGAACTCCCCCCCCCCCCCAGTAATGATATCGTTATCATAATAATAAATAATAAAAATGTATAAAAATTCTTTTGATTTTTGGAATTTTTTTTCTTTTGTTTGGAGTGATATACAAATGTTACATTTATTTTTCGTATACTTTATTGATTCAAATGAAGAGAAGTCAATAAAATATCAGTTTATATATGAAACAACTTAATCTCAAATAACACTTAATAGAAACAGACTGTTTAAAAGTATTTAATAACAGCTTTTCGTAGCATAATGCATTCAACAGTAATAATGTCTTTTTGAACTTGAACCCTCACGGGGTAAGGCAGACAGAACTTCTTATCAATTAAACAGGCGAACAACATTCTCTTTTATTTACTTGTTAAATACAAGTATAATTTGAAACATACGTCGCATTATACTTTGTTGAACAGCGCATTACATATGCATACACGTTGGGGTATTCCATATTATGGAAGTGAATAATTTTATAATCATTTAAGCTTTTAAACAATAACTTTTGTATTTTCAGAAAAATAGATAACATACTAAGAAAGATAACATACTATTTTGATGTAAAGACCAAGTTACAAATAAAAACAGAAAATTTTGGTTGGATCAAAAAAGATAACGATATCAAAACACAACGCCCCCCTCCCCGTACAGATATCTTACGATATCATGTGCCAGACCCCCCTTCCCCCCTATAATGATAACGTTATATACGCATAGCCCCTTACATATTTCATCATATTTTGATGCAGCATAAAAACGTAAAATGCATACGTAAAATACTCAGAAAATTCGTATATATAGTCATTAATTAAAATTTAAAATTAAAAAATAATATGAAAATAAACAATTAAATAAAAAAAAATCCCGACTGAGTAAAAAGTGAACTAATTAATTATTTCTCATCAACGTGAAACTACTTTTATTTTCTCCAATTCCTACTATTAGCACACACTTTCGCTAGATGTATCGTGTTCAAATTTTCAGTCGTTAATAAAACACTTATTATTCACCCAATCAAGCTCAAATAAATTTTTTAAACCTGTAGTGGATGACACTTGATGTTAATCCAGATTTTTACAAATATTAATTCATTAATTAATTTAAATTAATTAAATTTCAAAAATCGAGAGAGCCCTCTTCTTGATCAAGGTACGTATATTAAGACCGAGAGAGCCCTCTTCTTGATCAAGGCATTTTAAGCGCCACTCAAGAGAAAAGAAGAATGGGAGAAAAAAAATTCTCTTATTGACCTAAGTAGGAATTGACTTAAAACATTTTTTTTTTTTATATTACTTACCTATTTTTTTTTATTTACTTATATTGATGACTTTTAAGTTGTGTTTAATTGTTAGTTCCTATCTATAAACACTGTTTTGATGAGGTCTATAGATGTCTATGATGGTTAGAGTTGCAGTGAAGCTAGAGATCCACAATACATGCACAACTTCCAGGTTGTATAATATTTTAATGGAGATTCTGACTATAAAATAGTCAATGAAACATCGTCTTCATTTTGAAAGACCTATCCAATGATATGTCACTAAATAGGGTGCGTAAATTTTTTTTTTTAGTCTCTACCACCATTTTGTATTTTACGGCCGCCATTTTGAATTTATAAAAAAAAAACCTAGCATATAACCATTGGCCCGTTAAGACGAATTGATAGAGACCTCATTCATTGAAATCCATCCAGCCGTTGTGATGTTCCGACGGTATAAAGAAATCCACATACACAGATACGCGTGAAACACATAACCCTTCTTTTCAGTAGGGTAATAATTATGAAGGTGCAGTAAAAAAAGAATTCTTGTAACCTGTTCCTGAAAATATCTAAAACTTGGTATAAACCTAAAATATGAGCATAAATTTTCTAAGCACGGTACTTTTAGATGCCTTGGTTCTAAATGTTACTACCAAGCAGACGAATTCCCGTAACCTCATACCCAAAACGAAGAATATCGCCCTTAGCATTGTTATAAAATTCCAAGAGGCACCGACATTTTTTATTTAACTATTTTATACAAGTTGATTTTCAAATGGGTAATTCGTCTTACTTATCATTTCCAAAAAGAGCCGTCAGCTGTCGCAACAGCCATATGGGAACTGAAAAATAACCCAGTCAAACTAAAAAGGATGGCAAACTCATTACAGAAAATCGTCGCCGTCCGTGATAATATAATTCAATCTTCCATATCCGGGTAAATCTTCTAAAACACGATACAACAGAAAATTTAAAAAAAATACCGAGTTTGAACGAGGTTTGGCGAACGTAACTTGCAGTTGACAGCACCACGAAACTTAACAGTTTTCAAAAGAATCACTCCTAAAATTATGCTCACAAAAAATATGTTTAATTTCAGAACAGTTTTTGACAGATCAGACGTGTAGAATTTATATATTTCTTTTATATGACGAATAAAATGAACGAAGCTTTATTTATGCTTAGTATGCTTTGAAATGATTTAGTGTTCTTTCTAAATGTTCCCTATGTTAGAAGAGATTTTCTAATTTTTCAAATCAAACACATGTTTTTGGTAAATCAAAATAATAATAACAATAAACAAATTAATAAATCGGCGCAATTAAACCCACCAAGACTATTTAATACAAATAAAAATTAATTTATGATTGCATGCACAAGAGAGGAAATCATATTTCTGCTTGGTTCGTTTCTACCGTTTCCATTACATTTTGACCAAGCAGAAACATTTAAAAATCACACGGTAGTTACCGGTACTAACGACATGCACAATTTGTGCGCATCGGAGAACCTTCATAATTTTCCTATAGGATATCCGATGTTTCCCCAACCTTCCCACCTTAACTAAAGAATCAGAAAAAACTCCGCAACGGATGCGGTACAAACGAAAACCACTCGGTACTTACCAGTACTAACGTAGTACTAACGACACGCACAATTTGAGCGAAATCGGAGAACGTTCATTTTTTTCCTATAGGAAATCCCATGTTTCCCCAGTCCTCGCGCCGCAACTAAAGAATCGGCCATAACTCCATAACGAATGCGGTACAAACGAAAATCTCTCGGTACTTACCGGTACTAACGTATTACTAACGACACACAAAATTTGAGCGAAATCGGAATACCTTCATTTTTTCCTATTGGAAATCCTATGTTTCCCCAGCCCGCGAGCAGCAACTAAAGAATCTGCCATAACTCCGTAACGGAAGCGGTACAAACGAAAATCTATCGGTACTTACCGGTACTAACGTAGTACTAACGACACACAAAATTTTAGCGAAATCGGAGTAACTTCATTTTTTTCCTATAGGAAATCCTGTTTCCCCAGCCCGCGCGTCGTAACTAAAGAATCGGCCATAACTGCGTAACGGAACCGGTACAAACGAAAATTTCTCGGTACATACCGGTACTAACGTAGTACTAACGACACACAAAATTTTAGCGAAATCGGAGTACCTTCATTTTTTTCCTATAGGAAATGCTATGTTTCTCCAGCCCGCGCGCCGCAACTAAAGAATCGGCCATAACTCCGTAACGGAAGCGGTACAAACGAAAATCTCTCGGTACATACCGGTACTAACGTAGTACTAACGACGCACAAAATTTTAGCGAAATCGGAGTACCTTCATTTTTTTCCTATAGGAAATCCTATGTTTCCCCAGCCCGCGCGTCGCAACTAAAGAATTGGCCATATTTCCGTAACGGAAGCGGTACAAACGAAAATATCTCGGTACTTACCGGTACTAACGTAGTACTAACGACACACAAAATTTTAGCGAAATCGGAGTATCTTCATTTTTTTCCTATAGGAAATCCTATGTTTCGCCACTCCGCGCGTCGCAACTAAAGAATTGGCCATATTTCCGTAACGGAAGCGGTACAAACGAAAATATCTCGGTACTTACCGGTACTAACGTAGTACTAACGACACACAAAATTTTAGCGAAATCGGAGTACCTTCATTTTTTTCCTATAGGAAATCCTATGTTTCCCCAGCCGTCGCAACTACAGAATTGGCCATATTTCCGTAACGGAAGCGGTACAAACGAAAATATCTCGGTACTTACCGGTACTAACGTAGTACTAACGACACACAAAATTTTAGCGAAATCGGAGTACCTTCATTTTTTTCCTATAGGAAATCCTATGTTTCCCCAGCCTTCGCAACTACAGAATTGGCCATATTTCCGTAACGGAAGCGGTACAAACGAAAATATCTCGGTACTTACCGGTACTAACGTAGTACTAACGACACACAAAATTTTAGCTAAATCGGAGTACCTTCATTTTTTTCCTATAGGAAATCCTACGTTTCCCCAGCCCGCGCGTCGCAACTAAAGAATCGGCCATAACTCCGTAACGGAAGCGGTACAAACGAAAATCTCTCGGTACTTACCGGTACTAACGGAGTACTAACGAATGACATGATTGAATTTCCTTAACTCCATAGGTGCGGGCTGGTGAAATGTACCTGGCATCCGGTTGAAGCGACAGAACCTCCCACCCAGCTAAGAAGAGACAGATGGTTTCTTCTCTTGGTCCCCACGTAGTTCACCCCGACGACCCGCAGGGTACGGACACCTACAAAGGATCCGAGCCCACGAGCCAATGCCGAAGATCCCTACGAGGGGGTTACTTTACGGAAGTCCCTCAAGATAAAACTACCATTATCTGGCAAAGACATTTATGAGGAACAACCGATAGAGTTAGTCAGAGAAAGTTATTGTTAGAAAACCCTAGCTAAAACCCAGGAGGGGCGGGGAAAACCCCCTCCGGACGTAAAGCGTCCCTGCTCTGGACTTTTCGCCCGGTCCTCTCACCTCAACAGACGGAACCCCTCGCGGATCTCGCCGGGAGTCAGAAGATCCAAACAAGGTGCCGTTAGCGACCCCAGGTGGACACGGAATGCTCCACCTAAACGGGATAGACCCCGCCTCGCTAGGGGTTGGATGGGCCGGACCCCTGCCCGACCCCCACAGCCCGGCCCCACCCGAGGGCGGAGGGACCGCGGAAAAAATGGCCTTTTTTGCATCGAAAAAAATTCTGTGACTGCAAATTTCATTTTCTATGGTGTACCTCTCTGGGTGTTTCTGTTTGCATATAACGACAAATTTACTCACTTACATTATAATCAGATTTATAGCAAATATGCATCAATTCCCATTAGAAATCTTCCATTTTTCTTTATTATTACTATATAGCTGTTGGGCCTTCTTTCGGTAAATACATTGGAATAAAATTTCTTTTTCACTTTAAAATTGCATCTTCTATCCGCCTTGGGGGAATTTCATTTATGTTAATAATAATTCTTAAGCGTGCAAATACAGTGAACGAAAAAAGGAAAGTTAATTTACAATATGTTTTAAAACAGCAATATTAGTACTCATTTGCGTGTTTTTTGTGAAATATTTCTTCAAATTTTGCGAGTGAAGTTCATTTGCATATTCTATGTCTTTATTTAACTAATTCGATTAATAATTTTCTTGCAAATTGAGTTTGAAAGAAAAATGGGCTGTTTTTATAACTATTTTACCTGATCTGACTCTATTAGTCAGATAAGATAAAGTTTGTTACTTCATAATTCTTTTTTATAATGTAATGCTATATCATTATTTTAAAAATGCAAACACGTCATTCTGACGGGCTATCTTCTGGTGTTTAAATAAGCTTGGATTATGCATAATTTAATAATTATATATATTGTGAATTAGGCGATTTTTATACCCTTTTCGTGTATAAGTGAGCAAAAATTTTAAGTATTGTTTGGTTCGTTCGTCAGTTTCCCTTTTTTGTCTTTATTATGTTCTTCGCTCTTCCTTCTGTTTTTTTTTAAGTGTTCAGAGTCACATATTTGGATGACGGACCACATAATGTTTGAAAGAATTTCTGAAAAGAGAGGCGAATGTAGCGATGAAACCAATGAAAACGCAATCTGTCATCATGCGTATCAGGGAGGAAATAGGAGATGGGCGAAACTGTGTGACGGGGTGTTAATTATTTTCTTCTTTAAAATTCAGGTATTCTCAGCATATTCAAATAGTGAGAACTTTGAAGCAGGCAGTTTGCCTTAATCTGAATTTGAACTAGGGCCTTCAAAAGAAGGTACCCCAAAACTCATATCCCTTTCTCACGCAGCGTTCACCGCATTTAGAAATGATTGGTATATCAGATAGGGCAATTGTATGAAGAGTGCTAATCGGTGCTTCAAGATACAGGAGTTGTAACCAGAAGAGAAAAAAATTGTCAAAGATAAAGACAAGATTAGATGACAGAAAATGAAAATCCTGTGTCTTATTTCAAGAAGACACAGGCGGAGGGATACCTTGGAGGATGAAAAATTACAACCATATTCATTGATTAAGAAAGAGAAACAACGTAGAAACACAAACATATAAATATGTATAAAATGCATACAGCTGTTTCGAAATCTCTAAAGTTTCATCATCAGTGCCTAAAACCAAACATAAAACTAAAACTCTGGATTAAAGCTTTGTGGAGGCTTAGAGCCAGAAAGGTTTGCCCTACAGCTCGTCTATCAAATGCGAAATGCCTAACGCCACAATGTACAATCCTTCCCCCTTTTTATATATTCTTTGATGGTAGAAAAGATAAAACGATCTTCATTGAAAAAAAGGGAGAAGCGGCACCGTCGAGAGGAAGATGAAGCACATACCACTAATGTCTGTATAATGTTTATATATATACCTTTAACTGTTGAATGCAGGCGTTATTTATGTGTGTATGTGTGTTTTAATATATATTGTAGTATGAGTGTTTTATTATAATTATCGTAGATCGATGAAATAGTAAAATCTATTCATCGTGGTCCTGTCATCCAAGGCTGTCGTATAGATGGCTGGTGACTTCCCCAACATGGTTTATTAGTGAGAAATTGCAGACTCAGGCTTCGGCCGGAGTAGCTCAGTGGTTAGAGCAGCAGTCTTGTATGCTGTGGTCCAGGGTTCGATTCCTGGCTCTGGCTAATTTTTCTCTCCAGTTGGGTTTATTGTATTTATCGTATGTATGTATGTATAATGTTTATATATACCTTTAACTGTTGAATGCAGGCGTTATTTATGCGTGTATGTGTGTTTTAATATATATTGTAGTATGAGTGTTTTATTATAAAAAAATAAACTCATTAACATGCGTTAGAAGTCTTAAATAGGAGAAATTACGTCACATTACACATTACGTAAAAGGAACAAAATATAATATTGCAAAACAGTTTAAATTTAAAAATTGCGCGAGACATTTATGTAATATTTTAAGATGATATTTTCAACTATTTTTATTAGGATAGCGCAAATAATATTTCACTTCTAACAAAATTATTTTCACTTGAATAGTAAAAGGAGAAAGAAATGTTTAGTGAAAATTACGTCAGATTAAAAATGATACATTTGAAGTGTCATTAAAAAAAATCTGTCTTTTCGCATTGCTAAAAAATACCGGGAGGCAAAGACTCTGTTTATTTAATTCACTAGGGGGCTCGGCCCCCTACGAGCTACGCTCGCCAACCCCCGTCCAGACACAACATACTCTAAATGCACGCTAATTGGATCGGCTTTAAAAAGATTTCGAAAGATTGAATTATAATTTAAAAAACAGTGGCGATCTCCCTATAAACAGATTTCTATTCATTTCTCTTTGATTGGGGAATTTTAACGCCAAATCCGCCGCGGTACTACTTGATTATCCCGTCGACCAATTTCGCCAAATTATATAAATCGCCATACCACTCGCCAAATTATACAAATTGACATAATTTTTATTTTAAATAACGAAAAAACAAATAAATTAGTACAACATTAATAAAAATACAAATAAAACGTCGAAATAAAAGTAACTTGATGACGTAGCCACGTGTAACAACATTTCAAAATAAGCTAATATAAAAGGAATTAAGTAAACAGAGTCTTTGTCTCCTGGTATTTTTTAACAAAGCGAAAAGAAAGTTCTTTTAAATGAGACATTTTAAATTAATCGTTTTTAATCTGACGTAATTTTGACCAAGCCATTCTTTCCCTTTTAAATATTTACGTGAAAATACTTGTATTAGAGATGAAATATTATTTGCGCTTTCCTAACAAAAATAGTTGAAAAGATCATCTCTAAATATTAAATAAATGTCTCGCGCAGTTTTTAAATTTAAACTATTTTGCAATATTATTTTTTGTTCATTTTAC
This sequence comes from Maratus speciosus, assembly GCA_963932465.1. Lineage (NCBI taxonomy): Eukaryota > Metazoa > Arthropoda > Arachnida > Araneae > Salticidae > Maratus > Maratus speciosus. Next base: position 548,632,717 of record OZ010791.1, read on the forward strand.
GTAATAAGTTTAATGTGACGTAAATATGATGTAATTTCTCCTATTTAAGACTTCTAACGCATGCTAATGAATTTATTATTTTACAATATCCTTTCTCTGTTAAAACTCACGTGTAATTATAGATGAAGTAATTTTCAATAAGTTCCTGCTTTTTATACGTAATTATTTAATTCTAATTTGAAAGTTTTTTATTTCTGTTTATAATAGTCACGTGTAAATAAATTTTTAATTTGAAGCAAACATTATTGTTTGCGCTATTTATAAAGTTGGCAACAGGTTAAATTAGTACAATTTTCTAAAATAAGTAAAAAATATCTCTCGAAATGCAGAAAATTTGAATTTAAAATAGAAATAAAAGCTCAACAAATGAGTCAAATTAAAAAACTAAATGCAATCTGCACACAGGGAAATTATAACGTATAAAATGATGTAAAAATGATTAAATTCCGATGTATAGGTTTTGCTCCTATAATACTTTTTTAATGGAACGACTTTGTCCAAATTTAGAATTAAATATCTCTTAAAATAATTCTTCGATTTGAAAACTGTCTGCATCAGCGTGTTTATCAAACATTTCTCTATAATACCGCCGATTTTCATATTTTTGTATGCAATATTTTTCTTAATATTAACGGAGAAAAACCTACGGTCACAAAAAACTCAAAACCGGCGGCGGCGGTGACAGCGGTAGTTACATTTTTTTTTTTAGAATAGAGAGATTTTATATTAGCTTATTTTGAAATGTCAACTGATTTTATTTAATCAAAGATGGAAACAGTCATTATATCATTTAACAGCCGCTGATTTGGCTTTAAAATTCCCCCAATCAAAGAGAAATGAATAGAAACCCGTTTATAGTAAGATCGCCACTGTTTTAAACTTATAATTCAATCTTCCGAAATATTTTTAAGCAGGTCAAATTAGCGTGCTTTTAGAGTCTGCGGTGTCTGCGCGGGGTTGACGAGCGTAGCTCGTAGTGGGCAGCGCCCCCTAGTGTACATGAAATTAAATATAGTTTATAATACCTGCATGGTTTGTCATAAATCATAAATTTATATTTTTTCAATGTAGCACGTATTTTAACTACATTTTTTTTTTCAGTTGCTCTGGGATAATGGCAAAGGGAATATTTATTAATCTTCTATTTTTCATCTATTTTTCCTTTACTTTTTACAGAAATGGCGTGCTTCCATTCCCCCCCGCCCCCACCACCCCCCAAAAAAATAATTAAATAAATAAATAAACATTTAGTTAAAAACTACAAAAAAATAATATCTCAGAAATAAATTGAGATGAAGTTTTCAAACAAATTGCATTTGAAAGTCCCTTTTTTCCCCTATACGACGATACAAAAATAAAAATGTGCAATGCTTAGAAGTTTAAAGAATTGCAGTAAAGATTATACCGTACAATGATACATCTGCTTTTTTACGATTGGTTTATATAATGAACGTTATTTTTTAGAGACGACACTTCAATTGCTGGGTGAAATAGATAGCATATTGGTGGCTGAAAATAAAACATTTTATAAACATCCAATGTTTATCATGACAATCACACTTAATTTCATGACTGCAATTGATACGTGGTCCAAAAAAGTTATGTTATAATACGTACATTTCGCACGAAACACGATTATGCAACATTTATTGTTTTTATTTACGTTTGGTGGAAAGTTAGAGCTGGTGAATTTACCATTCATAATTTTTTCTCTCGTTCTTAAAATACTGCAATAGGAAAAAAAATGTCAATCTGACCAGCATTTTAAATTTTTTTTTCTCAACGTATGTCATTATTTATTTAATATTTAATTATTGGTAAATATATATATATATTAAAATATTATAATATTTATTTTTCTTTAATAGCATCTACTTTTTTGTGTTGTTGTAGATTCTTAGTCAGTTGCCTTAATTTGTCAACCGTTTAACTGGAATAAGTAACTTGGTGTTGTAACTCGTATACAGTTGAAACATTAAAGAGTATTTGACGATTTATCATCTGAGGCTAACTACCGATAAATATCTTAAAAGCAGTGTATTAATATATAATTAATTTTTTTAAATATTAAAATGTTATATTATCATCGGATTGTCCGTTTGCACATTTTTTATATAATTCTAGTTTATCAGGAAATGACAGAAAAATCGATTCCAAATTTCCATCTTTACATGCAGAAACCAAGTTACCTTTAATGTCAAGAGTATAAAAAATAAAGATTTGGCGAAAAATGTGCAATGATTTCGATTACAAATTAACAATCTGTATTCCTCGCATGTTCAAAGTGGCAAATATTCCTTACATAAATTATCTCGTAGCTCGTAACTTTCTGATCATTATTGCAAGTAGATTCACGTAAGCTGTAAAATACGGACTGCATGCACTAATAGCTGATTGTTCAATTAGTATTCAACATGGAGCGAAAAATAAAACGTTTATGACTGCTATAAGACAAAATCTTAGTATACAAAAATAAACAAATTATTCCTAAAGTAAAATACTGTTTTTACATTGAAAGTAAAAAACGAACCTTGAGTGTAACTTTTCTTTCTTACTTATATACATAATACATATAATAAACCCTATGTAGTAATAGAAATGTTTATTGTACTTTTATCGCATTAAAAAAGAACATTAAATGATATATAACTGTTTAATATATTTAAACATAATTACGTGTGAATTAATATCTGTAACTGACAGAATATTTGAGACTGAAAAATTTCATAAAATTCATAAATAAAGAACGCAAATAATATCACAGAATTACACTTACAGCTTTAAACTAATCCCTTATCTGTACAACTATCGACCGACACAGTTAATTTTGTTTTGTTACAAAATCGATTATGCTCGTTAGAAAATAACCGCATACCCGGGCGGAGCTGTATATGCAATGTTTAGAACCTATCTCTGTTAACTTGTAAACCATTTTAACAAAGACATTCTGGTCTTTGTTACAATTATTACAGTTGGATTTACTTGGCACATAACTTGTAGAATTATTTCTTTTATATTGTGGGTGATAAAAATTACTGAAAAAAAAAATGTAAAATTATTTTAAGTCAATATATAATAGGATTAACATTATATAATATTTGAAATTGTAAAAATAAAAAAAGTAAAAAATTCTCGACAATCAAGGATTTTGTTAGTACTGCAACATTTTCTTACTCTTTGAATTGGGTGTTTTACAAATAGGGAGTTATGTGAGACAGGATTTTTCAGAGTACAATTTTACTATTGACCTGAAAAGTTTAGTTGTTGGAAGTAAAAAGCATTGCTTTGGAAATATACTATAGTGAATAAATAAACGAACAAGGCCTTTCAAAAATCGTATAATTAATTATATATATATATATATATATATATGTAATTAAATGAAAATGCAGGAATGCACTTCCATGCATTTTATGCTTTTACAACAAATAGACTAAATAAATGTCAGAGAATCATACATGCTCAAAAAATCTACAGTTTAATTAGAAAAGAATATTGTAATACGGAAAGCACAATATACATTTCAAAATAATGCTTTTTAATGAGAAATATAATTATTGCAGGGGAAGATGATCATATTGAAAGTAATAAATGTACACTCGGTTTCCAAAATAATATACCAGCTTAATAACACTGCCACAGATCAACGTATAAAAATGCCAATTGATTAGGTATAATACCTACTAATTAATGTTACATTTAACTTTTGCTTAGGAGGATCTCTAGATATAGAAATTGTAACACACAGATAGTGTTTTAAGAATAACGCAAACACTTCATAATGAAATGGGCTGTTCATATGGATTTGCAGAACTCACACTTCTAAAACTTGATTTATGAAAACATTCAACAGTAATATTCTTCATTAATAGCTTTGAGAAATTTAATTTAAATATTACATATTTTTAAATTAATTTTCGATTTTTTCTTTTATTTGTAACCTGTAAATTCTGTAAAAAAAAAAATTATAACAAGTAATCAGAAATGTGCCAAAAACTAACGGTACATTCTACCAACTATGTTTTAATTTATGTTTAAAATCTACATGTGGGAGATTCTCAAAAGGTGGGATCATTAAACGTTAACTACATATAATTTTTAAAATTTTCAAATTTAAGGCCAATTTTTTTATTAGTATAGTATATAAGTATCCAAATTATACACAAACATTAAAAGACAGCAACTATTCTGGAAAATTAATTATTAAAGCATTTAATTAGCAGTCGTGTACGTTACAAATTTTGGACATTATTTCGCACGTACGTTACAGATTTTGGACGTTGCGCTTAGTATTTAAAAAATTCTTAAGATTAAGAATGTAGTAAATGTGTCCTATAATTGTATGTGTATACATATATATATATGTATAATTAACTTTTTGTTATCCAGAAATAATAATAATAAAATCAAATGTTAATCTCTGATATTAAAATATTTACTACTTTTTTTGAAGTAATATCTTAATTTTATATGAATTACACATTATGCAAAAAACATACCTTTACATAATATTAGAAGTATCCAACATATAATTTATTCTTTTTTTTTCTATAAAAAAAAAAAAAGTTATACTGCCATTTTTTTAATGCACATATCCATAATTTCTTTATCAAAAGAAAAGTCTCCTCTTGCTGTCGCCGGATGAGGTGGATTTGGTGGTTTCAACAAAATATCTTCATATTTTAAATTTGTGCTGTCTTTTTTAGATGGATAACGAAACCTGTTAAAATCAATGTCTGCCTGGGGAGTCAAAAAATTTATAGAAAATATTTGTTCACCATTATCAATGCTGATCTTTTCAATAATACCTGGCCATAAGTTTTCATCATGAATTAATACAAAGTACCAGTCACCAATGTCAACCTATTTTCAACTATGAGGATTCAATTATAGAAAAAATATTTTTTCACCAGCTTCACTGATAATCCATTCTTGATTGTTTTTTACAGAGATTGCAAAAACCAGATCTATTTCTTATTTGAATTGTACCAAATTTGTTTGTCGTGTGAACGGTGTGAATCTTTTTTTTTTTTTTTTTTTTTTTTTTTTTTTTTTAACCAAAGTTACAGCATTTTATTTGCCTTGCATTTTGTTGGGGGAGCAAAGAGCAAGAATGGAATTTTAAGGAGATGGGATTCTTAAACCTTGAATTAAAAAAAAAAAAGAACTCAAGTACAATAATTTAACAAAAAAATATTTATTTTATTTTTTAAGGTGTACGTTAGAACAATGGATTCTGTTATAATATATTTATTTATGTATTTAGAAAATTAAAATTATTAATGTTTAGATCGTTCCACGATGTGGACATTGTTATTAAATAATCTTTTGGGGTACATTTGCTACAAAGAAAACTTTGCAAAATACATAAAAAACACGTAAGATCACTGAAGAATTAATTTTTAAATAAAAAAAGAAGTTAACAATTAATTTTAAATCATACTTTTAAATAAGCATGTCCGAAATTTCGTAACGATCGCAGCGGTCGCCATATTGTGTCTGTCGTTACACACATTAGTTGAGCATGCTTCAAGTCAAGTTATATTATTACACGTAATAAATGCACGTTATTTATACAAAACACGGTAATTATTTACGATAAAACATTATAATAAATATCTTTTTATACGTTTCAGGACACCAAATCCTCTTTAAAAATAAATTTACCGAAAATAACATCGGCGTTTCCATCGTTACCCGATTCGGACATTCCACTTTCTTATTTGAGAAAAGTGCATTTATTGCAAAAAAATCTTTTAAAAACACATACAAATAATTTAATTTTTTTAAATGCTTTTAAAGTTAGATAAAAGAGTTTAAAGTACTTGATGTATTTTTCGTGGAAATGATAGCTTTGTGGCATACGTTACTTTTAGACATAACAAAATACAGAAAAAATCTTTATAGAAAAGTCCTTCTATCTTCAAAAAAGCAATAAATCAGCCTGCCATATCTTAACAAAATTATCAAAAAATCATCCGTTTTCTTTATACATTCGTTGTTTAACATTAAAACCACATGGAAGCCATTTAAAACTGTTTTTCTTGGTGGTACATTGGACCAGTTAGCGTTATGAATGTCCAAAATTGGCCTCTTGAGCATAAAATAATAATTTTTTAAGAAAATTATACAAATAAATTTATACAAAGCTTTTACTATAAATTATGTCATTTTCTGTCCCTGAATAGAATTTAAACTCAGCGTAAAAAAAATAATAAAATAATAATAATAATAATAATAATAATAATAATAATAATAATAAAGTCAATGATAATTAAAGTTATTTTTGAAAGGCTTAAAGTTAAGACGTGTGTCCAGTGCCCACATTTTGAGAATCACCCATGTATTGCAATGCGATTTATATAATTCAAAAAGGAATTAGGGGAGACTAGGGAGGATTGACCCACCTTTTACAAAATGATGTTTTATTTTTTAAATATTGAACATAGAATAAAGTTTTATATATCATTTTATTCGTTATAGAACCAGTTATGAAAATAAAATTGCTAAATAAGTGCTATATAAGAAATTTAAAAAATGATTGATTTTAATCTTGAGAAAATATTGGGTCAAGGCTTCCCACAAATGGGAGGCTTGTCCCACTATATGGGAGGCTTGACCCACTTTGTTTTATATATTGAAATATTTGTGAAGAGAAATAAAATCAGTTTCAAAAAAGCTAAATAACTGTATGGTACATGCTATAATTATTATCAAAAAATATTTTTGAAAATATGACGCTTAAATAAACCTGTTTAGACGCAATTGCAAGTCAGAGGAGAAAATTGTTGTTAAACTGGATATTGTCTGAGCAGGTATAATTGTACAACAGGGGACATATAACTTTAACATTTAAGACAGTATTCCGCTGGAGACAGGTAGCATTTTCATAGGGTTTCAATCGTTATTATGTCCGGATTCAGTGGCCAATGACCCAGTATTTTTTTTTTGTCTCCTTGTCCTACTTTTTGTGACATTCGATCTGACAACTCTAGTTGCCACATAGTTTGGCTTCAGCTCACTGTATTTATCATGCTGAGATTTGTCTACATACCTTCCTAAAGTTCTCCGATCAATGCTATGTTCTTTTCCAACGGCATGAATACTTAGCATATCATTAATATCTTTTAACTCTTTCAGGGGCAAAGTACTTTCAGTACTAAAATGTTGAAATAAATGACTGGCAGCGGAATATACAAACAAATTTATATGAAAATCTGAAAAAAGGCTATATTTCATATATTTATTAAATGGAAAAGATTTTATCAAAATTCTTGTGACATTGTGCCGTTTGTGAATTAAAATCAAGTGGTTTCATAAACATACCACTTCCCCTGAAACAGTTAAGACTGCTGCTTTCATACTTTGTCGTCTTTTCCACTGTTTCTATTTACCTATTGTAAGTAATATTTAAATGGAAAGAAGTTCCTATCAACTTTCTCATTTATATTTCATTAATTTTTTTCGTGCAGTGGATAAAGCAGTTTTTCACATCTTTTTTTAATCAGTTTTAAACATTTTCTTTTCCATCACCCAATTTTACTGTAGCTTTACAGAATAAATTTACATTTATTTTTATATATAACGATTAATCTTTCCTTATGCACAGTGTATGATAAAAATATTTCTAAAAACCCCTTAATGAACACATTGCCGACGGACAATTTTTATTAAATCTGTATTTTAAAACAATAGAAGCTCCTCCCTGTTCTGAAAGTCTTTTGTAAATTGGTGTTCTAGATAGGTTTCCTAAGTTTATTCATCTGTAAATATCTTTCAATGTACGAATTTAATATAAAATGTCTTACAATCTAAAAAAATATGAACAACATGATATACATGTACAAATTTTTAATGCAATTTTTTCTCAAAGTAAAGAAGAAGATGTAGATAATTTTGTTGATGAGCAACAATCCGTACAGGATAAACTTGACAATCTTTGGTTAAGTGTTAACCGAAAAAACTCAAAATTTACTTTAAATGAATCGAATTAAAATAATAGTCTTTCTAAATCTCAAATACCAGAAGTAAAGCTCCCAAAATTGACACTTCCTACGTTTAGTGGTAATTTAGAAGATTGGATATCATTTTATGATTTATTTAAAGCTAGTGTGGATAATAATGAGAGTTTACCAGACTGTCAAAAAATGCAGTATTTGAAATCGGCATGTAAAAACAGTGCCCTTAAAATTATTCAGAGTCTTCCAATATCTGATTCAAAATGTAAGACAGCTTTAGAATTATTAAAGGAGCGATATTCAAATAAGCGTGAGTTAATTAATGTATTTATTAAGAGGTTAATTGGAATGCCTTGTATTTCGGATAATGCACAGTCTATTTTAGAGAGTGTAGATGTTATAAACGAATGTGTGCATTCGTTAAGTGTGCTTAAACAAGACGTTAGTGGATTTTCGGAAGTAATGATTGTTTATGTAATTACTGATAAATTAGATAAAAATACGAGATATTGGTGGGAAAGAACATTAAAAAGGGAGGAGGTGAGAACTCTTGATAATTTATTATCTTTCTAGAAGGATCGCTCTAGAACCCTTCAAAACAGCAAATCCTCAGTAAAGGAAATAAAGAAAAGTAAACTAACGACATTGTTGTCATCTAATAATAGTTGTTGTGTATGCAAGGAATCACATCCGTTGTATAAATGTCCTAAGTTCCTGCAGTTAAGTGTACATAAAAGAATAGAATTGATTAGAAGAAACAACTTGTGTTACAATTGTCTTTTAGTTAAACACCATGCAAAAATCTGTAAGAGTTTAAGTAAATGTAAAGTGTGTCATAAGCCTCACCATACAATTTTACATCTTTCGAGAGACCCGAAATCTTATTCAGATAGTGTAAATGAAACGCCGACTGGCCCTCTGTCTCCGAACGCACCAGAATATCAGCCGAGACCAACTGAGTCATTAAATCAAACTTCTTGTGCTAGCATCTTTGAGTTTCCAAACAACTCTGTGTCGGGATTACATTCATTGCAAAATAAGCAAACTCTACTTTGTACAGCAATGATTAAGGTTCGTGACTCACTGGGTAATCTTGTAAACTGTCGCGCTTTGCTGGATAGTGGCAGTCAAGCCTCTTTCATAAGTGAAAATTGTATGCGTAAATTATGTTTGCCAAGGCAATCTACTAAAGTACAGGTTACATGTTTAGGTTCTTATAATGCTGAATCTAATGAAGAGGTAAATTTAAATTTTACTCCCCATTTTAATTCTGAAGTGAGATTTGCCACTACAGCATTTGTGATAAAAAAAATCATATCGAATGTGCCGTATAGTTCTATTCCTTCAAATATTGTGAATAATTTCAATGATTTAGTAACAGACCAGTCACTAACTGACAGTTTAGTTTAACAGACCCAATATTCTTTGAATCAAGACCAGTAGATATCTTATTAGGTGTTAACGTTTTCTTTACATTGCTTAAAGGGGAAGTTATAAAAAGAGAAGAAAGTCTACCCTTCGCCGTATGTTCTAAACTTGGTTGGATAATTACGGGAACTACCTCTTTTGATACAAGTCAATGTACATTTTCTGTTAATAATATTCAATTTCAACTAGATGATTTAGTTCAAATTTTTTATCTTTAGATTCCATTCCTGAGCTAGTTCGAATTTCTAAGGAAGAACAAGAATGTGAAGACCATTTTAAGAGCAATTATTTTCGAAATAGTTTCGGAAGATTTGTTGTGAAACTTCCATTTAAAGATTCTCCATCGCAATTAGGTGATACTAAGGAATAAGCCATACAGTGATTTCGTTCTTTGGAACGTAAGCTTTCAAAACAACAGTATATTTATAAAAACTATCGAGAGTTTATGAAGGAATATTCGGATTTGGGTCATATGGAACGGATATCCAAATCGGAAAGGGTCCCCGCATTTGTTTTTTATTTATCGCATCATGCGGTAATTCGTGAATCCAGTTCGACGATAAAATTAAGAATTGTTTTTGATGCCTCTGCTAAATCTACCTCAGGTGTGTCCTTGAATGATATTCTAATGGTCGGACCCCGTATACAACAGGAACTTTTTCCAATTCTTTTAAGATTTAGAGCTTTTCCTATTGTTGTACGAGCAGATACAGTGAAGATGTTTAGACAAATCTTGATTAATCCAGAAGATAGAGATTTTTTAAGACTTTTTTGGAGAGAGAATTCCCAGGATCCGTTAGAGGAATATCGTTTAACAACAGTCACTTATGGTACGGCATCTGCCCCGTTTCTGTCTACAAGAGCTCTTCATCAGCTTGCCTTAGATGAGAAAAACGATTTTCCTTTGTCATCTGCAGCTGTGTTGAAAGATTTTTATGTAGATGATTTTCTCTCTGGCGGCCAGAATGAGTAAGAAGTTGTGGAACTAATTAGTCAATTGACATTGTTAATGAAACGAGGTGGCTTTAATATACGAAAATGAATTTCAAATGTACCTGGAGTACTGAGGAATATTTCTGAAGAATGTAAGGGAAGTACAGAGTCATTGCTCTTGACTAATGATGGCGGGATCAAAAATTTTAGGAATTCAATGGCATTTAATGGGTGATTTCTTCTGTTTCACTGCTTTAGACCATGAGAAAAAGGACAGATATTCCAAAAGAGATATTTTGTCAGAAGTTGCAAAGGTGTTTGATCCGCTAGGCTTGCTTTCCCCCTGTGTTGTTTTCATGAAGGTACTGCTGCAAGACTTATGGAAGTTTTCACTTACCTGGGACGAGCCAATTAATGAAGAACATAGTAAACGGTGGATATCTTTTCGGAATGATTTAAAGGTTATTTCTAAGTTGAAAATTCCTCGATTTGTATTAGCTGCAGATAAGATAAACCTTCAAATTCACACCTTTTGTGATGCGTCTGAAAAAGCATATTGTGCAGCAATATATATGCGTTCAGTTTCACAGAATGAGACAATCACCGTAAATCTTTTGACATATAAAACTAAGGTCGCACCCATTAAGACTCAGTCAATCCCAAGGCTGGAACTTTGTTCAGCTCTTCTTTTGACAAATTTGCAAAAAGTTGTTTTGGATCACTTAAGTCTCAAGGAGAGTGAAGTATTTGCACGGACTGATTCTAAGGTTGCGTTAGCATGGCTTTCTTCAGAGCCTCATAGATGGCAAACTTTGCAGCAAACCGTGTTGCTAAAATCCAAGAAACACTGGCTAATATTTCGTGGAATCATGTTCGCGGGCTTGAAAATCCAGCTGACTGCGGAACAAGAGGTATGCTACCATCGGAATTAGTGAATTGTGAGCTATGGTTTCATGGTCCTAAATGGTTAAGAGAGCCATGGGTTAAACCGTCCAATGAATCATTTGAAGGCAAGGATGTACAAGAAATTATCCTAAAGGAAGAAAAAAGGAATTGTGTTGTAAATATTTCTAAACTTAATGATGATCATCTGATTTTCAGATATTCTTCTTGGAATAGACTTGTACGAATCGTCGCGTGGTGCTTAAGATTTGTCGACAATGCAAGAAAGTCGTTATCAAATCGAGTAAATGGTTTTCTTTCAGTCTTAGAGCTTTCAAATTCCACAACGAAAATTCTGAAAATAGTCCAAAACGAGTGTTTCCGTGATGAAATATCTGATTTAAGTCATCACAAATCTTTAAAAACTTCAAGTAAACTTTTGTCTTTAAACACATTCCTGGATCATAATTGTATTTTGCGTGTTGGTGGAAGATTGAGGCATGCTAATGTCTCAGAAGGTCAGAAACACCCAATATTATTGCCTAAGACACATCATATAAGTGCATTAATTATCAAACATTATCATATAACTTACTTACATGCTGGTCCACAGCTTCTTTTAGCTGTTCTTCGAGTCAATTTCTGGATTTTAAGTGGTCGAGATGCAGTAAGAAAAATAGTGAGGAGTTGCTTAAAGTGTTTTCATGCTTCACCATCTGTTGGCACTCAAGTAATGGGAGATCTTCCAGCCATACGTGTTAGGCCAAGTCGTCCATTCTCAAAGACTGGAATTGATTATGCCGGCCCATTTATGTGCAAGGAGAGACATTATAGAAATATCAAGTCGTTTAAGAGTTATATTGCTATTTTTATTTGTTTTTCAACTCGTGCTATTCATCTTGAATTGGTTTCGGATTGGACAGCTTCCACATTTTTGGCTGCTCTGAAAAGATTTGTTGCCCGTAGAGGTAAATCAGCTGAGTTGGTTAGTGATTGCGCAGGAAATTTCAAGGGTGCAAGTAGGGAACTGCGTGAGTTATACAATTCCGTATCCTCCATTAGTAAGGATCAAACATTACAGAATTATGTGGCTAATGAAGGTATCATCTGGAACTTTAATCCCCCTTCTGCTCCACATTTTGGTGGGCTGTGGGAAGCTAACATAAAATCTGTGAAATATCATCTACGTAGAACAATGGGAAATTCACTATTTACAATTGAAGAATTCTCTACATTATTGTCACAAATTGAAGGATGTTTGAACTCGAGATCTTTATGTCCTCTGTCGAACGATCCAAGTGATCTACAAGTCCTGACACCAGAACATTTTTTGACTGGTGCTGCCTTGACTATTCCAGAACTTCACGTTTCTGAAATTCCCCCTAATAGACTTCGCCGTTGGCAATTAACCCAGAGAGTATTTCAGCACTTCTGGAAGCGATGTAGTGGTGAGTATTTGTCTCAACTCCAGCAACGTCCCAAGTGGTTGTGTGCGACAGCAAATTTAAATGTTGGTGACTTAGTGCTAATTAAAAATGAACTTCTTCCCCCTCTTCAGTAAAAGTTAGGAAGAATTATTCAGACATTTCCCGGCCATGAAGGTCATGTGAGAGTCGTCATAGTAAGAACTGCTGCCGGAAATTTTAAACGAGCGGTTCATAAACTCTGTCCTTTGCACTTTCATTAGCAACAACTTTCATTAACATATATAACTCTTTTATTTGTACCCCTTGAAGATGTCAAGGCCGGGGTGTATGTTCGAAATTTATTTATCGTCTGCCAATGCTCAGTGCGAGCATTTTTGTGTAAGTTTAATTTCTAAAAAATGGCAACGTTCTTTTTTCTTGACGTGTATTTCATTCTATTCTAAGAGTGTGAAACCAATAGAGTTTATAATTAAACGTGTGATACAGTTCACATTCTTATTTAGTAAGTGTTGTGAGTTATTGACGAGTTTGTGTTTATTTAATTTCAACCAGCGCGCTACAATCACCCTTATCAAATCACCCTTATCAAATCACCCTTACTATTTACAAAATGTGAAAGATCAGAAATTAAAATCAATTCAATTCGATTTTTCAAATTTAATCGAAGGTTTTGTATATTAAATTTTCTAATAAGATTAAGGATAACATTTTGTAAAAGTTTATTTAAATTCATTTAATAAAAAAACTATAGAACAAAATAATGTAATGTTTGAAATACATACTGCTAAAAACTACAGGTATATGCTGATACAGATATACAGATATATATATACAGATATATATTGGTATATTAAAAATATAATATACTAAATGATTTAATATATGAGTAATAATTCCCAGGATTTCTCTAATGCGTGTAGATTGAATCTAACATATGTTATCTAGTGAACGATTATTATGCTGCTCATAAGCTCAAATGGAATAACGATAGTAACAATTTATGCTTTTGCGCGCCCTAATGACAAATTCTATAAATTACAATTCAATCAACCTATGTTAACATAATATATTTTGTGCATTCAGAGAAACACGTAGTAATCGCAAATGAAATAGATGACAACTGTCTAACGTTTTCTTTTTCTTTCAATATATGTTAAGAGTCCCAGTATTTTGTTGCATAAGTTTTAGAAGACCGTCACTTTTATGAGAAATACTGATTACAATCTGATTACTATCTGATTACATACGAAAAAAATATATAATGTAATTTGGAAGAATATAAATATATAATTTTATGTATACTTTATGTATTCACTTTTGTAGATGATCAGTTGTATTGGTTTATAAGGGTTATATAAATATATATATATAGCTCAATTTCCAGTTGATTATCCAACTAATTTAGAATTGGCAGAAAACCTTCTAATAAATAATACTATTAACTTAGGTGACTTTTATTAGATCTAAAAATCATAATCGCACAAAACAATTACTGATCTTTATGACAAACGTAAAGACTTCCAATTCAAAGTTATACATTTACTCATTTTAAATCCTCTCTACATATTGCTGTTTACCGTAATATACTTATTAATCATTTGTATAGAATCAAAAGTTTATGTTCATCACATCTTATAAATAAAAACATTAACCCCTTAACGGTCGCATTAAATTACGGTTTAAAAATTCAAATTACTTATTGGCGCCACTTTTTTGAAAAAGAAATATTCACCTTATTTAATGACAGGCAAAATGATATCATAATAAAGCCAATTACATAATTTTTTAAAACTGGTGGGAATGAAACAAATCAGAATAATCTCAATAAAAACGCAGACCGTGAATATGACGGGAGCGAGAATTAAGGGGTTAAACAATTAATTTTTGATGCTTTAAATCATGGTTTTTCTAAGAAATTCATATATTCTTTAATCTACAATTAATTTATGATCTAAAGAATGTATAGTAGGGTGATTTATTGTATACTATTCACATTTTGCGGATAAATGAAATATATAAAAAAATTACAAAAAATTAAAGATAAACAAAAAAATTAAAATACAAAATATATATAAAAAATTTAAATAGGTTGGCTGGGTGGGTAGATGTTAAATTAAGGAGGAGCGCGGAGTTGTCTGGATAATTTATATGCAAATGTTGATTTAATATAAATTTATATAAAAAAAAAGTTGTATTTGTACGTTGAATATACGTGTTTCTATGTTTACTTTGGTTCTTATGAGATTGCTGCCTTTTGTACTGTATAAAAATACTAAAATTATATTAATTTACATCAATTTAATTTACTTTTATTGATTTATTTCAATATATTTTGCTTTGTAAGGATATACGCTTATAGAGTTTATGATATTTATAAGTTTGTAGAAATGTTGTAATCTGTTGGTATATTACCCCTCCCCCCCAAATCAGTTAAGATACATTAGTTTAATTAAGTTAATAATATAAACAAACTTTTTTATCATAAATATAGTAACTTATTCAAAATTATTATTAATTTGCTTAAATTTTACGTAAAAATAAAAAAAATAAAAATAATTATAAGCAATTATAACACATTATAATAAAGATGTTAGATGATTATTATCAATATCCTGATGAGCTGCTTTAGAATGGCATAGTTATATCTTAAAGTGATATTGTAGGTTCAAATATTAGCAATTTCAAAAATACAATTTTTCTACTGTTATATTCAGTAAAGACGGGTTACCATCCCCCGGTCCCAGGCCCTCAGAAGGCCCATCTGTCAACGCAGGGAACCACCCGCGAGACAAGCCCCGCGGCGCGTCCCGAAGGTTTTATATTTCCACCAGACAAGTCCGGCAGAGCGGAACCCCACGCAAACTCCGGTCAGGCCGACGCGCTGCCCAACGCACGCCACGCCGGCTATTCCCAAATTGGTGAACAATCGCTACGATAGTCCTCACCACCCAGCTAGAAAAACCAAGTGGTCCCTAAACTTGGTTCCCGAGCCAGTAGACCTCGCAAGCCATCGCAGGAACCAGACGCCTATAAAGACGCTGGGCCCACGGACTGAACCGAGGCTTCCTGACCCGGAGTTATGTTACGGCAGGCCCCCAAGATTAGATACCATTTTCCGGCAGAGACATTTATGTGGGCCAGCCGTTAGGAAAGTTATTGAAGAGCCCCTAGCTTGAAGACCAGGGAGGGCGGGAAAGTCCCACCGGCCGTAAAGCGACCCAGCTCCTGGCTCTTCGCCCAAGCCACCCGGCTCGTTCGACGGAACCCCTCGTGGATTACGCCGGGAACCAGTTGGCCCAGACTAGGTGCCGTTAGCGACCCCAGGCGGGCACGGAAACCTCCACCTAGACGAAATAGACTCCGCCTCACTAGGGGGTCAGACGGAACGGAGTCCCGCCAGCTCCCACCGACTCGACCCCATCCTAGGACAGAGAAGCCAGTGGAGGCCGACAGAAGCCCGCCCGCCACTACCTTACCTCACGGCCGTCGAGGGTACCCAGGCCCGAAGGCATCTGACCCCGTGCAGTGACCGACCGCTACCTTTGTTAGTGCGTTCGAAAGTTAGGTGGAGACACCTCTAGGTCCTCATCACCAGGCGAGGAAAACTCCGGTACACACGGAGGACCTGGATCGGACCAAGAGTTCCCCCGAGGCACGATGAGCCGCCGCGTTACCGGCGAGCCTCCGGCCCGTTTTCCTGCGGGAATAGTGTTCGATGGTGGACCTGCCGGCCGACCCCCTCCCAAGGGTCACGACACGACATGGAGCAACCAGAACCATACTGGCCTCCCCACGCGACCGCTCCTTGGTCAACGGGGGCTCCGCCAAACCCTACCACCCTAAGGCTCGGTTTCCAACTGCTCCAGTTGAGGTCCTCGGAGGAATGAGCCACCCAAGTCATAAAGTAACCTGGGCGCTGTCCGAAACCCTCGCCTAACGGATGCTCCGGGAGTCCCTGCATGGCGTAAATTCTCCCGCTCCTCGCCGATGTAACGATATATGTACTCCAAGCAACAGGTCGCGGAAGAATACAGAAAAGTGGAGAACCAACGACAGCAGAGAGATGGGGATGAATGGGACAGGAAACAAGCTACAATTCGATGGGACGGTGATGACGTCGATAATGAACTCTTTAAACGGCGTCAGAATTAAAGCGCCATTAAATGCTGGCGGCGCATGGAATTGTGTTCATAGAATATGATCGAACAAATGCTATTAAAAAACATTAGAAAGAAAAATAATTTAGTTTTAGAAGAAAATGAAAAAGTAATTTAATGGGTTTTATAAAATTAGACGAATGGATTAAGGTTTTTAGAATAATAAAAGCATACGTAAATTTAAATGCATGAAATAAAAGATAAAATATATTAAGATACTATTAAATATAGGTAAAAAAGGAAAAATATTAAGAATTTAGAATAGTTTTACTAAAAAAAAAGGGCGAAAAATTTTATTATTACATTATAGCAATATTTTGTCTTTAAAATAGTTTATTTAATGAATTGCCCTTTTAGTTATTTTTTTATATAATTCTTTCTTTATTTATTTTTTGTTCTTGCATTAATTTATTCTTATTCTTTATTTTATTTTGTATTCACTCAGTACTTATTAAGTTTACTCCTATTTTTTAATTCTACTTTAACTAAAAGTTAATCTAAGTCTTTTCTAAATTTCCTCAATCAATTTCATTCCTTTTATTTATTTTTATTTTTTGTGGATAAAGATGGCAACACTAAACATTAATGTTAATAATCCAATTCCAATTTACATTTTTCATTTCTCACATCAGATGGCAGCACAGTTATGGGTTTGTAAGATGCTCAACTGTAGCTCACATGTTAAATTAGTCTTAACTATGTTTTTCATCCTGATATGCTGTAGTTTTGACTCCTAGAATGTATTCAGGTATTTTGCTATATAATATTTAATATCCTGTATGAGGTGTATCTTTCTTTAGATTTCTTTAATGCTTTTTCTCTAATGCTTGCGTTATAAGGAGTTAAATTTTGTCATTTTAAGCTTAATGCCGACAAAATGGATGAAATAACGCATCTTCTATGAATGAACTCACAAGATCCTCTGACGATTCTGTGTGTCATTCATAGTTTCGTATTTTACATACTGGTTTCCTGTGTTCATTTCTGAACCATCTTTAGAACTTTACCAATATATTCATGTATTTGTGATTTCAAATTTATCATTATATATATACAAGGTGGCTCTGCCCCCCACAAGCTACACTCGCCAACCCCCGTTCAGACACCGCGGAATCTAAATACACGCTAATCTGATGGGTTTTAATAATGTAAGAGAAGATTGAATTATACTGATAAAAGCTGTGCAGATCTCCCTGTAAATGGGTTTCCATTCAATTCCCGTTGATTGCAAAAATGTAAAGGCGAATCAGTTGCTGTTAAGACATCCAATGGTTGTTTTCGTTTTTGATTAAAGAAGATCAGTTAAACTTTTGAAAAGAATCTAAAATAAAATAAATTAAGTATAAAAGTCTTTGTCTCCCGGTATTTTAAAACAATCTCTATAACAATAGCCAAAGTCATGTGACTATCATCAATAGTTTCGGGCGGACCACTTCGCTTTTTATACTCTAGGTGCTATTTTGGTACTTTAATATTAGCTTTGCACAGGTGATAAGTCGCCAAATATAATTCTATCGCCATCATTTCATCTATTTTACAATAATTCAAGTGATCAAGTGTCATAAACAAATACGATCTGATCACTTCGCCTTTCATATGAAAGTTTGGCACAGATGTCATATACGATATTGGAACCATTTTTTTCCGACCACAATTTGGGGAACGCATGAATAGCTTAAACAACAACATCCGGCTTATCATATCAAGCAAAATAACGATACTTTGGCGCCAGTTATGCACCCGTTGCGTATATGACATTGGCGTCAGAAAAAAAAATCGCGCCAATATGGGGCCATATATAACATTGTGCCCAAAGTTTTCCATTTTGATTAAAAAATCAAAAAATTTTTTTCGAATAAAACTATATAAAAGTTGTCATGGTCGCAAAGAATTCTTGGTACTGTTACGCTAGCCGGGTTCAAAACTCGCCAATAGCTTTTTTTCAAATTGCCAGTTAGCATTTTTTGTATTTTTCGAGTGGTAAATTAAAACATTGATTTGAAGTTGAAATTAAATGTTATGGTTTGTTGCATTATTGGGAATTGTTCCATATATTGTGCTGGTTGGCGTGACTGGCGATGGAATCCAAAATGGCGCCAAAAGGCCATTTTGTCTTCTTATAAAATTTTTCAGGATGGCGGATAAACATGGTCTTTAAATATTTGTAAACATATCTATATATATTTAATAAATGTTATATACGTCACATGTTAAAAAAAGTACGATGTTTATACAGATAGTTTTGTATATATTACGTATAGAGATATACCTTATACATACATAATATATATATACACCTATAAATAAATATTATGTATTTATATATAATTTTATGTATTTATTATATTTATTATACATGTCAAATTAAGTCAAAAGTTATATATTTTTCCGAAAAATATAGGCTAAATGCAAAAAAATTATGCAAAAATCATATGAATAAAGTCCATTCCAGAAAAAAAGCAACCACAAAGGCTGAAGATCGCAACTACATCGATTCATTTAATGCCAAAAAAAGCTCTAAAAAAACCAGCACACAATATGGAACTCTTCCCGCATTATTTAACATTTGGCTAGATGTCATATACGCCGCAGGTTTGGCGTGATATTTTTTCCAAAAATTTGGCGATAACCTTGTTTTCGAATTCCAGTTACATATGCATTTTTTGGTATTACTTAGTTATCCCGTCGACCAAAAATCTATCGCCAAACTATATGATTAAATGTCAATAATGGTTGATCGTAAATGTCACATTCACCGGACTTTAAGTGTGTTACACATGTTTACGTCATCAAGTGATTTTTATTTCGACGTTTTATTTGTATATTTATTAATGTTATACTAATTTATTTGTTCTTTCGTTATTTAAAATAAAAATTATGGCAATTTGTATAATTTGGCGAAATTGGTTGACGGAATAACTAAGTAGTACCGAATTTTTTAATTATTTTCTATTATTTTCAAAAGGAAATAACAAAACAAATAATTAATAGCTCTAAAACAAAATAATTTATAAATTTTAAAAAAGAAATAAAAGTAAATAAACTTCTGTCATTAAATAAACAATAATAGCCGGGTTACCATGTCAATCAAAATAATGCCATATTGGCTCCAATCAGAATCTTTCGATTTGGCGAAAGATTGTTCAATTAAATTGAATTATGAATAAAAGTAGCATAATACATTTCTTAGCATATATTTAAGGGAGGCCAAACTGGTCGCCAAATGAGTTTAAAATAATAACCTTTTCCTATGAAAAAAAATATATATGTTCTGATTAAAATTTGAGTTGCCATCATTAGAATAATCTATTTAAAATTAGAAAAAAATTAATATTTCGAAAACTAATTCGAATTAAAAAATTCTAATACCAGTTTTGTGATCTGCGGATCAATACGGATTTTCGGTGTTAATTTCATCGCAAAGTATTCCATATTTTAGGAGAAATCGCCGTGAAACATAATCAGTTTTTTACTCAGTCGTTTCAAAGAATCGTTTCATAAATTCGTTACATTTCAGCCGTTTCATTAGGATTTTATATATATAGGGTACATATATAGCGCATTTTATCTTATTGTGGGTGACGAATAGAACTCTTAAACTGTAATGTCCTTGCAGTGATCGCAGTTAAATATTAAGAATTCAATTAAAAAGTAAGAGAAAAATATTTATTATTAATTTAATTTAAATATTTATTATTAATTTAAGGTGGATGCTGATATATTTTTTGAAACATTAGGTTTAAAAGCTTAAAAATAGAATTCACGAATATGCAGAAGTAAATGAAGTATAACTTTATAAAGGTACATATCAAAATCACTTAAAATCATCAAACTACGTAAATACTTGCTAAAAGGGATAAAAATACACTTATAAGGCAAACAAATAGCTTTTTTCATATCGTCATGTTTCATAGCTCAGACGGCGACATTCTCAAGCTGTATAATGATACAAATATTTTCGAAAAAAAAAAAACCTTTTAAATTGTAAACTGGTAAAACAAAAATCACGAGTTCTCATCAATAATGAAATCAAAAGCAATAATAAAAGTGGACATTTGTGAAATTGAATTATTATTCAATATTATTTTTTACTCTGCAGAGCATATCTTTCAAAATTTTAGATAAATCAATGGAATCTGAAACATTGCATCTATTCTCACTGTGCAAAACGATTTCTATTGATTTCAGATAATGGATGGCAAATAAAGACTTTATGGAAAAACTATTTTACTATTTTTATATCAATCTGTAAAGGTTCTTTTTTACATCGTTTTGTCAAAGCTGTAGTTTTCTTGTTGTGTTTGATGGCTGCTATATATTCTTCGACCCTACTTTTAAGCCTTCTGCTTAAATGCCCTATATAAATTAGTTTTTTTCCATCGTCATTGGTGAAAGTTTTTTAATATACCCCTTATAATTGGTTTGGCGCAATGATCTATTTTTAACAGAATATGTTCTTTTTTTCCCATATGGTTTTGAATTAAGGGATATATCGTATTTATTGAGTTTATATTTCAATCTTTCGAAGAAACTAGGAAAATACTGTAAAGTGGATAACTTGGAATATTACACATTGAAGTTACCTTTCTTCTTATTTCTGTAAACAGCAAATTCTATTTCTTGGCGCATTTTGATTAGTAATACGTCTTAATAAGGGAGTGTACTGTTCTATTCCATTTGCAATGCAAATTTAATTTTACAATTAATGCTATTAATGTGCGTTTATAAGGTATTGAGTGAGTTATCTTTATGACGTCATATAATGAAAATATCCTCTATGGTTCTCGCATATCAGGATTCTTAGGATATATCTAAAAGAAACTGTGTCCCAGCACACATTATATATTAAATTAGTTGAAATGCACGCAGTTCTTATATGTACATTTCTTCACGTATACGTAGTGAAATACGCTAAATCTTTTTTTTTTATTTTAATAAGGATTATAAGTTCCATTTTGCTGCGAATAAAATATAATCACCATTAATTAAAATTTTATCCATTTCATCACACATTTTAGTAAAATATCAAAAAAAGATATATTAAAATATTTTCTAATTTAAAGTTTCTTTAAGGCAAATGAGCAGTTTTTTCATGAAAAGTATGCTCATTCTCGCTTAGAAAGCAAAATCTGCACATCATGTCTTCAAGCCGCATTCGCTTTTAATAGAAAATGAATTGCTTTTCTGTCTTACAATACTGACAATGTCTTTTCAACTGCCATTCATGTGTCAAAAGGGCCATTTAGACAGCTGTCAAGAATTTCTAAATATTACAAAACCATTTTTTATATCCTTTGGAAATATATATAACATTCTTTTGTTTTTTGTAGAAAAAAAGTTATGTCAATGCGAAGGTATATGAACAGGAAAAACATTATAGTCATGGGGAGAATATTTTTCTGAAATCATAAAATGCCCTTTCTAAAAGTTAGTTCTGTTTTTAAATCTTTAGTTTGAGAGATTGCAAAGTATATGTTATATAGAATATCAGAAACTTGTATCATAACATAACTCGAGTAAATAATTATTGGAATAAGCATGTATTTGTTAAATTGGTTTTAAATGTGTTTTTTCATCCTTTTAGGTTGAGAATATATGAAAAAAAAAGCATTTAGAATATTAGAAAATACTATAACATTACACAATTTATTGCTGGCCTTTAAAGGTCTCATAATTACAATTTTTTTAATTTCAATAATATTATTAATAGACTCATATACTATATACGCAAAAATATTTCTAGGAATCTAAAACAATAGTTTAAGACTCCATCTTTAAATTAATTTTATTTACTTCAAAACCTGAAAATTATATTTAATCGATTTGGACATTTCCCAAACAAGTGAAAAAGTGTCCAGTCTAACAAAGTCTAACAAAAACACTTTGGATTAAATTGCAAATAATTTTCCTATAAATCTAACGACTGACAAAATTCATTTAGACAAAATTGTTGGCAATAGCATCAGGTGTCTGCCATGCTCAACAGAATGCATCATAATTAATTGCATTATACGATGACTATGTAGATACACTTTATTAACACTTAAGTTATTATACACTTGAGTTAAAAATAATAACGAGCATATTTATAATTGAATTATCTATAATAAGCTTTTTTAAGCATTTTATGGATTTTTCCATGATATTTTTTATCTATTTTTTGACAGATTGCTTTGCTGATTTAACTTTTATTAAACGGTGAATGTGCTTGGGAGAATCACGTTGTATTTCGTCATATTCTTAAAACAAGTTTAAGGTAAAAAAGTTACCAAACAAGCGGACACATATGTAAAAATAAGGAAGTACCTAATATGTAATATTCGTTACGCAGTAAAAAAAAAATAAAAAAAAAAGATTTTCTGCACTTTAAATTGTAAGTTTGCAAGCACCGATGTTGTGAAATCGAATACAAACATCATTCTGTGAAAGGGGATACAAGCAACAAGAGAAGTAAAAATTGAATCCTTTTTGTCGCGTGCAAAACGCAATCAATAGGAGCGCAACGTACCCCAGATTTGAGAAATTTTACGGCACTCTTAAAAACAGCATCTTGCAAATTTTACAGCAAATGTGTTGACAGCCAGGTTGCCATCACCTTTTGCTGCAAAATACGGATTTTTTTTTTTTTTTTTTTTTTAAGCGTATTTAAAAAAAAAAAAAAAAAAAAAAAAAAAAAATTGTAGAGGTTTCTCACTTTTCATCATTAACAGTTTTAAATGAATTAAAATGTTAATTATTATATAGTTTTTACAAAGAATGAATAAATTTTTGATTTAAATTTTTAAATATAGATATATATGTGTTTATATAAAATTATAATTTCACCTAAGAATAAAGGGTTATTTTATTATAATTTTAATTCATCACATGGGTTATTTTGCAGCGTGTGGGCAATAGACTTGAATCTAATAAAAAACTCACAAAAACCTGCACGTTATTTAATAATCATCATATAATTCGTATATTAGCTATCTATCGTTAAATAATATTTTCCGTAAAATGCAGTAGAAAATTGGAAAATAAGAATAAAAATAAAATAACTGTATTAAATAAAAATAGCTATTATCGAATTATATTCTCCCACGTATTATTTTCACAGTGTTCCTTTTCTATTATTTTCATGTTTATATCTGTTTCATGATTTTTTTTTCTTTTTTTATTTGCGTTATTGAAAATTTTAATTACGCAAATTCAACTGCATTCGCAATTCGCAATGTCTGATACCTATGCAAAATATAACCAGGAAAACACATGTATGATTGTACCAAATATACCCGAGTAGCATCTGCATTATACTACTTGAAGAAACGAGTAATTCCCGGTTTTGGAAGCTAAAAAGATACCGAAGAATTCCCCAAATATAAGTTTATATTTCAATATTTCATTTATAATCTGCAGTTGTTTCAGAAATGTTTCCTTTTAATGTTAAAATACACATAAGAAGTTTCATTTTTATTCATATTTGACATTCTAAATTCCTCTGAAGGCAATTGGTAACATTTGATATTCAGTATAACACATCATTTAAACTGTAAGAAACATTTCATTAAAATTCATCAATTTCGAAACTGGGAAATATAATTCTAAATTTTATTCAGAATCTTAAATCTACTGAAACACTAAACATTTGAATATTGAACAATCCTTTTTAATTGATATATGGTTTAAAACGGCTACCCGTGTTAACTTCATTGTAACAAAAATCATTAGGATAACGCTATACATCATTTTTCGGATAAAATATCAGGCATGGATTTAAAATAACAGCATTGGTGTTCAAAATTTTAAAATGTACGCAAGTAGTTTTGGCAGATTGTTTTGATTTACAGGTTGCCTACTTTTAAAAGTAATAAGTTTTGCATATAATACTGAAAGAATAAACAAATTAAAAATGCACCAATTTATTTTCTTTTAATTTATATATTCATTTTTTTTTTATTATAAACTTCAACTTTACTTTATCCGATATATAAAATAGTATTCTTCAAAATGATATTTCAGATAAATATATATAAAAGTACAATACAGATAAATGGGTCATTCCACGTAAAATGAGCAAACATTTAAAAGAAGTTGTAGCCACATAGTAACCGATTTTAATAAAATTTGATACACAGGTTCAATAAATATTAAAATAGAGCTCTGCAAAATATCTTCAGAAACAATAAATTATTTTAGTAGTTTTAGACATTTAAAAAACTTGTGATAAAAAATGACATGCGTGCAGTAGTCAAAAGTTGCAAGTTTGAAGTTCTGCATCTTTACAACTATTTAACAGAAATGAACTCTTTTTACAATATTATAACCTCTGAAAAATTATCTTCCTATTTATTGAGTAATAACAACCTGGGAACACCACGGTTAATCATTATTTGGCTGTAAAAACTGAAATTTGGTGAATTTTGAGAAAATTAGAAATGTTATAAAAATAAAAGAATT
The DNA here is from genome assembly GCA_963932465.1 of Maratus speciosus. NCBI lineage: Eukaryota > Metazoa > Arthropoda > Arachnida > Araneae > Salticidae > Maratus > Maratus speciosus. The sequence continues at coordinate 548,657,941 of OZ010791.1, forward strand.
TCAAAAACATCTGTGAAATTGATGCCTGGTGTAGTGCTATATATGAAGATCAAATTCCCCAAGTTTGAAAGTTGCCATTTATTTCCTTCATCAAAAAAAAAAAAAAAAAAAAAAAACTTAGAAACTTAAAAAAAAATACAAAATCATAATTTTTCCTTTTATGTATGGTTAAAAATATAAATAAAGGAAAGGTTCGACATTAACAATTTTACACAGACATAAAGATCAATAAGTCTATGATATGATAAAAAAATTCAAGATTGCCTTTTGATTCCTAATATAGCAAAAATGGTTTCAAAAAGGTAACATTTGTTAAACTCAGAGCTATTCTTCTTTGAATTCGCACTCATTTCTTAAAGTATTGCACGATTTCATGCGGAAAAAAACGAGTTCTGCCATCTATTTTTTGTATCTGGATTTAGGATTAATATGTAACTTTTTATTCAACTGAATGATTTTTCTACTTTATTTAAAAATATTCATCAGAAAAAAGTAACCTGAAAGCAAGAATAAACGTTTCTACACATTAACTATACACTTTTATCTACAATATCAAATAATTTAAAAGTTTTAAAAAGCTTTTTTTCACTTTTAAAGAAATGATAGATATATTGCATTGTACCCTCAAGATTTTTTACTATTTATTTTTAAAAAAATATAAAAAAGAAAAAAAATGAAAGTTGCGGTATTTAAAATATATACTTTTAGCTAGAAAGTCAAGTAATTTTAAAATTGTCAGAGTTGTCCTTCATGTAAAAGAGCAACGGAAATATTTCCTTTTTCCCTCAAAAATTTTCAAAAATATATATTTTTTCTCATTACGGAATAGAAATACAATTACTAGCTTACGCCAATGTGTTACTTATTATTCATATTCATTCCTAATTATAAATAATTTTTAATATAGTCTTTCCATTCCTAAGGCTAATAATCAAAATGGAAATTTTAATCATGTAGACAAAACCGCGATTTTGCATCCAAATTTAATGAAAATTTTAATACTTAAATAAACAATCCTGAAATCTATTATTTTACCTTTACTCATAAATAGATAGGATCTACTTATATACTGATTTTCATTCAAATCTGTGACATGTAAGCCACAGCTGATTTGCTCATTTTGTATGAAATGACCCAAATATGAGCAGAGACATGCATTAGCAAGCACAAGCATAATCACACACATATCTGTACACATACGTTCACACACACATAAACATACATAAATAAATAATGTCATTAAAATTAACTTAAATAAAGTACATTAAAAATTTATTATGACTTCATTTTATATCAAAGAATGTCTTAAAATGGAAACTTGTTTCAATTCGAACACTTGTATATGGATAGCAGCTATTTTAAAAATGTGCTATAGAGACTGTTGTATGATTTCAGGAATTATCAAACTGTGGTTCCGGTATTTAGTAAAACAATTGAGAGGTAAATGGCGCAGGGAACAAAGAATCAGAAACAGAAATCACCAAGCGTGGCGCCATGGAGGCTAAACCTGTGGATTAAGCAATTTCTTTTTATCAAAAAATGCTGAATCCATATTAGAAATTCCGAAAGAAGAATCTTAACTTTATGTAATTACAAAATGCCATTCATTAAAGTCGGAATACTGATAAAAAAGGAATTTCTGAAATGACCTATATATGCGGTAATAATGCTATAATATACTGCCTATTTATAAATTCAATGGTTGGACGCATTTTTCCTGTAAACACGCAACTCTCTATTTCAGAAAAAAAAGAAAAAAAAAACTTTTGATCGTATCAATGATAAACAAAATGTAATGACAAGAAATCTAGAACTTTTTTTTATCGACATCTGTCCTCTTTTCAAGTTTCATAAGATATCTTTATCAAATTTATCAAAATTTCTTAACACCTGACCCGACACATGTATTAGTCTGAAGAAGATTAAGATGTTGCTTGTAGAATTTGTTTGCACAACAAATTCCTGCCCTTTACAATTACTAACAATTTTATGAAACGAGACAGTTTTAATTATTTGAAACAAAATACATAAATTTTATTTTCTCCTGGCGCTGCAACGTTTTAAAATTCTTTCTGTGATGTAAAATCTTGACAGATTACTTCTCTTACAAGATAGTAAATGAAATGTAACTTAAGGTAAATTATCATTGAAATTATAACTTTCGATTGTTTTACAATAACTGGAGCTGTATGTTTAAGTTATACTGTGTGCATTCGTTTTGATATTGAGGAAAGACACAAGGGAGATTTCCGTCAAGTGTGAAATTAGCAATTGTCTACGAAATAAGAAATTACATTTCGCATTTACTCGGTACATTTAAATCACAGTTATGGCTATCCTGATTTATTTCTTTGTTTATTTCCTCCTTATATATATGTGAATAATTTTAATTTCTTCCTTTATGTGGTTGTTATTATGTAAAATTATTGTAACCAGTTTTAAAAAGTATTAAAAGATGCCATGAAACAAGAAATTGTGATATAAATACAAATGTAAAAAGTAAAAAAAAAAAAATTATTAATTTTATCGTGTATACTACCAATTTTAAAAAGTGATTAATTTGACTAATAAACTTCAAACCGACTAAAAACTCTGAGCACCGGAAAAAGTTTTATTTTACACATTGACATATTTGTAAAAGAATTTTATCTCTTCATTGAAGAACGTGGCTAGAAATAGGTGAATAACGACCCTTTTTAATTTAAAAAGAGACCTAACCCCATTTTTAAGGAATGGTAAATTTATTATGCCCATGAAGTTTTATTAACAAGTGATATATTTACTTGAAAGCAAGCATAATTATTCAATGTACATTGTAAAAAATGGAAGATGTTTCCCGATCTACTAAAATGTACAATAATCACAAAAGCAAATATATAATAACGTTTTCCGAGTTACCAAAGATTCCGAAAATTGTTTCTTAATCATCAAAAACGTCAGAAAATAATTTATTTTCTAAATTTAACAAATAGTTTACAAAAAAAATTACATTAGTTGCCCGTTATTTTAGGAAACGTTTCCTAGTAGCATATACAATGCATTAATCAGTTTCTGTACCCGAAAAATCAGTTTTTTCGGATTTTATCAATTCTCAAGTAAACATTTTCAACCACATAACTCAATTTGTAATGCAATTGTAACAAATTATGTTAATTTTCATATTAATGTTAATGCTGTTAATATTGTATCTTTGTTTGTTAGATATGTTATCTGAATATCAAAATATTTACATGAGAATTCATAGCATCCGAAAAAGTGAAATTCCGATTTGCGAAAACTGATTATTGCATTGTAAAAGCTACTCAGAAATGTTCTCGAAAATGACAGGCAGCTACTAAAAATTTACTTTTCTAAATTATTCTTTAGATTATTAAAAAGCAGAAAAAACAACGTTTAAAAATGCACAAATACTACATGAAAAGCAGCAAACAGTTGTTTCGAATCTACTAGCGAGAGTCTTCTTCGGTGAAAGATAGGAAAAAATGAACAATGTGCTAGAAAAAAGCAAGGCTGAGCAGCCTTGCTTTTCTGTGATTAACTCTGCATAACTGTGATTTAAATGTACCGAGTAAATGCGAAATGTAATTTCTTATTTCGTAGACAATTGCTAATTTCAACCTTGACGGAAATCTCTCTTGTGTCTTTCCTCAATATCAAAACGCGAAATTTCTCAAGCATGTACCTGTTTAGAAAGTGAAAAAAATGTTCTTATAAATTTCCTACACAATGGAACAGTCTGGAATCGAACACTGGTCCTCAGATTTCAAAACTGTAGACGTTATACTTTCGCTCCACTAACACTCCATGACATTACCTGAATATTTATCAAATATAATCAGTTACATTTCGTTGAAAAGTTTCCTCATAGGATCGCTCTGTAAATGGTTTAAAAATGAATCAAATACCTAATCCGTAGCGATTTCTACAAAATTCTATGCAGTGCATACGACATTGGTCTTTAACATATCTATACATACGGGAGTCCAATAGGAAGTACCATTTTGGAGGTATCATATTCGCTCACATGCACAAACACAAATAATGATTACAGTACTTTTATTACACAATTTGTTCAAAAAATAAAAATTTTAACATTAATTTCTATACGTTATATGTCATAAATATAAATGAAAAATTCAATATACTACCTATTCTACTCCGTTTTCTAAACTCATGTATATAATTTTTATACAAAGATAAAAGGAAAGCAGAGAAACATTTAAAAATACACAGCACAAAGCGTTTATCTACATACTTCTTATATTTATGTTACTGTCTAACAATTAACAATCATCCCCGATACTATCATTGCAATATGTTCCTTTTATATGATAAACAATACATTGAAAGGCTTAAAGATTTAGCCTAATGTTCTTTGTTTGAGGAAACATTTTTGGTAAAAATGTTTATCTTATGTTATAGAATTTTCTTTTAGTGAGATAATGTTCAAGTGTTTACGAATAAGCCTACAGGAATTTCTTCTTTCACGTCCAATTAACATTTTATAACAAAAGTACAAAAATTGTATGAAAAGAAAAAAAGGAATTTTATTGAATTATTTTTCAGAGAACTTTGAGCATGTAAGTATTTAGAGTCTTTTTCTTAGAATAGTTAATTAACACATCCAAATCATGATGAAAATATGATTTACAAGGCCAGAAATATACAATAAAACTAGTCTTTTGGAGTTTGTAGTGCTTTTCCGATGCAGGTTCACCAATAGAAGATATTGATAGAGAAAACGCGGTTGTTTAAATTTTGGATAAGGCGAGTTTTTAAAATCACGTCCTCATATAAAGTATTATAAATTATTAAAATTGAAATACATAGAAAGCTTTCTCAAATTATTAATAGATCATTTCCTTTTCAATAGTTTTTAAATACAAATTAATTTAGTTACAAAGTCATTATATGGGCATTATATGTGCTCCAGTTAATGGTTTCAAAGAAAGATTTTAAATTATACTATATGATTTACCTTTAAGACTAAAAATACACATTAAATTATTAAGAAAGCAGAAAAATCTTTAAGCAGAAAATAAACATAATTAAAAAACATACCAAAAGAAAACTGTGCAACTAAAAATATCTTTCGATTTATCTTGATGTAATATTAGATTGAGAATTCTTTTAGACTATGCAATTCCAAAGTTTGCATTTAAAATATGGAAAAATTCATATATTTATTATTATTATTATTATTATTATTATTGTTATCATTATTATTATTTAAATTTCAAATTTTTACATTTATTCAGTTAAAACAAAAAATAACATTTCCTTTTTGCCTTTCTTTTCAAAAAGCTGAAAATTCTAAAAGAAAAATATGTATATTTTTACATTTCGCGCTTTACAGTCATTTTCTTTTCAGCAGGGGAGCGTCACTAGAAAAATTCGCAAATGCACATTGAATCAGATAAAATATAAAAATATATCATTAGTTTTCCATTTCTACTGCGTCTTGTGAAATTTTATCTGTTTCGACGAAAAGCCATTTGAATTGTTTCGCTTCTATTTTGGTGTCAAACTTTTGTCTAGTCACTTTAAGTTTTCAAACTTATGAATGCATTTGAAAGGGAAAAAATATTAAAACATATTTTAATATATGGAGCATTTACCTAAAAAAGGACAAGGTATTTTAACACATGTAACGGCACGGGGCATTAGAAAATATTTTCAAAAGTATTGTTTCAACTAGAACTCCAATTATACATCACTTCCTGCGATTGTTGTGTTTTTTTTATTTTTAATAATTGATTTTAATGTATTTGTTAGCGCCGAATCTTAAAATGACCTTTATTTTTAACCATTCCATCATTGTGCTTCACAAATCGTAAATTAAAAAGGTAAAACAATTTTTTTAGACTATGAAATTCTAAAGTTTGCATAAAAATACGGAAAAGTGCATATATTTATCATTGTTATTATTATTATTATTATTATTATTATTATTATTATTATTATTATTATTATTATATTGTTATTATTATTATTACATTATGGTTTTTATTATTATTATTTAGTGTTCTAAATTTTACATCTATTCAGTTAAAACATAAAACCTCATTTACTTTTTATCTTTCATTTCAGAAAGCTCAAAATGCTAAAAATGTGTATCTTTTTATATTTCGTGCTTTACAGTCATTTTCTTTCCACCAGGTGGGAGTCGTAGAAAAGTTCGCAAATGTACATTGAATCAGATAAAATATAAAAATATATCATTCGTTTTCCATTTCTACTGCGTTTTGTGATATTTTATCTTTTTTTGACGAAAAGCCATTTGAATCGTTTCGCTTCTATCTTTATGTCACACATTTGTGTAGTCGCTTTCAGTTTTCAAACATATGAACACATTTCAAAGGAAAAATTATTTTAATATTTGCAGCTCTGTACCTAAAAAAGGACAAGTTATTTAAACCGATGTAACGGCATGGGACATTAGAAAAAAATTTCAAAAGTATTGTTTCATGTAGAACCCTACTTTTACATCACTGTCTGTGATTGTTGTGTTTTTTCTTCACTTTTAATAATTGATTTTAATGTATTTTTTATCACCTAATCCTAAAATGACCTTTATTTTTAACCATTACGTCAGAATATTTCGCAAATCGTAAATTACAAAGGTAAAAAGTAAAAAAATAGCGAAAATTTGATACCAAAAAATAGGGGAAATGGCTGTGATATTTAACTTTTGATAATTGATTTTTATGTATATTTAGCGCTGAATTAGAAAATGATTTCCAGTTTTAACCAACATGTCATGATTTTTTGCAAATCAAAAATTTAACAGATTAAAATTATCAAAAATCTGAAACTATAAACCACAAGATATGGTTGCGTTATTTAACTTTTGATAATTGATTTTTATGCAATTTTTAGCCTTACAGGTAAACATCTCAGGGGACAAATAAGGTGGAGAGCGGTAGTTGAATTTTAACTTTGAACTTTTTGACTTGAAATTTCCTATTTGGGAAAATCCTCATGTTATGATTAAAAATTGAAGCCATTTTTGGATTCAGCGGTAAAGAAATTCATAAAAATCATAAAATATATAATGTGAACTTTAAAAAGCCCAAAGTCTTACTTAAAAGGCGACTAAAGTAATGAAAAAGGTCACTAGATTAATTTTCACACAATTATTCTAATTGGTAAACAAATCATATTAGATGTAAATTTCAAACTGGACGAAAAATGTCCGGACCAGGATTCGAACCCGGGATCTCCTGGCTGAAGCCGCCAGTGCTCTGCCATCTGAGCTATCCCGGACGATTCTGGTCGAACTCTTTCACCCAGCTAACCTTGAAGATTACAGCATCTGGTCTGAAACCTGGTTCAGCTCAACAGAATAAATCTCAGGTAATGGAACTCAGGTAATGAATCTCAGTTAAATGGAATTTTTCGCCCAGTTTGAAATTTACATCTAATATGATTTCTTTACCAATTTAAATAATTGTGTGAAAATTAATCTTGCAGCGATTTCTGGATTTCGCTTTTAATACTCTTCTTAGCCCTAGCTCTCTTATGTGCCTCCTCTTATAAAAGACCATTGCCATCAGTAGGTTTTCCGGGTGAGCAAAGAACGAGTTTCGTTCAGTTTCAGGGACTACACTTTCTTCAGGCTGTCACGAAAGTATCGAGATGTTTCAATTGCTCTGTACAGATGAATAGGCCCGTTTGTAATGTACTTACAGCATTTTATTTCAAAACAAACTGGAAAGTAAGATTTTAAAATAAATGTCAATATGGCTTTAAGGCATCCGATGGGTTTTCCACGCTCGCGTAAAGTCGAAGGGCTCTATTTGCAAAAGTGAGCAATCTGGCATGTGAAATTGGGCCGGAGTCACACTTTAATAAATCATTTGGAAAGTTGCCACTTTTAATTGCTTGACTTATGCCAAGAAGATATCTTTGGTCCTTACTCAACAGTTGCCTGTCCACTTCTGGAATTTCACAACCAGTCAATTGAAAATTTATCACCGAGAGCTTTACACAACAATGATATTGTGTCCAAATGGTGTACTAAATGATCTTGGGCCAGCTGTTTCAACATTCAAATGTTGAAAAAGATGGCGGAAAGGTAATTCAACAAAATGGAATAAACAAACAACCCACTGCAGTGGTCGTCAGAGATGAACTTCAAGCTTTCTGATAGCACCACCTTTCTATCCAGTATTGGTATTTGTACCATCACAGCCTACCAAATCTAAGTATTCTAGTGAAACCCTTTGTTCAGTAAGACATGATACTATGAAATGTCCTTAGCAGGCCTGGAGTTTGGAGGCACATGGCCTAAATAAACTGAGCCACGTGCTTTTATGGCAGGAAAGAGTTCCTCTTTAATAGTTCGACGAACCTGTTTAGATGTAATCCTTTCTTTAACTTGGGTATCATCCTTTCTTCCATCAAAAATAGTATATGCCAAGCAGTTCATCTGAATCGTTGACTTTTCTGTAAATTTTATGGAGTTAGGTGAGACTAGGTGGGAGCGCGCACGCCGACTTCAGCGCTGTTTTCCAACGTGGCTAACGGCAGTTGGGTACACTACTAAACTTTTCAGACTTGAAACGAACTCTTCGTGGTAAGTTCTAGGTTGTTTAAAAATAACTTAATATGCTCAATAGTATCAATTAACATTTAAATCTTAACCTGAGACTGCAAACTGACCTCAGTTGATTATATTCTTAATGCATGAAAATCACACAAAATAGAATTTTTGCCGATTTTTATTGAGCTTGCGCGATCGGAAGATATTCTCTAAACACAATTATTATTATTATTATTATTATTATTATTATTATTAAACAGTACAAACTGATCTCAGGTGATTATTTTCTTTATTCATCAAAATCACTGAAAATTAAATTTTTGCAATTTGTATTGAGCTGGCGTGATCGGAAGCTATTCTTTAAACGCAACTGTTTATTTTTATTATTATTAAACATTGCAATCTGCAAATATTTTTCACTATAGCGATAAAAAATATATATACGTAAAAAAAGAAAAAAATTCTGAAAAAATCGGAAATTTTCAATTTTTTGGAATTTTTAGGCGGTTTGCGGGATCGGAAGATAAAGTCCGATTTGAAGATTTTTTTTTTTTTTCTTGTACTTACCAATCGCAACTTTTCCGCAATATAGCGACTCGGAAATATCAACTTGTCTTTTTTCGCACCACCCTAATACAGCCCTTAAAATACGCCGGTTTTAAAATAATTAATTTCTCGGAAACCTATCATACGAATTGCATAATAGTTTGTTTTTAAGCTAATTAAAGGGTGTAGACTTCATTTATGCTGTCAGAATTGTATACTGCTATTGAAAAAAAACAAAGTTATGGCTCGTTTTAATATGTATAGGCTCCCCTAAGCAAATTTTATATACATCATTTAAAAATAGATTTTATTTCTAATAGTTCGGTACCAGTAATTTTCTTCTACGATAATTTGTTGCGGAGTTAGTAGGGGGTGTTTACTTTTTTTTTTTTCCAAGACTGTACATAAACGTACACATTGATAATGAATTTATTATTAATACATTGTTTATTTGTTTATTGTTGCGGTTTTATTACAGACTTTCTTAATTCATTGCTGTAATTTGGTGGTGTACGATGTCGTATCCCGATGTCACAAAAAAAGACACCTTCGGGGTTTCTATTTCGAAAACGCGAATGTCGTAAGCCTTATATTAAAATATGATATTTGAATAAATTTAATGTAAACAATTTTTTTACTTCGTATTACTAGATATGTACTTACTTAATGAAATTTAGTGCTTTGTAATGTTCAGAATTTCCTGATTTAAATTCAAAATTTAATTATTTAAATAAAAAAAAATTATATCACTTCGTTTAATGTAGAATCATATAAATAAAATGCAAAGAAAAAAGTAAAGAAAAATAATATTTGGAAATTCCTTTGAAAAATCGTTTACCTATATTTATTATTGTGCAATCGATTTTCACATAACAATATATTAACTCTTAAATAAAATAAGCAAGAATTCCATATTTATATTAAATCACAACACTTTGGAGTGATTTTATAATTTTACGATTTAGTTTTGGAAAAACATAGGTCAGTAATGTTATGTTACGCTCCAGGTATTATATTTTAAGAGATAATGTTTGCTATTTATATAGAGCGTAATTGAAGTTATAAATCACACCTATACCAAATGTACAAGAAAGTTGTAAATAATGAAAGTGATGATAAATTTATTTTTTTTGAAATGTTCAGTATATGTTTCTTTCTGTAGGATTTACAAACGGCTTAAATATCATAAGTACATTACTTTAATCTGAAGTATTTCTACTTATCAAACAGTTTATCGAAAATTAGGGCTAATGTAAATCTAAAACTATTCATTTAAAAATATTTCATATTACTTTAAATACACTTTTATATGGCCTAAGGTGATCCGGTCATTTGCAACTTTAGACGTTTTGTCAAATATATAGAAAAATACATGAGGAATTAACGTGAAAGTGCAGGTGTGTAAACAGTATGAATACAAAAGCCCTTAACGGGTTAAAAGTTTGTGACGCAGTGCTTTATCTTATGCTCTAAGAATTTTAAATATGGAACTTATGATATCAAATTTTGAGTGACACTATGCTATTAATTATAATATCTATATATATTTATTTCATCATTTTATTTTTATTATAATTGCATGTGCAAAAATTATGTTCCTTTTAAAAAGATGTATAAAAGTTTATTCATTGATGCATTATCATTCGTTTCTCTCATAAATTCAAAATATGAGTTTTAAAAGATATGATATCAAAATTTAAGTGACGCCTTGATGTTGCTTAAAACGATTAGTTTTAAAATTCAATTTAAATTTTCTTTTGTCTAAATACATTTACACATCTAAACAATAGTTTTCATTTTCCAATGCACTGTTGAATATATTACTTTCACTGAATCTATATAATGCACTGAAATGTATTCATTTAAATAAATTGACTTATCTTTTGTGCCACGCTATAAAAAAATCAAAAGTAAAATTTATGTAAATAGTTTTTTCGTCATATTATCCATTTGCATACATTTAACTTAGTTTGGATACAATGACGCAAAAAACTATTTACATAAATTTTACTTTTGATTTTTGTATAGCGTGGCACAAAAGATAAATCAATTTATTCAAATGAATACATTTCAGTGCATTATATAGATTCAGTGAAAGTAATATATTCAACAGTGCATTGGAAAATGAAAAGTATTGTTTAGATGTGTAAATGCATTTAGCCAAAAGAAAATTTTAATTGAATTTTAAAACTAATCGTTTTAAGCAACATCAAGGCGTCACTTAAATTTTGATATTATATCTTTTAAAACTCATATTTTGAATTTATGAGAGATACGAATGGTAATGCATCAATGAATAAACTTTTATTCATCTTTTTAAAATGAACATAATTTTTGCACATGCAATTATAAAAAAATAAAATGATGAAATAAATATATATAGATATTATAATTAATAGCGTAGTGTCACTCAAAATTTGATATCATTATTTTTAAGTTCCATATTTAAAATTCTTAGAGCATAAGATAAAGCGCTGCGTCACAAACTTTTAACCCGTTACGGGTTTTTGTATTGATATCAGTACTTTTTTTAAGTTAATGATAAAAAAAAAAAAAAAAAAAACAACAACAACAAAAATTAAAGACCAGACAAAGGATTCATAGTCAGGATTTCTATTCACCTTCAATCTCTCCCCCTCCCTCCCCGCAAAAAAGATGCCTCATATTTCAATTTTAAAGAGCACTGTGCTATGAGATTTTTTTAAACCACTCATTGTTAAATATGGAAGTAACTCACAACATGCATGTTTAGATGGTATTTCTGTTGGTTTGTTTCAGAGATATAAAAAGCTATGTTAAATTTTACTAAATAAAAAATTTACTGTCTTAAGAAAAATAGCAAGAAATATTGCTCTTTAAACATACATATATATATATATATATACATATATATAAACTCCCACCATCCTTCTTTAAAGCTCTTTATTGGCAATAATAGTAAATCATATAAAATAATCTCCTGAGCTCCAAAAATTCCACTTCTCCCTTCTCACCCATCTTTCCAGCTTACCTAAATAATTAAAATCTTTCAAACATTAGTTTGAAAAAAAAAATAATCTGCAATATTTGTTGCTCACTAACATGAATAAATAAAGCCCTAACCCCCAAATGTACATTTCTCCTCTCCTCTCTCCCCCTACTGCACAGCATAAAAAAAGCACTCGCACACTGCAAATAGAAGCGTCTAAAATTTAGGCACATATGTGACTGAAAAAGAATTTTAGACGCTTAAGTGTCTTAATCTGAAAATTCAGACATTATAGATGTCTTTATTTAAGATACATAAGTGTCTTACTATGACCATGGTGTAAACGAACTGAGAATAATGTCTAAAATACCCGCAAACGTCTTATTTTAAGACACTTCATTGCTTTAAACGTGTCTTAATTTAAGACGTTTTGATTCTTCCGACGCAATCACCACCAGGGGGCACTAGCACTCCCAGTTGCGCATGCGTTTTAGATGTCTTCGTTCGAAATGGTATACGTTGTAATTCAAACAAAGTTTGTTTTTATGTACGCGTGTATTTTAATTCGTTTTTTGCGAAATGCGAAGTACTGTGATTTTAATTCGTATTAACTCGGATTATTTATTTATTGAATACATATATCTGACGTGTGTGGTCGACATCAAATGTCTCTTAGAAGCTGTCGTCGATATAAGAGCGGGATAGACACAGAACAGAAGTAGACGACGGTTGAAGATTACACCCGGAAATTCTACAAAGGGTGTGCAATGGGCTTAGTGTTAACTCGTATTAATTTATATCAATAATATTGTGTTATTCATCTTCGTCCTGTCGAAGCTGGCAAAAAAAAGAAACTTTTGTCTGGCGGGTCCTGTTTTGAGGATGAAACATCTCATTCTTTAAATATGGCTAGTCGGATGTATTATGGGATTACCTTTTAAACTGATGAAAGTCTTTTTCCCTCACTGTGGTTGTGGTTGTTTTTGAAATTTCAAATCACGGAATTTTTCTTACCTCTTGCAAACAGCGATTGAAGTAAGTGTTATAATTTCTTTATAGTACTAAAATTAGTGTCTTTTATGATTTTATTTATTGTACTAAACAAAATCTTACATGAAATTTAATTAGTTTTGAATCTTTTTGGAAAAAAAAACACTAATTCTAGAACTATATATTTTTAAATTTATGACGTTGTCTTTTATTACAAATTATGTATTATTTATTCTCATCTTTTTTCTCAAATTTAAAGTAATAACATCACTAAAAAACAGACATATTTAAAAGTTAAGTTCATTCTCTTGTTTTGTTTTGTTTTCAATATGGCAGTTCTTAGTTTCAGTGGTTAATGCTTATCTCATACTAAACGACCACAAGGAAATAGAAAAAAAAACTTTGAAAGATCTCCTGTGGATTCGAAGGTCATTTTCCAATTAGACTTTACTGATAAGCATCGCAAGTGTGTATCATAGTGTAGTGATATCATGTGGTAATTTTTTTTTTTTTGCGTCTTTATTTTGCTTTAAAGATGTCTTGCTTAGTAGCTCATAGGAATGATAACAATAAGTCCATGTGGCAATATAAATTTTTAAAAAATCTAATTTTTAAATGATAAGAATTTTCATTTTTTTTCGGGGAGGGGGGAGGGGGATTTTGTATGAAATTTTCGTAAAGCTGATAACTTAAATCTTGCACTGATTATAATGAAAGTTTTGAACTTTTAGAGTAGGACATGATTAAAAAACACAAAATATAAATAAACAAAACACCGAAGTAATTTTTTTTCAATACTTTTTTTTCAATCCCTTTACACTCGAGGGCTCCGGAGCGGAGCCATTTAAAATTTGTCTTCAAACTCGAGGTCTCCGCTACGGAGACAATGCAAATAATTTTGTGATACCATGTAATCTTGGATTTTCCACACAGGTATCGTAAAATAATTTGCATTGTCTCCGTTGCGGAGCCCTCGAGTTTGAAGACAAATTTTAAATGGCTCAGCTCCGGAGCCCTCGAGTGCAAAGGGATAAAGTAGAATATTTATTTATTTATTCATAGTTAAATAGCTGTTGTGATTATCATCTGATATATATGTAAAATTGCCTATGTGGCAATATAAATTTTTAAAAAATCTATTTTTAAATTATATGAAGTAGAGTAGGACAAGATTATAAGAAATATATATATTTATCTATGTACTTTAAAAGCCCTCAATAGCCCTTGCCGTTGAATTTGTCCGATAATCGGAGATGTCTGCTTTTGTGAGGTAAAAATATACAAATATGTATGCCATGCGGATTAAAAAAGTATTCGCTAAATAGATGTTTCAGAATAGCTATTCGGGAATGTCCATTAACCTCCACAACGGATACTCCCGAATACCGGACATCTCAATTTAGATAACAATAATGCAGGGTTGCATATTTTGCAAAAGAACTTCTTGATTAAAGAATGGGCATACTGAGCCGTGCCCCGCCCCCCTACGATTTTAGTGCCCACAAATTTGATGTGCAATATTTGTAAAGCTTATATTTTAAATCTGTTTCGAAATTGTATTGATTATAATCAATATTTTGAACTTTTAAAGTAAAATAAGATTAAAAATAATACAAATTTTAAAAATCTAACATTTGGATAAATATTTTTTGTTTTAATCTTGTTCTACTCCTGAAGTTCAAAATATTGATTATAATCAATAAAATGTCGTAAAAGATTTAAATTATCAGCTTAACAAAAATTGCGTCCCAAAATTGGGAGCACCAAAAAAAATCAGGTTGTAGGGGGGGGGGGGGGGAGGCAGGTCCACAGCGAAATATTTTTCCAGGATTCAACGTGGTCAAACATGGCTACGTATGATGCTTACAAAAAAATGGATGCTATTAAGACGTTTGAAGTGTCTGAAATTCAGACACAAACAGTGTCTGAAAAAATTCAGACATTTTAAAATGTCTGAAAACTGAACACTCCGTTTCAGACACTTAAGTGTTTGAATTTCAGACATTTTAATTTACAGTGCAGATATTAAATCTTTAGGGTTTTTGGTGAGTGAATTACATATGAAGATAAATACGATAGATCTTTATAACACACCTTGGGATGAGAAGTTCTGCATATTACAGAATTTTGCATTATATAGATCATATTTCATTCATCATTAAATTTACCTTCTAAACGTGCTTTAAATTACATTCCTTGGAACTAGAAATAGTGAAAATTATAAAATTTTACATAATAGTATAGGTGCAGATTCCCAATATCTGGAAGGAGAAAGTGGCTCCTAAACCCAAAAAGTCCAGTGGCCTCATTGTGAAACAAACACATAAAAAGAACTTAGTGCTTGTAACAGACTGAATTCAAAGTGGAAAATAATTTATTTTATATATACATATGTCTATATACAAGAAAACACAGACTAATTACATCAAATGGGTTTGTTTAATTTAAACATAAAATTCTTTAAATTTAATTATTAAGTTTAATACAAATCTTAAACTATGTTCATTCAGAAGATATATTTGGACAAGATACATTTTAAAAAAATGTAAAGCTACAATCATGGTAGTGGGAAATATTAGGACAACAATATTTCTAATTTTGATTTTATCGTATAACATTACATTAAAAATTTGTGAATGTGAAAAATTATTTAGCGCTATAAAAATTAAAATACACTTCAGACGTTTGTTTTTCTATGTAATACAATAGTTTTCTGTGTTAAACAGATCATTCTGGGCTGTAGGAAGGAAAATACACTGATTTCATTTATTTAAAAAGGTAGAAATCCACCATTAGCAGAAAAGGAGCATCCCTGTATAATGTATGGCGACTGAGACATTGAAAGTTAGCGGCCGAAGCAAAAAATTTAGTCGTCACATGGCGACTGTGAATCTGCACCTATACATAATAGGTATAGATCACAGGGCCAAAACTAGCCTTTTTTGTACCCGGGCAAACATGGATTTTGGTGCTCCCCCCCCCCCTCTTCTGCAAAGTATATTTACAAAGATAATTTTATTAATTTTCTAATAGCCGACTTAGTTTAAAATTTTAAGTATGCAATCATAAGAAATGTTATTCTGAACTACGTAATCTACAATGGCGGGTCCAAGGGGAGGTCACGGGGGTCATGATTCCCCTCTGAACACCAACAAAAATTTTCTAAAGAGCATTTTAAAAATTAAATAGACAGTAGAGTCCCGATTATCCAAGTCCTGCTTAACTGAGTTATTTTCTTCGGATGGATTGATGGCTTCCATTTTTATGAAACAGCCATTATAAATGAAGTGTTAGGTAAAGATGAAAAAAAAAAGGCCATTTTCCTTCCCGCCCATTCTGACCAGAAAATCGGAGTTCTAACTTTTTATGACTGGTCTTTCATCTTCACCTAACACTTCATTTATAATGACTGTTTCATAATAATGGAAGCCATCAATCCATCAGAAGAAAATGATCCATTCCAAAAGTATAATCCTTCATTTGGCGCCGGGGCACATGCCCCCTCGCCTCCTTAGTTTCGGCCCTGATAGATCATGTCACACATTATTAAATTACCTTTAGCTCGTGACTGAAAGTTTTGGGGGCACTAAATGCATGGCTGGCAAATTTATTCCTTTTTCACTATTTTTAATAATGAAATCTTTCACTTATTTTTGGCAGAAGTTTCTTATATTAAATAAGGCAAAAATTTCTTTTTTTTTAAATATTACTTTTGGAAGGCATGAATTTAGTGCCTAAAAAAAAAAAAAAACCGTCAAGAGCTGCCACCGATTATAACACTCATTTACAAAAAAATTTAATACATTGTTTTCATTGCTCCAAAATAATGCGTTAAAGAAGACAATGTATCAAATTTAGTGTTCCAAGAAATTAGCAATATTTGTGAAACACGTGTGCTTCTTAACTGCAAAATTTATTGTTTACATCTGGGAAAAACATTATATGCATCTTCTGTATTAAAATTTTTTAGTGGCAGGTTTTTGTGATTGAACAATGACTGCTTGCAGAATACTTTAATAATTGTACAATATAAAATTATGGCTCTCGAACTACTATTGATGAAATACAGTAATAGAGATAAAAAAAAAAATCATTAAATAAATATAGTTTATTTTAAAAAAATTAATTGAATTTTCATAGGATATACTGATTAATTGCTACCATACATTATATGTAACATATTTATTAGAAACATTACAACTATTTAGATGAAGTTTTAAAATGTAAACAAAATGACACCTTATAAACACATCAAAAATACAGTTAGTTTTCGAAAGCTGTGCCTAACACTCTCAGACAATTTTACGATCCAAATGGGTAATGCTGAGGTGGGTATTTGCCGAAGTTCCAGTTGTATGTTGTCACTCAGCTAAACAGCCTCCGATCATCCCTATCTATATTATAAAGGACAAACATATCTGTGCGTAACGCATACGTCATTTTGCGAATGGCAACACTTTGAAATTTGAAATGAAATTTTGGTTTTGTAATTTTCTGTACTGCAAATTTTTAAACTTCTAAACATCGCACATTTTAAATTTTTACACCGTCGTATAAGGAAAAAAATGCTCTTTTAAATGCAAGTTGTTTGAAAGCTGTATCTCAATTAATTTTTGATATATTAATTTTTTGCAGTTTTTAATACCATTTTTCTTATCGTGGCAACGAAAGTACCTCATTTCTATTGAAAGTCATTGAAAGTAAACGGAAAATAATTGAAAATAGGAGATAGTGAATCATTTTGTTGCCATTTTCTCATAAAACCTAAAAAAATAGTTGAAAATAAAATATGGGCTATGTCAAGAATATTGTCTGTTATTCCGTGATAATGACGTCATATGCACACTTTTCTATAGACGAAATTTAAGACTGAGTTGTAAAAGTAGATTGCTTTAGCGGATGCAAATGACGTCATTTTATAAAAAAGCGTGTATTTTAATTCTTAAAGCTGAATTATGTTTTGTAGAAGTGCGTCATTTTCACAGCACAGCTGCTTTGAAATTCTTCACAGGTGTAAATGTTTCACTTTTTAAAATAATGTAATCGAAAGCACACACTGATAAACGCAATGTTTTACAAAAATGTAACGTGTCTTTATAAAAGAGAGGTGACGTGCAAATAATAGCGATTTATCTTACAGAAATAGATAATTCTAGCCTGGATTGATTTCCTTCGCCGACAACCAAACAAATAATTCGCGGTTTAAAATAGTATCGTGTTCCTAAAGTTTTTTTCGAAAATTCTCTCGAATAATAAAATTTTAATGCTATTCTTTAGGACATCCTACTATAATTTTATCAAAATAACATAATTTGCTTAATTTAATTTTTCCTAATTTTATGTAAACTATATATTTAAAACACAAGTGTGTTTTTTAGTTATCTGCCCTGATCTTTCTGCTGAACGAATTTTACTGATATATATATATATATATATATATTAACTGAAAGCTTTTCCTTTGTAGATGTGGTTCACTATCTGTTTTTTTTTTTTTTTAAATATCCCCACTTTTATATTTTAATTTTAAAAGCATTTTATGAAATTTCTTCAATTAGATACCTTTCATTGCTGCAGGCAAGAGAGAAATAATGAGGTACTTTAAACTTTATTCATGCTATTTTCTGATCAAAATTGCTGTATAGGGTTTAGTGGCGCAAAATCCCATTTGGAGCAGAATATTATATTAGGGGCATAATAAAGGAAAATGACATACTGCTTTTGAAAACACGCATTTTTCCTCATAAATTTTCTATATGTGTTTACTGATACTAAGTTTCAGGCACCAGGCGAAATGCTTATTTAAGTGAAAATGAAGTCATATTTAAAAGAAAACGATCATTTTCTTAGATAAAACTAAGCCTTTTAACACAAATGCGTCTAAAAAACATAAATTACGGAAATCTTTACTCTCCAAAATCGAGATTAGAATCTCAAATAAAGAATGCGTCTGTTCACATAAAAGATGTTGTTGACAATCGTGACTTCAAGTTTTGAGTTAAAATGATTTTTAAATGATCAAACAAAATACAATTTTCTTTTATATGATGAATATGGATATGAGAAGTGCGTATATAAATTTTGAGAAGGTGAAAATTGCTGTTTTCATTCCGGAAATCCAAGCATAAGAGCCTCAATTGATAACCACATCCTAATAACTGATCTTTATTATATTTTACTGATTATGTATCTATATTATAAAGAACAAATGTATCTGTGCTTAACGCCGACGTCATTTTGCGAATGGCAATACTTCACAATCAAATTTCGGTCTTGAAATTTTCGCTACTGCAATTTTTCAATCTTCTGACCATCGTACATTTTCAATTTTTCTCGCATAGGGAAATAAATGTACTTTCAAATACCATTTGCATAAAAACTGTATTCATTGACTGATGTATTATATTTTCTAAAATAATTTTTAAGCATGAATTTCTAAAGTTTATCTTATCACGTGCCGGTTTCAATACATAAAATAATAAACATTTTGCACATAAAGCAACAAACATTTTTCAGCATTTGTTTCTGACTATTTTTGCATAATGAAATTAATACTTCCTTTATAAGCAAATAATATTAAAAAACCCCACCAAACTAACATATTTTGTGAAAGACAAATTAACGAAATTAATACTTCTTTTATAAACAAATAAAAGAATAATATTGAAAAAACCCAAATCTAACATATTTGTAATCGTACAATTTAAATTTTTAGATCGCCAAATAGGATTTTTTTTTTCAAATGGAATTTGTTTGCAAAGTTCATCTCAGTTTACTTATTGTTTATGGTTTTTAAGAACAATTTTAAAGCATGAAACATTTTTTAATTTATCTGTATCGCGCGGAGCTCGATTACGAAAGATTAATCTGTTTGCCCTTAAAACAAAATAAAAGAGTTCATCATTTTCTTACGGCTAATTTCCATTAAAAAAACTTCCTTATGAATAAATAAATAAAATAACATAAATAAAACACAAATTTACCAGACATGTATAAGCTCTGAAATTATCAGAATATAAAAGGATGCCATAAGTAGTAAAATTTTGGCAAATAACTCTTAACATGCGGCTAATAAGAAAATATCGCTTTGATAAATTTCAAAAATGTATTTGATTGTGTAATTCGTATTTTCCATATGAAAAATGCTTTTTTAATGTAAGTGGTCAATCTAAAAAATTTATTGCATATAAAAAAATTATTAGTTTTCAATTAAAAAAAAAATGTTTTCACCTATATTCTTTAACCCGGGAAGCCCGGGTACGATCCCCTAGTTTTGATAAAATCAAAACAGACCTGATGCAGGCACAAAAGCGCAGAAGGTTTCGATTTACGAAATCAAACAGTACCTCTGAACAAAATCATTATACATTAGACGCCCTCAAATCCGCTCAACTTGGGACCAGAGGTTGTGCAGATTTTAGAATTTTGCAGATTTCTGGTCCTTGCTTTGTTTACAGTTTTTAAACAGTCATTTGAGTGTATTTGTGCAATCAAAGTTATAAAAAAATCCTTGCAATATAGTAAAATATTAAAATAATTAATTACAGTAATAAACTAAAATGATAAGAAGTAAGATAATTTAAAAAAAAATATATATTAAATTATTAAAAGTAAAGATCAAGTAAATAATAATGTATAATTAAATCTGCATTATAAAGATAAGAATGATGAATGAATTATTTGAATGAATTATTCCTTGAATTATTGAATGAAACTTACCTCCTTCCTAATGGTAGCTATTAATTCGCATCAAAATTATAAAGTAAGGAAGTTTTATTTCAGGTTTAGCCAGCCTTAATTGTGAAAAAATCTGGATTAAAATACATAAAAAGATTTGATAAAAATATTGTGATTACCATTTTTTTTTTTTTTTTTAATCAGAAATAAATTGTACTACCTTCCTAAAAAATCATGAGTTCAGTCATATTATAGAGAATTAATTACACACTGAAATACAAACGGAATGATATAAAATTAAAAAATTCTGTAATTTTGCCTTACATCTGAACTGAAAGTTTCATTGTTTACATCTGTGACGATGTGCAGATTTAACGCTGGTAGCTGGGTGTGTACCCGGGCAGATACCCACTACAACCCTGAAAATTATTGCTTGTTTTTAGCACAACATATATTTGTTTTATATGCTTTCTCGTCACTTCTTTATATGAAAAACAAATACAGGAATAAACATAAACATCGAATCTGATTTATGTCTAAAACTAAGATTGAATCAGATATGAGGAAGATGTGTTTGGTAAAGCAAGCATCACCCTTATCATTAGCAATACAACAGAATTAATAGTCATCCTAGTGCATATGTATCAATCTACACCAATATGCCATTAAGTATTGTAGCTTTTTTCAATTCCTACTATTAGCTCACACTCTCCCTATATTTATTTATTTATATATTTATACATTTACTAGGGGGCTCTGCCCCCTGCAAGCTACGCTCGCCAACTCCTGTTCAGACACCGCACAATCTAAAAATCTAAAAATCTAATGGGTTTTAAAAATATTAGAGAAGATTAAATTATACTGAAAAAGGTGTGAAGATCTCCCTGTAAACGGGTTTCCATTCAATTCCCTTTGATTGTAAAAATTTAACGGAAAATCAGTTGCTGTTAAGACAACCAGTGGTTGTTTTCGTTTTTGATTAAAGAGGGTCAGTTAAACATTTGAAAATAAGCTAAAATAAAATGAATTAAGTATTCAGAGTCTTTGTCAACCGATATTTTAACACAATCTCTATAATAATAGCCTAAATCATGTGACTATCATCAACAGTTCCGGGCGGAAAACTTTGCTTTTTATACTCTAGGTGCCATTTTGATACTTTAATGTTATCCAGGCACAGGTGATAAGTCGCCAAATATTATTCTATCCCCATCATTTCATCTATATTATAATAGTTCAAGTCATCAAATGCCATAAACAAATACGATCTGATCCCTTCGCCTTTCATATGAAGGTTTGGAACAAATGTCATATACGACGCATTAACAGCATAAACAACAACAACCGGCTTACCATATTAAGCAAAATAACGATACTTTTGCCCAGTCAAGTACCCGTTGCGTTTATGACATTGGCGTTAGAAAAAATCGCGCCAATCTGGGGCCGTATGTGACATCTGTGCCGAAATAAAAAAAAGCCGGTTGGAAATCTCGCCAATATCTTTTTTTCAATTCGCCAGTTAGCACTTTTTTTATTGTTCGAGTGGTAAATTAAAACAATGATTTGAAGTTGAAATTAAATGTCATGGTTTGTTACATAATTTAATATTTCGCCAGAACGTCATATACGGACCGCATGTTTGGCATGATTTTTTTTTTCTTTATGAAAATTTGACGAAAACTTCGTTTTCGAATACCAGTTACATATGTATTTTTGGTACTACTTAGTTATCCCGTCGACAAAAAATCTATCACCAAACTATAAGATTAAATTCCCAATAATGGTTGATGGTACACATTCAATGGTTGATGGACACAACACATTCACTTGACTTTTAGCAAGTTACACGTGTTTACGTCATCAAGTGATTTTTATTTCGACGTTTTATTTTTATATTTATTAATGTTATACTAATTTATTTGTTCTTTCGTTATTTAAAATAAAAATTTTGTCAATCTGTACAATTTGGCGAGTGGTTTGGCGATTTATATAATTTACGAAATTGGGTGACGGAATAACTACTACATTGTACCGTATTTTTTAATTATTTTCTATTATTTCGAAAAGGAAATAGCAAAAAAAAAAAAAATAATTACTATAGAACAAAATAATTTATATAAATTTAAAAAAGAAATAAAAGTAAATATACACTTATTATTAAATAAACAAAAATAGCCGGGTTACCATGTCTATCAAAATAATGCCATTTGTGCGTCAATTATTTAACCCGGTGCGTATATGACATCTGTGCCTAATTTTTTTCTTTTCGTTTTTTTTTTTTTTTTTAAAATTAAAAGCCATCAATTTAAATATTTTATTTTTAAATGAAAGTTTTGTATTTAATAAAATGATAATGAAATACAAAAAAGAAACATTGTTCTTAGCATAGATTTAAAGGAGGCCAAACTGTCGCCAAATTAATTTAAAATAGTAACCTTTTCTGAATTATGAAAAAAAAAAATTCTGTTATGATTAAAATTTGAGTTGCCATCATTAGAAAAAATTTATTTAAAATTAGAAAAAAATTAATATTTCGAAAACTAATTAGAATTTAAAAATTCTAATGAAAGTTTTGAGATCTGTGGATCAACACGGATTTTTGGTGTTAATTTCATCGCAAAGTATTCCCTATTTTAGGAGAAATCGCCGTGAAACAAAGTCAGTTGTTTAATCAGTCAATTCAAAGAATCGATATATTTCAGGCGATTCATATATTCGTTTCATAAATTCCTTTCATTAGGATTTTATATATACTAGTTGCGTAGCAACCCGTTGTGTTGCTTTTGAATTGCATGATAGACCGGGCGGCGGCGACACGAATGATTACGTCATCGAGTTACGGGATGAAATCATGATGCAGGACAAGATTTTTAAGAGTAGATTAAGGAATGTCTGGTCTGCCTCGACATTTCTTGGCACGATAGCCGCAGCAGCGGGCACCAACTCGTCATTTTGGCGTCACAATCACGTCATCGAGTTACGGGATGAAACAGGTACCAAATTAAAGATAAAAAAAAAAAGTCTTTTAAAAATATTTTGGTCTGCCTGCGCATATCCTGGTAGAAACACCCGGCAGACTAAAATCTGTAACAAAAAAATACGTTATAATGTACAATTAAAACCCTATAAACGTAATATTTTACATTACATTGCCATATATATTACTTCGAATCAACTTTAAAGATGATTTAAGGGTTTAGAAAAAGATTATTAACAGTATGTGAGAAAATGACTGATTCGGCATAAATTGGTCAATAACGGGGGCGCCTTTGCAAGTGTTATTACGTCATCGAGTTACTGCTTGAAATTTTGGCTCATTAAACATAGGGATTAGTACATTATGAATATTTCAGTCTGCCTTGTTATATCTTGGTAGGAGATGGGCAGAGCGGGGCGCCAATTTTTAATTTTGGCGGTATAATCACGTCATCGAGTAACGGCTTGAAAATTTGGCACATTAAAGACACATATCAGTACAATAAGAATATTTCAGCCTGCCTCGTCACATCTTGGTACGACACGAGCAGAGCGGGGCGCCAATTTTTAATTTTGGCGGTATAATAACGTCAACGAGTTACGGGATGAAATCATGATGCAGGACAAGATTTTTAGGAGTAGATTAAGGAATGACTGGTCCGCCTCGACATTTCTTGGTACAATAGACACAGCAGCGGGCGCCAAATCGTCATTTTGGCGTCACTACCACGTCATCGAGTTACGGGATGAAACCGGTGCCAACTTAAAGGTAAAATAAAGTCTTTTAAGAATATTTTGGTCTGCCTGCGCATATCCTGGTAAAAACCCCCGGCAGACTAAAATCTATAACAAAGAAATACGTCATAATGTACAATTAAAACCCTATAAACGTAATATTTTACATTGCATTGCCATATATATTACTTCGAATCGACATTCAAGATGAATTAAGAGTTTAGAAAAAGATTATTAACAGTATGTGAGAAAGTGACTGATTCGGCATAACTTGGTACAAAGCGAGAATAGCGCCAGTTCCCTGTTTTGACAGTACTATTACGTCATGGAGTTACGGCTTGAAATTTTGGCACATTAAACATACGGATTAGTACAATACGAATATTTCAGTTTGCCTCGTCATATCTTGGTAGGAGATGAGCAGAGCGGGGCGCCAATTTTTAATTTTGGCGGTGTAATCACGTCATCGGGCTACGGCTTGAAAATTTGGCACATTAAAGATATATATAAGTACAATAAGAATATTTCAGTTTGCCTCGTCATATCTTGGTACGAGACGAGCAGAGCGGGGCGCCAATTCTTAACTTTGGCGGTTTTAACACGTCATCGAGTTACGACATGAAATCTTCATGTGGTACAAGATTATTAGGAGCAGATTAAGAAATGTCTGGTCTGCTTCGACATTTTTCGGTAAGATATGAGCAGCAGAGGGCGCCAAGTCGTCATTTTGGCGTCACTAGCACGTCATTTAGTTACTGGATAAAACTGGTGCAAAATTAAAGGTAAAATAAAGTCTTTTAAGAATATTTTGGTCTGCCTGCGCTTATCCTGGTAGAAACCTCCGGCAGACTAAAATCTATAACAAAAAACCAAGTTATGCCGAATCAGTCATTTTCTCACGTACTGTTAATAAGCTTTTGCATAACCTTTAATTCATCGTGAAAGTCGATTCGAAGTAATATATATGGCAATGTAATACAAAATATTATGCTTATAGGGCTTTAATTGTACTTTTTGACGTATTTTTTGTTATATATTTTAATCTGCCGGGGGTTTCTACCAGGATATGCGCAGGCAGACCAAAATATTCTTAAAAGACTTTATTTTACCTTTAATTTGGCACCGGTTTTATCCCGTAACTCGATGGCGTGATACTGACGCCAAAATGACGACTTGACGCCCGCTACTGCTCATATCGTGCCAAAAAATGTCGAGGCAGATCAGTAATTCCTTAATCTACTCCTAATAATCTTGTCCTGCATGAATATTTCATGACGTAACTCGATGACCTGCTTAAACCGCCAAAATTAAGATTTGGCGCCTCTCTCTGCTCGTCTCGTACCAAGATATGACGGGGTAGACTTAAATATTCATATTGTACTTATATATACCTTTAATGTGCCAAATTTTCACGCCGTAACTCGATGACGTGATTACACCGCCAAAATTAAGAATTGGCGCCCCGCTCTGCTCATCTCCTACCAAGATATGACGAGGCAGACTGAAATATTCGTATTGCTCTAATCGGTATGTTTAATGTGCCAAAATTTCAAGCCGTAGCTCGATGACGTAATAGTACACTCAAAATAGGGAACTGGCTGAAAATAGGGATTATTCTCGATTTGTACCAAGTTATGCCGAATCAGTCATTTTCTCACGTACTATTAATAAACTTTTCCTAAACCCTTAATTCATCTTGAAAGTCGATTCGAAGTAATATATATGACAATGTAATGTAAAATATTATATTTATAGGGTTTTAATTGTATATTATGACGTATTTTTTTATTATAGATTTTAGTGTGCCGGGGGTTTCTACCAGGATATGCACAGGCAGACCAAAATATTCTTAAAATACTTTTTTTTTACCTTTAATTTGGCACCGGTTTCATCCCGTAACTCGATGACGTGACAGTGACGCCAAAATGACGAGTTGGCGCCCGCTGCTGCACCTGTCGTACCAAGAAATGTCGAGGCAGACCAGTCATTCCTTAATCTACTCTTAAAAATCTTGTCCTGCATCATGATTTCATCCCGTACCTCGATGACTTGATTATACGGCTAAAATTAAAAATTGGCGCCGCGCTCTGTTCGTTTCGTACCAAGCTATGACGAGGCAGACTGAAATATTCTTATTGTGCTGCTATGTGCCTTTAATGTGCCAAATTTTCAAGCCGTAACTTGATGACGTGATTATACCACCAAAATTAAAAATTGGCGCCTCGCTCTGCTCATCTCCTACCAAGATATAACAAGGCAGTCTGAAATATTCGTATTGTACAAATCCGTATGTTTAATGTGCCAAAATTTTAAGCCATAACTCGATGACGTAATAACACTGTCAAAATAACGAATTGGCGCCCCGTTCTTCGCTCTTTGTACCAAGTTATGTCAAATCAGTCATTTTCTCACGTACTGTTAATAATCTTTTTCTAAACCCTTAATTCATCTTGAAAGTTGATTCGAAGTAATATATATGGCAATGTAATGTAAAATATTACGTTTATAGGGTTTTAATTGTACATTATAACGTATTTTTTTGTTATAGATTTTAGTCTGCCGGGAGTTTCTACCAGGATATGCTCAGGCAGACCATAATATTCTTAAAAGACATTTTTTACCTTTAATTTGGCACCGGTTTCATCCCGTAACTCGATGACGTGATATTGGCGCCAAAATGACGAGTTGGCGCCCGCTGCTGCGCCTATCGTACCAAGAAATATCGAGGCAGACCAGGCATTCCTTAATCTACTCTTAAAAATCTTGTCCTGCATCATGATTTCATCCCGTAACTCGATGACGTAGTCATTCGTGTCGCCGCCGCCCGCTCTATGAGACAATCGACCTTTTTGCGAAAAGCGAAATCTTTAAATTTAGAAAGCCATTGCAATATTAATTTTATTAAATGCAGTATTTCAAATAATAAGTTATATTTACAATTTAAGTCAAAACTTTCCCAATAAAAATGCACATATCCTATAACTTTATTTGCTTAGAGCTTTTCGCTCTTCCAAGATTTTGCTTCGAATTTCGGAGTTCGTAGAAATGATGTCATTTTGGTCAACTTATACAAAAATGAATTTGTTTGGACGAATTTATTCAGAAGCATTTTATATTTATGAATTAAAATAAATATTTAAAGAATTTTTTTTTCTCGCTTTTTCGCATTTTAATGTCCGCTTCGCTTCTGAAATGTTTTATTAGCCATCTTAAGGCAATGGTTGAAAATCTACTTTAAGTCTTTAAATTAAATGAAAATAACGTACGATGTTTTTTTTTTCTTTTGACGTCAACAGAATTTATCTCAATGTTCCAGTCGAGAGTCGAATTTGTGTTTCTAAAATAAACGGATTCCTGAAGCTTGAATATGTGTGAGTTCGTATTTCGTGAAATTTTCTGGAAAACTACAATCATTTTCTTCACTATTTATTCAAATATACGTTAATTTCAATTTAAAAAAGATTTCAAACAATGATACCTAATAATCCTTGTCATTTTCCCTTTTCTCTTTTTTATCCACAAAAGTGGAGCAATTTTAGTTTCCATCATTACAGAAATGTCATCAAAAATAACGTAAAAATTTATATCTCGAAAACTAAACAAATTTTTAAATTCTACGACCACGTTTAACTAACTCGGACCCATGCGGATAACTGGCGTTAATTTGATCACTCAACATTCCATATTCTAGGAGGAACAGCTGTGAAATACAAATGGACAGTCACTTTTTAATATAATAGATTGATGAAGTTTTAATTTCGCTATAAAAAATTAGTCAGGGACAAATGCTGAATTATTTATATTATTTTAAGTGCAAATGGCTTATTCCGTAATGGAGCCTGCACGCAATGGATATAGATTAAAAAACTTTATTCTTGAAAATTATTTAAAAGACATAATAAATAAATCAATTAAGATAAAATTTTCACGAAAATTGCATTTGAAAGTAGATTTTTCCCCCTTATTACGGGTGTAAAAATTGAAGATGCGCGATGTTTAGAAATTCAAAAAATTGCAGTAGCAAAGATTGTAAATCCGACATTTAATCGTCAAACGTTGCCATTCTCAAAATGACGTCAGCCGTGCGCATGGACATATTTTTCCTTTAGATAGATTTTCAAACGTGAAGTTCCGTTTGTCAGCTAAAACTTTGCATGTAAAAATGTATTCTTTTGGCTTGAGGGTCTAATTTCAGTACCGCTAAGTACAAATTCCAGAAACTGATGTCTTTTAGATGTATTCGTGTAAAAATATATAGTTTTATCAAAGAAAAGGATTGTTTTCTTTTAAATATGGCACTTACACCAAGTGTCTCAAATTCGGTATCAGCCGAATAAAAATATATTGCAACATTAGCTTTATGAGCGAAAATGTTTTTTAAATAGTGACTTCATTTTCTGTTCAGACTTAAAATAAAGTTATTTTTAATTGTAATGAGTAAATGGTATCAATACGGATAAATAAACCCCAATATTTCTTTTTTTTCTGCAACAGTGGAAATAATACGATTGCTACCATTTTGATGAAATTTCAAAATATCTTTTCAAATTAAATTAAAAATATAAAAGTGAAAATATTTAGAAAAATAGCTAGTGCGAGGACATCTACAAATGAACAGCTTTCATTTAAAAAACAGAATTATCAGCAAAATTGGTACAGTAGAAAGTTCAAGGAAGATGTCTAAAAAAGCTATCTTGTGTTTTCAATATATAGATTATTTTTTCTCTTTTACTTTAACAGGTGCCTAGCAACTCTATTTCATACAAATTACATTTAAAAGCACGTATTTTTCCCAATTTGGCTCTAAAAATTTAAATTGTTCGACTACATATATGTTAAATTCGTGCTTTTTTATATATTATTCTTTTATTTATTTATTGATGAAGCTTTAATTTCTTTGTAGAAAATTAGCGGGGGAGAAATTCTGAACGTTTTTTTAATGTGCAAATTGTTTATTAATATTTCGCAATGGAGCCGGCACGGCAAAATCATTTAATTGATAAATAACAACGAAATAAAGCCAAAACTCACTGGGTTTTAAAACAGACGATATTCTTGACATAGCACGTATTTTAATTTCAATTTTTTGTCGGTTTTTATGAGAAAATGACAACAAAATTATACAGCAATCTACTATTTTCATTTTGTTCCCCTTTAGTTTCAACAGAAATGGAGTACTTCAGCTGCCACAATTACAAAAAAAGTAATAAAAACTACAAAAAAAAACTATCTTAAAATTAAAATGAGATACAGCTTACAAACAAACTGCATTTAAAAGAGCATTTTTTTCGTTATACGGCGATGTAAAAATTTAAAATGTGCGATGTTTAGAAGTATAAAAATTTGCAGTAGAGAAAATTACAAAACCAAAATTTTATTTCAAATTTCAAAGAGTTGCCATTCGCAAAATGACGTATGCGTTACGCACAGGTATGTTTGTCCTTTATAATATAGATAGATAGAGTAGATATATTTATCTTGTTCAAATTTTCAATCGTTAATAAAATACTCCTTATTCATCCTATCAAGTTGAAATAAATTTTTTTAAACTTGTACTGGATGACAATTGATGTTAATACAGTTTTTTCAAATATTAATTAATTAATTAAATTTTAATTAATTAATTTTAGTTTTGCATGGGAAACAAAATGGCGGCCATTGATTGTTGAAGTTCAATGGAAGTATTTTCAATAAGAGGTTACCATAGGGGGGACCCTGTTCTGTCGCCAAATACCGCCAAGTTTGTCGCCAACTTGGCGATATATCGCCAAATTTGGCGGCCAAAATGAGTCGCCAAATGTGACGCCAACTTGGCGATATTTGTAATATTTCGCCAAATTCCCATAGAGTTCCATTGTAAACCTACTTGCTTATAGAAAATCAACTAATTGAGATATTTTAATGCAACAAAAAGTAATATTAGCTTCATTATACTAAATTTTTCTTTGATGGCCTAAGTAGGAATTGACTTTAAAAACGAAATTTTTATATTACTTGTTTAAAATTAAAACACTATATTTTGATAATGTACATATTAATAATATAGTAATAATGATAATAGTACTTTTTACTTGAATGTTAATATAAAGCAGTCAATCTAAGTATACCAATTTTATAAAGTAATTATCCAGTTAAATACAGTAAAATCTGCTTAGACGGAGCACAAAAGACTGCACAAATACCTTGTTTTAGACATATTCCATTTACACAGGTTTTTCTGTAATAGCATGGAGTTTGTAACTTGGTGGTATGCGGAAGTATGAACTTCTATTCAGTGGTACGTCGACCTAAAAGTTCGGGAACCCCTGCTCTAGAGGGTAGAATATTTCTACAAAATGGATTGCAGGGTCTTTTTAAAAGTAAAATTCATTGTTTACATTAAAGAAGCTGTCTGTTATACAGAGAATTGCATTAAAAAGATCTTTTACTGCAACAATGCTTTTACTACAATGTGATCCTTTGACGAAATTCGCATTTATCTCTTGATCCTTTGATGAAAGTCGTGTTTTTTTACAATCCTTTAACGAAGTTAGTATTTTATCTGCGATCTTGTGTCAAAATTCGTGCGTTTTTCAACATGCTGTGAAAAAATTTGTGTTTTTTCGCAATTATCTGACGAAATTTGCGTTATTTCCGCGATCCATTGTCGAAATTCCAGTTTTTTGCGGCCTTTGTCTAAATTTGCGTTTCTTCCGTGTTTTCAATCAATCCTTTGGTGAAATTCACGTTTTTAACCAATGCATTGACAACATTCTGTTTATCGGCATTCCTTTGACAAATTTCGTGTTTTTCAGCGATCCTGTGATGAAATTTGCATTTATTTCGTGATCCTTTGGCGAAATTCGCATTTTTTTATGATCCTTTGGTGAAATTATTGTTTTATCCACGATCCTGAGGCTAAAATTCGCACTTTTTCTGCAATAGTGTGACAAAAATAGTGTTTTTTCCGCCATCCTGTGACAAGCGTTTTTTCGCGATCCTTTGACGAAATTAGTGTTTATTTTGTCATCCTTTGACGAATTTTGCATTTTTAACGACATTAGTGTTTTATCCTCGATTCTGTGGTGATATTCGCACGTTTTTCTCGATCTTGTGACAAAATTCGCATTTTTTCGCAATAATCTGACGAAATTTGCGTTTTTTCTTGATCATTTGACGAAATTCATGTTTTTTTTTATCTTTTGGCAAAATTCGCGTTTTTCACGATCCTTTAACGAAATTCATTATTTTATGCGATTCTTTGATGAAATTCGCGTGTTTTCCACGATGCACTGACTAAATTCATGTTCTTTTTAGTCCTTTGACGAACTTCGCGTTTTTTTCGTTATCCCTTGGTGAAATTCGCATTTTTCCGATATATATATTTATTTTGTGGGCAGGATGATCGGGGCCGTTTGCCCCCCGCCCACTTCTGTATCCGAAAACTTTCGGGTTTCCGTTTGTTTGTATTTTCCGCAAAAACTGTCATAAAAAAAGTTGGATTTATATTTTTTTGGAGGGGGGAATCAGCGTGATTATCACCCCCTGCACCTACCATAGGGACCTGCTGGATTCGCACCTGCCATAGGGACACTAAATTTTAAAAAGTGACTATTAAGAAATTGTCAGCGGCTACCATCCTACAAGGACAAAATATATTTTTTTCAAGAGAAAAACATAAAAACTGCCTAATATTCATAAAATATTGGTTGACGGTTTCTCGGGTGTGAAGCCCTGTGCGGCCGCACCTGTCGCACACCCATAGGGACGCCTCTGTCTGTATGAGGTAAAGGAGAATGCAATAACTTTGAAACGAAAGATGTTTGTACTTTCACTGAAAAAAAAAATTAACAACATGTAAATATACATTTTTTTTTTTTAAAGGAAGAAAAAGACGAGGTTTTTAGTATAAATTTGGCGCCCCCTCCGCGCCTGGGGTGACTTCACCATTCGTACAGCCCTGCTGAGACATATGTAAATCTGACAGCATAGGAAATTGGATTAAGCTTTCAGCCTGGTCAAGTTATGCTAATATATTATCATGGTGCAAGAAGTTCATCCATACGAAGACTGACAAAATTTCTGAGTATTAGGAATAACCAAATGTAAATAAGGAAATGTAAATAATTAATTTTAAATCCATCTGCTCGCAAGAAGTACACAAATAAATATAGATCAGCTATCAATTGAAAGTGACAGCACTTCGCACTCAGGAATTCGCGTTTGTAATCAAATATAGGTGGCGCTTTTAGACCTGCTAATGTTTGTAAACAGTTCCACGTGAATGCGGTTATCACTGCTGGCTTTCGCTTGTGTCTTGTGTTTGCCTCGTGTGAATTGGTCACTTGTGGAATAAATTTTTTGCTTTTTTAAGTCTCTTAATGGAAAATCGGCTTACTTTAGTATGTTTGTAATGTAGGGTGTAAAAAAACATAAGTATTATTATTATTATTATTATTATTATTAATGGATTTTTATGATTGTTTTTCTGTGTTAACCTCTTATGTCCCGACGATATTTTAAAGTACCATTGAAATTACTTTTCATAAAATTCATTTAATACATAGATTAGTAGTAATACAGTTTAGAATCAGCTATAGATACATTATTTTATCTTGTTTCAAAATCATTATTGGTTGCACAAAACAAAAATATTTTTAAAAGGATGATTTCTTTTGCCTTTGCATCTTTTCAGTTTTCTTGACGTTAAAAGATTAGGGGGGGGGGGTCAGTTCGGAAATATTTCTATTGTAAAAACATTATATTTGTACATTTCCTAATTCTACAAAATACTAAAAAAATATTTTTTTAAATAAAAGATTTGAGTGGAGTTATAAATATTGCACAAAATCTCAATAAATTCAAATTTAATTAATTTTATGTGGCAAAATCCTTTTAAAATTTATTAAATGATTATGTAAATCTTCTAATAGAGTTTTAAAAATTCACGAAAAATGCTGTAGAAGATGAAATTTTCCTGAATTCATAATTTGGGACATAAAGGGTTAATCGCCGTCAAAATTGTAAGTTTTTAAAACAACCAAACCGCTAATTAGGATATTAAAGAATATTTTTATCGTTAATTATTAAAATAATAGATGGTAATTGGATAAATAATAAAAGCGATAAATAAATAATTTAATTAGGTAATTTAATGCATGAAATTAATAGAATTCTTAGAATATAACAAATAAAAGAAATTTCATGGCAGTTCTTTATGTATTTGTAATTTGTAAAATTATTGCAGTTGCATAATTCTAAGCTGATGCAGATATATGTGCATTAACAACAAAAATAATAATAATATCTGTTAATTCATGCATATACAGAGACTAAATATAATCATATTAATGGTTAGTCATACTTTCTATCAACATTAACTACCCAAAATATTAAAGAAAAAAAGAAGAAGAAAGACATTTAGAATATATTAGTTTTCATGCTAAGTGCATTATGTTTCAATTTCTAATTTGTATGGACTCCGAAAATATTTATAATCATCGATAAGTTGACCATTTTGAAATTATCGTGATATTTATTAACCTCGATTGGAACGTAGCTCTTCCAATTAAAAAGAAAAAATGTTTTGTTACTTTTCATCTTTTATCAATTGCTTTCTTTGATATGTTGTGCTAATCCAAAAGTAGAAAATATTTTATAAACTTTTACTGAAGTAGTACTTCCTAAACATTTTTATACTAATTAGATTTGTTGTTACTTTTTTCCATTCTCTTACTATAACTGTATAACAGATGTTATCATTCTGTAATTTTCTTTTACCTGAAATTTATTATGTATTTATTTATAAAAAACAAATAAGAATATTTTATTTATTTATTTTAGTTAATCTAGAAAAAATTATTTTATTTGTTGTGCTTATTTTCTATAAAGGAGTGAATAATTTGATTATTCAAAGAAAGTTTTTATGACGATGACCAGATTTAATTAAAGTTTTAAATGAAATGCTTTTTAAACCTGGTAACATCTATTTTAATATATTTTCACATCATTAAAAAATATTTTAATCCATTATTTTTTTTTAATAATGTGATTTAAATCACGATTAAATTTGAACAAACTGTCAGCCTCAACGAGACATCGGATTTTCTGCTGATAAAACTTTTGTTGCCGTTTTTAGAGACGACAGGTATTTTATTTTTTTTCATTTGGAAATAAATGAAAGCTTAAATCGGGATTTTTCGATTATCTAGAGTTGCATTGGGGCACATAACAGCATGTATTATCTTTTTTTTTGCGGTTTTATTCATATTTATTAAGAATTAAAAATCACAAATGATATTTGACTCACGGTAAGTAATGCTAACGCGATGAAAGAAGCAGTGGTACCCTTTAGATCGCTAGAGGGCGAGTTTTTGTTACAAACGCAAATAACTAAATGTAAATAAGGAAATATAAAATAATTAACTTCCAATCCGAAAGGAAACAACGACTTAAAACACTAAATCCATCGTTATAGCGTAATTTGTAATTTCTGCTCGCTACACAAATAAACATGGATTATCTATCTACTGAAAGTTACAGCCCTTCGCGCTCATTGGCGCGATGTGATGACGTCAAACTTACTCATTACGAGGCTAATGTTAGCTTCGCACTCACTAATCACAGACAAGAAAATTACCAGAGATTAATGGTTGACTGGGCATTAACGGAAACGAAAATGTCAAAAATAAAATGAGTTTTCACAGATAAAAGATATGTCTTATTCAACTCATCTTAATCAGATTAATATTGTATATCAATTTAAAGAAAATCGTTAGAACCGTTTTCCAGATTTTGATATTAGGAACTTCTTACATACCGTTCCGTCGCGTTCGCTTTAAAAAAGGCTATTTAGATCTCAAAATATACTGCACGTAGAAATGTAAAAATTTCAGAATAGAATTAGACTGGAGATATAAGACTGTTCTAAAAAAATCAGAACCATAGGACTTATATCTGCTGAGTTATTAAAAGGCGGTTTTTCGCAATTTCTTTGATGTCGAGTTAGCTGTATACATGAGTTCCGCCATCTACGAATTCTACGATACGATTTTAGGCTTGCTGCGTCACTCGGAATACTACCGTCTTTCATGATAGTATAAATCATATATTTCGGCGAATATTTTTTTCCGAAACCCCATAGGGGACCGT
Source organism: Maratus speciosus (assembly GCA_963932465.1). Taxonomy (NCBI): domain Eukaryota; kingdom Metazoa; phylum Arthropoda; class Arachnida; order Araneae; family Salticidae; genus Maratus; species Maratus speciosus. Next base: position 548,693,505 of record OZ010791.1, read on the forward strand.
TAACATATTGAAAAAGAACGAATATCTTTTGGATAACCATGTAAAAACTAATGTAGAAAAATCGTTCAAACTCGAGATTATTAATAAGTTTCTTTTTGTAATATACTCTGTTAATTTTTATGAGGATAGCATGTATACTTGTAGATAAATTAAGGTTTTTATAAAAACAGTCCAAAATTTTGCTAAAGTTTTTGCTTATAATTTGCTGAGTACTTAATATAAAAAAAAAGTCCTTTTCAGAAAATATGACAAACAACATTGTACACAATACCCTGCAATCAGAATGAAAAAATAATAAAAATTGTATAAAAAATGAGCAGGTTTATTAAATAATTATTCACTGCGCATGCTTGAACGTAATCAAAATATAATTTGCGTAATGTGTTAGCTAAATGTATAGAGCAACTTTTGTGAAAGTCTCAAAGCATAGTTTGAAAAGTCTGATAATAATCGTTTATATAACAAGCTCAAAATACGTTATTCCTAAAAGGAAGCAAAAAGATGAGGGGCTGTATCCAAATACAGTAGTATGTGCAATATTGTGTGTGCTATATTGGCACTGATCAATGGATATATGGATACAACCCCTCATTTTTTTGCTTTATTTTGGGAACAATGGAGTTTGAGATTATTCTATAAACGATTATTATCGGACTTTTCAAACTGTGATTTTACAAAAGTTGTTCTATACATTTAGCTAACACATTATGCACATAATATTTTGATTGCATTCGCGCATGCGCAGTGAAACATTTTTTAGTAAACCTGCTCATTTTTCATCCAATTTTCGATATTTTTTAATTCTGATTGCAGAGTATTGTGTACAATGTTGTTCGTCATATTTTCTGAAAAGAACTTTTTTTATATGAAGAACTCTGAAAATTATAACCAAAAAACTTGGCAAAATTTGGACTGTTTTTTATAAAAACCTTAATTTCTCTACGGGTATACATGCTATCTTCATAAAAATGAACACAGCATATTACATTAAGCCACTTATTAACAATCTCCAGTTTGACCGCTTTTGCTACATTAGTTTTTACAGGGTTATCCAAAATATATTCGTTCTTTTGCAATTCGTTGACCGTCCCCTATGGGTTTTCGGGGGAAAATCTTCGCGGAAATATATGACCTATACTATAATGTTTACATACCTGCAGTTTCAGGTTAATTCCTCATGTATATTTCTAGATATTTAACAAAACGTCTGAAATGGCAAGTGACAGGTCACCTTTGGCATATAGTGTATAAACATAAATTTCAAACTTTTTTTTCTGTAATTATAATTATAAATTCTCTTATCGATAAATGTGTAAAGTAAATATTGGTATTGACATTCATTTTTCGATTTTAAAAATATGTATGCTAAGTGTTCATAAAGTCTTTCCCTGATTAAGGGGTCTCAGGACTCTTAAAGCTCTAAAATTTTCGAAATTTTATTTTTTTTAGATGTTAACCCCTTGGGGACGAGCGACACGTATACGTGCCGGAAATAGGCCTAAGAATCGTCGTTTATCCTCACCAGTAAAGTTTTACTGTAAAATTTGCCTTATTTAATCCGAGCATTTTCCCGATTTGAATAGGCACAAACTTCTGTTTTTTAAAACCGGTAGCAAAATAATAAACATTTCGTAAACGGCTCCCGTCGCGAAGGGGTTAAACTTCTATGTTTTCTGAACATTTTGAAATAATTGTTATCTTGAATTTACCATTAGAACAGAAGTTATGGCATTTAGAATTATACTCGCTCAATAGCTGAAGCGTTTTTTCCAAAACTTTGAAATCATTTTTCTCCAAATGACGTTTTTGGGCTTAACGCGCACGATATCTCAAAAACTTCTGAATATTTTTACATGAAATTTTCAAAACATATGTTTCATGTTAGTTTGTATAAACTGAACCTAAACTTTCCTTTTTATTGTAAAAAAGAAAATATTTTTTTAGGCGTTTATATTGTTGAAACTTTCTAAATTTTGCATTAGCTAAATACAACTTTGTATTAAAAATGTAAAAATGCTTTAAATACAAATTTATTTAGGTTCAGTGTAATTATTATAATCTGAGGTATAAGCAGCTCCAAAATTTTCATTCTAGTTGCAAAATGTATTTTGTAATCGTGCGCATAAGCTGTTATGCCGATTTTCTGCTTGTCAAATGTCTGACAGTTTTGAGCCCCCCTGTAAATGCTAATTCTGCATCTTGCAATTTTTCAAATATTTGAAATGAAAGAACATTACTTGTATCTTTTATTCCCATTTAAAATTGTGCCTTAATATAAAATACATTTTAAGATATTAAATACTGAAAATGGACCTTTTTTTCATTTTTTTCCAATTTTAAAGTCCTGAGACCCCTTAAAAATATTTATTGCAGAAAAAACTAATATAATTAAGCATATGCTTGTTTCATTACATTTTAAAGACATTTTTGAAGTTTTTAACCCTCCGACTGTCTTGGAAAAGGGCAAAATTGTAATGTTGTTTTCTCTGCATTTTGTTTTAAATGCTAAAAAAAATATTCTTTGAACATTTTATAAAAAAACTTAATAACGAATATGAATTCAATCCTTGGAAGTATTAATCATTGTTCAATGTATTAAAAATACATTAAATAAATAGAATTATATTACTTTAAATATTGCTTGTATTGCAGTGAAACCTGGAGTTTAGTGAACGTATTAACACGGGCTTGTCAGTGAGAGGGTAAATACGAATACATACGCCAATAAATTTCGATAAGAGCATCCTTGATAGCTCGAAGAATGTCAAGCGGCATTCCATTTCTCGCCACGTATTGCCCAGCATTTGGGGTAGACAATAGACACAGAATCTGTTAACCTGACTTTGTTTAATATCTTTTACTGGTGTGTCAAAAACCTTTTCCTTTATGTACCCCAAAAGAAAAAATCTGGAGGAATAATATCTGGTGAGCGAGAAGGCGAAGGTGTTGGTGTATCCCGACCGCACCTTCCTGCGACGCCATTTTGATATCACTGGAATGATAACAATGAGATTTCTGCAGTGCAACATGGTGGGCTCAAAAAAATTTAAGACCATGACTTTTCATAATAAAAATTTTAAAGTATTACATTCAATGTTTATTTCGTAATAATTTTAGGTAATCAGGAAACGTCTTTATGACATCCCCGTATTTTTAAACTCTGGATACTTTTCAATCATCGGATTGAACCTCATTGGATTTCAAGCAATGGAGTACATAGATTAGAATTTGAAATTTATATAACCCGTGAGTAACTCTGACGTAAAATTGACGGTGGCAACAACTGTTCAATAAATTTCACTTTCACCACATTTTTACTCGACTGAAAAGAAGGGTTATGTGTTTCACGCGTATCTGGGTATGTAGATTTCTTTATACCCTCGAAACATCCCAACGGCTGGATGGATTTTAATGAATAAGGTCTCTATTGATTCGTCTCAATCGTCCGATGGTTATAGGATAAGTTTTGTTTTTATAGATTCATAATGGCGGTCGTAAAATAGGAAATGACGGTAGAGACGAAAAAAACTACGCACCCTATTGAGCGGCATATTATTGGATAGGTCTTTCAAAATGAAGACGATCTTTCAATTGACTATTTTACAGTCAGAAGCTCCGTTTAAATATTACACAACCTGGAAGTTGTGTCGGTAGGATCTCAAGCTTTACTGCAACCCTAACCATCATAGAGATCTATAGGCCTCATCAAAGCAGTGTTTATAGATAGGAACTAAGAATTAAACGCAACTTAAAAGTCATCAATACAAGTAAATAAAAAAAAAATAGGTATGTAATATAAAAAAAAAATAGTTTCACATTGATGAGAAATAATTAATTAGTTCACATTTTACGCAGTCGGTTTTTTGATTTTTTAAATTGAATTTTCATTTAAATTTCTAAATATCGAACAGTTTCAATTTTTACATCGTCAAGAAGGGAAAAATATCCTTTGAATATAACTTGTTTTATATCTGTATTTTAAATTTCATATTTTTTAAGATTAAAAAAAAAAATTCTTTAAAGAAATCTGCATCTGTTACGTGCAGCCCGATTGCAAAACATTAACCTGTTGGTATTCAAAATAACATTAATGTTTCAGCATTCGTTACCTGCTAAATTTCTACAGCGAATTAAAATCATTATCATTGAATAAATAAAGTAAAAAAAATAAATAAATAAAGTGCAATTTTAAAATACTACGCGAACTGCGCATTTAATGGATTGAAAATATCAGAATTAAAAAATACTGCTTTAAGTAGCGAACTGCTTCTCATTTTTTCCACACGAAAGTATTGCGCTTGGCATTGATTTGGTGTCGTTAATGGTCAATCTAAAAAAAATACATTAAATGTAAAAAAGTATATATTGTTGAAAATTTTTTTTTTCACATATATGCTGCAATATATAAAGTAGAGTACTTTTGTGAAAGAATTGTGATATGTGGGTAAACGGAAAAAAATTGAAATATATCAAAACCTTTCACTATTTCAAATATGTTGAAACTGGAGGTATGAAAATAACATATTTTTTATGCGAAAAATATATTTCAGTTGTAAGATCTAAAATACATGATTCACATAAAATAAGATGTCATTTTCATCTAATAAAACATTTCACGTTTAGAATTCTGGAGAGCAGTCTTAGAAAACATATATAGGCAATATTTCAGCTTTTCAGTAATTAAGTAAGTTTGAAAATAAATCACATAAATATACTGTACTACATTTTTTTTAAAGAAAACATAAAAAAGAATATATTAAATTAATTTATGCAAAAAAAACAAATTTGATATATATGTTCCCCAATTTAGATAACAGACGAAAAGCGCGGTGCACCATTTAACTAATTTGTAAACACATTTTCAAATTAATTTTTAACAAGGAAATAGCAACAAAATAATATATAATCTGATTTTCCTTCCCTTTTTTTTCATGAACATTATGCAATTTGGTTGTAGCCATTTCAAAAATGTCTTTGAAAATTGTAGTAAAATTGCGAATTTTTTTTTAATTCTAAATTTACATAGTCCGTATGATATCCTTAATCTACGAGATTAACCTGTGTTAATTACAGCGCACATGGATAAATGTTCTATTAGGTGTGCATTTCTGAAATACAAAGACAAGGCAGGTTTTATTACAATATTAGCTGTTTAACCCGCTCTACTCACGGGAGTTCATGAATTTAATTCTAAAACGAAAATTAAAAATGAAAATCAGTACTAAAGTTTGTAAATATAAAAATATGTTGTGTCTATTAAAAATCGGTATTTACACAACCAATATGAAACAAGTCTGTACACAAAAATTCGTTATGTCTTAAAAAATAAATAAAAGTAAGTATTTGCACAACCGAATATAAGTTTTGGGATGTTAAAATCAGTTATAAAGTCATTATTTACACAATCAAACAAAAATTTGTAAGAAAAAATGAAATGTACATCGTCCTTACAAAAAAATGGAAAACGCATATTTTAAAAAGAAAATTCTTCGCTCTATTTCCCACGTTACCAATGAGGTAAAGTGAGGTAGACTTGTCTTTTAGTGCGTATTTACACAGTCAAATTAAAGTTTAGGAATTTATAAATCACTTTTAAATCAATATTTGCACAACCAAACAAAACTTTGTAAGAAAAATTGAAATGTACATCGTCATTGCAAAAGAAATGAAAAAATGTCTTTTAAAATGAAAAATCTTTGCGTTGTTTTCCATGTCATCCATGAGATAAAGTGCAGTAGACTCGTTTTTTGTTGTTGTTCGTTTGTTTTTTACAATAAAGCAACATAATTGCGACTTAAGATAAAGCTTCATAGAACAGAAAGTTTTATGTAAATACCTTATCACACTGTGACAAAAGGTTCCCTTGCTTTGCTCCGTCTTTGACACATACACGTACACATCTTCTAGAAGTTCTCCTTGAAATTGCTACATACAACATCCCACGTGAAAAAAAAAATATATATAGAGCATATAGATTTCAACCTTTCTCAAACTTTGACCCTGAGATTTATTAATAGTCATAGGAAAGGCGAGCCTAAGTGGAAACTGACGGCGGCGTAACTAAAATGTAAACTGGTATCCGAGGGAGTAAGCAGGATTCCCGATATGAACACACGTGTGCATCTATTATGTCCTGTCAAAACTTCTGCATCTATAACATTTTGCAACAACATTTTGACTATTAAACGTGTCCCATTACAGAGACCACTGGACGGATTCATGTTTCTAAGCAACATAACTGTCGCAACGCAGAGAAAGAACACACCACACCATTTCTCTAGGAATGTATGCATCACATTATTTATTTCACTCACATAAACAACTCAAAATAAACTTGCGAAAACAAATCGCCATTTCACAACAACAACTCACTCTTCGAACTGAATACTCTCGAACTCAATGTCACTTTTTATTTCACAGATGGCGCTGTTCCAGCACTTACCATTAGGTACGGGACATTCCGCCCCACGTTGCAATGTTTACATTCAACCATTAAATTATATAGTCATTTCAATGTAAATAAAAAATAAGCACAATATTGATAATGTTAAGTCACACATAAGAAAAATATATATATATACAAGATTACACATTAACAGGCAAAATACAAATCTTAGATATTGGTCTTTTGTAAACTCCAGATTGAGTTCTTATTTTAACCTCTCTGACTCGTTTATCTTCACCAAAATACATCTCTAATTATTCTACCCATTGCCCATTTCTGAGGCGGTAGATTTTCATCTTTAAGAAGCACTAACTCATTAACTTTAACATTATCTTTTTCTATCATCCACTTGGACCTCTGTTGCAAATTATTAAGATACTGAATGTGCCATTTCTTCCCAAAACTCTGAATTATATTTGTCAGTTTTTTCCAGTTAGACAACCGATTGTCTTTAACCTCAATTAAATTTGGCTCAATTATAGCATTTAAGGGCCTGCCAATTAGGAAATGGGCAGGGGTTAACACATCATACACATCAGTATTTGACGACAGAGGTACAAGCGGTCTTGAATTTAGAATACCCTCTATTTGGGTAATGACTGTTAGGAATTCTTCATATGTCAACCTGGAATTGCCTAAAACTCTTTTTAAATGATATTTGAATGCCTTCACGCCACTTTCCCAGAGGCCACCAAAATTAGGTGCTCTTGGCGGAAGGAAGTTCCAGTCAATTCCCTCAGCTGACATATAATTTGCAAGCCCCTCATCTGGTTTTAAAACTATGTTATGTAATTTAGAAAGCTCTTTATTTGCTCCTATAAAATTTGTGGCGTTGTCCGAATATAATTTCGAACACAAACCTCCGCAAGCCACAAATCTCTTTAAACATGCCACAAAGGCCTCTGAAGTCAAATCAGTCGCAATTTCGAGGTGAATGGCTTTTGTGACTAAGCATACAAAAATGCACACATATATTTTGTGATAAATTCCTTTCCTTTGATTTCTATACCTAATAAGGAATGGGCCACAAATGTCTGTTCCTGAACAATTAAATGGGAAGTCACGAGTTATCCTCTCTTTTAATAAATCACCCATTAATTGCTCAACTTTTATGGGTTTAACTTTAAAAAACTTAATGCAATCGTGCACGACTTTCCTACACGTTGCCTTACCCTGAACTGGCCAAAACTTTTTTCAAACATAATGTAATAAGGCAGTAGGGCCTAAATTGAAATATCTCTCATGATATGCCACTAAAATTAACTTAGTTAACTTATGTCCCTTAGGCAGAATAATTGTTAATTTACTGTTGAAACTTAAATTAGAATTTTTTATTCTACCGTTTACCTTTATTATTCCATCCCTGTCTAAAAAGGGGTTTAAAGATTTTATCTTACTTTTGCCAGGAACATTCTTTTCGCGAATTAAGAAATTAATTTCCTCTGGAAACTCACTACTTTGAGCCTTTTTTATAATAAATATTTCACATTTGTTTATCTCCTCAGTTTCCAAAGGGCCCAACCTCCTTTTACTTGGATTCTTCAAATTGTGAATAAATCTGAAAAGATAACTAACAACATGCAATATTTTAGTATAACAATGAGTAAAATCAAATAACTCTTCAATAAAAGGATTAGCAGTTATAATAAGAACAGGTAAAAGTGACTTTGTTGTAAATGTTGGAGTTCGTATGAGAACTCATATCTAATGATAGACGTAGGAATTTCGCGATTGAGATACTTTCGCTCAGTCAGAAACGTAGGACCTGCGAACCACAGCCTATTTTTATCCAGTTTCTCATGGTCAATTCCTCTTGAAATAAGATCTGCTGGATTGTTCTCAGAAGATACATGACGCCACTGTTGAACTTTTGTCTAGTCCTGAACTGTCGCTACACGGTTTGCCACAAACGTTTTAAGAAGATACGGCTCTTTTCGTATCCAGGAAAGCACTATCATCGAATCACTCCATAAATAAATATCAATCGCCTGAAATTGTAAGGCACTTTTCCCTTTTGTCATGAACTTTGCTAAACGGACGGCTGCAGAAATTTCCAACCATGGTATATTAACACGCTTAAGGGGTGATATTCGGGATTTGCTGCATACCAAATTTACTTCGAAGGCTCCATTATCTGATGTTGATTTGCAATAAATGACGCATCCATAGGCAGACTCGGAAGCATCGGCAAATCCGTGAAGCTCAACATGCACACATTTGTCGATTAATATGCACCTTTTAACACTCACACTGTTTATTACTGGCAGGGACTGGATGAAGCTGTGCCATTGTTGCGCTTCCATTTCAGGAAGTGGATCGTTCCAACCTAAATTCAAGCACCACAGTTATTGCATAAAGATTTTAGCTTTTGCTATGACTGGACCCAATAGTCCAAGGGGTTCAAAGATCCGTGCGATTGTTGAAAGCACTGTTCTTTTCGTAGGCGGAAACACGCTTTCCATCTGGATTTGGAAAGTAAAGCTGTCAATGGTGGGTTTCCACGTAACACCAAGCGATTTTGTCTCTTCTTGGAAATTATAATCACTCTCAGGCCTTGTTTTTAACCCTAAGTTATTGCTATGCCACTTGTGCAAAGACATTCCTGCACTCTTGAGAGCCCCCACCAACTCTGATTGAAGCCCTTTCGCTGCGATTAGAGTGGCTGCGCCGCTTAAGACGTCATCCATGTAAAAATGTCTTTCTAAAATTGTGGATGCTAAAGGATAGTTCTCCTGCTCATCTCTTGATAATTGAAATAAGACTCTCGTTGCCAGATAAGGTGCACTTACTGTACCATGTGTTACAGTTTTGAGCTCATAAGTCTTAACTGGTTCATTCACCCCCACCCTTCAAAGAATTCTCAAAAGTTTAATTTGACTCGGATCAATTAAAATCATCCTATACATTTGTTTAATGTCAGCAACGAAAGCATAAATATGCTTACGAAATCTCGTCATTATTTTAAAAAGGTCTTCCTGAATAACCCCACCGTTATATTGTAAGGAGTTAAGAGAGTTCCCTAAGGTTGTTTGTGAAGACGCATTAAAAACTACACGAAGTTTTGTTGTACTTTTATCAGGGCGGAATACCCCTAAATGCGGTATATAATAGGTTCCTACTTCTTCCTCACACTCCAAAATCTCTGTCATGTGACCCAATTTTTCGTATTCGCGTAAAAATTCTCTATATAATTCTAAATACGCAGGCTCTTTTAAAAAGCGATTCCACAGCGAATTTAATTTTTTAAGGGCAATTTCACTGGATTTCCCTAAACACATCGGATCCTCTTTTAATGGCATTTTAACAATATATCTCCCCGTACTATCTCTTTTCACGTTTTTCTCAAAGTGCTCTTCGCAAATTATTGCTTCTTTATTTTTGGGTACCTCAATCTGAACATCTTCTATTTCCCAAAATCTCTCCATAGTTTCGTTTAAAAGAGTATTATCCTGAATAAAACCACAATGAACTCTTCCCTGACTTGAAACGGGAGCACTTCCACTTGCTATGTATCCAAAAACCGTATTTTGAAAAATCAAATTACTATTAACCGGACAAATTTGACCTGGCCGTAACAACCCGTAAAATATTTCAGCGCTTAAAAGCAAATCCATACGACCTGGCTTATTAAAGTTTTCATCTGCTAATTTTACATATTTTAATTCTGGCACATTAATGTTAAACATTTTTGACGGCATGAAATCCGTAATTTTAGATACAATCAAAAAATCTAATTATTTTTCAAAATTTCCCTCAAAATTGGAAATCATCGCGGTAACAACAGATTTAATTTTCGTAAATGTATGTCCGATACCGCAAACTGTCAAATTGGTTTTCTCTTTTTCTAATCAGAGGCTATTCGCACAATCTGAAGTCATATAATTATTCATAGCTTCCTGATCAAGCACCGCTCATACTTCGTAATAATTTCCTGTATCGTCTCTCAATAAGCATTTTACAGTGCTCAGCAAAACAGTTTTTTCTTGATTTATTACTCGCGTAGAAAGTACGGAACTATCATTGTTTTGATTAGATCGAAAGGCGGGAGCGTCTGGCGACAGAATAAATTCATTTACTCTTGAAGTAGGGGGGTGGGAAGAAGGCAATTCTTGGCCACCTGCTCTGTTCGCATTTGCATTGCGCAATGTTTCCTTATCTTTCGGAAAATGCAGTGAAAAATGATGTCTCTTGTTTTTACCCTGTCTTTTACACAAGGAGCATGAAAAATTTGATTTACAATTTTTAACCAAATGGCTGCCTAAACAATTAAAACAACAATTATTTTTCGTAATAACATCTATCCTTTCAGAAACAGGCAACGCCATATAATTTTTGCATTTATATAAGGGGTGGCTTTCGGAAAAAAAATTACATTTTGATGTCTTGCAATCAGATAGAAATACTCTAGGCATATTTTTCGAGGATTTTTTATTATTGTTCTCAGTTAATGATTTCCCGCGTGACACAAAATTCAGATCTGCTTCTTTAGCTAACATCACTGGATCGAACCATAAATCTGATTGCCTAACACTAATATGAGCTGCTGTTTCGTTGTCGAAAGTCTGAAACAATTTATCTGATACAATTACCATTGCTTCAGCTTCTCAAAATTAGACACTTTTCGCAATTTTAAATAGTAATCAAAGCTAGTTGTCAAACTTGACGCAAACTGCACATGGGTTTCACTCGATTGCCTAGTAGGTTTTCTGAATTGCTCGAGACAACATTGGGGAGTTGGTTCAAATTCTCTAAGGACAATTTTCTTTACTTTATCATAATCATTCAGCTCATTATCACTTATGTAAGAAATTACATTTGAAGCTTTCTCACCTAATAAATTCAAAAGAATTTCTGCTTTAAATTTATTGGGTACATTTTTCGTTATAAATGATCTTTCCAAAGAACAAAAAAAAACAATCCCCATCCCTCAGGTCGACTAGGAATTCTAATCGTTAAAATTTTTATACTTTTTATTAGAGAATCTAGAGAATCAATTTTATTTTCTAAATCGCAGTCGTTAGTTTTCGAATTTATTCGCATGCGAGATAATTCTAATTCGGCTTTCACTCTTTCCAATTTAATTTGTTCTAGCTGCAATTCTAATTGTTTACTTTTATCGATTTTCTCCGATTCTTCTTTCCGGTCCTCAATAATATCGTCTATTAGATTAGTTACATATTCAGGGTCACTTTTGAATTTCTCAGTATTTTTTTATAATATTAATTAAATCTTGTTTTGTAACTTTATCGCTTACTACTTCACCTAACTCTGTAGCAGCAAGCTGCAAATCAACTTTTCGCGCGTCTTTAAACATTTTAAGAATAAATTACGAAACTCAAAACAATTAACTCTCTTATATATTAAGGGAGATAATTATATTATAAACCCTTAATAACTTATATAACCCTTAATAACTATATTAAGGGAGTAAATGACCAGAAAACTCATGCACCTACTTAATTTCTTGATGTTCGTCTCTTAAACATGACAGCTTTTTTTTTTCTTTAGAACACTTCTCCACTATTTATCGAAAAGGAAAGTCATTCTTATTTACTTCCATGTTGCGTAATACTAATGAATTTCACCGGCTCTACTGGACCAGGTGTCGCAACGCAGAGTAAGAATACACCACACCATTTCTCTAGGACTGTATACATCACATTATTTATTTCACTCACATAAACAACTCAAAATAAACTTGCGAAAACAAATCGCTATTTCACAACAACAACTCACTCTTCGAACTGAATACTCTCGAACTCAATGTCACTTTTTATTTCACAGATGGCGCTGTTCCAGCACTTAACATTAGGTACGGAACAATAACAATAACGCCAACTTTAAGATTTAACTAATGTGGTGGCATTACAGAAGGCGTTAAACTATTGATGAAATCCATTTGCAATTTTTTTGTTCTTTTTCATAATCACAAAGTACTGTTTCTGCACTAAAATAAGACATGACGTCGGCAGGAACTTTTCATAAAATCTCCTCATTCAATCTCAAAGAATCCTTATTCTTGGGAGACATAATGGTTCTTTCCGAAAGATGAACAGGCCCCACCAGTGGCCGAGAGGTTCCGCCATCGAAACTGGTAGACGGGAAGTGCTGGGTTCGATCCCAATCGCGCCCGTCGGCCTAATCGTTCGGAGTTTTCGTGGTTTTCTTCGAACCTTGGTTATCCAAGCGTTAATACGGATTAGGTTCCCTTAGAAAGACCTCCACGGAAGGCACCCCCCCCCTTAGGGCCTATATCCCACGTGCAGATAATTGGCCGACATAAATACAACCAACCAACCGAAAGATGAACAAGATCAATTTCAGACGAACCAAAAACATCATTTACTATAGAATCCTGCACTAAACATTCTGGAGGTATTTCAATAACATCTTCTCCGAGTTGATAATCAGTAGTCAACCGACCATCCCCCAGGCGAATACGCCTTCAACGAAATCAAGCTCCTCCGGCTCCGTTCGCATATTTGTAACCAGACTGAACTGTCGAAATGTTGGCCAAAGAGAAGAATTCTTGATACAACTTTCAAAAATGAGTGTTTTGTTTGCATGAATAACTACAGGTAAAATCTGCCTCAAGTCACATCCAAGAATAAACACTTTGCTCCCAAATGGGGCATCAATGTCAACCAAATAACTCAATGGTCTATCAACAGCATTCAAAGCATGAATAGGTGTCATGGTACATTCATCCCCTATAATGAGCTTAGCCATTTTCTGTAATCTTCCTTCAGATGTATTTTGCGGAATGTTTGAAGATGAATTATCCAATATGGATACTGGTAATTTAAATTGAGAATGTGCAGTTCTTTCACCTTGCATACCTTGCAAGAGTATAGCTGCGATACCTGTCCATGCAACAGGAATAGCAGTATGTCCCATTCCTCTAACGTACTCTTACAAAGTATTGAATAGGAATGTTTTACCTGATCCCGCAAAAGCATTGACAGAGAAAATCTTAGCGACAGTAACATAATCATTTTGAATACTTTCAATGATAGTTCCGTAGTTCCGTATTTAGCATGTTTAACAATCGTTCTTCCACTGCTCTTTTTTTTTTTAAATCATCGGCATCACATTCCACAGAGTTCTCCAGGATTGAGGGTTCAGGTAATGCAAGGATCTAAAATGTCATGTTATGTAAGGGTAGATGATTGGCAATGTCTTGAGTGACGCTATCTCTACTCTCCTGTAGCGTCAGATGGTAATCAAAATCTTCTGAGATTTCTGACTTAAACTCTTCCCGAAATTGAATTGGTGAATTTGTATTTCCAAAGACACATATCAACGAAAATTGTTGTCTCCTTTTGGGCGACATGTAAAAACCACATGCTTCTGTTAAACAATGTTGCCCCTCATCATCATCTAATAATACATTTCTAGTACGGCATGCACCTTTGAATGTTTCATGGATAGTATTCTCATACGGCATTAACCCACACATTGACTTTCCATAGAAAGTGCTTTGGGATTTCTGTATAAAGATAGATGTTTGCTGAAAGACCGGAACTGTTATGTAAAAACCAATCAGTAAGCATGGTGTCTTTATTTCTTGATCTTTCAAAAGCTCCGCACTTTTCCGCTTCCATAAAAATCACAGATTGCATATCTTGTAGATACACCGGTAGTCTAATGTTAACATGCGATTTGTTCTGCGCGGACTTTTAAAGAAGTTGCCACATTGCCTCTGGTGCCGAAACATATCGTGCATTTTAACAACTCTTCACCTAATTTCATACTACATATCCCTCACTATTATTTTCAAAAATAACTTTTGCGCAAACATGACCTATGTATACATACTTAAAAAATGTACTGAATGGATTTAACATCGCTGAATATTTCGACATGGGCAAGGTAATTCTTTGTGAGGTATGTCTTATAAGGAGCAACCGAATGGTTGTCTACGACATTTCCCTTTATCATTATGTGATTCTCATCATCACGCCGTCTGTACATTGAGTAACCGTCAACAATCTCAGCCAACGGCATTTATATTCAACCGAGATTATATTCAATCAATTATATCCGAGATGTTCATTACTTTGCTTTATCATGGACGCTAATTTGAGCTGTAAAAAATGTTTTAGAGTATTAGCTCTTTTCATTAATGTTGTGTAAGCTAATGATTGGTATCGTTTAAAAATTTTAATCAATTATATATCTTCCAATGTTCTTCCTTGTTCAATAGGAATATTTTAATGAGATTGACGGAAAATTAAATATATTGTTGAGAATTTTGATTCATCTTTAGACCAAAATCATGCATGAATGGTAAACATGTTTATTTTTAATGCCAAACTACGCTATGTCACGAAAATTTAATATTAGATTTCTTATTTTTTTTTACACCAGTTAAAATTCCAAAATCCTAAGATGAAAATGTAACCTACTATAAATTATTATTATTATTAGCCTTTCAGTATTGGATTCATGAAAATTTTCGACTTTCGGTTTTCGACGGATTCACACCTTTTAGGGGACAGAGATTCCAAAAAACATGTTTTTACAAAATGTCTGTCTGTGACTCTGTGAGTCTGTCTGTCTGTGTGTATGTGACACAAATTTTGTGGGCGGTCTATCTCAATAACTAATGCACGGAATTTAATAAAAATTTATATTAAGTTAGTCCCTAACACCAATTGATGCTGATTAGTTTTTGGTGTAAATCGCTCAACAGGTGGCGCTGCTATGCTGCATTTCCCGCGATTTCTGCACTAGCTCTATCTCAAGAACTAATGCACGGATTTTCATCAAACTTCAGATTTCGTTAATCCTTGATATGAATTGGTGCTGGTAACGTTTTGGTGCAAATCGCCAAACAGATGGCGCTGCTATGCTGCATTTTGCAGCATTCACACGATTTTCGTAATAGCTCTATCTCAAGAAATAATGCACGGATTTTCATCAAACTTCAGATTCTGTTAGTGCTTGACATGAGTGGACGTTTTGCACCTTGTGGTGTCAATCTCTCAACAGGTGGCGCTGCTATGCTGCATTTTTGGGATTTCCGCGATAGCTCTATCTCAAGAACTTATGCTCGGGTTTTCAACAAACTTCAGATTCAGGTATACCTGGATATGAATTAGTGCTGTTTATGTTTTGCTGTAAACCGCTCAACAGGTGGCGCTGCTATGCAGCGTTTTTCTCGACTTCCACAATAGCTCAATATCCAGAACTAATGCACGGATTTTCATCAAATTTCAGATTCAGTTAGTTCTTGACATGAATTGATGTTTTGTATCTTTTGGTGTAAATCGCTCTACAGGTGGCGCTGCTGTGCTGTATTTTTTGTGATTTCCACAGTAGCTTTAGCTCCAGAACTAATACACGGATTTTCATCCAACTTCAGATTCCGGTATACGAATTAGTACTGTTTGTGTTTTGGCGATTCCGGTTTACGATTCCGGTATATGAATTAGTACTGTTTGTGTTTTGGTGCAAATCGCTCAACAGGTGGCACTGTAGCGAAGCTTTGGATTTTGTACATTTGTGTTGAATTTTTCCGATGGCTGTAAGAGTTGATAACGAAGTGAAACAATATTAACAGAACGAATTAATCCATATTGCAGATAGAGACAAGCCGAATGTTACAACTAATTCTTTATTGACCAAATCGGACACCAGGTTCGGGTAGTTTTTTTTGCAAGGCGAGCCCTCGGCCGGAGCCGGGCGTTGGAGAGAGAGTCTCGCTACATTCTTATGCTCAGAGCATGCGAGTTCAGAAGATAGTCTGACTCAAAAAAACACTTTCTCGAAATCTGGAGTGTTGGCAAGCTTACATACACAATTTCGCCAAATATATATACTATATGGCGAGATTAAAGAGAGGAAGACATGTGGTCAAAGTACAATAATTGAAATTGAATGGGGAATGTAGAAGATTAATAAGAACTATTTAACGCCAATGGCTGTGAAGGAATTCTAGCTCATTAACCGCATTCTATAGGGGTTGCTAAAGTTCTCATGGGATTGAAGCGGCCGAAAGAGCGCGTTAAAAAAAACAAAAACAAAATAAAGACAGGGTTAATAACTGAAATGACTAATATTTTACATCTGGACCAACGGCTAAAAATGTAGAAGTAATATGTCTGACTAATTTCTGCATATCATCAAAACTAAGGCAGAAGGATGAAAATTAGAATCCAGTTATTAGGCGAGAAAAGGAAATGATTTCTTTTCTTTTAACTGTAGTGCGCTGTGGTTAAAATATTAAAGAGACAGAGAATTGAATGCTTAATTTATGAAGGGAAAAGAGTGCTAAAAACAGATTGAATCCGAATGCAGACAGATAATTAAATTTAAGAATTTAAAAAAATGTAATTTTAAAGGGGGGAAAGAGGAAAAGTCTTAATATTAATATGTGAAGGTAGGCGCCTTCACATATATCTCCCCAACAGCCGAAAAAGAACGAAGTGAACCGCGAGAGAAAAAAAAGTTACCCCATGTCTTCCCTCAAATACATTACACATAAAGAAAATATGTAAAAATGTAATATTTTGTAGAGGGAACCCGGTGACCAACAGTTTATAAACATATACAGCAATACTAAATATGTAAGGAACAAATAAATCATGTCTCATATAAAAAGCATGCCTATAAGCATGACAAAGCAAGTTGGTACCAAAGACTTGCCAAAAATAAAAAATATTGAAATTTTTTTGAACTGCAGTTAATACTTCTGGACAGCTGTTTTCTTATTTTCTTCTTATTTTTTTTTAACGTGTGCACACCATTATTTTTTTTATAAAGTTCCAGAAGATTTTAATATATAAATTGCTTGAACTTTCACTGCAAGCAAGAGCAATTTCCACAATTGCTACAAATGTTGGTCATACACCAACTTATAAAAATATTTTGAGACATGAACTGTATATAAATACAAAAGATTACATAATATAGTAAATATAAAATTGTAACCTTTTCAGCACTAGTTGTGACATCTCTAGTTTTTAAAAGTAATGTAACTAGTAAAAGGAGAGGAAGATGGAGGTAAATTATTTGTTAAAAGTTGAAAGTTGCCATCCTTTTATCTTGTAACCAAAGACTGAATGTGTTTTACTGAGAACCTAATTTAACTAAAGTGTATTTTAAAACATATTGCACTCCTATAAGGTATAAACAAGAGGTAATAAGAACTTTCCAGAGAAAGTACCCCTTAAAAAAGTAAAAAATGTATATTAAATTTAATGAAATTTAATAAGCATTATACAACAGGTGACACAAAAGTATGTATGTGTGTGTGTTAATGTAGTCATAAATAACACCGTTTGGTGTTACGACTGGTATATACCCGTAATAAACCACATGTGTCAATGAGCATAACAAAAACCAAAAAATAATAATGCACACCTGTGTACTGAGTGATTGGAAAATCGTGCATAAGAAAACTACCTTATCACGTGAAATACCTTGAATAGCCAAGAAAGGTACCGAATGAAAAAAATAAAAGTAAAGTGTAATTTTGTAAAGTTACCAAAAAGGAAACACTTTTTTTTAAATATCTAGCATAAAAAATTAACAAACGTGTGCTAGTATACAAATGAACACTAGAAGTGTATCACAGTGACCTCAAGTAAAAAAAATATAACACTGAACCAAAGAAATGTATCAATGAAGTAAAATGCCTAAGTGTTTTGAAAATCAGCTGTAAAAAAACAGTGACAATTAGTCCCTGATGCACGCAAAGAACTGACAAAGCAATGAACTCGTGTAAGGTTTTTTTTATGAACTAACATAAACTATGAACTACTGTGTGTGTTAACTATGAACAAAAATTCTCTACATGCACCAAGCACCAAACAGCAAAATGTAACTGAAGAGAAAAAAAGTGTACCATATTTTAAAATAAAATCGTTACCAAAGGGTTAAATTTAATTTTTTTTTTTTTTTTTTTTTGTACATTTCATAAGATATTGCTGCATTCGTTGAAAAAAAAAATATCTATATATTTACTCAAAACGCATCAGTGTAAAATTGACAGGATCCATACCTTTAAGTTAATTAAACAAAAGAGAAAAAGGAAAAGGAGTGTTACCGCAAAAGATAAACTGTCTCTTGCGAAATATAGAAAAAGAAGTGTTGTTTACCAAAGAAATCTTAAAATCCTGACATATGAGTGTGAAAGAAAAAGAAATTTCCCTCGCTAACCAATGAGAATCAAACACAGTAAATGAAATTTGCCACCAAAAAAAAAATTGATAATGTAAAGGTTTTAGTTTTGCTGAATTTTCATGTATAGACCTTCTGTGTATTTATTAAAATTTAACACCTGGTAAAAATAATAAAAACATTTACTAAGAAATTCCATACGATTTAATATAGTGTAACTAGATACCTTACTCGATCTGCCACCTTCAAGTAAGAAGTATCTTATGAAAATGTTAAAAAAATGTTACATGTTAAAAGTAAACAGATTCGAAATGTGTGTGTAATTTAATATGTCATGTGACGGATAACTCCTAGTAACTTTAAAATCTTTGTACATGGACAAAGTGATGGTGTCATTGATATGTTATGACATTATGCAAACACAAAAAAAAAGCAAACTGATAAAAGTATTTTAATATTGAAACACGGTGTAAAATTTACAAGATAGGAAAGTAAAGGAGAAACTGTATGTGTGTGGAGGGCGGGGGAGAAAAAAAACTCCCAAACTCATGAACTACTTGTAATGCAACACATGAACAAAAGTGTACGCAAGCATACACAACGTGTAAGTAAACACATGAACAAATTGTATAATATCACATGAACTCTATGTAATAATGTTTCAATGAACTAACATTTTTTATGCATTTGCTAACAAAATATACGGACAGTATGTGTGTGATAACCCAAAACACTAACATACGAGTGAGATTCAATTACATAATTAGTGTGTTAATCACCAAAATGTAATGAATGAGGGTTAATAAAGACAATGAACTCCGTGTAATGTGTGAAAACTCTGGTTATACTCTAAACCAACCAGTGTGTATTACTCAAAGAACTACTTGTGAGAAAAAAAAGGAATACTGTCGAATAGATCGTAAGCAAAGAACAATGTGTAAAAGCAAATGAACAAAATATGTAAATCAACACATGAACTAGTGTAATGTATGTATATGAATGAACAAAATTGTATTCTAACTGAGCAAATTTTGTGTAACATAAATAAATATCCAACACACGAAGTACTTGTGAAAAGAAAAAAAAAGTTGCATAAATGGTTAACAAAGGGTTAAAATTAAAAAAAAAGTTGTATTTGCGAGAGTTATTTCTGTATGAAGTTAAAAGAAGCGTGCATAAAATGTACGAGTGCACGACAGATTGCATAACTCTACGCTAAACTGTAGCAGTTATGCCAAGCCAAACATGTTCCAAGTAAAGGGTTGGAAAAGAGAAAAAAACGAATAGCAAAATAACAAGCGTTATACTTTATGGTATATGAGTGTATGTATCCGTCACAAGACAACTGTGAGACTATAACTCACTAATTAAAAAATTAAAATGTGAGAGAATGCCAAAGAATTAGTTTAATGACTATATGTGAATAGCCTTTTTAAAAAAAAAAAAAATAACGTGTACATAACAGCTCACATGCATTTGAATAAATTTTAAAAAACAACATTTTAAACGATATCAAATATCATGTCAGTTATAATAAAATACCTTATGTTATAAATAAAATAGCAACGAGTCACCAGCCGCGCGTAAACAACAAAATTAACCAATGTGTAAAAAATACTAGCTAGAAATTAACTCATGCATGTAAATTTAAGGTGCATGTGCAAATATTGCATTGAAGTACATTATGTAAAAAAAAATCCGTAACAATCCGAAAATAAAAAAAATGTCAAGGCAACAAAAAATACGCTAACTTTAAAATAGTGAAAACTATGTATTTGTGACAATGTACACTAATGTTGAGAAAGTATGTAAAAAAAAAATGTACAAGCACACAGAATCGTGACCATGTTTTAAGCAAGGTGAGTGTCATAAAATTATTACAAAACAAGACCATATGAAGTGCAAATGTAAATATGTGTGTGTATGTAGTACCAGGTTAAACTTGAAATCATAAAACGTGTATACATGAGATTTAAAAAAAATGATGAAGGGAAACATCTAACTTCACTATCTGCCCATAGTAAGCTAGAGTGGGGGGGGGGGGAATCATGTACGGAGTATCAAATAGTATGAGAGATATGTCATTATGCATTTAAAAAATATAAAAGAGAGCGCGAACGCCTTGTAAATTAATGTGAGGTATTGAACATTTTGTATCATGTAAGTAATATATTCCACTTTTGAGAAAGTGGACGGCCGATCCACTTAGCCAAAACTGAAACATATACCTTTAATCATTGGGCCATTTCCGGATCATAGCGCAATGAAAAAAAGCACTTACACAACACAGGAAACAATAATTAAAAATTTACCTCAAGTAATATAATGACATGTAAAATGTAGTGCGCGTGTAAATTGTGTGTGTATGCAGTAACAAGCATACTGATATCTAACACATGCATAAAATGTTTACGACTCATGTTATAAAAATTTTATAAAGTAGAAATAGAAATCAAAAGGAAAAAGTGACTTTTTTTATGAAAAATAAATTTAAGATATGATGACTCGAGCTATATTTTAAAACGAAGGAGCCTAACCTATGCTATAGAAATAAATTAATGAGATGTGAATAAAAATGTATAAAATCCGTGTAAATTGGAATATGAGAGATCTATCTAAACAGAGAAGTGTACTGTATAGATGCCAAATCTAATTTTCTTAAATTAGTAGCAACCAACTGGAAAGGATTGAAAATGAGCAAATTTAAACATCATTACTGGTTCCTTCCTCTCTCTTTTCTTTTATATGTCACTAGTGCTTATCCTTAAGTATACAAGTTGCAAGACGAATATTTATAGTAATCTAGAGTATTAAAATTTTCATATCTTATTGATATGGATGACTGACAAAACATATAATATACACATAAAAAAAACATATAAAATGTTATATATAAAAAGAAATTACCTGTAGGAAGTGCTACTACAAGAAATATAATAAGCACAACAAGTAAGAAGAAAAAAAAATCAAAAATAATATCAGTCCAGTACCAGTTTAAGCCTTTTCATTTTTTTACCTTATTTTTTTGTATCTAAATTACATTAAGCTCTGGGAAAAAAATTACCTTAAGTTATTTTATTTATCTTTTTTTTATACACTATGCCCCTCTTTTTTATAACTAAGTTTTCACTTTCATTGTGAAAGCTTGCCTGATTACAACAGGATTGCTGAGTTTTAAAAGCTACCCGAACAAAAACAGAAAAAATACTGCCTGTGATCATAAGAGATAACATTTTTATATAAGATGCAATGTGACACATATATGGTGCAGACGCATAATGTCAAAAAAGAGAAAAGAAAAAAAATGCGACCAGCGCCTAATTACGCGAGAACAACCATATCGACAACCCTAGGCCAACAGAGATAAGAAAAACAGCATCTCATCTCAGGATTGCGACATTGTGTGACACTGCAAGATATATATAATGAGTTAAATAAGAATCGGAAATGTGAAAAGAAAAAAAATATTTTGGACAATCTTTTATCTAAATTTTTAAAAAAACTTTGAAACTGAACTGGATATGCAGTGCATCCCTAGACATACAAAATCTTAGCATGTTACTAATAAAAATAAATGCTTAATTTTTAGTACGAAGCCATCAAAACTAATATATATAGATATATATTAAAAGAGCAATATAATCCAGTCACGAGGATTTTTTTTTTTTTACATATTTTTTTTTATCTCACTATATATATAGCAAAATCAGTCCTCGTAACTAAAACATCATTATTTGAAATACTTTAATATTTTCAATATCCACTGCACAAAAAGGAAAAGTAGAAAATTTTTTTAAACAAGCACTGTCTACTCTGTATTATTTAGTAGTTAATATAACAGTATAAATCAACACTTACCATAAGACACTACAATGAAAAGGCAAATTTAAAAAAAACCTTTTTTTTTGTGAGTAAATAACTCTACACAAATATGTAATTTATGTACAAAACACAATACCTTTTAAAACCTAGAAACATGTAGCCAACTTAAAAAATATATATATCATCATTAAAAATTTAGTTAGCAGAAAATTTATTTTCATCACAGCGAAGAATTTTCTTTATCCACCAATAAATGTGTTTGTAAAAAAATTTAAACTATCACATACCTTTAATATAATCTAAAAAAATGATTGATTTTTTTTAATCTATATTTATCAAAGTCTAGAAAGGTAATCTCACACAATATGATCTATATTTGAAAAATGGCTCTTCCAAAGTTAACTCTTCAAACACTTAAAGCAAAATAAAACTTACCTTGAGCAAACAAGGAAATGTTATAAGTAAAGACATAATAATGTAAGAAAATAATAACTGAAATCAAAACATATGTGTGGGTTTTTTTTATGCAGCAGCAGGAATATTCTTTTCTTAAAAAATATGTTTAGGTATATCTGCGTATAGTTGAATGTGGAGTTCACCTAAATATTCATTACTTATATTTTATCATTTTACTTTTTGTTCTAAGGAAACTGCATGTTAACTGTCTTTCTTTGAACAAGAAACTTAAACATTATTATTATTTTTTTAAGTTCCTTGAAATGCAATAGAATACATGTAGATCCATGAACACGCTTTCTTCATAGAGTTACTGGGGAAGGAGAAAAAAATTTCTTTAATGTAGAAGAACAAATCATTTTTACTGTTCTGTTTCTTCTTTTTTTAAAAAATAAATTCGGCCGATACAAGACATAGTCTGGAATATCTTAGAAACTCTGATCCAGCTGCGTAAATCAGCATAGGAGAAACAGAAGAGGAGAAGAAAAACAAAAACAGGCGATGGAGGATTTATGACTCATTCCGAAGGCGCTCACGTATTTTCGGTATCGGCAAGTCTTTTTTTTTTATGCCGGTCGAAAGGATGGCGGTTATCGGCTAGTTGTGACGGAAGCTGACGGCATGACGATATAGAAAAACCTCGGTGAACATTGTGTTGGGAAACGCTTTGCAGAGAATCTCGAGTCATTATTTTGATCGGAATTTATTTGTTGTAGCTGTGGTTATTTCAGGAGAGAGAGAGTGCAGAAATTCACCGCAATGAGCATAGTTCAGAATTTTGCAGGCTTGATGATGTTAGTTGATAAATTTTAACATTTTTTTTGCATTGTGTACTCCTGTACACGACAACATCAGGATGCAGAAAAGTCAAGTCAATTGATGAGCATCGAAAGTTTCCACCAAATACTTTTAGGAAATCGATAAATTATAGTCTATTATACCGTAAAAAATTTCTCCTCTCTCCAACTGGAACTCGCTTGCGCCTGAACGGCACCAATTGTCTGTAGCGAAGCTTTGGATTTTGTACATTTGTGTTGAATTTTTCCGATGGCTGTAAGAGTTGATAACGAAGTGAAACAATATTAACAGAACGAATTAATCCATATTGCAGATAGAGACAAGCCGAATGTTACAACTAATTCTTTATTGACCAAATCGGACACCAGGTTCGGGTAGTTTTTTTTGCAAGGCGAGCCCTCGGCCGGAGCCGGGCGTTGGAGAGAGAGTCTCGCTACATTCTTATGCTCAGAGCATGCGAGTTCAGAAGATAGTCTGACTCAAAAAAACACTTTCTCGAAATCTGGAGTGTTGGCAAGCTTACATACACAATTTCGCCAAATATATATACTATATGGCGAGATTAAAGAGAGGAAGACATGTGGTCAAAGTACAATAATTGAAATTGAATGGGGAATGTAGAAGATTAATAAGAACTATTTAACGCCAATGGCTGTGAAGGAATTCTAGCTCATTAACCGCATTCTATAGGGGTTGCTAAAGTTCTCATGGGATTGAAGCGGCCGAAAGAGCGCGTTAAAAAAAACAAAAACAAAATAAAGACAGGGTTAATAACTGAAATGACTAATATTTTACATCTGGACCAACGGCTAAAAATGTAGAAGTAATATGTCTGACTAATTTCTGCATATCATCAAAACTAAGGCAGAAGGATGAAAATTAGAATCCAGTTATTAGGCGAGAAAAGGAAATGATTTCTTTTCTTTTAACTGTAGTGCGCTGTGGTTAAAATATTAAAGAGACAGAGAATTGAATGCTTAATTTATGAAGGGAAAAGAGTGCTAAAAACAGATTGAATCCGAATGCAGACAGATAATTAAATTTAAGAATTTAAAAAAATGTAATTTTAAAGGGGGGAAAGAGGAAAAGTCTTAATATTAATATGTGAAGGTAGGCGCCTTCACAGGCACTGCTATGCTATATTTTTCAAAATTTCTCCTACAGCTCTATTTTAATAACTAATGCACGAATTTTCATCAAATTTCAAATTCAGGTATACTTTTATATCAATAAATTGATGTAATTTATTTTACTATTTAAATGATTTAATTGGCGTGATTTATATAGAAGAAAGTTTTGTGATGGCCACAACATACTAGTTTTATAATATATTCAAAGAATCCTTTTTTTTTTTTTTAATTTTAAACAAAATGAAGAGAAAACAACATTACAATTTTGTCCCTTTCCAAGACAATCGGAAGGTTTGCAAAACGATCATAGAATCCTAGGTGATCATTTCTTTCGTTATTAATTTTGTGTACCTTGGCTCTGCACCCGATTATGAGTAGTTAGATTTTTAAATTTCCCAATAGAGATTTTTAATAAAATGTATAAGTCATAAGCTGCAATTCCTTAATTCTATAAAATTTACAATATTACACCAAAAAAATTATTACATTTGGAAAATTGACAAACTCTACGTTTTTGAGAGAAACATTTTTTGTCTTCCCTGATAATTAAAGTTTTAGTAATGTAACCATTTCTGATCCTATTAAGGTGGAACAGACAGACCAACAGATCTTTTAATATGTTATTTTTTTAAATCGCATTAATAGTCGGATGAACGTAGAAATAGGTTTATATACGCAGAAGGACGTTTATATTTGATGCTTATATATATATATATATATATAAGCATCAAACGGTTATAACGATTAGAAAGATGGAAAACGTAATCGTGATTTAGACCTTACTAGATAAAAATTGGTTAGATTGAAGGACGGTGAAAGCATCGTAACAGCTTTAATGAATTGTAACGGTAATGACAAGTTCAAGAGTATCAAATATATCATATTCAATGTCAAAAAGAAGTTGATACCTAAGGTTTCGATTTTGTTATTGCAAAAAATAGGAATACATAACATAGATCTGGGTACTGATCTATTAAAATATAGAATAAAATAAAATAATTGGCAAAGTTACTGTAAGTCAAAGTGTGAAAATCAGGAAGATGCGGATAAACTATATTTCGTTATAGACTACATAGGGGGGGGGGGGTGCTACAGTAATGTAAGTTACAAAAGGATTTTTAATAAATATAAGGACATGTTACCAATAAAAAAATTAAATATTGTTAAAGCATTTAAGTATGACAAGCCTTTAGGTAGAATGATCTTTAATTATAATTATTATACTAAAAATATTAATAGGAACGAAGATGCAGACATTTGTAAATGTAATGAGGATGTACAACAAATATGTAGACAAACATTATGGACATATAATAACTGGAAATCTAGATATCGTACAAAATGTCGAACTGAAAAATCAAATGAGTTATGGAGCAAAATACAGAATAAAACGGAATTTCACGAAAATTAATGCAGTTAAACGGTTTAAATATAATATAGAAATCTTTATACAAAAGTTAACTTATAAATACAGACTACATGGTGAATTAATTGAAGAATGGAAATATCATATTTTAAAGGAACTAGAGGAGACATACGTTAAAAACTTTGAGGGTTTGTCCGAAGAGAAATATATTGATTTATGAAAAGCTATAAAAAACATCCAAGATTATTTTATAATAACATATGTAGATAAGGCAAGTACTAACTATGCAATTATCTGTAAAAAATCATATGGAAAAATATTAAGAGAAAGTTATGAAAACACAAATAATTATGAGTTAATTAGGGCAAAAATTAATGAGGTGGAGAACAGAATTAGGGTAATGTATAAAAAAATTAAAACAAAACAAGATAATTTGAATTTTCCTTATTTGGTTTTAATACCCAAGCTCCATAAATGCCCTGTAAAATTTAGAACCGTTACATTTGGTTATAATTCCTATATTGAATGTGCGAATAAAAAATTATTAAAGGTATTGAAGAGAATATTTTTAAAGATTAAAAGTGAGAATTCAACTTTTATAATAAGTAATAGTTATGAACTGTTGGAAAAAGTAAAAAGGTATAAAAATAAGATTACAGGATTGTACGCATATGATTTTGCAGATTTGTTTAACACTAGAACGGCGGCGAGGGGTCATTTTTAACCTTGACAAATGAATACATGTCGATTCGAACCAGAAATTTTTTTATAATATAAGATTAATATATGCTGCACAAAAATAACTTAAATAAATAAGTTAAATAGTTTAAAGTAAAAATTCTGATGCGAAATATTTTTATAAAACTTCAGTAAAATTTCTCGCCGTTCTAGTGTTAACAACATACAGATTGAGGATTTGAGGGAGAAGATATTGGAGGTGTATAATAGGTATGGTGATTCATGCATAGATTTAAGTGAATTTCAAATTTTGTTTCAATTGGTGGTTCAAGAGAATTTTCTATATGAGGGCAATAAGGTATATAAGCAGATTAAAGGTATCCCCATGGGGGGGGGGGGGTGTTGCAGTTCAATTTTGGCCGACATGTATCTAGATATATATGAATATATAAGCGAATTACATAAAGACATAATCAGTTTCAGATATATAGACGACGTTTTGATTGTCGAGCTGAATGGAATAAAGACTAACCATGAATTTAACTATTATCCTAAAAATTTAGAATTGAAACTATCCGGTAGTCATAATAGTTGTAATACAAATTATTTAGATGTAAATCTAAAATTAGAAAACATAAATTTAATTACATCGGTTTATGATAAAATAGACAATTTTAACTTTAAAACAATTGCAATATTGAATTTCAATTCAAATGTCCATATATCGGTATTCAGACACATTTATATTAACGGTTTAAACAGATTAAACCGATTGACATCAGATAGAGACATTCTGAAAGAGGATATGCTTAAATGGTACATCACTGCTGTGAAACAGGGTTATCCTGTGAGTCTGGTCAAAAATATGACGCATAATTATGTAAGAACTTGTAAGATTAAAAGTGAATTGATGCCTTTACTCGAAGCGTGTGCTTTACAGAATGTAGTGGAAACAGATCGCTTTTGATATGGATTGATTGCGGTCGGTCGGTTTCATTTAGCTTTAACCTTGTTTCATTCGCTTTTCCAGTATGGTCTCGACAGGTAAATCTGGGGAATGTTGCATGCTTAAAAACAGTTTTAACCATGCATTGGCGTGTCATAAGCCACGCAAACCTGTCTCCATTTTTAATTAGTTATTTGCCTTGTTTCTTATGGTTGTTTTGTTTAAGTTAAAGTTGGTTATGTTGTGTTTCTTTAAGATTGTTTATTAACTTAAATTTTAGTTCTTATTTGGTTAAGTTCAGTTAATTTTGTACTTCAATTAAAGCTTACTGTTTGTGGTAATGCTTGAAATTACTATTGGAATTTTTTAACCATATATATATGTACAGATGAAAATTGCTATTTATGTTTAACTGAACTTAATTTAGTTAACTTCTAAATAACCTCTTATAATATTGCTTATAATTAATAAATATAAATTATAAATTGCAGTGCAAAGCAAAATTATATATACTCCTTAGGATATGACAATTCTGAATTTTCTTTTCTTTTTTGTGAGTAGATAAATATATTAAAAGAATGCATGTTAATTAAAAGAATACAAAAGAGAAAAATGCATATTCACTGAATAGAAAAATGAAAAATACAGAAAATGTGGTTTATTGCCATTGAAAAAATACTTTTTGTAACGTCGTGACACTCATTCCCAATCATTTACTGTGTACTGTAATATTCAGCATATTAAAACTGTTGATTAACGTCAAGTTTGACATTTTCGCTATGTATACACGGAAACAGTAAAGACAAATATTTAAAAATAAATCCTCCACCATCGCACAGTCGAAAAGTCATAAACATCTTTTACTGAAAACCCCGTCTTGCATCATCTCTTTCCTTTCCCGCATTTCGCAAAATCCACATTTGATCCAATAGTGAAGACAGAGAGTCGCAAGTAAACAGAATCCAATCCAGTAGTGCTTTCAAATCTTACGGAATAGCATATCATCCCGGGTTTATTTGACTTTTCGCATCTGACGGAATAGCATGAATCCAGACTGTATTTACGGTCATTAGACCTTACTATAGTGTCATTTAAAAGAAGCGGATAACGAATAAACACAGTTATAATTTGATTCAGCGACCATGACACACTGAACGGAACTTTCTGATTTCGTAAAAGGCCAAATAACAATATTTTGAGCCGATGGAAAAAGATACAAATATTGCAAAACAATTAAAGCGTTCTGTCGTGCAATCCAATATTTTGTTACAAAACATCGAAATTATGGACTTAAAAAGCGACCAGGATGTCATCGTAAACTTTCAAAGCGTGAAGAACGATAAATTGTTAGGGCTATATCGAACGAAATGAAAAGTAAAAATAACATGAAGATAGAATTACAGATTAAAGTTTCAAGGGATACCGTTATTCGAACAATTAAACGAAATTCAAATCCTGTTTTGAAAAATTAAACCTATTTCACGTCGGAAACATAGACACAAAGAAGCAGGATTACAATTTCGTCGTAGTAACATGGCCACAAACTGGAAATACTATTTTTTTTTCTTTATGCATTAATGATAAAAAAAAATGCAACAAATTAATTTTTTATGTTTCAAATTATTTTTAGCGGCGAAAAAAATTTCAATCTCGAGGAATATTTTGACCTGGTTCTACTGTAAGGTGAATGTCGTAGCACGGCACGATTGGTAAAGCGGTTGTACAGGCAACGTTACCCTGCAGATCCTCATCTTTCTCACAAAACTATCCTTAAGATTGTGAAACGTTTAAGGGAGACAGACTGTGTGACCTGCCGACCTCGATTCGGCAGACCAGCTACGATAGGAAGGCAAGTACAACAGGACTATGTATTATCATATGCCCTCAAATATCAAAACAGCATCACAAGAGAGATAAATGGAATCTGTCGCCTCTCAAAAAATAGTGTTTGGAAAATCCTAACGAATTAGATGCTCATCCATAGTCATGAACCACACTGAGGTCCAACTAACATTCTTCTCTTAACATTCTTTCCGTGGGATGAAATGTACAATAGGCAGAACACCAGTTACTGGGCACTGAAAATTCCCACCTGTTCTGCTGACGTACGACGTCAAATGCTGTTTTAGATTAATATTTGGTGTGCAGTTTACAATAACAGGCTGATCGACACAGAATTTGCAAGGGCACGTTAACGATCGCAACATATTTAAAACTTCTGCAGGACTTAATAACCGACATTGTTAAACACCTGTCGCTGCTTGAACTCTGGATTGTATGGCTCCACCATTACCGCGCGCCTTATCATCAGTGACACAGAACCTGGTGGAGGAATTCGTGGAACAAATAATCGGGTAGATGGTTTTGTAGATTGGCCTCCACGTTCCCCTGACCTGATTCCATAGGACTTTTTTCTGTGGGGATACCTGAAACAGCAGGCGTATGTGACCCCTGCACAAACATTGCAAGACCTCCAACTATGCATTTCGGATACTTGCGCCAACGTGTCCCCCGTTATGCTATACCGTTTTCAACGTGATGGTCAGACAAGGGTTCAGATGTTCATTGTAGCTGGCTGAGAGAAGTTTGAGCATCGAAGATAAAGATATCTTGCGATAACTAGTTTGGTTTTTTTCTACGATCGTTTCATCACGTCACAGTGTAGGAAATCACCAATAAACAAATTCGCATTCTAATCCTTCCATTTTAAACATTCTTGTTCACACAGTGCATTTTTGTATTAAATCGATTCAGTTTTTTTCCCATATGTCGTACCGTTTTCGAGATAGGAACGCTAACTCCGCCATTTTGCAGCAGGTGGCGGTTTAAGCAGTCGAATCTAGTACCCATAGCCACTTTACTATACCTAGACACCACGTTTTATTACTATAGATGCAGCTGTTCGGCAGTTAAGAGGGTGGGAGTGCACTGTAGTGGGTACCCTGTATATACAACATCGCTTTTATAGAAGCTTTTTACATCTAAAATTTATCTATATTTTAAAAATATGTATTGCATGGTAAAAATCAAATATGTCTTCAAAATATAGATAAAGTAATAAAAAGTATAAATATTTAGAAACACGTATATTTCTAAAATGAATGTATAATTATGTGCTCAAAGTGCTCATTATTTTTCATAGATTCACAATTTTCATAGCATTAGTACATTTCACATTGGAACCTTATGCAACTCTATTATCTATTGCAATTTGGATTTGAAATGGAATTTTTTATATATTACACTGGTGCTACAGTAATCATAAATAGTTAATAACAGAAATTTTCAAAAATATACACTAATATTTAATTTTAATTACAAATATGAAATTACCTACATATAAATATAATTACATATTTAGAAACTATTAAAATTTTGCACTTTTAATAAATAATGCTATACTATAAACTCTTGCATGTTCATGCATATTTTATATAAAATTAAATCAGTAGTACCCATTCATCTGCAAAAAACATTTATAGGAATTGCGTACATTTTTCAGAAGTTTTATTATGTAAAAATGAATATTCTCGTGATGTAGAATTCTCGAATATACAATTGTAAGCCTAATATTCGAGAAGTATTTCAGCATTATTATTAAGACTTGAATATAAATATTTAACAGCACGTGCATGTGAAAATTTGACAATGTATGTGAAATTCAAATTTACATTTTCTTTCATGTTTATATTATATATTAATATTTCTACATACTTTGAAGTAGATTGGATGAATTTAAATAGGGGAAAATAATTTTGTATAATTAAATTGAATTTATGCACACAAAATTTATTTAAAACGTTACAGAGAAATTTTAAAAATTACCACGGTTCATGATTAAATTAATATTTTAATTTAACATTTTACATTTTGGATGAATAAATATTTAATGTTTGTTTAAACATTGTAAATTATGCATTTGAAACCACTGCTTTTTTTTTATTTTTAAATATATTTTAAGTTAGAAATTAAAGTATCATTTAAAAATATTTTATATTTATACTGATGCACTATAAAATTATTTTTAAATTTTAAATTGTATTAATAAGGCATATATTTCATCTTTTATATCTGTCGATATAAATTGTACGAATTTATTGCATACGTATTAGAAAATCAAGTAATTGTGATTTCATAATCTAAACAAGTTGAGTGTGCCAATCTCAAACAAATTTATCTCATACAACTTAATATTTCAAAAATAGTAACAAATGTTAATAGTACGATACTATTAGATCAATACTATACCAACATAAATTTCCATTTTAAATTTCTGCTTTAGTCAATTAACCAGAGTTAATCTCGATGATCATGGTTTAAAAATATATATATATATATATTTTTTTCGTTATTATGTTCTACCTCAGCTGTTTACCAAAAGCCGGCATAGCAGGATGCGAAGTTTCCGTCGCTGCACGAGCCATCGATGTACAAAAAAATACGAAAAATCAAGAAAATTACATAAAAATCTCTATTACAGTTCTTCCTTCAGCGGAATATTTCTAAATTCAAGGAGGGTCTAGCTTTCATAGGCAAAAACATATACATGAAATTTGGTTAAATTCTATGCATTACTTCGTACACTTTTTCGGTGGTACAATACTGAAAATGGCACAAAAATCTCTATTGCAGCTCCCCCGCCCCTTCCTGCGGAATATTTTGAAATTCAATCGGGAACTATTTGCCATAGTCAAAAACATATATATGAAATTTGTTTATCTTGTATGCATAACTTCATACACTTTTCGATGGTACAATAATGAAAATGGCACAAAAATCGCTATTACAGCCCCTACTTCTGTTGGGATACTTCGAAATTCAAGGAGTATCTAGTTGCCATAGCCATAAAAATATACATGAGATTTTTTTCACTTGTATGTATAACTTCATACACTTTTCGATTGTATATTGACGACATGGCAGACAAAAAAATATAATTATTATATCGATCCGTCTGCGGATCCGCACTGCCACTATTGTAAAAATACTCGGATTGTCATGTAATTGACATCTCTTTATGTTTACAATAGTAGAATTACTACTGTAAATGAAGCGTGCAACATTTATAATTAGTTTACACGCAACAATTTACTATACAATTTTAGCAAATTTTGTAAAACAAATTATCTGTCGTTTTTATCTCAAAATTTACTTAATAAAACTTGGTCTATTAAACACTTCAGTACGGGTGTCACATTCATGTTGTAAATATGTTGATTTTGATTTCCCTTTATCAGTTTTAAAATATTTTAAGAAAAAAATTTCTTTGACTAATCTTTATATTATTGGATTCAATAAGCCGAAAACACTGTAAGGAATTACTGATAATGAAGTTTATACAGACAGCTCAACCTTAAAAATCAGCATCAGGGACACGGGACGGTGTAGGGGTTTCTTAGGTATTTGGGCGCCCAACATATTTATATCGTTAATATTGTTATGCAGTCTTGCAATGGGATGTTTTCCAGTATATGAAATAAAAAAAAACCAAAAGAATATGTAGTAAAATAAAAATTATTATTCAGGTACTTAAAAGATTGTGAGAATACCCCATATTTAGAGAATAATGTCTTGACATAGTTGCCGAGAAGATTTGATGAGACATCCCTGCGGTCCACAATATTATTTTCCTGGTGAGGAAGTTATCTTTAACAACGAAGCGGAAGGGAAAAGAATCTTTCATGAGAAATATATTAAAATATATTAAAACCTCTGAATAGAGGACACGTCAGTGGATAGTTGATCCTGCATCGGTTGAGTCGTTCCTTAATTTACTTTTCGAATCGGGTGACTCTAAATTTCTTTCTGCGTGTAGTGTTCTCTCTAGAATAATTTTTGAGGGTCATATTTTGGCTTTTTGCAAGTCTGGTTGGTATAATTTTTAAAAAACATTTGAGCAGAATTATGTTTTAGTTGAAAATAAATATGTATTTGATTATGAATGTTTACTTTTAAATTTACTGCTTGAGAAACAAAATATGTATAAGAAATTGGATCATAGATTATTCTTTATTTGCGCTACAGTTAAAAACAACATTTCCCTCTTTCGGAAGATTAAAAATAATACCAACATTTTGTTTTTTATATAAGCAAAAATACATGTATTGTATTTGTCATATTTTATGCAGACATATACATTTTACATAAGTTATCAAATGCCCATACTTGAGAGGTATAAACATACAAATATATTAATTATATAATTATATAGTGTTAGGGACTGAAGAGGTGTTCGCTAAACAGAGGAGTCCATTTTTCGGGGGGTGTCCGTTATTCAAGTTTTGTTGCATATAGATTTTAAACCTGAAAAAAAAAATTATTATTTTGAAAAATCGATTCAAACCGAACCCGACACCTGCAAAAATCAAAGAACAAATTGAAGCAAACTCGAACACAAAACAAAGAAAAGCAACCCGACCCAAAGTGTCCCTGATATCTTCTACTCTGCCCCATTGCCTAATTTTTCTTTAAGCTTTCCATTGCCGCCTGAGCAGCGTTCGACATCTTAAAACGCATATGCACTATCTGCAGTCTTACTTTCGTTTTTGATACTTACCTGGTAACACTGTACAAGATATCCTAAACTTCATAGAACAACGGATATTTTGAAAAAAAAATACCTTTTTAATTAAAATAATTTAATTTAAAATACCATTTAGTCCGAAATTACTCATTTATTTTATTAAAACATTATTGGACGTTGTTTCTTGCTGGCACAAAATGGAAAATAACAAAAGAACTTTCATTTACAAATTCAAATATTACGTTTCAGTAAACTTACTAAATTGCAGTTTACTGAAACTATATGTCTTTCTGAAGAACTTTAGAAGCAGAAATGAAGTACAAATGAAGTGACAATTCGTGTCAAGACAAAATGCGGAATTTCATATTTTCTTGTAAATATATACCTGTAGAAATTAAGTATGTTTTGTAAATGCATTCCTTTTACTGTATACTATTGTTTTAGTTCTGCATAAACGGATGAATGCAACATGCATTCAAATTGTTATAATATATTATATTGTTATGATACATTAAAATACTCTCAAATGTTGTGTTTGTGTATGTGTAAGTATTTGTAAATTTTATCTATAAATGACTCTAACAACTTGACTATTTTGTTTTTATCCTACGTTGTGCGGTACGGGTAGGCAATTGAGCTAGGTCACATGTTCGAGAAAATTCGATTAGTGGACCATTTTGGGGTCACTACAGGTTAATGCAGTGCAATGGGAAAGAAGTTGAAACAATTATTAACTTGTTGAACATTTGGCAATAAACGAAGTCGCAAAGATGGCAAAATTTAACCAACTTTGACGATATTTATGAAATATTGACAGTATGGGGGACATTTGGGCGGGGAAATCGAAATTCATGATTACCAAACACATTTTTGGCGGCAAATGAAAAAAAAAATGTTAACAAATATTGCCAATTTTGTTGACACTTATCGGAAAAATGGCTTTCAGAATCTGAAGGAATTTTCTAGATATTCCGAATAGGCGCCGAGATACATGATCGAACTAATCAGAGTCCGTTTGACTAAACATTTTTGACAAAATTATTTATAATACCGATTTGGGGTAGGAGAATACGATTGGGCTAGGTCACATGTACGAAAAAATTGAATTAGTGGGTTATTTTGGAAACACTACGGGTCAATGTATGTAAATGGGAATGAAGGTTGAAACAGCTATTAAGTTATTGAAAAGATGACAGTAAAAGATTCCTTGAAGTTGGCAACATTTCGCTACATTTGGAGATATTTGGCGAAATGTTGGCGACATTGGGGAGATTTGGCAGGAAAATTCCCCTTCAATATTACCAATCCCAAAACACAAGCCTGGTGCCAAATTAAATATTGATGGCTAATTGTTGGAAAAAAACTGGATTTTACAATCTAAAGGAATTTCCTAGAACTTTCCTGTAGGAGCCGAGATACATGATTCAACGAAGAACATTTTTAATTTTAACCGAACATATATCGATCTTCCTAACTGTTTTATTCTTTGTAAATGAAATGATGCGAATTGTTTAAAACTTGGAAATTGTACAATGAAAATATTTTATTCGCAACTATATAAATGAATTCTTCTTACTATTTTTGTCAGCTATTTTATTTTCACTTTTACAATTATGCTACTTTAAATACATATGGAAGCTTGGTTTTAAAGCCTGTAAACTAAAATTGTAAAAAGAAACTGAAACCAGATTTATTACTGATTTTTTTTTTTTTTTCAAAGTATCCTTTTACAAGTAAATTCAAGTCTGGTTTTATCTAGCATTTCAGATTATATTATCAAATGTAATTTTTCTTTTAAAATGAAAAAAATAAATAAATGATATTACTTTTCAGTTCGATTTATAGTTTCTAAAAGTAAAAGAATATTTATTTTCATTTTAACACTTTTGTAACCCGAAACAAAATCACAAAATGTTTAAGTAATGTCCTTCACCTAAATATTTTTTTAATCTCAGAGCTAAAAACCCATATTCAAAATATTGAAAAAAAAATTAAATAAAAATAATATATATAGGTCTATATTAAACTTCATTTCAACATGATCATATCACTGTTGTTCATTAGTTATAAATTTATTTTAATAAATTTGAATAATATTTGTCTCATTATTAAATGGACCGTATAAGTTAATTATAATTATTATATTTACAAGAATGTTAATATTTTCTGCAAGTTGTGATGATTTAAAACCACAAGGATTCGCTTTTAACTGCACCATTTAATTAGACGGGATTTTTGCTGTGCTAATATGGGATAGATGTTAGAGATTGTAATATGGTAATAGCAATTCTCTAGCTGGGTATGTCTTAAATTTAAAGGTTCCATTTTTTTCATATTTTTCATTATTACGGATCTTGCATTGATTTACAATTTATTTAATTCAGTTAAGATGACATGCTAAATTTATACTTTTTGGTGTATAGTCTATCGGATACATAATGGAATTCAATTTTTAGCTTATTTTTGGATTCTATTTCAGAAATCGACTATGTTTTTGCTTATATTTGTATTTCATGTACCCCTGAAGAAGTGAAATGCTATATAACCTTCCTGCATATCCTTCACGCTAGCCCATTTTCTCTATTATATGTTTACGATACTGCTTTTGATGGTTCAACAATATTTCATTGGTTATTTGTATCTTTTGTCTTTAATAGGTTATTGTATTAAAATTTGGTGGTTTTTCATATGTTTTATATGGATTAATCGTCCGAAATGTGCTACGGAAATAGTGGTCTTCTACTTGATTTTATATTACAGTTTAAAGTTTCCATCTTTATTTTGTATAATGTCAGTGTTATGAATTGATGCTAAATTAATTAATTTATTTATTTAATTTTAGTAATTGGAAATAGGTGATGATTTGTAATTATATAATGGTTATATATATATATATATATATATATATAATAATAAAGAAAGAAGTTTGTGTGTGAGTGAGTGTGTCGACGGTGTTCTGAAGAGACCGCTGCACGTAGAGCTACAAAATTTGGGGAAAAGGTACATTTATATATGAAGTTTTGCACCTTGAAGCCCGATTTTCGATTTTTTTATTCGATTTTTTTATTTAATTTTTTATGCGATTTTTAGCACTTTTTTAAGTTTCGAGGCGATTTTTCCATATAAGTGAGAAGAATATGGTTTCTTTCTTTTAACCCAATGTAGTAAATTTTGTTCTCTTTTCAAAAAAGTTTATTCGGAATTTGTTCAGCGATTTTTGAATTTTTAGCGAATTTTTTATGCAATTATTGAACAGCATGTAATGCATTTCCATACCTATAAGGAGGTTACCGTAGAGGGACACAGTTCTGTCGCCAAATACCGCCAAGTTTGTCGCCAACTTGGCGGTATATCGCCAAATTTGGCGACCAAAATGAGTCGCCAAAAGTGACGCCAACTTGGCGATATCGCTACTATTTCGCCAAATTCCCATAGACTTCCATTGTAAACCAATATGGATTACTTGCTTACAGAAAGTCAACAAATTGAAATATTTTAATGCAACAAAAACTAATATTAACATAAGGGACTATGTTAATTATATTTAAGGGAATCCAAGTAAATTAATTAATCTATAATAATAAAGAAAGAAGTTTGTGTGTGAGTGAGTGAGTGTGTCGACGGCGTTCTGAGGAGACCACTACACGTAGAGCTACAAAATTTGGGTTAAAGGTACGTCTATATATAAAGTTTTGCACCTCGAAGCCCGATTTTCGATTTTTGATTAGATTTTTTTTATTTAATTTTTTATGCGATTTTTAGCGCTTTTTTATGTTTTGAGGCGATTTTTCCATTTAAGTGAGAAGAATATGGTTTCTTTCTTTTAGCCCAATATAGTAAATTTTGTTCTCTTTTCAAAAAGTTTATTGGGAATTCGTGCAGCGATTTTTGAATTTTTAGCGAATTTTTTATGCAATTATTGAACAGCATTTAATACATTTCCATACCTATAAGGAGGTTGCCATAGAGGGACATAGTTCTGTCGCCAAATGCAGCTAAGTTTTTCGCCAACTTGGCGGTATATCGCCAAATTTGGCGGCCAAAATGAGTCGCCAAAGTGACGCCAACTTGGCGATATCTCTAATATTTCGCCAAATTCCCATAGACTTCCATTGCAAACCAATATGGATTACTTGCTTACAGAAAATCAACAAATTGAAATATTTTAATGCAACAAAAACTAATCTTAACTTAAGGGATTATGTTAATTATATTTAAGAGAATCCAAGTAAATTAAATTGTGAATAAATGTAACATGATACAATGCTTAGATTATTGTATTTTATTGATTTTTTCAACGAAAGGGTTGCCAGCGGTCATTTTTCCGAAAATTATAGTTGATAAATGAATTGAAATGGCTATATCCGTTATAAAATAATGTAAACAACTCGGAAATTAAAAGAAAATAACTGTTATTTGTTTAATTTAAAGAAAACAGAATCAAAAACCTTTTTAATGCGAGACAAAATTTATAAAATGAAAATATTTAATTTAAATATGAAAGGAATGTTTATAAAACTTAAAAAATAAATTAGTATGAAAGAAGCAATTGATACATTATTTGGCGATTTCACGCTTCGCCAGGTTAATAAAAATGTGCCTGACAAAACCTGAAGAAATAAAATTTAAGTAACAGTCTTTTAGTCCTTCTTTTTTTTTAAAATTCAAATTAATTATCATTTTTATGTAATTTTCCCATCGTATGTCTTACAGAAGAAAGGCTGTATTTGTGAGTTACATGCTATTTAATTATTACCTTGGTCGCCAAACAATGCAATTTTAAGCCACAAAGGCAGAAGCGTGAAATAGGCCAGGCGAAGGTCGCAATAATTTTTTTTTTAAGTATAGGAGATCATTTTGGAGTAAATCTTTATATTCAAATGTAAATTATATAAAAAGGATTTTAAATTATAACTATGTAGTCAAGTATTTAAATTTTAGTGTAAAAATGTGCCATATACACACATATTTTATAATCTTCGATAATCAAGCCACCATCAAATGACATATTTACTATATTATTGAAAGTTTTGTTGGCACAGATGTCATATACGCTCCATGGTACATAATGGGCTCCAAAATGGCGTTATTTTGCCTGACATGGTTGATTGTTGTTATGACTATTGTTGTTTATTTATTAATAAATTGTTTATTTTCTTTTATTTTCTTTTTTACAGTTATATAAACTGTTTTGTTCTATAGATATTAATTAAACTTTTTATTATCTATTGCTATTTCCTTTTAAAACGATAGAAAATAATTTATATATATATATGTAACCGGTATTCTGTTTTCACCAAATTGGCGTGAAAAAAATCGCGCCAAACCCGGTACGTATCTATGCCTAATAGTTATTTACATTATTGTGATTACTTAGTGTCAGGCAACAGATTGAAGAGTATTTGGTATATTTTTAATATATGGGCTTTGGTGAGTTAGAGAAAATGGCCTTGGCGAGTGAAGTGAATTTTACGTATATTTACTGGCAAACTATTTACTTTTCATATACATATAAGCATTTTTTTTTCAATATTTATTTTATTTATTTATATAAAAAAGAGCTATTTATCTACTTTTAAATACGAACAGAAATAATTTGTGGTTCTACCTGATTATCCCATAGACCAAAAAAAAAAAATATATATATATATATCGCCAAACTATAAGATTAAATGCCAATAATGGGTGATCGCAAATGTCGAATTTACTTGACATTAAACACTTTACACGTGTTTGTTACGTCATCAGGTGATTTTTAATTCGATATTTACGTTTCTTCGCGATCTGCTGCAATTTTTTGACATTCCGTTTTTGACCCATATTACTAAAGTAATTTCTACCTTCATTTCAATAAAGTTTATTCGGATTTCGTATAACAATTTTCGAATTTTTCAGGTATTTTGTATGTGATTTTTAGTGTAGTTTAGCGATTTTCTACCATTTTTCCACATTACTGAAAGACGTTGATACAAGTTGAATCAACTTTTAATCTTCGAACACAATATATATATATATATTTTCTCTTTTCGAAATTTGCGCAGCGATTTAAAATTTTTTCGCGATATCTTATTGTGATTTTCAGAGGTTTTTCGCAATTCGTGCTGTTTTTTTACGTACCCGGGAAACGCCGGGCAAGTTAGCTAGTATATAATACATAAGTAATATATATAATAATGTATACGCTTTGCAGCCATTTACTTTCTCGCAGATAAATGTGTCAAGAAAGTTGGAAAGTGCATTTTGATTAAACAAAAAGAATTAAATATATATATATATATATATATATATATATATATATATATATTATCATTTATATTATATATAATTTTTATACATTTTGTCTTAAAGAACCATTTTACCAGTATTCTTCTAAGAAGCTTATATTTATAGGCTTTCTTTATGCCAGTAAAAAATAGTCTGTGTAGCTAGAATCATAAAAAATGGAAATTGTACATCAAACGGTGCGTTCGTACTATAACTAGTTTTATAAATATTCAGATCTTGGAGCAATAGCTGTTGCACCCTTATTCGAAAATGCACGAGTGCAAAATTCATTACAATAACATGCATTAAATTGATTAATACGTAAGTAATATGACTCCTTAAATATAACGTTATCACAATGGCAATCTGCAATCATTAGCTATTATGGGATATCACTGAATTAATTACGTATGGCAGGATTTAATGGAACGAAGAAAACTTTTATTAATATTTTTTAATTTTTTAATGGATTTTCATAATATTTGAAATGACTCGATGTTATATATTTTTAATTTCAAACCATTCGGCAGGGTAATTTTTGCGCTGTTATATGCGGACAGACTGATAGACAGAAGGAAAGCCCAGACGACGACTATAGGTACTACGTAATTATATAATTAGGAGCACACTTGAAAAAATCGTTTACATGTGCGAATTTGACACATAAGAGACTTTTTCATGAAAAACATAGAATTTGAGAAAAGTAAAATAAAAAAGTCCCAAAATAAAATGATGGTATTAAAAAAAAATGTTTCTTTAATGCAACTTATACTACTTTTCGGTATCTTATTTTTACTATAAATGTTTCATCGTAAGCCAAATATATATGGAATACTTCAATATTTAATATATATATATATATATATATATATATATATATATATATAAACAAGGTTATTTCCTGAGAAAAGTATAACTTGTTGAAAAAAAGTTTCTCGTGCGGATTTTTATTTTATTTATTATTTAATTATTTTTATTTTTATTTATTTATTTATCTTTTAAGCAGAGAAAAATATGGTACCCATAGGTGACGCTATGTTTTCAAACACAACCAAAAAGCAAAGTCTTTGTGGAATCATAGACTCTTTAAATGACATGACTCCGTTGCAAAAATAAACTAAGCGATCTAAAAGTAAAGTAGAAATATTACAAACAACTTCCTTTATCTGTCTGCGTAAAACTGAGCTTTTTTTTTTTTTTTTTTTTTTTTTTTTTTTTTTTTTTTTATATATATAGAATTAATAAAGTGTTATAATCAGAAATAAGTGTTTTAATACATATATTAATGTTTAATCTCTTAATTTTCCATTTATTCAAAGTCGCAGAAGCAAAAGCATTTATTTTTAGCAGGAAAAAAAAATTCTTCTAAATTTACAAATTTAAAATAATTTCCGAAAAGAAAAACTAATCAAAACATATGTAAAGAATTTTCTCTACATTCATAGCACATATAACCTAATTATGTCCAATAATAATAATTAAAAATAAAACATTAATACTTTTTTAAGAAAAAGAAAAATATTTTTTTCAATTTATATTGTAATAATGATCTGGTGAATTTTTATTCATCATGAAAATGAAACATAGCGATTACGCTGCATACTTAAAAACAAGTTTTAGTGATTAGCAGGAAATATTTTTATTTTTATGCTTTGAATTTCAGTTTTTGAAGGAATGATAGATATAAAAAAAATAAATGCATTACATACTTGAAAATAGGAAAAAAAAAAAAAAACTTAGATATTCTTCTTTATGCTCAACAATATATCC
Organism: Maratus speciosus; assembly: GCA_963932465.1. NCBI lineage: Eukaryota > Metazoa > Arthropoda > Arachnida > Araneae > Salticidae > Maratus > Maratus speciosus. The sequence continues at coordinate 548,735,829 of OZ010791.1, forward strand.
ATTATGGCAAAATCATCTTAATGCATAACAAACGGAAATATATTTGACTTCTTCACCTCAGTTGGTTTTTTATTTGTAACTAGTTGGATGTGCCAATCCCAAAACTTTCTTCTATCTCACGTCAATGTTTCATTATAATTATTTTTATGAGTATTTTTATTAAAATTAAGCATAACTTCATACACTTTTCGATGGTACAGTATTGAAAATTGCACAAAAATCACTATCACAACGCCCCCTTCCGGCGGAATTTTTCCAAATTCAGGGAGGACCTTCTTGCCATGGCCAAAAACATACACAAAAAATTCGGTTTAATCCTATGCATAACTTAATACACTTTTCGATGGTGCAATATTCAAAATGCACAAAATCGTTATAGCAGCGCCCCCTATAGGTGGATTTTTTCCAAATTCAGGGAGGACCTTCTTGCTATGGCCAAAAACATACACAAAAAATTTGGTTCAATTCTACGCATAACTTCATACACATTTCGATGGTACAATTTTCAAAATGCACAAAAATCTCTATTACAGCGCCCTCTACTGGTGGATTTTTTTCAAATTAATGGAGGACCTGCTTGCCATAGCCAAAAACTTAAAAAAAAATGGTTTAATTCTATGCATAAATTCATACAATTTTTGATAGTACAATGGCGGCACACGGACATACGGACACACGAACACACAGACTGACAGACAGACATTTTGTATAAACATGTTTTTTGTGATCTCTGACACCTAAAACGTGTAAATCCGTCGAAAACCGGAAGTCGAAAAAAATTTCGATTAAAATACTTTCTTCTACTGAAGATAGAAAAATGTAAAAATGTACAGTCATGGGAAAAAGAAGTATACTATGCCATTAAAGCTGCATTAAGTCATTGTATAAAAGTGTGTCTGTTAGTCGTTTTTGTCCAGTTAAACAGAAACCATTTTCATAAAGATCTAGCCTAATCGCTTTTATTCAATTCGACTGTTAATTCAAAGTCACTCGTTAACAGTTATTTTGTTTAGTGTTTTCAGGTAGGTAATTAACCCTCTCATGCATGAATTATTTTGCAATTGTCAAAAGAATATTTCGCTGGCAAATTCCCTTTAAATAGATGAGAATAATAACGAGAAACTTGATTATTATTATTTTTTTAATTCTTAAGGAAGTTATATGAGCAGCCTCATATGAGGCTTGTATGCACTAATGTTACATTTGTGGAAAAAAATCAATTTTGGTGAAAATGTTCAAAACATTCTGGACATAAATGTACTTGACAGCGGCCACAAATATATATAGTTTTATTAGATGTAAATTTCCAACTGGGCGAAAAATGTCCGGACCAGGATTCGAACCCGGGACCTCCTGGCTGAAGACCGCCAGTGCTCTGCCATCTGAGCTATCCCGGACGATTCTGGTCGAACTTTTTCACACAGCTAACCTTGATGATTACAGCATCTGGTCTGAAACCTGGTTCAGCTCAACAGAATAAATCTCAGGTAATGGAACTCCAGAAAACGCTGGATACGTTTTTACACTAGATTAATTTTAACAGCTCAACAGAATAAATTAACACAATTATTCTTAGAATAATTGTGTTAAAATTAATCTAGTGTAAAAACGTATCCAGCATTTTCTGGAGTTCCATTACCTGAGATTTATTCTGTTGAGCTGAACCAGGTTTCAGACCAGATGCTGTAATCATCAAGGTTAGCTGGGTGAAAAAGTTCGACCAGAATCGCCCGGGATAGCTCAGATGGCAGAGCACTGGCGGTCTTCAGCCAGGAGGTCCCGGGTTCGAATCTTGGTCCTGACATTTTTCGCCCAGTTGGAAATTTACATCTAATATGATTTGTTTACCATTTAGAATAATTGTGTTAAAATTAATCTAATATATAGTTTTATTCGAACAGCTTTCATTTTTGCCCTTCAGAAAAATTTACCATCAGACATTTTTGGATAATGTTTACCATTGTCATATCTTAGTTCTTTTGCAACTAAAGACAATTTTCGTTTGTTTGCTGGACAATCGAAAGCAGGAGAACCATTAGCGGATGGTCTGTCCTTTTTTCTTCAGTTTGAGTGATGAAGTTCCTGTATATATTAGGCTTGTTGTCATTAGCAGCTCTTCCGTCTTTTCGCCAAAGAAGCCAGGCATTTACAACAGCAACGTTCAAAAGATGAAAAAAAAATACGCATATACCAACGTTTATTTCATTGAGAATGACGATAAAGTGCCACAAGTGAATCCATTAAGTCCACACCTCCCATATGCTGATTATACATTTGCACTGAGTGTGGTATATCTATTTATACAATGGACTTAGTTGCATAACAAAAACGTTTTGCTTTATCTGTTGTTTAAACTCCAGCAAAACATGACATCACGTGCACGATAGCTTTATCAACTCGTCTAGTCACAGTTATGTTGTCCCCAGAAGTATTAGTTACAGAAACTGATCCCCTTCCATGTTTTATGAGAGATTTAGCATCTTTTAGATTTTTCTCGGCGCTCTTCATTCCGTTAGCTCGAATAATTCCGACAAAATAAAGTTTTTGTTTTTTAATTCCGCAATTAGGGAAATTGAAGTAAATAAATTGTCACAATGTATTTTATGATTTTTTCCAGCTATATTATGGTACAAACGCAAAACTACATCACCAGCTGCACCATATTCTTTTGGTGGTGGCATTCTTTCACCATTTGCTCCCTGAAATATTTCAAAACAATAAATATAGCCAGAAACTCTAGTATGAACTCATATTTTAAAACCCCATGGCTTTGGTTTTGATTGTATATATTGTTAAGAGAATATCTACCTTTGAAAGGCAGCATCATCTCATCAATTGATTGTGATTCTTCTGGCTTTCTAGCTTCGTGAAATGTCTTATGAAGGATATCTAAAAATGTTCTTAATCTTATCAAACGATCTGTATTATCTGTGGGAATTTTCAGGTTGTCCTGGAAGTGAAGGTAGCGTTTTATTAATTCAAACCTATTTATAGACAAATAATCAGCTATAACGCTTAGTCGTAAACCACCACTTATAGACCAATATTGACGAAGTATGGCATAACTTATACAGGTCATTAAAAAATTCATTCCCAAAAAATTTTTAATTCCGGAACAGTAATGTTTAAATTTTTCTTGCCCTCTTGCATAACATAAAGGTTGTTTTGATAACATATGTCTTCTAAGTAACATTCTGGGAAAAGCCTATAAAAATAATCTAAAGGAGTATTTCCAGAAAATTCAGATTTTTTTTCAAGTTGAAAAATTGGGGGTTCTTTAGAGAAATCATTATCTTTGTTAGCGAACCAACGTCTTTCTCTGATCATACTGGTTTTTATAGCCGCTGTCTTAGAGGTAAGATGAATGTTATTATCAATATCATTCTTACTAATGGTTTCTTTGTTATGTGAATGTGTAATGCCGCTTGACGTAGAAGGCCCGATATTGCTTTCCTCGTCATCACTCATTGCTTCACTATCATGTTTATTATTCTCAGCTGGTATGTAATCCGGATCGAAGTAGTCATCATCATCTTCATCAAGCATATCATCTTCGGAATCTGAAGGAAGAGCCATAAGTTCTTCTATTTCTTTTTGAGATAAATATCTCTTTCTGGATCTGCTACTTTTGTCGCCCATTATAAAGCCTATAAAAGGCAAGAAATAATTTTAAATAATAAAATGGCATTAAAAAAATTTGTATAATCTATTATACCCGTCAGTCAATTCATTCAATTTGAAAAATATGAAGTCCTTTCTCATAATCTTATTGGTACTCATGAAACAATGAAAATTACTTTTAATTACATTTTTTATTACTTTCATATATTTACTTTCTAATATATTCATATATATATTTCCAGTATCGCACATATGTGTATATGTAAATTGTCGGGTTACTTATAACATACATAAACACACATATATATATAAATCGAACTATAAAATTAATCATAATTGCCTTTTTATAGTTTTAAGTTTTAGAAACTTACATAATATAATTAACAGTCTCAAATGAGGTTTGCATGCAGCGAGAGCTGTAATTGCCATAACTGCATGGAAGCCACATTTGAGGTTTCAGACTAAAACACTTTTCATCCCTCAAAAAAAATATTTAAATCTCAATTTTTTTTCTTTTTGTAATCAAAAGGATGTAAGAAACGTAAAATATATTTTTACTTACTTTTTAAACTCCTTTGTTCGAACCAACGTCTTTCTCTGATCATACTGGTTTTTATAGCCGCTGTCTTAGAGGTAAGATGAATGTTATTATCAATATCATTCTTACTAATGGTTTCTTTGTTATGTGAATGTGTAATGCCGCTTGACGTAGAAGGCCCGATATTGCTTTCCTCGTCATCACTCATTGCTTCACTATCATGTTTATTATTCTCAGCTGGTATGTAATCCGGATCGAAGTAGTCATCATCATCTTCATCAAGCATATCATCTTCGGAATCTGAAGGAAGAGCCATAAGTTCTTCTATTTCTTTTTGAGATAAATATCTCTTTCTGGATCTGCTACTTTTGTCGCCCATTATAAAGCCTATAAAAGGCAAGAAATAATTTTAAATAATAAAATGGCATTAAAAAAATTTGTATAATCTATTATACCCGTCAGTCAATTCATTCAATTTGAAAAATATGAAGTCCGATCTCATAATCTTATTGGTACTCATGAAACAATGAAAATTACTTTTAATTACATTTTTTATTACTTTCATATATTTACTTTCTAATATATTCATATATATATTTCCAGTATCGCACATATGTGTATATGTAAATTGTCGGGTTACTTATAACATACATAAACACACATATATATATAAATCGAACTATAAAATTAATTATAATTTCCTTTTTATAGTTTTAAGTTTTAGAAACTTACATAATATAATTAACAGTCTCAAATGAGGTTTGCATGCAGCGAGAGCTGTAATTGCCATAACTGCATGGAAGCCACATTTGAGGTTTCAGACTAAAACACTTTTCATCCCTCCAAAAAAATATTTAAATCTCATTTTTTTTTCTTTTTGTAATCAAAAGGATGTAAGAAACGTAAAATATATTTTTACTTACTTTTTAAACTCCTTTGGGTGATGGGAAGCACTTTCTAAATTCGTTGTTTTAGCATGCTTGACATTTGACAATAATGGATGCTAAAACCTATACAAAACAAATGAAAGGCTTTTGCTCCTATCTGTTGATTCTTTTCAAAAGCTGATTTTGATCTCATACGAGGCTACTATGTAATTCAAAATCCAAATAATTAGGAATAATGATTTTTTTTCATTTTTTTTTTTTTTTATCTGACAAACTTATATGAGGTTTTAATGCATGAGAGGGTTAAAATAAACATAAACGAATTTAGTAAAAAAAAAAAAAATATTTCTAAAAAGTTATGATTACAGTTCTGTAACTCTAAATAAAGGTATGCAGTACTTCAAAATACTTTACTTTTATTTTCACATTGCATTTTACGTGCGCATGACCTCTGGGAATGGAAAACAAATAATTTCTACCAATAGAGTCTACTAACTACGTGTACCAATGAATTGTATATTTAAATTTAGGTTAGACGCTTGCCTAAATATAGATATTGTTCCAAACTAAAAACTAGTCGGATGTGGCAATCCCAAAACTTTCTTCTCATGCATGTTAATACTTCCTGAAAAGAGCAACATAGCAGCGCCGCCGGTTGTTTGATTTACACCAAAATCTTATCAGAAACAACTTATGTCAACTTCTAACTGAATCTGAAGAGGAAAATCCGTCCATTAATTTTGAGATAGAGCTATTGAGGAAACTGTAAAAAATTCTGCATAGCAGAGGCACCTGTTCAACGGCTTACATCAAAAACTAATCAGGATCAATATGCATCATGAACTAATTGAATCTGAAGTTTGATGAAAATTCATGCATTAGTTCTTCAGTTACAGTTATTGCGGAAATCGTGAAAAATGCAACATAGCAGCGCCATCTGTTGAGAGATTTACACCAAAAAATAAAAATCACCAATATCGATCAGGGGCTAAATGAATCTCAAGTTTCGTGAAAATTCGTGCATTGGTTCTTAAGGTTACTAAGCTATTACTATAATCATGAATAATGCAGCATAGCAGCGCCACCTGTTGGGCGATTTACACCAAAAGGTGATGCATAGCAAACAATATTAAGGACTAACTGAATCTGAAGTTTTATGAAAATCCGTGCATTAGTTCTTGATATATAACTATTTCCGAAATCGTGAAAAATTCAACATAACAATGCCACTTGTCGGATGATTTACACTAAAAAATAATCAGCACCAATTTATAGCAGGTACTAACTGAATCTAAAGTTTTATCATATTCCGTTGATTAGTTTTTGAGATAGAGCGCCCATAAAATGTGTGTCACGTACAGAGAGACAGACAGACTTCCAGAAAGTCATTTTGAAAAAACATGTTTCTCGTGTTCTCTGACACATAAAATTTGTAAATCCGTCAAAAACCGGAATTCGAAAATTTTCACGAATCCAATATTTTTCTTGTAAAGATAGAATAAAGTAAAAAATCCTGGGGTAAAATCACATTTTCCCAGAAATTAATATTGATAAATCATATACTTGTAGTTAAGTTTTCGAAAAATATGAATTGCATTTTATGATTGTGTTACAGATTTCTGTTTCTAGACGCTTCAGATATGTCAATACAAAATTACATTCCGTTAATCAGTTTTTAAGCTATGTTTTAAAAAATATGCGCATTTCAATCTGTTTTGTAAAGATTAAAAATTTATATAACATTACAAGTTCAAAACTGTAAATTATAGAATTGTTAAACTATTGTCTGAGTGACTTCCTGTTTGGCATTAGACTATAAAATTTATCGAAAAATCGAAATGAGGTGACAAAATCAGGTGAAAGTACAGAAAACTTTTAAGTTTGTTAGAATATTTATATGTAAACGACACATTAAAAAATTCAGTATGACATCCATATGTTGACTGTATTAATATTCGATTGGTATCATATTAGTAATCGATTGGTATCACTCTGCAATTATTTGCGGGAGAGATAGCGTGAGGATCTATTTTATTGCTTCCACAAATGTACATAAAACGTTTTCCTGATCCTTATAATCCTATCCTAATTATAGTATGAGAAACCCAGTGGAGTAGAGGTCAGCACGTCTGGCTGCCACGCAACAGGTCAACAGTTTGCCTCTAATAATTAATCTTCATGTTTTTCACTAGTTTCACGTTATTCTTAATTTAAATCCAAGTTGGGAGAGCTTAGATGAAAAATTCACGATTCGTGTTAAATAACATTAAAGTAATCAAGCATATTTCACAACTGAAAGTGGCGCAGGTGTTGTTCAATATAAATAAATAATCACAGGAATATAAAAAACTTTGAGAATTCTATTTTTTACACAATTAACTATATACAATATTTACAACGAAAACATTTGGATAATATTTGTTATTCCTCACTGGGAATCCAAGATAATGTGTTATTGAAATTTCAACAATTATTTTCTTCTATAAAGAAGCCAAGAAAATAGCATGATTTCATATTCGAAAATAAATTTCCCTTTTTAAAATCAAAACACCATTTCTTCTAATTTGAAGACCATGGCAAAAGCATATACCCAATCGACCTGCTGCATTCAACTTTTATCATTACTACTTAAAACTAAACTAAAAGAACAAAGGCAAAAAATGTTTTTTAATATTAATTCTCTAGTCAGACAACGTGATCTGGGATCACTGGCGCCTATTCAGTCTGGCTGCGAGAGGAAGGGGTTTGCAAAATATTTCGCAGCCTCCGGGCTCTGCAATGTTCACTCAGCATTCCATTGCTTCGTGGTGGATAAATTGAGTACGAAGCTTGCTTTTGAAGCTTGACTGATGGTCCTGCGATATACTGAGTACCTGACCAGATCATAAGCTGTATAGCACCTTAGGTCCCAGAGTCATGTAACCAGGGTTTGGAATGCGCAGATCCTTAATGAATAGTAACGCTACAGGCTTAGTTTTAATTATATTATGAATATTAAATTGCATTCGTATGTTTAGATGCACTCATTGTTTAAAATCATAGGATATTTTCATTATATTTCATAGGAAAATATTTAAAGGCAGATTTAAATTGTTTTAGAAAAATGTAACCCCCCTCTATTTGAAATTATTTTACTACGAACTATATTTATTTCTCGGAGTTAAATCTTATTTAAACAATAAAATTTTAATATCATTTATATTTTTATGGTTCCAGTAGGGGAAATTACTACAGTTTGTTTCACATTTATTTTAATGAAATAAAAATTAACAACGTCACCATCTGTATTTTATGCATATAGTCACGACAAGAAAATTGCAACCTAACTAAATTAATAAGACACTAAAATTTTCTTAAACGCTAAAATCTTCTTTAAACTGATAATGTTAATATTCTCAAATATGCTTATAATATAATACGTGTACTTATTATATCTTCGCCTTTCGAAACAAAAACTTTCACTATAATAATTAAGTACAAGTATAAGAATTTGATCGAAGCTTTCTTTTATTTAAAATAACTTACTGAACGCCTTCATGGTAATAGTTAAAACTTTAATATTGCTATAATTACTGTAATGCTGAAAAGTAATATAAATAAACTGGCATCTTATACAGTATATATTTCAGTTCCTTATATTAGACATCAAAGATTTATATTATCATTCATTCAATTAGAAATTAATGCTAAAGTTTCCCTCAATGTGTTCTAAAATATATAATCAATAACAAAGTAATGATGCAATACTTTCTACAAATTTTCATTAGCTAAAGCTACAAATTTACAAAATGAAGTGGCGAAGTACCAGACTTCTGAAAACAGTTGATCAATTATATATTCTGTATTCTAATCTAAATTGCATTGATTTTCAATAATAAGATCCTGTTTCATCATAAAGTCAATCTAACATTCTCTTTAGTTAAAAGATCAATATTCGGAGTTTAACTTTGAGTTAATATCTGTACTCATTAACTTTTGAAATACGTTTTAATATGTTATTTGTAGAATCATAAGAAGAGAGATTATTATACAACACGATAGAGATACAAAATTATTACTGAAATAGTAATTAAATTTTAAGTTGAAATTATTTATCCTCTGGAATTAATATACGAATTTATAATTGTTTCTTGATTCAACGCACATCCTCGTTACATAGAATAAAATAAATTTCTAAGAATTTTAAGAATAATCAGAAGTTTTAAGACATGTCATGAATATTAAATAATATCATGTTCAATGTTATTGTATTAAAATTTGAAAAATTGTTTCCAGTGATTTTACTTTGGAAAAAGTAGATATATAAACAAAACCAAAAAAAAAAAAAGAAAAAAAAAAAAAAAAAAAAAAAAAAAACGGAAACGGAAAAACGCAATTTTATGGCAAAAAAATATTATTGAAATATGTTATTGAAATTCCAAGTGTCATAACTCGGAATGATTTCGACGTAAAAATTAAAAAACGACACAATATTTCTACTGTTATCCTTCTGCCAATATTTTTGCATGCGCAGTTTTTACGAAAGATTGAGCCATATGACTTTAAATTTCGTACTTGGTTATGCAAATACCCCCACGTAAATTAAACGTTACATATAAATGGAATTTTTAATTGCATATTTTTGGAAACATATTTCTATCATTTTTAAGGTTTAAGGGATTTTTAATTTTCGGAAACATGTTTGTATCATTAGATGTTATAGATGTAATGAATCATCTTGAATCGACATCTATTTAATAATGAACATATATATGTAAATATATTTTATATAATTCATATATACTATTTAGTATATATATATATACATGTATGTTCAAATTATTTGTAACATTCAGACGAAAACTGAGGTCAGAACAATAAGTCGCTCTCTATAACACCCTTAGAATACTTATCGAAAACCGCTCACGAATTCCAGAAATTTAATCAACTCAATTATACTAGAGGAAAAGTTCCAAATACCGGCTAGGGTCCAAATACCGGCTACTAGGTGTTCTGAGAACTGAGCGCAGCGCAGCCTAGCTGTGATAGGCAGAGTTTGTAACTTTAATGCTTTTGATTTTTTCAGATAAAATAATTCTCATTTCAATCAGCAAGCTTTTTTTTTTGTTTTACACGTTAAAAAACAAAATTAGAAACATAATGGGAAGAAGACTGTGAGAGATAGTCGTAAAGAATTTTAGAAATTTGAGAAAATACTTTTTTATTAAAAATTGCGCATTTTTTCTGTGCATAAGAAATGTTATTAATCAATACAATTTATTAAAATAATATTCTTATTGCTTAATAATTGTCATTAGCTCTATTTGTGTGATCTTTTGGAAAAAAAAAAAAAAAAAAAAAAACTTAGGTAGCCGGTATTAGACCCCGTTTTAAAAACTCAAAATTTGAAGACTTTCGGAATTTTGCTTCTTATAAACAGAAAACGCTTTTTAAACTGATTTTTTTTTCTCTAAACAGGTGTAAGACGTCTCAAGGTACCCTGCTGTCACTTTTTATTTTATTAATTTTGAAAACTGTATGATCTAGATTGAAAACAAAAGTGGTAGCCGGACCTATTCCTCTACTTATCTAGTAGTTAAATAAAAAGGAAATATATTAGAACTGCTTCTTTGCAGTCGTCGTTTGCCGCTTTGGCATTTATGGAAAGTATTAGGTTTCTCTTATTAACTAGAGAACAGAATTAGCGGTTCGGAAACACTTTATTATAGTTCAGTTGAGTGAATTACAACTAAAGATCTGCCACAGTTCTGTAAAATATTTCGACCCTTTCACTACTAAAGATTTAGCCGATAGTCATGTCACGTCATCATGAACGAAATTTTCAAAAATATCTTACGATATCGTTCTATATTCCGAGAAATCGCTTCCGTACACTACAGACGTATCGCTATAGACTTAGCATTTTTAAGACAACAACTAGTCCAGGCAATAGGGAATTTTACCAAGCAAAATTAATGGTAGTTCTTTAAATCGCCTTACGTTATGTTTTTAGTGTCGCTGAATCCGAATTTGTAACTTCCCACCAAAATTTCCCCCGGCAACCCCCCCCCCCCCAAATTTTGGTAAAAAGCTCCCCAAAAAAGGTTTTTTTTTTTTAAAAAATCAAATTTTATTGTTTTAGAGAAAAAGTATCTAGAAATTCAGAAAGTAGACAAAATTTGCAACAAATTAGATATATGACATTATGATTTAGGATGAAGGGGAAGAGGGGATCTGCCTCGGAACATGCGTACGGTGCTGCGTGAACTAAGTTGCGCAATTCCGCTTAACCACTCACACGTTTACATTCGCCCTCCCATCTTCCCTACGAGTTTCTCTATAAGGTTTACTTTAAGTTTTTTTGGGTCGCTGAATCCGAATTTTTAACTTACCCCCAAAAATCCACCCCCAACCACCAAAATAGTTGTTTTTAACTTAAATGTCTTATTGTTTTAGGGGAAAAGCATTACGAAATTCAGAAACTAGACAAATTTTGCAACAAATATGATATATGACATTATGACGTAGGATAAACGGGGAGAGAGGTGGCTGCATCGGAACATTCCCCACGCGCTTTTCTCAAAACCAACATTTTTCAAAAAATAAATTTTTTGGGGGGTTGCCGGGTGAAATTTTGGTGGGAAGCTAGAAATTTGGATTCAGCGACAAAAAACACATAAAGTTAGTCGAAATGCAGAATTAGTATTAATTTTTCCAGGTAAAATTCCCTATTGCCTGGACTTCATAACTTAGTGCACGTAGCGCCGCAGTGCATGTTCAGAGGCAGCCCTCCCCCTCCCCCTTCATCCTACGTCATAATGTCATATATCCTATTTGTTGCAAATTTTGTCTTGTTTCTGAATTTCGTAATGCTTTTCCTTAAAAAAAATAAGAAATTTAAGTTAAAAACAATTATTTGAGGGGTTTTGGGAGGGGGTGGGAATTTTGGGGTGAAGTTAAAAATTCGGATTCAGCGACCCGAAAAACTTAAAGTAAACCTTAAAGACAAAGTTCGGATGGAAGATGGGAGGGCGAATGTAAACTTGTGAGTTGTTAAGCGGAATTGCGCAACTTAGTTCACGCAGCACCGCGCGCATGTTCCGAGGCAGATCCCCTCTGCCCTTTCATCCTAAGTCATAATGTCATGTATCTAATTTGTTGCAAATTTTGTCTACTTTCTGAATTTCTAGATACTTTTCCCCTAAAGCAATAAAAAAATTTAATTTTTTTAATAAAAACCTTTTTTGGGGGGCATTTTACCAAAATTTGGGGGGGGGGGGGGGGTTGCCGGGGAAATTTTGGTGGGAGCTTAAAAATTCGGATTCAGCGATCCAAAAAACATATAGTAAGCGTTTTTCCAGAACTACCATGAATTTTGCTAGGTAGAGCCCGTATACTGTCTCTATTACCTGGACTAAATGGGTAACACGAAAATTCCGGTCTTCGCTGTCACGTTTCGGCATTTATACCAGTGTGCGTATCGTTAATTATGGAACTGCGGATGGGCAAAACAAGCAATAGCAGACCGAAGATGATCATAAGTATATTTTAAAGGCATAAAAAATTGGATAATACGTTTCGCCGGAAAAATACAGATAAACGATATTTAAAATAAATAAAATAAAATTGTACAAATGGATAATTTTAATAGAATTTATAGCGGCATTTTAAGATTGAGAAACGAAAGACTTTATAAGGAAGTTATAATTACAAGAAATGATTCTTATAATAGATTTTGAAAACAAATAAAATATTAAAACACGCATTTTAAATGAACATTAGTTCAAGTAAACGGAATGAATGATATATTATTTAAGATAAGGAATAATTTCATGAACTAGGATTGTAGTATCATTTTAGAAATGAAATATTTTTGAAAAAAAAAATTCGAAAAACACGGAAATGTAATTTTTGTAATACATATATATATATATGAAACTGTGAAATTGTGAATAAAATTACATTAACAAATTTATAAAAGTACAATTTCCCCAACAATATATATATATATATATATATATATATAATAAATTTGAAATCGCAAAAATATAGGAATAAATTCGTAAAGCACTAAAGATGAATTAGAAATGAACACAGGAAACCAGCATGTAAAATAAGAAACTATGAATTACACACAGAATCTTCAGAGGAGCTTGTGGGTGCATTCATAGAAGATGCATTATTTCATCCAATTTTGTCGCCATTTAGCCTAAAATGACAAAATTTAGCTCCTTATAACGCAAACATAACAGAAAATAGAGAATAAAAATACAAGAGATCTAAAAAAATACACCTACTCACACAGGATATTAAAAATTAATAGAACACAATACCTAAATTACATACTAGGAAGTAAAACTGCAGCATGTCTGTATGGAAAAACAGAGTTAGGACTATTTTAACATGTGCCCCTGCAGTTGAATTTCTGACTGAAACCCATAAATTTGCTGCCATCTGGTGTGAGAAAGGAAAAAATGTGAATTGAAATTGGATTATTAACAATAATGTTTAGTGGTGTCATCTTTACCAAAAAAAAAGGGGGAATGAAATTTATTGAAGAAATAAAGAAATGACTTAGATTAATATTTAGTTAAAGTAGAATGAAAAAAAAATGGGAATATCTATACTAATAAAAGAACAAATCGCTCTGTCTGTCTGTGTGCGATGGCTAGCAAAATCTACGGCACGTACGAGGTTCAAAATTTCAAGGCATCTTCTAATGCACCACATCCTCAGAATTTTAATATTCTAATTATTAGCTGAGTAATTAATTAAAATTCGGACATCACTCTCATCAAAAATACGCCTTTTTTCCCTCAGATTACTTTCGGTTGGTTGGTTCATAAAGCATCGCTCATCAAACATACATTTCTTTGTTTCCGCTTGTTTTCGGTTGTTTGGTTGTATAAAGATTTCGCAGAAGTAATTAAGCAAACCGGGATAGAATTAAATAAACCAATTTGAGTGCTTAATGTTTCAAGAGTAACTGTTTTTTCAACTAAATATTAAATTTTAGCATGATGGTGAAACACATGCTTTGAAAGCATATTTAATAATAATGAACGTTTAAGAGAAGGGATTAGTTTCAAATGACGTCACAACCTATCAACCAGATTGACAACCTGGCAGGCTTTTTCTTTGACGCACTGTTTTCTGTTTTCTGTTTTTTTTTTTGTTTTTTTTTTGTTTTTTTTTCCTACTTTGATTGGTTGAGCGATAATATCTGCTAAAAATCGGCGATTTTGGTTGGTTTAAGGAAAATTGGAGGTGCCTGTTTGAGGCTGATTTATTTAGATAGCAATAAATGTGTTTTTTAAACGTTAAACAAAAGATTAGAATACTCCTTACTGGCTCTTTTACTACTAGAAATTAGAAATTGGCAACAATAAGTCCTTGCATTCTAATGCTTTCTGCTGCTGTAGTGGGTAGCAACAGTTTTAATAGAATTCAAATTCTTATTTTTGATACTGATAATGATTTTTTTTTTTCAGAATTGTTTTTTAAAGACATTTTTAAACGCATTTTTTAATTGCTCTCTTTTATGTTTTAAATACAGAAAAATGTCCCGAATTATTGCCCGCCGTGACTATACAGTGGCTATAAAGTAGAATAAAGTGCGCTCCCTAGTGGTGGAATGTAGAACTAACAGACCGCGATTTCATTTAAAGTAGGGAATCTAACAAGGCGATCTGTTTGAAACTTCAAGATAGTTTATAACACATTAGAAAAAGTTTATATAAGAATGGCGCCTGAAATTTCGGGAAGGTGGGGAGAGGAGGAGGGGCGATAGATTTCTTTTTTTTAACTTTTGCGTTTCTTACCATTTCCGGTCCGGCTTTTTGACGGAGTCCTGAGATAAACGAGTCTTATTAAATATAAAAATCCCAAAAGTTTGTTACCACTATTTCCGAATAGTAATTTCAAAAATATCTTAATTTCTTGCTTAAGACCTCCACCCCCTCGAGTAACATGTCTACTGATAGGTTGTGTAACGGAGTTACGTTCAGATACAGTTTTGTTAAAAATACAGTGCGCTCCCTGGTGCTGGAAAGTGGAACTAAGAGTCCACGATTTCATTTAAAGTAGGAAATCTGACAAAGTGATTAAGATAGTTTATAACATATTAGAAAAAGTTTATAAAAAATGGCGCGAGAAATTTCGGGCATGTGGGTGAGGGGAGGGGCGAAATACTTCTTTTTTTTTACCTTTGCGTTTCATACCGTTTCAGGTGCGGTTTTTTGACGGAGTCCTCAGATACATGCTACTTAGTACATATAAATGTGACAAAAGTTAAGTTACCACTATTTCCGAATAGTAATTTTAACAAATATCTTAAATTCTTGCTGAAGACCGCCACCTCCTCGAGTAACATATCTACTGAAAGGTTGTGTAAAGGAGCTTTTGTTAAAAATAGAGATCGCTCCCTGGTGGTGGAATGTGGAACTAACATAACGCGATTTTGTTAAAATTAGGAAATCTAGCAAGGCGATCTGTTTGAAACTTTAAGAACGTTTATAACACAAAAGATAAAGTGTAAAAAAGAATGGTACGTGAAATTCCAGGGTGGGAGTGCGGGGCTCTAGATTTCTTTTAAAAAAATTAGCGTTTCTGACTTTTTATATCCCGTTTTTTAAGGGAGTCATGAGATATATGCTACTTATTAAAAGTTACAGACATTATCTCTGCTTTGAAAAACACCTACTTTTATTTTGGAGAGTAGATAAAAACTATAGGGTAAAATTTTAATGGGAGTTCAAATTTAAACCAAAATTTTAAAAATACAGCATTTACATATTTTAAACTTTAGCTGCTCGGCCTATATTTGTAGACTAATTAAGAGTATGTAAATTAAAAAAAAAATGATTCAGAACTTTTTGTTCGAAATAAAAAAAAATCGTCTTTTAAAAAGCAAAAGAAACGCTTTTTTTAATAGAGAACAAACGCGAATTCGTTAAAATTTGGAAAACGAACTAACCGATCGACGTAAGTTATAACAGCCCTTTGACCACTGTTTCGTAGAGTAATATTTGTATAGAACATATCGCGCTCCCTGTCGGTGGAAGGTTGCACTACCCACTATTTTCGAATAGTAAATTAAGCAAATTTCTTAATTTATTATTTTGTCGACGTCCTTATTTTAACACAATGTTTATCGAAGCATCTAAATAGACGAGATTTACATATCCTATAAAAAACTTTAAACGTTCGGATCGGTAGAAATATTTTTTTACAAAACAAAATGTCTGAAAATGTGCACGAAACCAGTAAAAACTAGAGTGTTTTGTCGCAGTTTCGCTCGCTTTCGGTAAGCATAGACTCCCAAAATCAACTTACGCAAAATAGTACGTATCTTCAATTTAATATTCTTCGTGCGATTTTTTATATTTAAAAATATAAATTCAGACAAAAGGGAAATAAATGTACAAAATCATACAAATTTGAGGTTCATTCATCACGGGCACGGGCAACGCCGGGTGGTTCTGCTAATATATATGTATTTGAAATCAATATTTAATCATTATCTCTGAAAATCCACATTAAAAAAGTTAAACGTTTCAATTAGTTCTTAAAGTTCAACAATAATGAAAAGAAAATATCATATTTTATTAATATCTGTTATATTTTACATAAGATTTTCATTTTTGTTTATTCAGTATTTTGAACATTATCGATGGTGTAAAAGGTGTAATATATAGTAAGTATTCCAGATGTCGTATGGGCATAATCCTTTTTAACAAATTAAAATATTGTAGCAAAATAACAGAATGGTAACTACAAAATAATAGTGATTGCAGAAGAGTTTTAACTTTTTATTTATTTCTAGCATTCGATTCTATACAAGAAGTAAAATTTAAAAACATATGCTCATATAAGCGGACTCATATTTAAGTATCCCTGAATAAATGAATTTTCATCTATTATTTTTGAAAATTTAAGTGAAAGAAATTTGTTTTATATGTCCTATTTTAGTTTGAAAGCCACAAAATCTAAAAGTTTAAGATTACCTGCTACATTATTTCAATTTGCATGCATAACCATTCATTCCACACTTTTACAAGCGATCGTAAGAGTGCAAAAAAATGCGTTGAATTATAAAGAAATACAATATAACTGTATAATACCACTACTAGATTTTAATTGTTTCATAGCATTAATATTCAATTTGGTTTTTTGCATTAAAAATCTGCACTAAATAGAATTCTGCTAGTTTCATCTAGAAAATAAATTTTCGCTTCAGAAAAAATAGTTCCATGTCATCCTTATAAATTCTAGTTCCCTTTGTTAGATAGTCCTATTTAACCCTATAAAATTCAAGTGCGTTTTCCTTATAATTGTCAGTTTTCTAAAATCTCTGTAAAAAAATGCAGACCCAAGAATTTAGATTTAATAACTATAATTCAGTTTATGAAATACAGCGAGAAATGTGTGTGATAATTACTCGCAATTTAAACGATTCACGTAATAATGTATCGTTTCATCACTTAGAGAACTCTAAGCTAGAAATTCTCGATCGTTTCACCTATTCGGTTTATTTGTTTACCTTATTCATACAGCTCAGAAATCTATATTTCTAGTTAGTGATTTAGAAATTGACTGCATATTCGTTCTTGATGTAGACGGTATATATTTTTTTCAGTGTGCAGAATATTAAATCATAGCTTATATATGCGTATTTAACCCATTTATGTCTAACGTCCCAATTTCAGGAAGTTTCGAAATTTAATATATATTTTTTTTATTTTGTTCGTCTTTACAACAGGGAAATTGTATAAAGTAATTGTCTATAAATGTCTTTATCTACTACCGAGAGATGACCGTCTAAGATTGATATTTAAGTGTTTAAATGAAGACTTCTTTTTAGTGTTTATAGATTTTTCATTTTTCAAGATAGCAAAATGTAAAAAGTAAGTTTTATTTGCATTTTTTGTATCAAGGATCCAAATAAATAAGTCATAATCTTAGCTTGTAGACTTCTTTGAAATACTTATTTTTTCAAGATGCGAAATTATATGTTCAATCGTAATTTTTATGCACGTTTGTACCGTACAAAATATAGGACGATTGGCGCAAATGGGAATACATTTCAATTAGCCATTTAGGGGACATTTATTTACGTAAAGTACTTCTCAAGATGATTTTCAAATAAATTGTTTTTTAGCCTCAAATTTGCTTATTCATAATTTGTTATTAAAAATACTTATAATGTAATTAGTCTCTGTAAAAACACAAATAATTTTTAAATAGTTAATAAAAATACTAATCATTGCATATAATATACAATTTAAAAACTTAATTTGTATAAATTTAGACAAAGCATACAATAATGCTTTTTTCCACATATCGATATTCGCATATTTAGAACGTTTACATTTTATCAAATAAATACAAAAAAAAAAAAAAAAAAAAAAAAAAAAAGGTTATTTTTCCAGTTCATTTTTGCAGCATTTTAAAGTGTTTTCACCAACCAATTTGAGAAAAGAAAAAAACAGGCATACACTGTAAATTAAAATGTCTGAAATTCAAACACTTAAGTGTCTGAAACGGAGTGTTCAGTTTTCAGACATTTTAAAATGTCTGAATTTTTTCAGACACTTTTCGTGTCTGAATTTCTGACACTTCAAACGTCTTAATAGCATCCATTTTTTTGTAAGCATCATACGTAGCGATGTTTGACCACGTTGAATCCTGGAAAAATATTTGGCTGTGGTCCTGCCCCGCCCCCCTCCCCCCCTACAACCTGATTTTTTTGGTGCTCCCAATTTTGGTACGCAATTTTTCTTAAGCTGATAATTTAAATCTTTTACGACATTTTACTGATTATAATCAACATTTTGAACTTCAGGAGTAGAACAAGATTAAAACAAAAAATATTTATCTAAATATTAGATTTTTAAAATTTGTTTTATTTTTAATCTTATTTTACTTTAAAAGTTCAAAATATTGATTATAATCAATACAATTTCGAAACAGATTTAAAATATAAGCTTTACAAATACTGCACATCAAATTTGTGGGCACTAAATTCGTAGGGGGACGGGGCACGGCCCAGTATGCCCATTCTTTAATCAAGAAGTTCTTTTGCAAAAAATGCAACCCTGCATTATTGTTATCTCAATTGAGATGTCCGGTATTCGGGAGTATCCGTTGTGGAGGTTAATGGACATTCCCGAATAGCTATTCTGAAACATCTATTTAGCGAATACTTTTTTAATCCACATGGCATACATATTTGTATATTTTTACCTCACAAAAGCAGACATCTCCGATTATCGGACAAATTCAGCGGCAAGGGCTATTGAGGGCTTTTAAAGTACATGGATAAATATATATATTTCTTATAATCTTGTCCTACTCTACTTCATATATTTTAAAAATAGATTTTTTAAAAATTTATATTGCCACATAGGCAATTTTACATATATATCAGATGATAATCACAACAGCTATTTAACTATGAATAAATAAATAAATATTCTACTTTACCCTTTGCACTCGAGGGCTCCGGAGCGGAGCCATTTAAAATTTGTCTTCAAACTCGAGGGCTCCGCTATGGAGACAATGCAAATAATTTTGTGATACCTGTCTACAAAAGCCAAGATTACATGGTATCACAAAATTATTTGCATTGTCTCCGTAGCGGAGACCTCGAGTTTGAAGACAAATTTTAAATAGCTCCGCTCCGGAGCCCTCGAGTGCAAAGGGTTAATATTGAGAAAAAAATTACTTCGGTATTTTGTTTATTTATATTTTGTGTTTTTTAATCTTGTCCTACTCTAAAAGTTCAAAACTTTCATTATAATCAGTGCAAGATTTAAGGTATCAACTTTACGAAAATTTCATACAAAATCCCCCCCCCCCCTCCCCGAAAAAAAAATAAAAATCCTTATCATTTAAAAACTAGATTTTTTAAAAATTTATATTGCCACATGCGCTTATTGTTATCATTCCTATGAGCTACTAAACAAGACATCTTTAAAGCAAAATAAAGCCAAGGAAAAAAAAATTATAAGTTAGCACATGATATCACTATGATACAAACTTGCGATGCTTATCAGTAAAGCCTAATTGGAAAATGACCTTCGAATCCACACATGCAGCGAAATCTAAATAAACAAATGATATCCTTTTTCCTGACTGGCTT
This sequence comes from Maratus speciosus, assembly GCA_963932465.1. Classification (NCBI taxonomy): domain Eukaryota; kingdom Metazoa; phylum Arthropoda; class Arachnida; order Araneae; family Salticidae; genus Maratus; species Maratus speciosus. Next base: position 548,755,996 of record OZ010791.1, read on the forward strand.
ACTTCTATGTATCCAAGTCAAAAGTTTTCACACATTAAAAGATTTGATAGCTTTAGAAATATATCTGATAAATACTTGAAATAAACATTCATTTTCAATTATATATAATTTTCATGAAAATCAATTGATTTTTTTTTTTCCAAAAGCGAAAGTTTATAAATATATTTTTTAATTTCAGCTGAATATTGCTCAATGGAAAAAAAAAAGGCAATCCCGAAAATCCCGGAATTTTCCAGTAAAAATTCCGGGATTTTCGGGGTTAAAATTAAAGCGGGATCCCGGGATCTCAATCCGGGATTGTAATCCCTAGCTAGGAAGTAAGAAAACTTTAGGAGATCTTTCAAAGTTTTTTTTTTTTTTTCTATTTCCATGTGGTCGTTTAGTATGAGATGAGCATTAGCCATTGAAACTAAGAACTGCCATATTGAAAACAAAACAAACAAGAGAATGAACTTAACTTTTAAATATGTCTGTTTTTTAGTGATGTTATTACTTTAAATTTGTGAAAAAAGATGAGAATAAATAATGCATAATTTGTAATAAAAGACAACGTCATAAATTTAAAAATATATACTTCTAGAATTAAAGATTTTTTTTTTTTTTTTTTTTTTTTTTTTTTTTGCAAAAAGATTCAAAACTAATTAAATTTCATGTAAGATTTTGTTTAGTGCAATAAATAAAATCATAAAAGACACTAATTTTAGTACTATAAAGAAATTATAACACTTACTTCAATCGCTGCTTGCAAGAGGTAAGAAATATTCCTCGATTTGAAATTTTAAAAACTACCACAACCACAGTGAGGGAGAAAGACTTTCATCAGTTTAAAAGGTAATCCCATAATACATCCGACTAGCCACATTTAAAGAATGAGATGTTTCATCCTCAAAACAGGACCCGCCAGACAAAAGTTTCTTTTTTTTGCCAGCTTCGACAGGACGAAGATGAATAACACAATATTATTGATATAAATTGATACGAGTTAACACTAAGCCCATTGCACACGCTTTGTAGAATTTCCGGGTGTAATCTTCAACCGTCGTCTACTTCTGTTCTGTGTCTATCCCGCCCTTATATCGACGACAGCTTTTAAGAGACATTTGATGTCGAGCACACACGTCAGATGTATGTATTCAATAAATAAATAATCCAAGTTAATACGACTTAAAATCACAGTACTTCACATTTCGCAAAAAACGAATTAAAATACACGCGTACATAAAAACAAACATTGTTTGAATTACAACGTATACCACTTCGAACGAAGACATCTAAAACGCATGCGCAACTGGGAGTGCTAGTGCCCCCTGGTGGTTATTGCGTCGGAAGAATCAAAACGTCTTAAATTAAGACACGTTTAAAGCAATGAAGTGTCTTAAAATAAGACGTTTGTGGATATTTTAGACATTATTCTCAGTTCGTTTACATCATGGTCATAGTAAGACACTTATGTATTTTAAATTAAGACATCTATAATGTCTGAATTTTCAGATTAAGACACTTAAGTGTCTAAAATTCTTTTTCAGTCACATATGTGTCTAAATTTAAGACGCTTCTATTTGCAGTGTAAATGGGTTAATTAGGGTAATATTGATCTATGATAAAAAGTTTTACCCGTTTATCTAAATTAGAAAGGTAGCATTCATTTTAAAGGGGGTTTTTTTCAGTCCAAAATTGTTTAAAGCTAATGTTGAGTTAAAAGATATATAAAAAAATAATAAAATTTTCATTTTTCAAGAACTATGAAGCATTTATTTTTTTTGTTTTTACACAAAACATCGTTTATAGCATAATACAAAAAAAATCAATATATATTAATGATGCTTATGATATTATATTAGAACTAGGGGGCTCTGCACCCTGCAAGCTACGCTCGCCATCCCCCGTTCAGACAGCGGAGAATCTAAAAATAAAAAAACATGCTAATCTGATGGGTATTAAAAATATTAGAGACGATTACATTATACTGAAAAAAGCTGTGCAGATCTCCCTGTAAACGGGTTTCCATTCAATTCCCTTTGATTGGAAATATTTAAGGGCGAATCAGTTGCTGTTAAGACATCCAATCGTTGTTTTCGTTTTTGATTAAAGAGGTTCAGTTAAACATTTGATAAGAAGCTAAAATAAAATTAATTAAGTATTCAGAGTCTTTGTCTCCCGATATTTTAATCTATAACAATAGCCTAAATCATGTGACTATCATCATCAGTTCCCGGCGGAACACTTCGTTTTTTATACTCTAGCTGCCATTTTGATACTTTAATGTTATCCAGGGACAGGTGATAAGTCGCCAAATGTTATTCTATCGCCATCAATTCATCTATATTATAATAGTCCAAGTCATGTAACTGCCATAAATAAATACTCTCTGATCCCTTCACATTTCATATGAAAGTTTGGCCCAGATATCATATACGGCCCCATATTCGCACGATTTTTTTTCCTACGCCAATTTGGGGAACACATCAATAGCATAAACAACAACATCCGGCTTAGCATATCAAGCAAAATAACGATATTTTGGCGCCAGTTAAGTACCCGTTGCGTATATGACATTGGCGTCAGATAAAAATCTCGCCAATATGGGGCCGTATATGACATCTGTGCCGAAAGAAAAAAAAAAGCCGGGTGCAAATCTCACCAATATCTTTTTTTGCAACTCGCCAGCTAGAATTTTTTATTCTTCGAGCGGTAAATTAAAACATTCATTTGAAGTTGAAATTAAATTTCATGGTTTGTTACATAATTTAATATTTTGCAAGATGTCATATACGCACCGCATGTTTGGCTTGATTTTTTTTTACGAAAATTTGGCGAAAACCTCGTTTTCGAATACCATTTACATATGTATTTTTGGTACTACTTAGTTATCCCGTCGACCAAAAATCTATCCCGAACTATAAGATTAAATGCCAATAACGGTTGATCGAAAATGTCATATTCACTTGAATTTTAGCAAGTTACACATGTTTACGTCATCAAGTGATTTTTATTTCGAAGTTTTATTTTTATATTTATTAATGTTATACTAATTTATTTGTTCTTTCGTTATTTAAAATAAAAATTTTGTCAATCTGTACAATTTGGCGAGTGGTTTGGCGATTTATATAATTTGGGAAATTGGTTGACTGAATGACTACGTTGTACCGTATTTTTTATTTATTTTCTATTATTTTCAAAAGGAAATAGCAAAAAAAATAATTAATAACTATAGAAAAAAATAATTTATATAAATAAAAAAAATTAAAGTAAATAAACATTTATTATTAAAAAAACGACAATAGCCATGTCAATCAAAATAATGCAATTTTTGCGACAATTAAATACCCCAGTGCGTATATGATATTTGTGCCTAATATTTTTCTTTTCGTTTTGTTTAAAAAAAAAAGAAAGAAGTGAAAGCCATCAATTTAAATGTTTCATTTTTAAATGAAAGTTTTGTATTAAATAAAATGATAACGAAATACAAATCAAGCATTGTTCTTAGCATAGATTTAAAGAAGGCCAAACTGGTCGAAAAATTATTTTAAAATAGTAAACTTTTCTGAATTATGAAAAAAAAATATCTGTTATGATTAAAATTAGAGTTGCCATCATTAGAAAAAGGTATTTAAAATTAGGAAAAAATTAATATTTCGAAAACTAATTCAAATTTAAAAATTCTATTACCAGTTTTGAGATCTGTGAATCAATACGGATTTTTGGTGTTAATTTCATCGCAAAGTATTCCATATTTTAGGAGAAATTGCCATGAAACATAATCAGTTGTTTAATCAGTCGATTCAAAGAATCGATATACATTTCAGCCGTTTCATATATTCGTTTCATAAATTCGTTTCATTAGGATTTTATATATAGAGGGTAGAAATAATCAGATTTACCTCAAATAGGACAATGATATTACCAACATTTGCTTAACTTCTCTTTTCTCCTTTCTCTCTTTTTTTTTTTTTTTTTTTCCTCGCGCGGATTTTTTTTTAATGCTGATTTTTTTTTCGATTTCAATCCGTCGTAAAAAGAAAAAGTTTATTTAAAAATTGTATTGTATATGAATGTTTGTCTAAATTAATAATTTAAATATTTTTTTCCCCAAATCTTGAACATTTCTTTGTTTTTATGTTTATGTGTACAATAAAGTATTGTACACATAAGTAAATTCAAACGTACAGTAAATTCAACTTAAAAAAATTATACACATTTCAAAATGAATCTTTTACTCAATTATTCATTTTATCGTGTTTGTATTTTATCATTGAAATAAAATATTTGACAAATAATATGTATCTATTTTCGTTTAGAAGAGTATTACATTTATTAGAATGAAATTTAAATAAACTATACAATATAAAATAATGTACTTTATGTAATCCTAAATGTAAACAGAATATACATAAATGTAGGGCTTGGTGTTTTAATATAAGTAATATATTTACGTATGCAAATAAAAAAAAAAAAATTAGTTTTCACTAGTAATATTAGGTTTGATTAATTTTAGATTTTTTATCATTGACATATTCATTTTGTTTAAAATTTTATCTTAAAATCTTTTTTTGTGACAATTTTTAATTAGAATTCCTTATATTCTTGGCCGTCGTAGAGATGCATAAATCCAGGCGAAAATAAAATGCATTAAAATTATAATTGTAATATTCTCCAATTTTGTTTTATTTTATTTTATTTTTTTTTTAATCTTATGAAAGAAAGAATTTACCTAAACCCGTGAACAAACTCTTGAAAATAAACAGAAATAATAGTATATTCTTATTTTATAGGAACGAATCGTTTCTTAAATGTACCACATTACCAAAATTTCAAAGAATGGTTTACATTCTCGGCAGATAAGAAATGGATATCGAATTGTCATTTTTAATAGATTTTGAATATAATAAATAACTAAATATATCTCATTTACAAAGAGATTTTATCATTATTATATTTTAGTACACTTTTATTGAAAAAATGTAGATCAAAATTTGCAATTAAAAAATAATTCAATTCTTTTTCTAAAAGTAAATGCATGAAAAAAAAAAAAAAAAAAAAAAAAAAAAAAAAGATCAATGCATGTATTATAAAAAGAGCATTTAATCTCCAACCAGTTTTTATAATTGAAAGATTTCGAAGACTTAAATTTAGGGCATAAATCGTAAAATTAAATATTTATCCAGATGCATAAAGTAACAAATATGGTACAAATAACTTTAATCGATTCAGGATTTAAGAAAAAAAATAAATACTAGAAATAAATATTAAATATGTGCCAAACTAAAAATATATATATATATATATTTTAAAGAAATATATTTTAATATTAAAATGTGCGAAGATGGGTAATTTCTTAAAATTGGATCGCGGAAAAAAAACAAAATAGAAAACAAAATTTTACTTTTCATAAACATGCACAATATGAACAAGGGTTAAATAACCAACCTAAGGAATATAATTATTGTGGTATCTCGCAATTTTTTAACAAATGAGAATTTCAGTTAAAACTAACTTTGAGTCTTGAATAAATAATGTATGGTGAAATAATGTTGAAATATATTATTTGTCAAAAATTTTATTTCTTTTTATTTACTTGCGTAAAAATTATTTATATTAAAATTTTTATTTCTATACAAGCATGTACAATACAGCAGAAATTAGTGTAATAACTATCAACTAGTCGGATGTACCAATCCCAAAACTTTCTTCTATCTCATACATGTTAATACTTCAAAATTCGCTATCACACTGCCAAAATTAAATGGCAATCTATGCATCTCATGAGGATTCTAAAGATATGAAATTCCGTGAATTAGTTCTTGAGATATGACTATCGCTGAAATCATCTAAATCCAGCAAAATGATGCCTAGCAGCGCCACCTATTGGGTGATTTATACCAAATCCTAATCAGCAACAATTTATGTCAACGTCTGACTGAATCTGAAGTTTGGAAAAAATCCGTGCATTAGTTTTTGAGATAGAGCTATAGCGGAAATCGTGAAAATTCCTGCATAGCAGGGCCACCTATTGGGTGATTAACACCAAAACCTAATTAACAACAACTTGTGTCAACATACAACTAAATCTGAAGTTAGATGGAAATTCGTCCAGTAGTTCTATAGATAGAGATATTGAGGCAATCGTGAAATAGGCAGCACAGAAGCGCCACATGTTGGGCGATTTACACCAACATACAATCAGTAGCAAGTCATATCAAGGACTATCTGAATATGAAGTTTGATGAAAATCCGTGCGTTAGTTCTTAAGATAGAGCTATTGGAGAAATCGTATAAATCCTACAAAATTCATCATAACGGCGCCACCTGTTGGGCGATTTTCACCAAAACGTAATCAACATCAATTCATATCAAGGACTAACTAAATCTGAAGTTTGATCAAAATCCGTGCGTTAGTTCGTGAGATAGTGCTATTGCGAAAATCGTGAAAATGCAGCATAGCAGAGCCACCTGTTGAGCGATTTACACCAAAAACTAATCAGCATCATTTTGTATTAGGGACTCACTGAATACAATTTTTTATTAAATTCCGTGCATTACTTCTTGAGATAGAGTGCCCACAAAATTTGTGTCACATACACACAGACAGACAGACGGACAGACAGACAGACTCACAGAGTCACAGACAGACATTTTGTAAAAACATGTTTTTTGGAATCTCTGACCCCTAAAACGTGTAAATCCGTCGAAAACCGGAATTCGAAAATTTTCATGAATCCAATGCTTTCTTCTTGTAAAAATAGAAGAAAGTAAAAATATTTAAATATAAAAAGCAAATGCGAAGCAAATACCATTTTTGAAAAGTAGTATTTTAATAAATGCATTATGAACGAAAATTAAACAAGCTAGAAAAAATAATGTGGTTTTAGCAATATCTGTAAATTATTACCAAGTAAGTATGTTACTTAAAATTAACGCTGGACTTGAATAAATAAATTATAGTTTGAGAATTATTCTTCAAATAAAGCATGTATCAGGAATTAAGTGATTTTTATTTCATAACATGGAAAAATTAAATATTTATCAAAAAATGATTATATCATATCAAAATTATATAATATAAGTGATGGGCTGAAACTATAGACATTATTATATCCTAAAACTAGTATGTTGTGGCCATCACAAAAAAATTTCTATATAAATCACGTCAATTAAATCATTTAAATAGTAAAAGAAATTACATCAATTTAGAACCAATTCATATCAAAGTATACTTGAATTTGAAGTTTGAAGAAAATTCGTGCATTAGTTATTGAGATAGAGCTGTAGGGGAAATTCTTAAAAAATGCAGCATAGCAGCGCCACCTGTTGAGCGATTCGCACCAAAACACAAATAGCACTAATTCATATTAAGGTATACCGGAATCTGAAGTTTGATGAAAATCCGTGCATTAGTTCTGGAACTAGAGATACTGTGGAAATCACAAAAATGCAGCACAGCAGCGCCACCTGTTGAGCGATTTACACCAAAAGGTACAAAACATCAATTCATGTCAAGGACTAACTGAATCTGAAGTTTGATGAAAATCCGTGCATTAGTTCTGGACATTGACCTATTGTGGAAATCGTGAAAAATGCTGCATAGCAGCGCCACCTGTTGGGCGATTTACACCAAAACATAAACAGCTCTAATTCACATACAGGTATACCTGAATCTGAAGTTTGTTGAAAACCCAAGCATTAGCTCTTGAGATAGATCTATTGCAGAAATCACAAAAATGCAGCATATCAGCGCCACCTTTTGAGCTATTTACACCACAAGGTGCAAAACGTGAATTCATGTCAAACACTGAATCTAAAGTTTGATAAAGTTTCCGTGCATTATTTCTTGAGATAGAGCTATTACGAAAATCGTGTAAATGCTGCAAAATGCAGCATAGCAGCGCCATCTTTTGGGCGATTTGCACCAAAACGTTACCAGCACCAATTCATATCAAGGATTAACTGCATCTGAAGTTTGATGAAAATCCGTGCATTAGTTCTTGAGATAGAGCTATTGCAGAAATCGCGAAAAATGCTGCATAGCAGCGCCATCTGTCGGGCGATTTACACCAAAAACTAATCAGCACCAATTTATATTAGGGACTACTTGAATATAAATTTTTATTAAATTTCGTGCATTAGTTCTTGAAATAGAGCGCCCACAAAATTTGTGTCACATACACACAGACAGACTGACTCACAGAGTCACAGACAGACATTTCGTAAAAACATGTTTTTTGGAATCTCTGACCTCTAAAACGTGTAAATCTGTCGAAAACCGGAAGTCGAAAATTTTTACGAATGCAATACTTTCTTCTTTTATATATAGAAGAAAGTAAAAAATGAGTAGATTATATTAGTTTACACTTGACGTTTTATCTCGATATAAGTATGTAATATGTGACAGAAAATAGATTCATTTATTTTGATCTATCTAAAATATTTAACTATAACAAACAACTATGAAGGAAAGGCGATGTTTGAAGAATAATGTTTTGGGTTAAAGAAGTATCAAGAAAAATGTCGGGGATTTAATAATGCATACTTTGAGAACGACAGAATAAAATTCTTATGCATAGTGTTTTTATCATCTTTTTACTTTCTTCTATCTTTACAAGAAGAAAGTATTGGATTCGTGAAAATTTTCAACTCCCTGTTTTCGACGGATTTACACGTTTTAGAATGCCCAGAACACGATTTGATGGTTTTTAGAAAATGTCTGTCTGTGAGTCTGTCTGTCACTCCGTCACTCTGTCACTCTGTCACTCTGTCACTCTGTCACTCTGTCTGTGAGTCTGTATGTGACAAAAATTTTGTGGGCGCTCTATCTCAAGAACTAATGCACAGAATTTCACAAAACTTATTATTTAGTTACACCTTGATATAAACTAGACCTGATTAGTTTTTGGTGAAAATCGCCCAAAAGGTGACGCTGCTATGCGGCATTTTTCACGATTTCTGCAATAGCTATATCTCAAGAACTACTGCACGGATTTTCATAAAACTTCAGATTCAGTTAGTCCAGGATATAGTTTGGTGCTGATTACTTTTTTGTGAAAATCGCCCAACAGGTGGCGCTGCTATGCTGCATTATTCATGATTATCGCAATAGCTCTAACTCAAGAAAGTGCACGAATTTTCATCAAACATCAGATTTCGTTAGTCCTTGTTATAAATTAGTGCTGTTTAATTTTTGGTGTAAATCGCCCAACAGGTGGCGCTGCTGTGCTGCATTTTCACGATTTTCGCAAGAGCTGTATCTCAAGAACTATTGCACGGAATTTCATCAAACTTCAGATTTAGTTAGTCCTTGACATGAATTGACGTGTAAATTAGTGCTGTTTAATTTTTGGTGTAAATCGCTCAACAGGTGGCGCTGCTATGCTGTATTTTTTGCGATTTCCGCAATAGCTTTATCTCAAGAACTAACGCTTAGATTTTCAACAAACTTCAGATTCAGGTATACCTTGATATCATTTAGTGCTGTTTATTTTTAGTGTAAATTGCTCAACAGGTGACGCTGTTATGCTACATTTTTCAGAATTCCTGCTGTAGCTCTATCTCAAGAACTAATGCACGAATTTTCATCAAACTTCAAATTCAGATATACTTTGATATGAATTGGTGCTAAATTCATGTAATTTCTTGTACTACTTAAATGATTTAATTGACGTGATTTATATAGAAGAAAGTTTTGTGATGGCCACAACATACTAGTTTTGAAATTTGAGACATTACTAAATAAAGTTTTTTTTAATTATTTTTATTTTAAATATTGTTTATTTAAGTAATTATTTAACTCGTTGGCCTTTTTATCGAAAACTTCAATTAAAAACACGATTAGTGTTTTTAAAATTGTAATACGAGCATATTTTAAATAATATGCAAAAAATAATTTTTAAATTTATTCATAGAGATGAAAGCTGACTAATTATTAAAACTCAGTTGTATTTATTGGTACGTTTTGGTATTAATAACCAAGCTGCTTAAGCTGTAAGACTATAAATATATTAATTTTGATAAATACAGTTTAAAGTTATAAATACATTTAAAAAATATAAAATGAGCATTTTCTTCATTTCCAGATTAATTAAACTATTTTTTTATTTTTACGGATTGTTTTATATATTTTTTAAATAATTTCTAAAAAATACAAATAACAATACACATTGTTGTTAATTTACAACCTATTTCTAAAATGCATGTGTATATTACTTAAACATGTGTATATTGCACTTGTATATGTATATTGCTCAATGAAAAATAACATTTTCCCGTCATTTAGAAATATTGTAATAAACAGTTTTATCAAGTTAGAAAATAAAAAAATTCTATTTTTTAGGAAAATGATGACAATTTCTAAAAGTATAAAGAATTTCCTTTTATTACAATCCAATAACAATGTTGCGAAAACAGAACTAAGATAAGCAATGATTTCACTCAGATATTCAGATATAGTAGAAAAAATATCTTATCAGATGTAAAGATCAGATAGCTATAAATGAAAAATAAATAAATAAATAAATATAAAAACTAAAATTAAATAAATGAAATATTTACTTAAAATAGATTATAAATAGTAGTTTTAAGAGTTAAATCTTTGTTACATATAATATATTCAGTTGATAATATGGCCATATACAATAATACATTGTTCGTAACATTAATTCATAAAAAGATATAATTAGTGTTTTCTTCTTTGAGGCTTTTAAAATAATTGATTGCCTCTTTTATCCATCAGAGATCTTCACAATGACGATTCCTGTTTTTCACCCAGTAAATGGCTTTGTATGTTTTGACATATTTAAGTGTTATTATTGTTTCTGGCAATCTATTTTCCTCATAATGAATAAATTGATGTAAAGATAACATTGACAAAGGGATAATATAAATAAATAGTATAATTTCCATTCTGTAAATGTCATAGTAACAACATTTATATAAAAAAGACAACTTTAGATATCCAGTTAAATATATTAGAGTTATTTTTATGTCAATTGAAATAAACATATTAATATTTTATAATTTTAGCAACCGCTATTATGAATTGTTTATCTTGTAGAATATATCAAACACAACAGACCGGTAAATACATGTTGATTATTCATATTTCTTATATATGTTTTTCTTATTAAAACAAAATTTCTACCAAACTCAGATTGTATGCTTCAAAAATCTTAAAGTGTAAAAATCACACGCTCGTCTCCTTTATAAATTACGAGTACTGTACTGACGAATTCCTTTTACAAGCAGTTTGTTCGATAGAATTTATTCTTTTTTCTTATCATAGAGATATTTAGATGATCTCTTTTTGAATTCTAGCAAAATACTTTGCGTAAAATTTGTATAATATCATCAATTTAACTTTACCAAGAAGCGATGTTGTAGTAAAGATATTTTTTTCTTTATATATATATTTAATTTTATCCTTGTATTTAATCTTAAGTTAAATGTATCAGGCGCGGTAATTTAAAGGAAAGTTTGTGCCTACTTTTAACGCAAGAATCTAGTTTTACAGACATAGGTAACAGCTTGCGGTTTGTTTCTTAATTAACTCTTTCTACACATGACCGTACTGGGAAAATGTCAGCTTTAAATGTTTTTCTGCATAAAAAAACTTTTTTTCCGGTGTGCTTAAAATGAAGCAGCTGCGATAACCTGTATTTTCCATTGTTTTATATTTTTTATTGTTCCTGAAATCATGAAATAAAAAACGAAATTGCTGGAATTGTACATTTTAATAAAAATGTACTTGGAGTTACATTAATTGCTTATACAACGAAACGAAAAAAAAAACTTCGTATCAGAAGCTGAAATAAAGTTTTTCTCAAAAGGTATACAATTAAAACGACAGTTTATAGCACGACACAGCTTGCGGTTTGTTTCTTAATTAACTCTTTCTACACACGGCCGTACTGGAAAAATGTCAGCTTTAAATGTTTTTCTGCATAAGAAAACTTTCTTTTCCGGTGTGCTTAAAATGAAGCAGCTGCGATAACCTGTATTTTCCATTCTTTTATATTTTTTATTGTTCCTGAAATCATGAAATAAAAAACGAAATTGCTGGAATTATACATTTTAATAAAAATGTACTTGGAGTTACATTAATTGGCTATACAACGAAAGGAAAAAAGACTTCGTATCAGAAGCTGAAATAAAGTTTTTCTGAAAAGGTATACAATTAAAACGACAGTTTATAGCACGACACAGCTTGCGGTTTGTTTCTTAATTAACTCTTTCTACACGCGACCGTACTGGAAAAATGTCAGCTTTAAATGTTTTTATGCATTAAAAAAAACGTTTTTCTTCCGGTGTGCTTAAAATGAAGCAGCTGCGATAACCTGTATTTTCCATTGTTTTATATTTTTTATTGTTCCTGAAATCATGAAATAAAAAACGAAATTGCTGGATTTATATATTTTAATAAAAATGTACTTGGAGTTACATTAATTGGTTATACAACGAAAGGAAAAAAAACTTCGTATCAGAAGCTGAAATAAAGTTTTTCTGAAAAGGTATACAATTAAAACGACAGTTTATAGCACGACACAGCTTGCGGTTTGTTTCTTAATTAACTCTTTCTACACACGACCGTACTGGAAAAATGTCAGCTTTAAATGTTTTTCTGCATAAAAAAAAAGTTTTTCTTCCGGTGTGCTTAAAATGAAGCAGCTGCGATAACCTGTATTTTCCATTGTTTTATATTTTTTATTGTTCCTGAAATCATGAAATAAAAAACGAAATTGCTGGATTTATATATTTTAATAAAAATGTACTTGGAGTTACATTAATTGGTTATACAACGAAAAGAAAAAAAACTTCGTATCAGAAGCTGAAATAAAGTTTTTCTGAAAAGGTATACAATTAAAACGACAGTTTATAGCACGACACAGCTTGCGGTTTGTTTCTTAATTAACTCTTTCTACACAACACCGTACTGGAAAAATGTCAGATTTAAATGTTTTTCTGCATTAAAAAAGACGTTTTTCTTCCGGTGTGCTTAAAATGAAGCAGCTGCGATAACCTGTATTTTCCATTGTTTTATATTTTTTATTGTTCCTGAAATCATGAAATAAAAAACGAAATTGCTGGATTTATATATTTTAATAAAAATGTACTTGGAGTTACATTAATTGGTTATACAACGAAAGGAAAAAAAACTTCGTATCAGAAGCTGAAATAAAGTTTTTCTGAAAAGCTATACAATTAAAACGACAGTTTATAGCACGACACAGCTTGCTGTTTGTTTCTTAATTAACTCTTTCTACACACGACCGTACTGGAAAAATGTCAGCTTTAAATGTTTTTCTGCATAAAAAAAAAAGTTTTTCTTCCGGTGTGCTTAAAATGAAGCAGCTGCGATAACCTGTATTTTCCATTGTTTTATATTTTTTATTGTTCCTGAAATCATGAAATAAAAAACGAAATTGCTGGATTTATATATTTTAATAAAAATGTACTTGGAGTTACATTAATTGGTTATACAACGAACGGAAAAAAACTTCGTATCAGAAGCTGAAATAAAGTTTTTCTGAAAAGGTATACAATTAAAACGACAGTTTATAGCACGACACAGCTTGCGGTTTGTTTCTTAATTAACTCTTTCTACACACGACCGTACTGGAAAAATGTCAGCTTTAAATGTTTTTCTGCATAAGAAAACTTTCTTTTCCGGTGTGCTTAAAATGAAGCAGCTGCGATAACCTGTATTTTCCATTCTTTTATATTTATTATTGTTCCTGAAATCATGAAATAAAAAACGAAATTGCTGGAATTATACATTTTAATAAAAATGTACTTGGAGTTACATTAATTGGCTATACAACGAAAGGGAAAAAGACTTCGTATCAGAAGCTGAAATAAAGTTTTTCTGAAAAGGTATACAATTAAAACGACAGTTTATAGCACGACACAGCTTGCGGTTTGTTTCTTAATTAACTCTTTCTACACACGACCGTACTGGAAAAATGTCAGCTTTAAATGTTTTTATGCATTAAAAAAAACGTTTTTCTTCCGGTGTGCTTAAAATGAAGCAGCTGCGATAACCTGTATTTTCCATTGTTTTATATTTTTTATTGTTCCTGAAATCATGAAATAAAAAACGAAATTGCTGGATTTATATATTTTAATAAAAATGTACTTGGAGTTACATTAATTGGTTATACAACGAAAGGAAAAAAAACTTCGTATCAGAAGCTGAAATAAAGTTTTTCTGAAAAGGTATACAATTAAAACGACAGTTTATAGCACGACACAGCTTGCGGTTTGTTTCTTAATTAACTCTTTCTACACACGACCGTACTGGAAAAATGTCAGCTTTAAATGTTTTTCTGCATAAAAAAAAAGTTTTTCTTCCGGTGTGCTTAAAATGAAGCAGCTGCGATAAACTGTATTTTCCATTGTTTTATATTTTTTATTGTTCCTGAAATCATGAAATAAAAAACGAAATTGCTGGATTTATATATTTTAATAAAAATGTACTTGGAGTTACATTAATTGGTTATACAACGAAAAGAAAAAAAACTTCGTATCAGAAGCTGAAATAAAGTTTTTCTGAAAAGGTATACAATTAAAACGACAGTTTATAGCACGACACAGCTTGCGGTTTGTTTCTTAATTAACTCTTTCTACACAACACCGTACTGGAAAAATGTCAGATTTAAATGTTTTTCTGCATTAAAAAAAAAAAAAAACGTTTTTCTTCCGGTGTGCTTAAAAGGAAGCAGCTGCGATAACCAGTATTTTCCATTGTTTAATAATTTTATTGTTCCTGAAATCATGAAATAAAAAACGAAATTGATGGAATTATACATTTTAATAAAAATGTACTTGGAGTTACATTAATTGGCTATACAACGAAAGGAAAAAAAACTTCGTATCAGAAGCTGAAATAAAGTTTTTCTGAAAAGGTATACAATTAAAACGACAGTTTATAGCACGACACAGCTTGCGGTTTGTTTCTTAATTAACTCTTTCTACACACGACCGTACTGGAAAAATGTCAGCTTTAAATGTTTTTCTGCATAAAAAAACGTTTTTCTTCCGGTGTGCTTAAAATGAAGCAGCTGCGATAACCTGTATTTTCCATTGTTTTATATTTTTTATTGTTCCTGAAATCATGAAATAAAAAACGAAATTGCTGGATTTATATATTTTAATAAAAATGTACTTGGAGTTACATTAATTGGTTATACAACGAAAAGAAAAAAAACTTCGTATCAGAAGCTGAAATAAAGTTTTTCTGAAAAGGTATACAATTAAAACGACAGTTTATAGCACGACACAGCTTGCGGTTTGTTTCTTAATTAACTCTTTCTACACAACACCGTACTGGAAAAATGTCAGATTTAAATGTTTTTCTGCATTAAAAAAAAAAAAAAACGTTTTTCTTCCGGTGTGCTTAAAAGGAAGCAGCTGCGATAACCTGTATTTTCCATTGTTTAATAATTTTATTGTTCCTGAAATCATGAAATAAAAAACGAAATTGATGGAATTATACATTTTAATAAAAATGTACTTGGAGTTACATTAATTGGCTATACAACGAAAGGAAAAAAAACTTCGTATCAGAAGCTGAAATAAAGTTTTTTCTGAAAAGGTATACAATTAGAACGACAGTTTATAGCACGACACATTTGATTACTGCCATTTAATCTCAGCATTCAATCCCAATAAATTCTTAATGCATAATAAGAATATAAATTAGAAAGTTTTTAGCAAGCTTAACTCTTTATCTGCTGACGGTACTTATAAGTACCCTTAAAATAACTTGTTCAAAAATTCATTTAATACATCGAATAGTTTTATTACTGTTTAGAATGAGTTACAGGTGCATTACTTTACCTTATTTCAAAAGCATTATTGGTTACACAAAACAAAAAATATTTTTAAAAGGATGATTTATTACGCCTTTGCATCATTTCAGGTTTCTTGGCGTTGGAGGGTGGGATTTTTTATTCAGAAATATTTCTATATTTCTATTGTAAAAATATTATATTTGTACATTTCCTAGTACTACAAAATACTAAGAAAATATTGAAAATAAAAGAATTAAGTGGGGTTATAAATATTGCACAAAATCCTAATAAATTCAAATTTAATTTATCCTTTTAAATACTTTAATCCTTATAAAATCCTTCTAAAATTTATTAAATAATTATGTAAATGTTCTAATGTTGTTTAAACAATTCACGAAAGAGTACTTAGAAGATAAAATTTTCATGCATTCATACTTCAGTACATAAAGGGTTAAAAAGACTTACCCTAGGCCTTGGCTATACTAATATTATGTGCAGATTTTAAAAAAGTATGATGTAGTAGGCGGTTTTTGTCACTGTTTGAAAGGTACTTTGAATTTCAGAACTTTTATTTTCAAAAGTAATCTTCACCTGTTTTTCGATTTAATTACGCAAAGACTACTATTCAGAAATAGTAAACTTATTTAAACGCGTTTGTCTTCTTCTCGAGGAAAACCTTTACGATTGAAGGAAAAAAAACGGTTCCTCGAATACGACGTTAGAAAAAATGCAATACAGTAGAGCGCCTATTATCCGAACAAGTCGGGACATACTCTATTTCGTATAAGCAAAAGTTCGGATAAATGGACAGACATTTTAAGGGGCTTTTCTGATTATACTAAACCTTCACACTTTATCCAGACTTAGGACTGACTGCACCAGTTAGTGCTGGTGTGTTTAAAAAATGTTTTATTTTATTTTATTTATTTTTTAGTCCTTTTTTGTTAACTTTTTTATTATATAAAATTTTCTTTTTCTCTTTTTATCATTTTCTGAACTCAAGAGATAATTTTAGCAAAAGAGATTTGGATTGCTGCTTGCTTCAGAGAAGCCATGTTTTTCAATGCTGCCATGTCTTGAATTATTCTCAAATACGTTAATTGAATAGGATCAGTGTTCTTCTATCTTTCAGGTTATTTCATATCTGTTTTCAAACATTGATAGAACTGGATCCTTTTCAGAGCATTCGTTTTCATTTTCTTCAATTTCTTTTTCGTTGTTACTGCTCCCAACGATAGACTAATCGAGGATTTGATTTTGCATACTAAATCTGAAAGGGGAACAATGTATGAAACAAGGTATATCGATAATTGGAAGTTCGATTAACGATTTGTTTTGAGAGAAATAGAGAGTTCGGATAATTGGAAGTTCGGTTTAAAAAAATTGAGAGAAATAGGCTGTTGGGATAATTGTAAGTTCGGTTCATTGGAGTTCCGGTAATCGACCCTCTACTGTGTCGAGTGCCGTCTTAGACTGAATGCTATATCCTTCGGCTTAAACCATCAAGAGTGTAACAAATCACAGAAGGATTTAAGAAAGTTTTCTTTGAAAAGATGGAACCATTTTTACAGCTTTTCTTAATTAATACATCTATTTTTACTGTTCTAAGCTCGTTGACACGAAGTTGTAAAAGGTCTGCACAAAAATGTATTACACCGTTTCCGGCCTAACTAGTTAACAATCACAAATTCTTCTCCATTCTCAATTGCCTCATACCTTTCGCAAATTTGTCTCTTGTCACCAGTATTTCAGCTTTTGACAGAAACTACTATGATTGTGTCGATACCAGTATCGTACTCCAGTAAAAGATGCAACCAATTTGATGCAATATTCAAAAACAAGCACGATAAATTAATTTTGCAAACGTACGATATTAAAGCACGATGAACAAAACCAATAAAACTTTCAAAAGAACAAACAAACATAATTTTTAGCTTTTTACGATTGAAAGAAATCACAATGACTGAAGCGCAGCATTGTTTAAGCTGACATAATCTCGCTCCTCATCTGTCAGCTTTAAAAATATATAGTGAGGCTGGTTAATGCGGTTGTATCAGAAATCCTACAAGGGGCGGAGATTTTAACAGACTTTCAAAGGCTATTTATTGTGAGTAGTTTAAATTAAAAAAGTGTCCACTACGGATTCTGCTATCTTAACAGGATTTTTATATAAATCAAACATATT
Source organism: Maratus speciosus (assembly GCA_963932465.1). NCBI lineage: Eukaryota > Metazoa > Arthropoda > Arachnida > Araneae > Salticidae > Maratus > Maratus speciosus. The sequence goes on from OZ010791.1 coordinate 548,773,960, forward strand.
CAATTTTATTTACAATTTTATTTATATTAAGACTTATCAAACAGATTTCCATTGATTTATTTATAAGAAAAAAGTCACTCAATCATAAAACCAGCGCTCTTTAAAAATCCGTTGTTATGGATTTCTTAAGGAACTGGATAGTAATGTAATGGAATCTGGACTAAAGATAAAGGACAACGCGCTTATAAGGGGTCCCAACGAGGCTAAAATCTAAAATATATTTCTTTATCTTCGAAGAAAAAAGAATTTTATTCTAATCCACTCATATCTCTCGCACTTATAAACGACTCCGAAAGAAACTTTAATATACATATATGTATAAAACCTTCTTAAAATTCACTTTCGCTGGATCGTTTTAAGGAAGACTGGCGCTCTAAATGGAATCGAGTAGATAGTAATTATAGTAATTATATGTTCATTTGGCAATCAAGAAAATTTCCTGGCTGCTCTACATTTAAATATTAGATTGTGGGTTTGGATCTGTTCTTAAAAAAAAGTATATATATATATATATATTACTCTTATAACCTGAAAGCTTTCTGACACATTCACGAGTGATTCCCAAGTGTGAAAACATGGAATCTGCAGGGAAGACTATTGAAGTGATTCGAAATCGAATAGTGTGTTTCGGTTTTCGATAAATGTATTACGTTATGCTCTACAACCTTTTAAATAGTTTCAAAAGTCATTTGAAACATAGGAAACAATCTTGAGAAGGTGTTTATCTCGTTTTGGCGAGAGTGCCAAAAATTCGCCCTTTTTTAGCGCTCTCTATCTCCTGAAACTTTTGCCAGGAAAGTACAGTTATTTTTGCATTATTTAGAAATTTGATTTCACTTTATTTTTGTAATTCAGGTTCTTTGATAATACGCATAGTTTTCAAAAAATCGAGGATAGATCTCTCGTTTTGCCTCAAAAGTAAAAAAAAAAAAAAAAAAAAAAAAAAAAAAAAAAAAAAAAAAAAAAAAAAAATCGCCTTTTTTTCAGCGCGATCTAGCGCCTGAACATTTTGTCATAAAATCAAAGTTATTTTGTGAATTTTGTAGAAAATAGTCTACTTGAATTTTGTAACTGTTTTTTTTTTCGATAAAATGAGTATGTCCTGAGAAATAGAGGATGGGTGAGTGTTTTCTGCTCGTTTAGGCCAGAAGGTCAACAAGTTGCATTCCTTCAGAGCGTTCTAGCACCAAAACCATTTGTCAGAAAATTAAAGTTAGTATATGTATTTTATAGGAAATTTTGTCTACTTCCGGATTTTTTCAATAAAATGTACAGCTTTCTATATATAAGCAACAAACTGATTTTCGTGACCTTTGACTTTAAATATCTAGTGTCACGGAGACGAGATTTTATGAGACTTTTCAGCTTACTTTTAGAATGTCGAAACAAAGTTTTTGCAAATTTTCAGCTTGCTGAGAGCTTGCTCATTCCGAGCTTTGCCCTTTTTTCCACCATATTTGACTGGACTGCTATGCCCCAGGAATGCAGGTTACAAAACTGTTCAGATAACAAAAGCAAAAGACAACCAATTGACTTCACCTTTATAAGATGATTTGAAATATTTTGATAAGGACATGTGTAGAATAGGAAAAAATGTCATGGAAAACTTTTTGCTGACTCATATGTGCGAAATACATTGCACGTTGCGACCCATAAACGAATGAATATATATATTGCACTTCTATATGTTTATCCGCGACTGTCAAATATACATATAACTGATAGAGACACATAAAAGACGCGATGTAGGTATAAGTGAGAGGTTACTGAACTTTGATGTTCACGTTTTCTTTTCTAAGGATAAATATACTAATAGGGGAGTGTAGCCGAATTTGGACCACTTCACTTATTTTCAGGTGTAACTCACTTAATTTTTGGAATATCTGCAAAACATCACTACACGGGGTCAATCTATTCATCTACTAAATAAATAAATTTTTAGATCAATTTATTTTTGAAAATCTTAAATTATATTTTAATTTGAAAAATTTGTCAAAAGTGGTTCCAATTCAGCAACTGGTGGCCTAAGTTGGAACCCCAGGCCCGTAAATTGGTCCAAACAATATTAGATTGTTTTAATGACTAGGATATATAACTAATTTTATTAAAAGCAAAGTTTGCGATTAATAAAACCATCAAACAAAATAAATTATTTTTGTAGTCTTTTTTTTTTTCATTTCAAGTTTTACTTTATATGGCGAATACGTTAACACAGCTGTTTTTTGGCCCCCTCTATACTTTGATTTAACTGAATTTAGCAAAGGACATTTCTAATGATTTTTTGGCTTTTTTTAGAGGGGGGGGGGGATTGCAGCTTCAGTCTTCTTGCAAGTCAATTTCTTCGCAACTTACGTTCTCCTTTTCGTTTCCTATACCTTTAACAGCTTTTGCTTTCAGCAGGTGTTTTTCTTCCAGACAATTTGCCTGTGTAGTTTTCAATATTTTCAACATTACATTAGTAAAATGTTTAAAAAATATGGTCTTTTGAAAAAAAAATACGCTACGATTATTCAAATGCAAACATTATATATTTAAACAGTGTTGAATTCAGGTATCCCCCCCCCCCACCCCCGGAGACTTGAAATAACCACTATCAACGGAAGGTTTAAGATTTTATAATGGCAAAAAAATGTAATTCCACCCTCCAGAATTGAAAAAAGTCTGTCCCACTCCCCTCACGGAATCGCAAATATCCTCCAGGATTAAAATGTTTGAATTCAACTCTGTAAACCAAATACACCGTAGGAATAGAGAATTCCAGAAAAATAAATATAAATAATTACAAGATAAAAGAAATTACAAACAAAATTTATTGCACAAACATGTAAATATATATATATATATATATATATATATATATATAGGCTTAAACTGTACAAAGAAATTGATCCATATATATCTATAAAAAACCCATTGCATGGAGATAGCAATACATAAAAAAAATAGTGTACAAAGCGTACCACCCTCGAAATTTTTAACTTACTTTTCAAATTTATGATCGTATATTTGGTCCAATTTAAGCAACTTAAATTGGCCCAATTAAGGCAACTGCTCCGTTTTTTAAAACAGATAATCTCAAGTCTAAGAACAAAAACGAAATCAAACAAATCCGCGTGAAAAATAAGCGAAATAAACAGATGAATTTAGATATGTATATGAAAATATAACAACTTACCTTAGTTTTAAAGTATTATCTTACGTTTAGTAGAAAAAAATTAGATCAAAACAGCTAACTTTAGATTTTTTAAAATTGTCTGAAAACAGCACGTGGTGGGCGGGTGCTTCTTCTAATTATAAATGACGTCATTCTTATGAGTAGGATTTCAGCGGTAGAGGGTGCCCCTTCGGGTAATTAACGGCAGAATGCCAACGGTTCAATAAAAGCAGCGGCCCAAATATGGCTACTCTCCTCTATTTATCGTATTATTTTTTCCTGCAAAGCATCAAAAATGAATACAGTTACAAGTAAAAGCAAAAATGCTGCGTTACTCTTTTAGTTCGTTCGTAAGAGAATTTATTTTTTAAGTAAGCATTATATTTTTCCTTTATTTTAAATTTATTTAAATTAGAACTACAACGATAAATGGAAATTGCATTTAGTTTTTTTTTTCTTTTTTTATGTTATGTGTTTAATTGTTTGTTTATGTTCATGTAGTCAATTCTACATTTTGTAGAACAGAAAATTCTTTTTCGCACTCTTGAATAAATATTTTATTTTTAAATTTTCAAAAAGCATTTTAAAATTTGCCTAATCCTCAAAGAAATGATTATCATCGAATTATCATCGAATAAAAATCAATATGAATTCTAGATAAATTAAATAACTAACATAAACCAATGACAAGTTTTTTTTTTTGCTTGTTTGTTTGTTTGCTTGTTTGTTTGTTTGCTTTTTAAATTCAAAATAGAGCAAAAAAGAATGAAATTTCAATCAATGCCTAATTTCTATTACGAATGAAAAAGAAATATTTTATTAGGGTTCCGTACTTAAAAAGTAAAAACGGAACCATTATAAGATCAGTCCTGTGTCTGTTAGTCTGTCTGCCACAGGCATTTTACTCGTAAACTATGGAACGTGAAAAGTTTAAATTGGGAGCAGTAATAAACACTATTGACCCACATATTTTCAGATTATTAAACATTCATAAATATATTTAGTAAACATATAGGTTATTATGTTACTTGAAAGAAAAAAAACTCTTTTCTTTGTATATCGTGAGAAAGCTTTCACAACGCTAAACTCAAAAATACATTTCTTTTAATTTTAGGTATTATATTTTCAAAGATACCGTTCGAAATGCAGCGCAAAAATATGCTCCCCCCCCCCCCCCTTCTAATTCTTAATCTACTGAAACTAAAATTATGAAAAAATTAGAGGTAGTAGACTTTAATTGAAACCTTGAAGAATAAATATAGTGATTACCCTAGGCCACATAGTTTTTGAGAAAATCGCATTTTTTCGTTACACACAAATTTCGATTTACAGACATTCAAAAAAGTGTTGAGAAGCGCTGGAGGTACTTATCGAATCAGTAGTTTAAAAGCATTGTTGATCATGATTTTCGAAAGAAATCGTCAGTAATTAGCCGAGATATTAACCCTTATAGATACGGACGGTTTTGACATACATAAGGGCAGGGGCGGCGTACTCTATGTACCATCGGCTTTTAAAGCCTAGTTAACAACTTTTAAACATATACATGTGTAATGCAATGACCAGTAGCAGTATAAAAGCAATAGACGTCAAATTGTTAAAAGTAGACTATTTTAATTATAATGAAACACCTAAATACTATGGGATTACGCTTAAGAGTTCTGTATATGTTATGCTAGTTTGAAGTTATAACGCATGTTTTTTTTTCTTTTTTTAATACAGATAAGTAGAACATAAAACAATTTGAAATATTCTGCAGAAAATTTATTATAGAAAAGAAAATAATTTAAAATTCTGAAGGATACTTTGATAGAATGTATATTCTCAATGTTTTGACAGCTGGCATACAGGATTGGCAGTTCAAAAGAAAGAGGGAAGGCATAATGCAGAAAAATAAGATTTTTTGAGTAAAATGTTTATAATGGAAGTAAAAGCTCATAGCCATTTATATTTCATAGATTATTTGAATTACATAGTATTTATTGATTTGTTTCATTGTAGATGTAGTTAATATTAAATATCTTTGTATGGTTATATATGTATACTAGCAAACTCCGCGGCTTTGCTCGCGTAATAGTTGAAATATGCCAAGTGATTTTTATATGACTATTTTTTATTAGAAGAACACTTTTTGAAATAATTCATAAATTACGAATTAAGCCACAGTTTAACTAAACTTCATTATAAAAGTGCAATAGACAAAAATGAGATTTCAATTAATAAGAAGAACTAAAACTAATTCCAAATAAATAATAATTTAGAAAGAATTTTGAGACTTTTATGCTCATTTCATACACTCATTTCAGTATTAATTTGAAGTTTTGAATTTTTTAGAAATCATCTTAACACATTTACATCTTGAAATTAAACATCATGTCAAATTCCAAGCTTCTTGTTTAACAGTCTAACACCTCTCTGGTGTTAGTGGCACCAACATAAAATGCCGAAACAGAGTTTAAACAGAATATCTCGAAAAATGTTGAAACAGAGACTGTTACCATTAATTTGCCAACATTAACATTGAAATCGGTTGTTATTTCCTAATATTCTATAGAAAACAGAATTTAGATGTTTTTAAAGGCTTTCTTGTTGTTCCTGTCAACCAGGTGGCAGTGACACCGGCATAAAATATAGCCCGTATAGGATCAGGGACTATCACTCTTGACTAGCAACCAATAACTTCTGTAATATGTTTATAATTTCCCGAGATTCCATAGAAATCGTAATTTAGGACTCTTTTAGTATGCTTTTCGCTCCTTCCCTTCGCTTCACACCTTTTTAATTTCGAAATTATTTTCGATTGTTCTTAGAGCACATTTATATTTTATAAGTAACTAACGTGCTGTATTTAAAGTTTCTAGCCTCTTCAGTACCGCAGAAATCGCAATTTAGAAAGATTTTGCCCCTGAAACCCTCGACATAAAATATAGCTTATGTTTGAGCAGGTTCATCACCATCAATTTGCAATCATTCTGTTTGAAATCGGTTTCATATGCTCTTAGAGATCATTTGTATCTTATGAATTACTGCCCTGCCTAATTTCAGGATTCTAAGCTCTTCAGTAACACAAAAATCGCAATTTAGAACGTTTTTTGCTTCTGCAACCTCTAGGTGGTAGCAACACTGACATCAAATAGAGCCTATGGTGCAGCAAGAGCTGTCATCATCAATTTCCAACCATTACTTTTGAAATATGTTGGGTACTTTCTGAAATTGCGTAGAAATCGCCATTTAGAACGTTTTTTAGAACACTTTTTGCGCATTTTCACCCCTTTTAAATTTCGAAATTTTTAAGAAATATTCTTAGAGATTATTTATATCTTATAAGTAACTACCATTCCAAATTCCATGTATCTGGGACCTTCAGTAACACAAAAATCGCAATTTAGAACGTTTTTTGCTCCTGCAACCCTTTAGGGATATTGGCACCGACATAAAATGTAGGCTATATTGGTGAAAGGGTTTTCACCATCATTTTGACACCATTTTTTTTGAAATCGGTTTAGTACTTCTTGAGATTGCGTAAAAATCGTCATTTAGAACGTTTTTTAGAACGCTTTTTGCGCATTTTCACCCCTTTTAAATTTCGAATTTTTTAAGAAATGTTCTTAGAGATAATTTATATCTAATAAGTAACTACCATGCCAAATTGCATGTATCTGGACCCTTCAGTAACACAAAATCGCAATTTCGAGCGTTTTTTGCTCCTGCACTCCCTTTAGGGTTAATGGCACCGACATAAAATGTAGCCTATGTTGGAGCAAGGGTTGTCACCATCAATTTGACACCATTATTTTTGAAATCGGTTTGGTACTTCCTGCAATTGCGTAAAAATCGCCATTTAGAACGTTTTTTAGAACACTTTTTGCGCATTTGCACCCCTTTTTAATTTCGATTTTTTTAAGAGATGTCCTTAGAGATCATTAGTATCTTATATGTAACTACCATTCCAAATTTCATGTTTCTAGGACCTTCAGTAACACAAAAATCGCATTTTTAGAACGTTTTTTGCTTCTGCACCCCCTTTTGGCCAGTGGCACGGACATAAGATATAGCCTATGTTCTAAGTTGGACTAACACCATCATTTTGATACCATTACCTTTGGAATCGGTTCGGTAGTTCCAGAGCTTACCTCCGACAAATAAACAATTATTTCCTCTTTATAATATGAGTATAGATATAGATATATAAAGGCTATGATCTCTGTATTTATAATTTCTGCCAATTTTTATCTGCTAAACTGCCATTTTTTATAATTTCAAGTATTGCAAGTGATGGAGGCAGGTTTTAGATTAGCATAAGCGTCATAGATCCTTAAATCGTTTTGCCACCTGTCTGCTGAGGACTAAAGGGGAATCTAGTCCGCCGCAGCACATGTCGTATGATAAAAAATCTGTCTTGGCTATTTGAAAAAAAGGCAGGCTAATTAGAGAATGAACTTCTTCTTGCAATTTGTCAGCCTCATTGCAAAAAAACTATGCAGTTTTTTGTTTATTGGAATATGACCACTTGTTTCTCAATCAGTTCTATATTTTTTAGGCTTCTTCCTAAGATCCTGTACAGCGTTAGAATTACTGCAAAGAAACTATACAGATTTATGCTAATTGAAAAATAACCATTTTTTTCCCAATAAAATTAACTTTTCTTTTCAAGGCTTATTGCAATGAGCCTGCGCAGATTTTGGTTAAATAGAAAATGGTCAGCTGTTACTCCCAACATCCAAATTTATTGCTATAGGGCCTAGGTTAAGAATGTTTATGCGTACATTTTGTACAAAAAATAGGAGCAGGAACTTAATATACTTATAAAATGCCTCATTCACTGACTGCATTAATGCAATTTACAGTTGAAGGTTAGTGAATAATATTTTATTTTTGTTTTAAGGGTATATTTTTCGCAAAAAAGTCATGTAAAAGTATCCTGAAAATCTTCAGAAAAGTCATATTTTTAATATTTTACAGCATAAATTACGCTGTAAATAATATTTATTTCCAAAATTTAGGAAAATATAATATCTCCATGAACGAAAATATACATTAACATATTCACATAATCCGAGTTAACCACCATTCGAAAAAATGTACTTAATCTTTATAAACTCAAGAAACCATACGGACTTATGGAATATTAGGATTTATGCAGCAGCTAAAGAAGAATTTATATAAAAAAAAAAAAAAAAAAAAAAAAAAAAACTCAATTTTTCTGCCATTTATTTTGCACTACTAACATTTTAAAATGTATTAATAATTTTCTCAATCTGGAATGCATGCTTTTTGGATGGTATCAATTCTCAAGTGAACATTTTCATGTTCAAAAAGCATGTTTTTACGTATAGATAAAATTAAAAATTAACAGGAATAATATAATATTATTTATATATCTTCATTACTTTTTCATGTATAAATATAATTAAACACCTGAAAATGTTTAATTCGGAATTAATAGCATTCTAAAAACCTAAATTTTGGATTGAGAAATCTGATTAAACTACTGTATATATGTATAAATTTATATATATATATATATATATATATATATATATATATATATATATATATATATATATATATATATGTAAAACATCATTTTTATAATTAGTTTTTAAATCTTGAAATATGTTGGTTTCCGAGGCTTCAAAAGATAAAGAACTTGTATCGAATACGTGGCTAACTTGGAAGTGATTATTGTATATTTTCATTCCTGATTATGTTATATATGCTTAAGTTAAGAAATTATTGTATTTTTTTTTCTTTGCAAATGTTACCTATAAAAAAAGCTCAACATATTTATTTTACCCATTCATTATTTGGCCTGCAATATTTTTGTATGCCTTTGTAGTAGGGTGAAAAGTCAAATTTTATATATAAAATAAAACGAAAGTGTGTATAAGCCTTTGTTATCAGCTACGTGCATAAATAAAATCTGTCAATAAAGGAATTTTCAAATCTTATCTACATAATTGTGGGAAAATAATAAAAATCTGCCTCATCTCCGAAATTTCATTATTTCAGAAGTGTTCTTATATATATACTTATAATTATTTTAATTTAGCGAACCATCTACTCTATGTAATTCTGTGAAAAATTTAATATCCTGACTCACCGACAGATTCCATATTGTGTATTATTATTTTATTAGAATCCCATTTTCTCTACATAATACTGGGAAATTATTAAAAATCTGTCTTATTTTGAGCTTTCATTATTGCAGGATGTTTCTTGTATATTTTTATACTTATTAGAATTAGCAACCCATCTTCTGAGCAAAATACTGATAAAACTTTAAAAAAATGCCCTATCTACAAATTTCATTAATACAAAAATATCATAATATTTTTTATCATTATTTCCATTCAGTATCATACTTCTATGCGTAATGCTAAAAAAGAATTAAACATCAGCCACATCTGCAATGGATATACATACTAGTGCACATGTTTTATTTTGAAAACATATATATTTAAAGTAAAAATGAACTATTCTCTAACCTTAGACTCTCAGTCACGTCTCTGAAATCTGTTAATAAGCCGTTTCCTTATGCCTGTCTTATAAACATTCTGAGCAAAATACTGATAAAACTTTTAAAAAATGCCCTATCCACAAATTTCATTAATACAAAAATATCATAATATTTTTTATCATTATTTCCATTCAGTATCATACTTATATGCGTAATGCTAAAAAAGAATTAAACATCAGCCACATCTGCAATGGATATACATGCTAGTGCACATGTTTTATTTTGAAAACATATATATTTAAAGTAAAAATGAACTATTCTCTAACCTTAGACTCTCAGTCAGGTCTCTGAAATCTGTTAATAAGCCGTTTCCTTATGCCTGTCTTATAAACATTCTGAGCAAAATACTGATAAAACTTTTAAAAAATGCCCTATCCACAAATTTCATTAATACAAAAATATCATAATATTTTTTATCATTATTTCCATTCAGTATCATACTTATATGCGTAATGCTAAAAAAGAATTAAACATCAGCCACATCTGCAATGGATATACATGCTAGTGCACATGTTTTATTTTGAAAACATATATATTTAAAGTAAAAATGAACTATTCTCTAACCTTAGACTCTCAGTCACGTCTCTGAAATCTGTTAATAAGCCGTTTCCTTATGCCTGTCTTATAAACATTCTGAGCAAAATACTGATAAAACTTTTAAAAAATGCCCTATCCACAAATTTCATTAATACAAAAATATCATAATATTTTTTATCATTATTTCCATTCAGTATCATACTTCTATGCGTAATGCTAAAAAAGAATTAAACATCAGCCACATCTGCAATGGATATACATACTAGTGCACATGTTTTATTTTGAAAACATATATATTTAAAGTAAAAATGAACTATTCTCTAACCTTAGACTGTCAGTCACGTCTCTGAAATCTGTTAATAAGCCGTTTCCTTATGCCTGTCTTATAAACATTCTGAGCAAAATACTGATAAAACTTTTAAAAAATGCCCTATCCACAAATTTCATTAATACAAAAATATCATAATATTTTTTATCATTATTTCCATTCAGTATCATACTTATATGCGTAATGCTAAAAAAGAATTAAACATCAGCCACATCTGCAATGGATATACATGCTAGTGCACATGTTTTATTTTGAAAACATATATATTTAAAGTAAAAATGAACTATTCTCTAACCTTAGACTCTCAGTCACGTCTCTGAAATCTGTTAATAAGCCGTTTCCTTATGCCTGTCTTATAAACATTCTGAGCAAAATACTGATAAAACTTTTAAAAAATGCCCTATCCACAAATTTCATTAATACAAAAATATCATAATATTTTTTATCATTATTTCCATTCAGTATCATACTTATATGCGTAATGCTAAAAAAGAATTAAACATCAGCCACATCTGCAATGGATATACATGCTAGTGCACATGTTTTATTTTGAAAACATATATATTTAAAGTAAAAATGAACTATTCTCTAACCTTAGACTCTCAGTCAGGTCTCTGAAATCTGTTAATAAGCCGTTTCCTTATGCCTGTCTTATAAACATTCTGAGCAAAATACTGATAAAACTTTTAAAAAATGCCCTATCCACAAATTTCATTAATACAAAAATATCATAATATTTTTTATCATTATTTCCATTCAGTATCATACTTATATGCGTAATGCTAAAAAAGAATTAAACATCAGCCACATCTGCAATGGATATACATGCTAGTGCACATGTTTTATTTTGAAAACATATATATTTAAAGTAAAAATGAACTATTCTCTAACCTTAGACTCTCAGTCACGTCTCTGAAATCTGTTAATAAGCCGTTTCCTTATGCCTGTCTTATAAACATTCTGAGCAAAATACTGATAAAACTTTTAAAAAATGCCCTATCCACAAATTTCATTAATACAAAAATATCATAATATTTTTTATCATTATTTCCATTCAGTATCATACTTCTATGCGTAATGCTAAAAAAGAATTAAACATCAGCCACATCTGCAATGGATATACATACTAGTGCACATGTTTTATTTTGAAAACATATATATTTAAAGTAAAAATGAACTATTCTCTAACCTTAGACTCTCAGTCACGTCTCTGAAATCTGTTAATAAGCCGTTTCCTTATGCCTGTCTTATAAACATTCTGAGCAAAATACTGATAAAACTTTTAAAAAATGCCCTATCCACAAATTTCATTAATACAAAAATATCATAATATTTTTTATCATTATTTCCATTCAGTATCATACTTCTATGCGTAATGCTAAAAAAGAATTAAACATCAGCCACATCTGCAATGGATATACATGCTAGTGCACATGTTTTATTTTGAAAACATATATATTTAAAGTAAAAATGAACTATTCTCTAACCTTAGACTCTCAGTCAGGTCTCTGAAATCTGTTAATAAGCCGTTTCCTTATGCCTGTCTTATAAACATTCTGAGCAAAATACTGATAAAACTTTTAAAAAATGCCCTATCCACAAATTTCATTAATACAAAAATATCATAATATTTTTTATCATTATTTCCATTCAGTATCATACTTATATGCGTAATGCTAAAAAAGAATTAAACATCAGCCACATCTGCAATGGATATACATGCTAGTGCACATGTTTTATTTTGAAAACATATATATTTAAAGTAAAAATGAACTATTCTCTAACCTTAGACTCTCAGTCACGTCTCTGAAATCTGTTAATAAGCCGTTTCCTTATGCCTGTCTTATAAACATTCTGAGCAAAATACTGATAAAACTTTTAAAAAATGCCCTATCCACAAATTTCATTAATACAAAAATATCATAATATTTTTTATCATTATTTCCATTCAGTATCATACTTCTATGAGTAATGCTAAAAAAGAATTAAACATCAGCCACATCTGCAATGGATATACATACTAGTGCACATGTTTTATTTTGAAAACATATATATTTAAAGTAAAAATGAACTATTCTCTAACCTTAGACTCTCAGTCACGTCTCTGAAATCTGTTAATAAGCCGTTTCCTTATGCCTGTCTTATAAACATTCTGAGCAAAATACTGATAAAACTTTTAAAAAATGCCCTATCCACAAATTTCATTAATACAAAAATATCATAATATTTTTTATCATTATTTCCATTCAGTATCATACTTCTATGCGTAATGCTAAAAAAGAATTAAACATCAGCCACATCTGCAATGGATATACATGCTAGTGCACATGTTTTATTTTGAAAACATATATATTTAAAGTAAAAATGAACTATTCTCTAACCTTAGACTCTCAGTCTCGTCTCTGAAATCTGTTAATAAGCCGTTTCCTTATGCCTGTCTTATAAACATTCTAAGCTCTTTCACCTATTTTTTACACCACAATTATTTATAATTGTTCACTTCTTTAATTTTTTTCAATAATCCTGAACATTTGAACAAATAGCGCATCATTTCTTTGATTAGCCTAAAGCAGCATAGGCTCATTGCAATAATCCTGAAAAAAAAAATCAAACTGATCGAGAAATAAATGGTTATTTTTCAATTAGCCTAACGAAGTTTACGTAAGCCTGAAAAATATAAGGCTGGAATCGCAGGGAACATCTCAATGTCATTTTACATTTGGTTGGGGTTTCTTACCTGAAGAACTATATCATCAAAGATTAATATTTTTGTTAAAATACAAAGCTAAGGTTCAATAATGGGAAAATTGTCATCGTAATTGAATGATATAGGATTTTGTTACGCATCGGGTAACTTTGGACATGTTGCTTTAGGAGAAATGCCTTCACGTTGGACGTTTGAATGGGCAGTTGTATGAATTAACATTCCCGTACGCGCAAATACCAGACAAAATTGCATATTTACTTCCCCCAAAGCGCTCTGATTTCAAACATGGGACCAAGATTAACTTTTTTGTAGTCAGAAGGATAATCACTAACATGATTGGGATGGGCTTGTCGTCTTAAAACTGACCAGTGCGATAAGTTGATAATTAACCCAAAATATTCAAGCGGCAGGCTTTCCTGCCAAGCAGTGCTGCCTGTTCGGTAGGAATTTTTCTTATTGTATTGATTGATTCGTCTACCGTGTTTGATATTAATATATTAGCTTTATTTATTGTCTTTCTTCAGAAATATGGCCCCATACGAGCAATGTCAATAACAAAAACAAGAAATAATTCACGAAACAAATGAGTTAGTAAGGCATTCTTTTCCATTTTCAATAATGAAAGCTCGGTTCACACGTTTAAAAGAAATGCAGAATTCTAATGGATTACCACGGTAGACAATAAGTCGATATATTCATTATTTTCGATTTAAAAAATCTGGTCAATTAGAATTTGTGAAAATATACTGTTTTTTTCTATCGATAAATGCGAAAATACCTTATTTTCATCATTACACGCACTACTTTAATAATTAAGCATATTATCTATTTTTTCTGAAACATTTATGAAAAATGTAATCGGCTTTAAATCTTCTTATTTATTAAAAAAAGATGGGGTTTTATTTTCTTTAGTTATTCATCTTTCTAAAGAATTGAATAACTTTGAGATACATTTGTGTAGATTTTAATAATCAACAAAGGGCACAGAAGATCAAAATTTGAGATTGTCATTTGCATTTGCAGAAAAACTAATCATTTAAATATTTATAAAAATAAACCTAATTCAATTATATAATGAGGCTTGGGTAAACATATATTCATTCTTTTTCTTAAAATTAAAGTTGGAAATCGATTTCGAACTTTCACATTTGAAAAGTTGTTTAATCACAACATAAATGCTAAGTACCCTTCCATTATTTTAAAAAAATTATTTAATTTTTCGACATTTTTTGAATAATATGGAAAAATACAGTAAGGAGTAAATAAGCTAAAAATATGCAATTTGAGTGCAAATTTAAAAATGTGTGAATTGCCTTTTATGTCGATAAATTTAACAATACATATAAGCAGAAAACGTTATGCTTTAGAATATAGTGACTATTATAAAATTAAACATTCATAAACGGAAATAGTTGTTTATAGAATGCAATTAATGGAATTACTATTTTATTCTGGTTTTAATTATTCTAAGATAAGAGCGTTAAATTAATTTTTCGAATTTTTTGGAATAATATGGACAATTACAATAAGGAGTAAATAAACTAAAAATGTCTAATTACAGTGCAAATTTAAAAATGTGTGAATAGCCATTTATATCGATAAATTTAACAATACATATAAGCGGAAAACTTTATGCTTTAGAATATAGTGACTATTATAAAATTAAACATCCAAAAAACGGAAATAATTGTTTATGGAATGCAATTAATGGGATTACTATTTTATTCTGGTTTTAATTATTCTCAGATAAGAGCTTTAAATTAAAATTTGTGGATGGTGTTAAATAAATACGAAATATTCTTCAAAAATTGTAGTCAGTCGCCTAAGATATTACAGTCGCATTTCCTATGTAATATTTCTCTCATTGCATTTCAAAATATATAGAAATCATTAAAGCGTTATATGTTAAAACAATTAAAAATTAAGAAAAATGATTACAAATGAAATGTGGCCCCACCAGTGACCGAGAGGTTCTACTCTCGAAGCTGGTTGACGCGAGGGGCTGGGTTCGAACCCAATCCTGCACGTTGGCCTAATCGTTCGGAGTTTTCGTTTCTTTCTTCGAACCGTGGATTTCCATGCATAAATACGGGTTATGTTCCCTTAGAAAAACCCCCACTGAGCGCACCCCCCCCCCTTAGGGCCTATATCCCTCGTGTTGATAATTGGCCCTCATAAACACAACGCAACTAACCAAACGAAATGGGAAATTATTTTGAATTTTATATTAAAATTATATTTGAAAAAATTTGAATTTGACCTATAGTTTAAAAAGAAATGATACTGTTAATCGGACATGTTAATTTCTTAAAGGACGAAAAAATAATAAATCCAAAAACGAAAATATACAATAATCTCTGATAAGTCACACATATTCCGAAAAGCGTTCTTTATCTCGAAAAATTGGAAAACGAATAGAGAAAAAAAAGCAATGACAACATTTTTTTTTTCTTTTTTGCAAATGTGTCTTTAAATCTGTAAAATATATTTCTTTCTGAGGTTTCGAAAGATAAATAATTTTTAGGAATCGTAGGGAACTCGAAAAAGATAATTGTATACTTTCGTTCGTGATTATATTACTTATATTTTCTAAAAAAATAAAGAAATTATATTTTTTAAAGTGAATATCTGATTTTTTTATAATTTTTTTTCTTACAATATGTAATTTGATATTATTTTAATCTTACTGTGAGTTTAAGATAGGAGTTACAAAAATTTATTTTATTTTGGAACTATCCCGTAAAAGGAAAATACATTGTTAAATTGGAACTTATAATTTCAATTTATAATAATTACACTACGGAATAAATGCGTTTTTCTGAATACTTTACTAAAAATTGCCTTACCAATACTGCATTTTTTATGTTTATATTTTGAATTATTCATTTTTTTTTTCAAGATAAAAAAGGCCTAATCATACTTATTGGAGATAATTATATTCTTTTTTTTAAAGAAAAATTTAAAAATAATTCAGAATAAAGTGCCTGAATGCAAAATTTCTATATGAACTTTCTTTTTTTTTAATGTGAAATCTTTTTTAAAAAATGTGAAGTTTATATAACTTTTATGTTTTCGAATTAATTACTTTAATTAAATAACAAGGAAAACAGTTAAAATGCATTTTTTAAACACATATTATAAAGAAATTACTCAAGTACTTATACTGAAAGAATGAAATATTAATTTCAGCGAATAAAATCCGTCTTGTCTTTGATGATATAATGATATTATTTCGCAAATAGCAGAATAAAGTCAAGAAAATGCATTACAATTTAGAAACAAAAAAGGTAAGAAATAAACTTCAAAATTATTTTCATGCTGAATGTCGTTCTGTTATGCCAGCGTTGTTTAAATGCATAACAAAGAAAATGCCATTTGGCATAGATCCCAAGGAGAAAAGGTAGCATAAGAAGCTAAATAGAAAAAGAAATGAAACTTAAATATTATTGTACATTTAAATGAATAAAAATTTATTATGAATATGAATATCTTATATTGTTCTTTATGATTGCAATTTCAAAGGGTATGAAAAATGACATGGATGCATATAAATACTAACTTTATATGGTTTTATGCATATTTAAATATTCCGTACGTTTACTGTCATTTGACAGATTTTTTATTGAACATTAAAAATACGATATAGTTACTTCACTGATTTTTATGTTATTATGCATTATATTTTATACAGTAACTCTCTTAAAATAATAATAATAATAATAATAATCCTTTTGCCGCTGTTACATTAGTTTAAATTGTTGTGAACGTTGGTATTTTAGGCTTATAAAAATTAAGCACTATGTCATTTTAATATGTAAATGTTGCAATTTTAAATCAAAATGTAAGATAATCATGCTGAAACAGACGGTTTTTACATTAAAGTATTACTTGATACTCCTTTTAATAAAAACATGTATAAAATAACTTATAAACAGATTAAGTAAAATAATGCTAAAAAGTGATAAAATATCTTTATTAAGATTGACGATCGTTTCGTCGCACCAACGGCGGCATTTTTAAAATCATTTATGATAGAAAACATTTTCACAAAATTAAAAAAACAATAAACATAGTAAAGAATGTCACGAGACATGATGCATCATGAAAAATATTACAAACCTAAAATTAAATTAAAATTAAATTAGCTATTTGGGAGCGTGGATTAATTTCCATATAATTTAACAAAACAATAACATGGTAAACAATGTCACGAGACAACATGCATAATGAAAAACATTGCAAAACATAAAATGAAAATAAAATTATCTTGGCTATTTGCGAGTGTGTGTGTGGATTAGTTTTGACTATTGTTATTAAAATTACATAGCATCTCTTTCCAAATTTTAGGTAAATCAAGGGACACTGTATCATTGCAAATATTCTTGTTGCGTAAAAATATCTGTGTTGATTCTCGGATTATAGAGGGTAAATAAAATCTTGATATATAAATTAACTTGCTATTTTTAAAATCAATCTGTAACGGTTCTTCGCTGCATAATCTGGCCAAAGCTAAGAACCGTTATTCAAATGAATTCATTTGCGTGTAACATTAATATAAGTATGAAAATTAAATATAGTTAACATACAATATTTATTACAGACGGTATTCTTGGCATAGGACGTATTTTTAATTACATTTTTTTTTCAGTTGTTATGTAAAATTGGCAGAAAAAAAAAAAAAAAAAAGAAAAGAAAAGAAAAAAGATATAGCAATCCACTATTTTCCACTGAAGAAAGCGATAGTTGAAGACAAAGTGTTTTAGATTCGAAGCGATGTTAAAATGCGATTACGAAACCGTTTAAAACCGGTCAAAATTAGTCCAAATACTTGCTGCTCCACAGAGTCTGCTTGCAGCTCGCTTTGAAATCCTCCCCCCCTCCAATGGAATTCAGCCGTTGTTCCGCGTGTTTGTCTTGTTGAGGTTGATTGAGGACTTTTAATTTTGAACGATAACCAGTTACATATTGAAAACGGTTTCGACGGCTTACTGCATCTCTATCCTTTCTCATTACTCTGTGACTACTTACTTTCAACAGAAAGGGTGTACTTATGGCTCCTGCCCGTGCAGGCAAAGATACTCGCGAGCTAACGTTAAACCTATGGATAGGTTATTTTCTAATACTCGTTTGCATTTCCATTTTTTTTGCAGTAGCTAGCTGAGGTCAATCTCAACATAAGTCCATATCAAAAATAAATTGAGATGCAGTTTTCAAACTAATTGCATTTAAAGGTATTTTTTTTTTCTATACGACAGTATAAAAATTGAAAATGTGCAATGTTTAGAAATTTAAAATATTGCAGTAGATTATCAGTATTTAAGCGTACACTAATACACCTGCTTCGTTTCAGGGTGGCTTATGATTAGGTGTACCGTTATTTTCTAGTGACATCACTTTACTTGTTGTTTGAAAGAAATAGCATATCAGGTGTTAATAAGTTATTTGAGAATACACAATTTTGATAAAATATATCGTTGTTAACGCGATTATAGATAAAACATTCAATAATCCCAACGGCAAGTCGGTCACTATGGAGATTTGCGTCCAGTAACTTCACTTCCTAGATGTACAGTGGGGCGCCACATGGAATGCCAGCACAGACAGGACAGCCGCTATTAAGGGGGTTGCGGTTTTGGCTCGCATACTTTTAGGCCAGATTCGGGGGGGGGGAAGGGGGGGGGGGGGCGAAAGCAGAAGCAACGACACAACTGAACCACATTGAAATAGGAAGGTATGCGAGGATCCACTTGCTTGATATCAATACTACAATAATAATATTAATAATAAAATAAGACTAATTATAGTATTAATAATAATAATTATTATTATGCTAATATTTATTATAAAAATTTATTGTAAAAATTGGAACAATGTCTGAACGTGTTGATCACATATTTCAAGGGTATTACAATCATTTGCAAAATTTTTTACTAGAAAGGCTTGTCTTTGGAAAAATGAATATATTTTGATTTATAAAAGTATTTTTTATTCCAGATTTTATATAAATAATTAAAGATTATCTGTTTATAAAGTTCATTTCCTTTATAAGGAATTATTTAGCTTAAATATATATAAACTATTTCAAGTGAATATCTTTGGTTATTTTTGAGAAAATGTACATTAATTTAACTTGGTAGGTACAGGGACTTCCAATTACCGTCTTAAAATCACATTTATTTACCTGACACCTGGCCGCATGGATTACACGTAAACAGCTTAACAAATTTAATATTAATTTTAATACAAACGTTCTGAAGAGCTATAAATATAAATAGTTCTATAAAGCTACTTAAGATTTATGGTGGGTTTTTTCTTCTACAAATATTTAAAAATTCTGCGAAATTCTACGCCACGTCATATAAAATACACTAAAGATTTTTATTTCGTTTTAAAATTTCAGAAATTCTCGGTGTAAATAGTCAGCACATTTTACATGACTACCATGCACAAGACATTTAATATCAACTTATCATATGCTTACGCAAAATTATAATGTTATAGATGTTACTTTGCTTACTTTTCCAAAACTAAACATTTCAATTCAGAATATACAATAATTTTCGTAATAAAATTCAAAATTTAATGACTACATTCTGATAGTTTATAAATGTGTTTTTGTAGTTATTAACGAAAGATAAAACTTTAAAACTTTCCGTTTTCAAAATACTCCTTGTAACTACTTGAGCATTTAACTGAACTTTGCGAGAGGGTGACATGTTGAAATCAAATTAAGTCTATTTTTGCAGTTCGAAAGCATGTTTGATAATTTGAACATATGTATGTAAAAGGATGAAAAGAGTTAAACTAACTTAATTTTTTAAGACATTCACACAACAAAATAGCTCTTGCATTAAAAAAAAATAATAATAAAAATTAACTAATCGAAGTTCACCTGTTGTTATTTAGTCTCATAGCTATGTCATTAAATCTCATTAATATTTTTTAAAAACAAAATATATTTCAGAAAATAATAAATGGTTTGAAAAAGATTTTCTAAATTTTTAGAAATATACACTTTTTTATGCTCTTTCAAAATCTGTAAAAAATACCGGATGCATAAAAATCATTAAAATAGTATTTCTGCTTTTTTGACTCAAATGTGATATTTTGTAACATTTAATGACAACATTTATTTGTTTGTGAGTGGTTACATAGTTGTGAAATTATGTCTTTCCCATGTGTTAAAATTAGCGTTGTATTTCGATTACGTCTGTTTCAATCAAAAACATTAAATAAATAAATAATATTGAAATTATGAATCAATTTATATAAGTAGTAAACAGTCCTTCTTCCTTTAAACAAAACACGCAATTTATAGAATTTAAAAACTTATTTCCTTAAAAAACAACAAAAAAACGAAATCCTTTAAATTCCTGTAAACGGTAGGATTAAAAAAAGAAAAAAAAATATGCTTCATGCTCAACGACATTTCTATTATTTACAAGTCATGTTAGTGCATATCACAAAAATTACGTTTGGAATCAGTCCCAAGGGTAAAAATAATAGCATAATAAACAAAGCGCACATAAAATGAAAATATTACGAACATTATATTTATATCACTGGATAAATCTTGGTGTTTCATTAGCACTTATAATAATGTGTTTTATTACTTGATAGTTTTATAATTTAGAGATATGTGTATGTTAAAATACAGTGTACACGTATGGCGAACCTTTTCAGATCCGCGTGCCATGATTTTTATTTATTTATTTATTTATTTTATTTTATTTTTATTTTATTTATTTATTTATTGCGTGACTTGCCAACAACCAACGAATTTATTAGGTCTAGTATTAATATACCAACATTACTTAAATTTGTTTTTAGTGTTAAAAAATTATGGATAACATACTGTGTTTTACACTATTTTCGAAAGTAAACAGAAGAAAAAAATGTGATTTTATTTTCACATTGGATGAGAAATACTTGATATAAAGTTTGTATTTATTTTTGTAAGTAATTATTGGATCCACCTGATAAAAATTTCTAACTCGATATTTATATATTACTCATTTCCGAAAATAATTACTCGCAGGATAAAATGCCAAAATGGCATATGCCCTACTCTTTAACACTTTGAAGGATGGTGGGATATTATATATCCCACTCAATTTGAATCCTCAACTGACACAAAAGCACTGGAAATTTTAAATAAAATTTTATTTTTATAATGTACACGAAGAAAATCTTTTCCCTATTTTTAAATACATTTTTTTCGTAAATACTGGTGTCATTCCTTCATTTCATCATTTTAGCAAAATAGTATTTTGACCATGAAACTATTAATAAGCTATTAGTCTTTGTAATTGAATTTTAAGTTGTCATAATTTTATAATCAACATTTATCCTTATAATGCTTGATTATCATTACTTTCGATAATTTTCAAATATTTCAATAATGAGAAAAAAAAAGTTTAGCTGAAATTAAACTACATTAAAACTCACAAGGCTGCATTCCAGTTTCTTCAGTTTCAAACCAAATGATTTTAAACAGCGCTACTCTATAATTGTGTGTTTTGTGCATTTTAGAATTTAATTCAATGTTGTGCCAAATAAATGCTGTCTCATGCCACCTATGGCACACGTGCTATAAGTTCGCCGTCTCTGGTGTAGGTGAAACTATATATTTCTTCTTGGCTTTCGAAATTTTATTTATTGAATTATATTGCATATTCATATTTATAATTTTTACTAAAAAAATTCGAAAGATGCAAATTATCAGCAAATGTAATAATGAGTGGCACTAAATAACGCAGACACTCGCGATAGTCTATCGATCTAGCAATCCTTCAGCCTGCCTTGATCACATGGAAACTCCATGATTTACAGAAACAGACTAACTTAACCAGGAACCAGAAAAGAGGGTCGGGAATATCGATTCCGTCTATTTCGTAGTCTGCATATTAAGTTGAATAATAAAACTTTGTTTTGTTATTCGATATTTGAAAATTTTGTAGAGATTTTAATCAAATTTTAAGTATATTAGATTTCTGATGTTTTCCTTTGTACTAATGCACGGTACAAAAAACCGGAAATTTTACTAGCAATCGAGACGACAGTATAATTTTTGTATTTTAACGGAAATTTTCCCATATAAATTCCAGAAAAGTGACTTTTTTTTGCAATTTACGGGGAAATTTTTCCGTTAAAATACGGAAATAGTACAGGCGTAACGATTGCAAGTATAATTCCAGTATTTTAGTCCGGTTTTTTGACAGTGTGTAGTAATTTATGCAGGTGCGAAAATATTACAAAATGACTAACCTTAAATTAAAAATTTAAATATGAGAACTGTGAAATTAATTAAAACAATTAAGAATTATTAAAAAAAAAAGCTCATTTGAAATATGTAATTCTCACTGGATTCATATTATAATCATTAATTTAATTTTAAAATTATTCAGAATACGTTATTATTATAAATAAGCTGTGGCTATGTAGAAAATGCACTAACTCCCTTTGTGTTGATTTTTATACATTTTATGTTGTAATTTATTCGTTCTTCTACTTTTCATCCGCATTGTGAAATAATTGGTATTATAACTCGTTATGATCTAATTATTTTGTTGGCATTGCACATGGATAAAACATGGATATCAGAGATTATTTATAAAGTATGAGAAATTTTTTGTCTTGCAGATTTCGTAAACTAAATGTATTAAATCTATATTATTTGTGTGTATTTTTGAAAAATATATTTATTAATTGAAATCTTTAAAGGTTGATAATATAAAGCGTAAAGTACAGATATTTTTTTAAAGAAAATCTATGTACTCTTTTTATTATCACAAAATGAACTGGAAAAAGGAATCCAAAGAAACATTATATGTGGATTAACGCCGCAAATTTATCTTCAATATGATAGGGGACCGCATTATCTATTGAATTTGTAACAAACTTTAAAATTTTTAAAGTCGCCATCCCATTTTTACCTCCTATTTCGCTCTAAGAAAAATTTTACTTCCTAAACATTAATTATTATTTTTTATATTTCAATTCATATATTCTATAAAATTTTTACACTCTTTTATTTTCATAAACTTTTTATTTTGTAAAGATAGACGTTTGTAATCGATATTTTATTCAGTACGTGATATTTTAGAAGTATAAAAAATAGTTCGATGATAAAACAAGGTTTTAATAATTTAGAACTTAATTATAAGTTAATAAATTAATTTTAAGGAATTTTTCTCTTTAGTCTGCCCCATGTGGCAAATTTCAGAATAATCTTTATGCTTACAACAGTTTACAAAAACAGGTACAACTGCCAAGCCACTCCACCAAAATATCCCTACTGATTGTGAAACTGAAATAACAGAATATTCCATACACTTAAATGTAAACAAAATAAATAAAAATAAACAGTTTATTAATTACAAAAACTTTTTTTTGTCATTTTACAGCTTACTATTAATTAAATTGCGATTACACGATCAGAGAAAAAATTATAAATCCTAAATAAATACTTTAAATAACGCTACTATTCGTTTATGTTGCCATATCTTTAAAAGAGTTGCAAATATTGTAATTTTTTAGATATATTTACCAGGTGGTGAATTCACCAAAGTGTAAATCAAGCCAAAGCCAGATAGCGTATTAAAGAAAAAAAAAATAATAAAAATGAATATTAATAATAATAATAATAAATGAATCTTTTCTTTAAACTATTTTTAATTTATTGTATTACTATTTTTTCGTTGAAATTCGTATAAACTAGGGGTGCACAACCTTTTTTAGAGAAGGGCCACTTACAAAAATATCTGGGTTGTCGAGGGCCACATCAGTAACATGGAGAGAATTCTATTTCGGGGAGGCGATCTGTGTCCTATAATCAGATAAAAAATATAATTTCAGTGTGTGTGTGTGTGTGGGGGGGGGTTAGTTACACCTCTAGGTTCCCCTACCCAGTCAGCATACCTAATTCAGTTGGCAAGGATATATCAACAGTTTACGTTTGTATGTATGTAACACAGGTATAAGGATTGTTTTCAAGGGGTGATAATATTCCTTGACTTTATTCGGCAGAGTAAATTTTGTTTTATTATAAGTGCTAAAAAACAAACATAGGCATGAAAGTGGCTAGTGCCGAACAAGAAAATGCAAACTTTATGAACGAAGAGGAAAGAAGGAGCCAATCAACGAGATTTGATATTTTTCCACACCCGATCAATGAAATTTGCAATTTTCCTGCACCCAATCAAAAAATTTTGTGATTTTTACGCACCTGATCGAGAAGCCGATTGACAAAATTTGCGATTTTTCCGAATCCGATTGACATGATTCGCTATTTTTCCGCACCCGATCGATAAAATTCGATTTTTCCGCGCGTGATAGACGAAGTTTTCAATTTTCCGCGCTTGATTGACAAAATTCGCAATTTTTTTCGCGCCTGACCAACGAAGTTCGCGATTTTTCGGAACCGGATCGACAAAACTTGCGGTTTTCTCGTGCTCGATCGACGGGATTTGTGATTTTTCTGCATCTGATCGACGAAATTTGCAATTTCTCCGCCGCTGATTGACAAAACTTTTCCTGTACATGATCGTCAAATTTCGCTATTTTTCGAGGAAATTCGCTTTATTTCCGCGCTCGATAGACAAAATTTTCAATTTTTCAGCCCCTGATCGACAAAATTCGCGATCTTTTTGTGCCCAACCAACGAAGACAGCGATTTTTCTTAGACCCTGATAGACGAAATTCGTGATTTTTCCGCGCTCGATCAACGACATTCGCGATTCTTAACCGATTGACGAAATTTGCAAGTTGTTTCCCGCGACAAATTGACAAAATTCGCATTTTTTCTAGTGATAATCTGACGAAACTCACGATTTTTCCGCACCCGATCTACAAAATTTCCGATTTTTCCGTGCCTGGTTGACAAAATTCGCGATTTGTTTCGTGTCCAACCAACGAAATTCGTGATTTTTCTTAAGCTGATCGACAAAACTCGCGATTTTTCCGAGACCGATTGGAAAAACTCGCGATTTTCACGCCCTTGATCGACGGGATTTGTGATATTTCCGCGCCCGCTAAACGAAATACGCGATTCTTAACTGGTTTACGAAATTTGCAATTTTTTACGCGGCAAACTGACAAAATTCGGTTTTTTTTCTCATGATAAACTGACGAAACTCACGATTTTTCCGGGCACCACCGACAAAATTCGTGATTTTCCACTCATGATCGACAGAATTCGCGATTTTTTCGTGCTCGACAACGAAATTTGAGATTTTTCTGAGCCCGATCAACAAAACTTACGAATTGTTTCGTGTCCGATCGGCGATTTTTCTGATACTGATCAACGAAATTCCTGAAACCTATCAGCAAAATTGACGATTCTTAACTGATTGACGAAATTTGCAATTTTTTCCGCGGACAATTGACGAAATTCGCAATTTTTTTCGCGCCTGACCAACGAAGTTCGCGATTTTTCGGAACCGGATCGACAAAACTTGCGGTTTTCTCGTGCTCGATCGACGGGATTTGTGATTTTTCTGCATCTGATCGACGAAATTTGCAATTTCTCCGCCGCTGATTGACAAAACTTTTCCTGTACATGATCGTCAAATTTCGCTATTTTTCGAGGAAATTCGCTTTATTTCCGCGCTCGATAGACGAAATTTTCAATTTTTCAGCCCCTGATCGACAAAATTCGCGATCTTTTTGTGCCCAACCAACGAAGACAGCGATTTTTCTTAGACCCTGATAGACGAAATTCGTGATTTTTCCGTGCTCGATCAACGACATTCGCGATTCTTAACCGATTGACGAAATTTGCAAGTTGTTTCCCGCGACAAATTGACAAAATTCGCATTTTTTCTAGTGATAATCTGACGAAACTCACGATTTTTCCGCACCCGATCTACAAAATTTCCGATTTTTCCGTGCCTGGTTGACAAAATTCGCGATTTGTTTCGTGTCCAACCAACGAAATTCGTGATTTTTCTTAAGCTGATCGACAAAACTCGCGATTTTTCCGAGACCGATTGGAAAAACTCGCGATTTTCACGCCCTTGATCGACGGGATTTGTGATATTTCCGCGCCCGCTAAACGAAATACGCGATTCTTAACTGGTTTACGAAATTTGCAATTTTTTACGCGGCAAACTGACAAAATTCGGTTTTTTTTCTCATGATAAACTGACGAAACTCACGATTTTTCCGGGCACCACCGACAAAATTCGTGATTTTCCACTCATGATCGACAGAATTCGCGATTTTTTCGTGCTCGACAACGAAATTTGAGATTTTTCTGAGCCCGATCAACAAAACTTACGAATTGTTTCGTGTCCGATCGGCGATTTTTCTGATACTGATCAACGAAATTCCTGAAACCTATCAGCAAAATTGACGATTCTTAACTGATTGACGAAATTTGCAATTTTTTCCGCGGACAATTGACGAAATTCGCTGTTTTTTCTCGCGATTGACGAAACTCACGATTTTTCAAAAATATTTTCAATTTTTCCGTGCATCATCAATAAAATTGATGATTTTTCCGTGCTCGATCAACGAAATTTACGACTTTTTCCGAACCTGATCAACAAAATTCGCAATTTTTCCTTACCTGAACGAAATTTGCGATTTTTCCGAGGCCAATCGACGCAAAAACTCGCATTTTTTCCGTGTCCGATAAGCGATTTTTCCGAGACTGATCGACGAGCAAATTTCGCAATTGTTATCGGGCTCTGATGAAATTTGTAATTTTTCTCCTGCGGCAAATTAGCGAAATTCGCGATTTTTTTCTCGCGTTTAATAGATGAACATGCGATTTTTTCGCAGCCGAGGAAAGAAATTTGAGGTTATTCCTCTCCTAATCGACAAAATTTGCGATTTTTCCGCACCCGATCGACGAAATTCGCGGTCTTTTCTCGCGACTGACAAAACTCACGATTTTTCCTCCGCCGATCAAAATATTTTGAATTTTTCCGCGCATCATCAGCAAAACTGACGATTTTTCTGTGCCCGACCAACGAAATTCGCGATTTTTTCCGAGGCCGATCGACGCAAAAACTCGCATTTTTTCCGTTCCCGATCTGCGAAATTTGCAATTTTTTCCGTACCTCACTGACAAAATTCGCAATTTTCCACCCCTCATTGAAAAAATTTGCGCTTTTTCCATGCCCGATCAACGAAATTCGCAAATTTTAAGCGCCTGATCGACAAAATTCACGATTCTTAAATGGCTGACGAAATTTTCAATTTTTCTCGCGGCAAATTGACGAAATTTGCTTAATTATTTTTATCCCTGCGACCTGTAGACAAAAATTGCAATTTTTTCCAGATATAAATTGACGAAGTTCGCGGGCCACACGCTAACACATCGCGGGGCACTTTTGGCCCGCGGGCCACAGGTTGTGCATCCCTAGTATAAACTATTCCAAATACAATTATGTAATTTTCATATATTTAAAAAAATTATATGGTGAATACAAAATTATTCTTTGAAACTCTATGTATTGTATCCCATCATCTTTTTACAAATATGGATGTCTAGAAACTTGTGATATGCATATTTAAAATTACTCTTTTATACGTTGATATCATACGTAGTTTTAAATTATGATTAAAAATTATCTTGACAGCATATTTTTAGTGTGTGTGTGTGGGGGGGGGGAGGATATTGTCATTACAAAATGAGTTATTTCAGAATCTTTTAATGAATAAATATATGTCTAAATGTCTTATTAGAATATATATATATTGTTTTTATTTATTAATTTTATTTTAAACCAAAATATTATTTTCCATTGAAAAGTATTTATATAATTTGCATGAAACCTGAATCATAAATTAGAGGGTTTTTTTTAATTCTGAGATAATCCTCATATTAGCACACTCCTTTCATACTTAGTATATTGGAATTAATAACACTGCAAAATTTGTGTTGTGTCTCGTTAGTTAGCTTTTGATAATTTATTACTATTTATATCCAGTGATTAATCCAAAAATGTCCGTCATTTTTAGCTATCACGTCAGATTTTTCCTAAAAAAAAATTACTTTTAAATTAAAAAGTGCAAAATTTGCAAAAATCTGATACTTTAAAATAGGTGTGATGTTTGTGTTTTGTACCTTTTGATAACTCATTCTTATGCATTTTATAATGTTGAATGTGAGAATGTTTTACCATCATGTCAGGATGTTTCGGAAATTGCAAAATTTTAACTTTTTAAAAAGTCGAAATACTGCGAAAATTTGATAGTATAAAATTGATTTAAAACTGCTTTTTTTTTCATAAAATTTCTTTTCAGATTTTCGCTTCTATACACATTTTTACAACTAAACCTGTAAAAATATTGTGTCATTAAAATCCTTTTAATTATATTCCATGTGTGGAAGTCATGATCTGCCTCGCATTTTTCCTTTTATATTCCCTATGGGATTCATCTCAGTGACCACTTTTATTTTGGCGTTTGATAAGGCTGGAAATTTGTCGCAGATGTATTTAAAACATTTGCCTTTTTTTTATAGGACTCTCACATATTTTCGTTATTGTTTTATTTTTACACTTTGAAATTTACTATTTGAACAAACTCCTGACGTGATGGTTGAAAATGAACATCATTTTTGGATTCAGCGCTACAAAAGAAATAAAATCATTTATCAAATGTTAAAAAACATAACCATTACATCTATTTTATAGTATAAGAATTTCGATATTTTTTTTTACTTTTTTACCTTTTATCTTTGAAATCTAGTATTCGCAAAAAAAGTGTGACGTGATGGTTAAAAATGAAGGTCATTTTCGTGATTGCTAATAATAATTGCAAGGTGATTTTCACTTTCAAATACTAAAGAACGAGTCGGAAGAAACTTCTAAAAAATCCCTGATTAATAAGCGTTATAAATTTGTTCAAATGAGAGACAAACTCTTCAAAATCACGCTGAAAATCATCAGCTGCTTCTTAGTCACCATTTACCTTCTCTCAGTGTAGATATTAACATTCATAACCCATCAATTATCAAATTTAAAAAAAAAAAAAAAACATAACCATCAGATATATTTTATAGTACCATAATTTCCCTATTTTTTTACGAAAAATAAATTGTCAAATGTTAAGAAACAGAATTATCGCAGGCTTGTGTAATATAAGTGAAAAAAAAAAAAAAAAAAAAAAAAAAAAAACGGATTATCGTAATTTGGGGTCAAAGTTCGTTGTTCGTATAGAAAATTTGGAAGATTTTTAAATTTCAATTATCGCGACGGAAACCACTTTTCTTTTTTAACATGATGCCCCGACATTATTTTAAAGTACCATTAAAATAATTTGTTATAAAATTCATTTAATACATCGATCAGTAGTAATATAGGTTTGAATCAGTTATAGATGCTTTACTTTATTTTCTTCCAAAAGCGTCATTGATTGAACAAAACAAAAATATCTTTAAAGGCATGATTTCATCTTCATTTTCATCTGTTCAACATTCTTCACGTTGAAAGATTGTGGGTGAATAATTCAGTTAGGAAATATTTCTATATTTCTATTGTGCATTTTTTAATTCTATGAAATAGTACAAAAAATATCTTAATTAAAAGAATTAAAAAGAGTTATAAATATTGCACAAATTCCATATAATTTCAGATTAATTAATTTTAATTGGCTAAATCCGGCTAAAATTTATTAAATGATTGTCTAAATCTTTTAACGCAGTTTAAAAGTTTCAGATAAAGTGCATTAGAACATGGAATTTTCATGAATTCATAGTTTGGGACACATATGGTTAAACAGCACAAATGTACTAGAGCACATATGAATGTACGAAGGTTTGATAAATACCCTGTAGTTGATATATATATTTGATTATTCCCATTTTTCAATATAAAGTTTATTGTAATTTTTAACCACATCTTCCAGTATTATACGTTTTTTAACTTAATAGAAATTTCTAGTTGTTTTCTCAAAAATTATATTCAAAGATATCCTAAAAAACGAATAAATATTTGAATATCATTTTTTTTTATGTTTGATTTTAAATTGAGACAAAATCGTGAAACATTGATATAGAAATAGTTGCTTTTAAAAACAGCGGACAATGGTATAATAAAAATATTTGTAAAAAAATGCAGGTAATTGGAAAATGCTGATAAAGCCCCTGCTTTAAATGTCGACTGGTCACGATGAGTTCCGCAGTACATTAATTAAAATTTACTTTTATTAAGGATTAATAATGACTTTCGTTTTGCGATGCAATATAGAGAGCGTCAATACTAATTTTAAATTATGAAACCTATTACTAACTATTATATTTTGAAACTGCCGATTTTTGTTCCTTTTCTGTATAATACATGGTTTCAACGAACATTATTTTTTAATTTTTCGATAGAAAAGAAATAAGGTTTCTTTTAATTATTATTTTTAGCTTGGTTGTATTTCATGTCATCAAGGTAGATGTTATTATAAAAGTTCGCAAAATCATTTCACAGCGAAGATACATGTAAGGAACTATAATTATTTTCGGATTTATTCGACATTTTCGCCCACTTTCGTAAGAGATACGTTTCGATATTTTTTCTCTCGTCAATGAGAGGTTTTTTTTTTTAAAGTTGAACTGAAATTAATTTTGAAATCAATGCATATATTTTAAGAATAATGATTTTTTTTTCATTTATTATGGTAGCTATTTTTTAGAAGTAGGGTCACGCAATCTACTGGGTAACACATAAACTAGTTGTGCCAAGTCAAGAAGAAGCAATGGTGGTATTCAAGTGATCGCAGTATTGCATGTCTGATTAGAATTCTTTGAAAAAGTGGGTTTTATAACCTCTGGTATAAGATAAGCACTAACTTTCATATTTATTTAGATATACAGTCTTTCGTGTATAGAAATAAAACTTAGTTTTTTAATAGAGTAATTTTCTAGATATGAATTACACCTTCTAACTTTGTAATGTTTCTCAGCGTCATCCAGTTACATAACCTAAAATGGGCGGCTATTTTGCCAGGTAAAATGATCCATTATGTAGATCTTGATGATATTCCGGATGGGGCGGAAATAGGCATTATTTAACTTATTTCTGTGTTTATTATGAGTTATTATTTTTGGATCATAATTTTCAAATATTCCATTTTTTATTTTTTTCAAAATTATTTTTGACGGTTTTTTATTTTAAAATTTACATATTTATGCACGAGTTTACTATTTTATTGCAAATCTTATTTTATTTCATTATGTATTGTCATAATTACAGTTATAAAGTTTATTTTTCCGATAAAAAAGAAATTTACAGTTATTTTTAAACGAAGGGTCTCCTTTGGTGAGGACAAAATGATCCTTTGGACAATTTTCAAAAATCTATATTTTTTCATTACTCAATTTGGGTATAAAATATTATTAAAATACCTTTATAATGCAAAATATAGTGGAAAACATATTAGCATAGGACAAAAGATATATTTAAACAGTTGTGTTATTTTACACAAGTTTTCACTTTAAAGGAATAATTTTATGCCACCTTCCCCTACTTTGAAACTACCGGGTTTCCTAAAA
Source organism: Maratus speciosus (assembly GCA_963932465.1). Classification (NCBI taxonomy): domain Eukaryota; kingdom Metazoa; phylum Arthropoda; class Arachnida; order Araneae; family Salticidae; genus Maratus; species Maratus speciosus. The sequence goes on from OZ010791.1 coordinate 548,805,699, forward strand.
AGGACTGACTGATTTTAAAATTCAATAACTTGCAAACGGTTGCAGATATTTAAAAAATTCTTGCAGGATGGTTATGTATGATGTCAGGAGGTTTTTTTTTTTTTTTTTTTTTTTTTTTTTTTTTTTTTTTTTTTTTTACCGTGATTCCCGAATTTAGTTCGAATTACGAACAATAGATGGAGCTGCAAGCAATAGGCACTAAATTCAAGCTGGATTTTTAGGCCTTTCTCTTCTCCCATACCAAAAAAGAAGATTAAAATGTATTAAGTGGGTCCGGAAGTATCTATAATTGAGCTTGGATTCAGCGCATATTGCTCGCAGTGCCATCTATTGTTTGTAATTCGAACTAAATTCGAGAATCACAATAAAAAAAAAACTCCTGACATCATACATAACGCTGCTGAAAAAACTTTTAAAATATCTGTCACCGATTGCAAGTTACTCAATTTTAAAATCAGTCAGTCCTTTTTAGAACACATGGTATATAAGAATATAGATTATTTTGAAGTACTTTAAAGCAAATTTAAAAGAGTACATTGTATATTTCATGAATAGATCATTTTTGCTTCAGGGATTGTTATTTATTCCAGTTTTTTAACAAATTATAATGTTTATTGCATTGTAAATTTCTATAAGAACGCCCAGTATTATACGTTGTTTAATTTAATAGAAATTTCTACACTGTAAAAAAAACGGACTAAAATACGGAAATACTACTAGCAATATACTACTGGCAATCTAGGCGGCAGTACTATTTCCGTATTTTAACGGAAATTTTTCCCGGTAAATTATAGAAAAATGTCCGTTAAATTCCCCCCAAAAAGGAAATTTTTCTGTAATTTACCGGCAACAAGTTCCGTTAAAATACGGAAATACTACTGACGTCTAGATTGCCAGTAGTATTTTCGTATTTTAGTCCGTTTTTTTTTTTTTTTTTTTTTCCAAAAAGTTGCCTATAATCACGAGTAGTTCCCTATTACATTAATTAAAATTGACATTTATTAATGATTAAGAAACCCTCTAAGGTTCTGGGGCGTAATATTCCGTTCACTAAGCTCCAGGTTTCACACCAATACAAGCAATATTTAAGATAATATAATTCTATATATTTAATAAATTTTAAAAACATTGAAGAATGATTAATACTCTCAAGCATTACATTCATATTTGTAATTGAGTTTTTTTTTTTTTTTAATAATGTTGAAAAATGTTGAAATAATCATATTTTCTTAAAATTTAAAACAAAATGCAAAGAAAACAACATTACAATTTTACCCTTTTGCAAGACGCTCACTAAGCTCCAGGTTTCACAGCAATACAAGCAATATTTAAGATAATATAATTCTATAGATTTAATAAATTTTATATACATTGAAGAATGATTAATACTCTAAAGGATTACATTCATATTTGTAATTGTGTTTTTTTTATAATGTTGAAAGAATCATATTTTCTTAGCATTTAAAACAAAATGCAAAGTAAACAACATTACAATTTTACCCTTTTGCAAGACGCTCACTAAGCTCCAGGTCTCACAGCAATACAAGCAATATTTAAGATAATATAATTCTATAGATTTAATAAGTTTTATATACATTGAAGAATGATTAATACTCTCAAGGTTTACATTCATATTTGTAATTGAGTTTTTTTATAATGTTGAAAGAATCATATTTTCTTAGCATTTAAAACAAAATGCAAAGTAAACAACATTACAATTTTACCCTTTTCAAGACGCTCACTAAGCTCCAGGTTTCACAGCAATACAATCAATATTTAAGATAATGTAATTCTATAGATTTAATAAATTTTATATACATTGAAGAATGATTAATACTCTCAAGGATTACATTCATATTTGTAATTGAGTTTTTTTATAATGTTGAAAGAATCATATTTTCTTAGCATTTAAAACAAAATACAAAGTAAACAACATTACAATTTTACCCTTTTCAAGACACTCACTAAGCTCCAGGATTCACAGCAATACAAGCAATATTTAAGATAATATAATTCTATAGATTTAATAAATTTTATATACATTGAAGAATGATTAATACTCTCAAGGATTACATTTATATTTGTATTGAGCTGCTTTTTTTTTATAATGTTGAAAGAATTATACCTTCTAAGCAATTAAAACAAAATGCTAAGAAAACAACATTACAATTTTACCCTTTTGCTAGACGCTCGTAGGGATACACTTCTAAGCATCGAACATTTTCAATTTTTACACCGTTGTATTGGAAAAATGTACTTTTTAATTCAGTTTCTTTGAAAACCTCATCTTAATTTATTTTTGAGATATTAAATTATTTTCCAGTTCTCAAGGATTACATTTATATTTGTATTGAGCTGCTTTTTTTTTATAATGTTGAAAGAATCATATTTTCTTAGCATTTAAAACAAAATGCAAAGTAAACAACATTACAATTTTACCCTTTTGCAAGACGCTCGGAGGGTTAAGAAAGTCTTTTATTCCGCGATGGAATATTAAATATAAATTATGAAACCTACACACAACTTAACTAATTTAAAATATAAACATTTACAACTTAAATATTTAGTTTTCAAATTCTCGAAAGGAGAAAAAAAAAAGTTTTAAATTATCATTTTTAATTTCGTTACATTTCATATCATCCAGGTAGATGTTATTACAAAAGTTCGCAAAACCATTTCTCAGCAAAAGATATATATGGAAATATAATTATTTTAGCGTTTAATCTACATTTTCGCCCGCTTTCCTCTTTCATCAGAAATACATTAATATTTTATCTCGTCAGTAAGAAGTTTCTTTTTGAAAGTTGAACTGAAAATGAATTTGAAACCAATATAGATATTTCGACTAATGTTTTTTTTTTTTTTTTTTTTTTTGGTAGATAGTTCGTCAAACACTTGTACTTTAAAGAAAATTCAAAAGAGTACATTATACCATCCACCAATATATAATTCTTTCATGTGTATGCGCATAATAAATATTACCAGATTAAATAAATATTTTGAGAAACATAATGTGAATTTTTAACCCTCCGAGCGTCTTGAGGACTTTCCTGCATCTTCATAAAAATGCTTATAAAAATAATCTTAATGTAAATTTTCTTTCCCTGTTTGTTTCTAAAATACACTTCAAGCCCATTTATTTGGTATTATATTTTAAAATACATTTCCGTTTAAAATATTTTTTTTTACAACAAATTTAAGTTGTTTTTGAGTAACGGAAAAATACGTCCAAACTGCTCAGAGGGTATAGAAGGGAAAAGGTAATTATTATCAAATCAGAGAAAGGAGAAGAAAACAAATTCTTTATAGCATTTTTGATCATATTCGCTTTATTTCTTGCTGCTAATGTTAAAAGTCGCTTGCGCATTATTAAACATTTTGAGATTTTTGTTCCATTATAAAAAAAGGGATAATCCCGGGCTTTCCGAGTTGCAGAATATGCATGAAAACCATTTTATATTTTTAAATGATAACTGTAATAGCTTTATTCGTTTAATATGTATATTTTTAGAATGCCACTTACAATACTAAAGCTCATATTTATATGAAAAATAACAATTATGCGCTCAAATAAAGTTTGAGGTATGTATTACATTGATACATTCGTATTTAAACGTCAGTTTTTCACAATTTCCCATGGTAATGATTAGTTCTATAGTACATTAATTACAATTGGCATTTATAAAAGATTAATGATGTATTTCGTTTTGCGATAGAGTCAATATTAATGTTAATTCCAAAACCTACACACAACTTTAAACCTCTTCAGTACACTGTAAAAAAAAATTTGTAAGGTTACTAAGAATTTTGTCGGAAACTGGGATGCCTAGAACTTTTATGTAACCACAACGAAAGATAATCATGTAAAATTACAAAAGTTTCTTCAGTAACTGTTACTAAATATTGCTTAGTAAACGTACTAGTGATTTTTTAGGGCGTTTCCCCAAAAAAACTCTTGTAAATTTACTAAATATTGTTTAGTGAAGTTACTAATGCTTGTTTAGGGAGTTTACTATATAAGTTTTAGTAAATTTATCAGTGAATATGTTGTAAACGTACTATTCATTTTTAGGGTGTTTTCTAAAATTTTTTTCGTAAATTTACTAAATATTGTTCTGTAAATTTACTAACGGTTTTTCAAGGGAGTTTCTCTAATTAGTTTTTGTAAATTTACTAAATATTTCTTAGTAAACTTACTAGCAATTTTTTAGGGAGTTTACTAAAGAATTTGTGGTAATTTTTCCAAAGATAGTTTAGTAAACGTACTAAGGATTTTTTAGAGAGTTTCTCAAAGAATTCCTTGTAAGTTTACTAAATATTGTTCAGTAAACTTACTAACGATTTTTTAGGGAGTTTACTAAAGAAATTTTCGTAAATTTACTTAGGAATATTTAGTCAAGGTACTAACGATTTTTTTAGGTCGTTTCTTAAAGAATACTTTGTGAATTTTCTAATGATTTTTTAGTACACTTACAAAGGAATTTTTAGTACATTGACTAAGAATTTTTTTCGTAAATTTGCGAAGGATTTCATAGTACATTTACTATGATTTTTTTTAGTATTGCACCCAAAACTTTACATATACTTTAGCAAAAAATTTTTGGTAACTTTATTAAAGTACCGTCAGAAAAATTACCAATGATTTTTTAGTATTGTATCTAAAATAGTTTTAGTATTCTCGCCAGAAAGTTTTTTGTAACCGTACAAGAGATATTGCAATAAAGTCAAAATCCTTCGATCAAAATAAGTAATATGCCCTGACGTGTTTTTCAGTAATACCACAGCAATTACCAGCAATTGAAATATTTGCATGTTATGCTTTAAAAAACTGACTGAAGCTTCACTGTAGATATTCAAATAGGTACAAAATCATTTCCATATTAAATGAGCATTATAATAACAGCAGTAAATAAGCAGATAAGCAGAAGCAGATCTTACGGTTTTTAGTTAAATTAAAAAAGCTAATAGAAACAATAATGGAAACTAAAGTATCATTACTGAGTTTATAAAGTATGTCTAAATTAAAAAAAAAAAAAAATGTTATCGATACACTGTTAAAAATAAAGTGTGATGTTTCACCAAGAAAATGGTGAAAAGTCGCTGAAATTTAGCTGCAAGCAAGATATTGGCGATAAGTTTTACCAGTTTATTGGTGCTTTCTCAGATACCACTATATCAGTGAAATGTTAAACAATGATTCAGGTTTTTTTTTTATAAATCCAATTTTCTGGTGAAAGGTTGAACCATAAATCAGGATTTTTTAAAATCCAATTTTCTTATAAAAGGTTTAACTATAAATCAGGGTTTTTTTTTAATCCAATTTTCTGGTAACAATTTGAACCATAATTTAGTTTTTTTTAAATCAAATTTTCAGGTAAAAGGTTGGACCACGAATCAGGATTGTTTTTAAATCCAATTTTTTGGTAAAAGGTGAAAATCATAATTCAAGGTTTTCTCTATTCTAATTTTTTGCTAAAAGTTTGAATCACGATTAAGGATTTTCCCTCATCTTTATGGGGAATGGTTACACCGGATTGTAGCTTTCTTCCCCCCCCCCCTCACTTTGGTTTTCAATTTATCATTTTATGGTGTAATAATAAATAAAATTTCAGATTATGGAGATTATCTTGCAGTAGGAAAGCTTTTTTTTTGTTGTTGTTTTGTTTTCATTACACCGAAAATTATTTAAGTTTTAATTATTAATTCTATTGTCTTTGAAATATATTTAAAAAACAAATGTAAACCAATTTGATGTAATTTCACAAAGTAATTGCATTTTTTTTACCACAAATATTACCATTCTGTCCTTTTACATTTTGAAATATTTCTTTGCACTCAGTTACACTTATAGTCCATTTAGTGTTTGCTTATTCACGAAGACAATATTAAAAAAAAAAATAATTTTCTTTAGATTCAAATACATACCCTGTTTTTATTATTGTTTTAATTCAAACAATGTCTGAATAAATTTCTTCAACCAATATTATTTTTTGCACGAGTTTGAAAAGGTTTTTTGCATAATGCACTTAGCTGCTACTTTCATGATGTTTTTTTTTTTTTTTTTTTTTTTTTTTTTCTTTAATTTTTTTGAATCGATAGATGCTGAAATTTTCATATTATACAGTTTTAAAATTTTTATTTTCTTTTCACAAAACAAAAAATAAAATACAAATATTTTTAAATTTTATATTGCAACACAGCTCAATTATGCAAAATTAATTTACTTGAATATAAAACAACAAAAAAAGTTTAGTATTTGTTTCTGTTTAACATTCAATAATGAATATAACACTTTTGATTAAATAAAGCACAAACATAATGAATACATAATCAAAGTATATGCGTAAACACTGAAATAATCAGCATTAAAAAGGCAGCTATAAGTAGCAGAATCTATTTAACCTCTAATATTAGCTAATACAAAAGTATTACTTTAAACTTTAAAGCTTTTTTTAAATACACAATGTATTTCTATAGTATATTATATACTTACTTTGAAGGGTTAATTTAATAACAGCAGTGTCGCCACCAAGCGACTAATTATTCTTACATATATAAGTATTTTTTCAGTATTCCTAAATGATAATCTATGAGGACGATTTATTTATTTTTTAACAATACTCGTAAAAAAGAAAAATATTCACCACCAGCAGCCTTGCAATAGCTGAAAAAGAAATGGTTACAGACACTATTAAATAGCAACACATTTAAGTTGGTTTGCGGTATGCCGCTCCATTTATTGAAAATACAAATTATATAACCATTAAATTATATATATATAATATGGTCAGACTAATATTTACTGTAATATAATATCATTTTACATAGAGTTTCAGGAGGGTGCTACACCCTCTCTGACCATTCAGGTCATCAAATATAAAGAATTCTTGAAGCTTAGTATGTTCTGAATCAGGATTTCAAGTCAGGTAAAATGGAATAGATCCAAGCATCAGGTTAATTTCTCCACCTGTTTTAAAGGAAAGAGTAAATATTTTAAGACATAAAATATTTCTTGTGCCGACATAACAATAATCAAATTTCACACAGGGGAATTAATCAAAAAAGTAAACAGTATATCAATTCAAATCTCTTTTACAAGGAAATCTTCAGCATTTAAAAAATCAATCAGTGTTCGAAATAATTGGTGGTCCGCTAGTCCGAGAACACCAAAAATTCATTTGGACCACTAATTTGAAAATTTTAGTGGTCAGCAGGAACATTAACTCCCCCCCCCCCTCTCTCACAGGGTCACAGGTAAACTTGAATTTTCCCGTCTCGGAGAAAACGGCAACCAAACACAAATCACAAAATTTTATTTATTTTAAAAAATAAATAAAACTGCATTAAACCTTAGTCAATTGAAATATTGGAATTAAAATATCTAAATTAATAATTTTATAGTTTTTCTTTATGTGCTGTTTATTTAATTTTTAGTTATAATTTTATATTTTATTAGGCTGAAAATTTTGGATAAATGCAAAGAAAGTTTGTAAGAAAAAGCTGCAAAATTCTCCATTTATTAGGTAGAAGGAAAATATTGTGAAATTCTTAAATCAAATGTGGAAAAATATTGCAAAAAGCGTCAGTTGGTTGAAGGAAAAAATTCGTCAATCAATCGTGATTAACAAAAACTAATGCTTGCCATTTAGCTGCAATAGGGTGTTAACGATTTTTATCAACGATTAAATCATGATTTTAATCAACTGATTTTTTTTAGAAAATTTGTGATTTTAATCAATGATTTTTTATGGTCTATTTCAATGGTCTGTAGGGAAAAATCATTTGTAGTATATTGGAATGATATTACACTATTTCAAACATATAGAAATTGATACACCTCACTGAAATGTACAAAAAGATGCTTACTATAGAACATGATGAGCATAGCATTAATCGTTTATTTATGGGGGGAAACAAAAGGATTCGCTTATAGTACTGTATAAATAAACAATTGCTGGAAGTTCGTTATCTGTTGTGGTACGAGTTTTTAATTTAACTAATTTAGTTATTTCGTATGTATAAAATCTGTAAATCTTATACAGGGCTGCAAAAAAGATGTATACATTTCTGTTTATTGACGAATATGTTGAAGGGGAATTTTCAACTGTGAAAATGCGTTTCTTAAAGGAACTAATGTTTAGCATACTATTTGGTATATATTCAAATCTATAGATCATATATAGCGTCGCACAAAGGAATTCGGATATTTTTCCGATGACTGATAATTGCTGAACTTTAATTTTCAAATGTGTTACGTGTTTTGTAATTTGCTTACTTAGCCATCATATTTAACTTTATTTAAAGGTTGATTTTTTTTTTTTTTTTTTTTTTTTTTTTTTTTTTTTTTTTTTTTTTTTTACATAATTCTGATTGTGTTGGAAAATTATAATCTGTCGTTGAAGGTTGATTATTTTACGTTATTGTTTAAAAAAAATATTTTTATTTGTATGTGTGTGTATATATATATATATGGGCGAAATGTAAAAAATAGGGTAGGTGGGTTAAACCGGGTAGCGCAAATCCCTCCTTCAGTTGTACTTCTGTCTATCAGCCAACACGAGAAATTACTTGTCGGTAAACATTATGGCATTTATAGCTGATTGAAACGTTACTGTGTGCGGTTTTTTTTTAGTGTGAAGGAATTAGTTTCAGTTACTCTTAAAAAATTGTTTTATTTGATTCTAGATTTTACGCGTATAACCACTTTTTTCAGCATATTAAATATTCCCGAGTACTATATATAATTCTTTCCTTTCCTGATACTATTTTAAAATTTTTACTGATCTTTTGCCTATAGGATTAAGAGTAGTGACGCCAGGTTTTAGACTCTGTCATGTTGGGGTAAAACCGGGTACTTAAGAGTGGGTCAAAGCTCGGTATACCCGATTTTGTCCGACACTCATAGAATGTTTTTTTAGTATAGTTAATAAATTAGCATGGAATTTTAAATTGCATTTTTAATGCTGTTAAGTTATAATATAATTCTAAATCTATCTAGTTATAATGAAAAAACTTTAATTTTGATTTTGTTTTTTATTAAAAAGTGGGTCTAATTTTTAACTTACATTTATGAAATTAAATAATTTGCAATTATTAATGAAATTAATAATGGTACTAATTAAGGCATAATTTTATATTATGCTTATTACATTTTAATAAATAACTTTCTAATCTGAGGTGTAATAACTTGCGTTATGGGTCCACTTAAAATGCAAATATATTTCGTGACTTGTTTCTCTAAATAAAATAATCTGCTCAAAATGGCAAATAATCCATAAAATCTCAATCCTATATAACTAAGCTATATAATCTGTAACAGGATTTTTTTTTTTTTTATCAAATATTAAACAGGCAAGAAAAAAACCTCTTGATGAATGAAACTTTCCCAGACTCATTTGCTGTATATAATAGGAGTGGATGGATTACGAAAGAGGTCTTTATTTTATTTGGTTAAAAAATGCATAGATTTTTCCAATCCTTGCCCTGAAAAGCTCGTTCTTTAAATCTTTAATAGGTGTTCAATTCATATAAATGAATCCAGTTAATCTAGTAAGAGAAAGCAATGTATTTATATATGCTTCTTTCCTTACGCAACGCATCGATTTCAACCCCTTGATGTGTCATTCATGCATCTCTAAGCTCATACTAAGAACAAGAGGTGAAGAAGTTGTTATTTTCCCACTCTGCGCTATCTGTAACAATTTACCAAGTTGGAAAATTATTTAAAACTGCATTTTCGAGAACAGCAATTGAAAATACTGCAATCAGAAGGTTCGAATAAACAGGGATTTTCCCCTTCAACAATGTTTTTCCAGACCATCTTTTTGCTCCTTTCGGAAGTGACAGAGAAACCCATGAAAGTCATGATAACACACCTAGGTCTATGCAGCCACAGGTTTGCATAGCTGCAGAAATAAATATTTCTGAAACATTACAGAATAATGGAGCTCAACCTTCCGAACATAAAAGAGTTGACAACATCCAGCGTCTTTCACGTCGAGCTGCTTCCAGATGCAGCAGTTAACATCACAATCACAGACGTCATCACTCATTCAAAATGTTACATCTACAGAATACATTATTAAAATTATCCATTCGACATCTTCAGACTATGTAGGCCAGCAATCTGTATTTCCAATTTCGCCTAAAATTTATTATCCCCCTTCTAAGGAAGGCTTTAGAATTGAGAAAAGAAAGGGAAAAACTTATTTTGATTTCTTCTCCCTATAAATTACAGATCGAAACAGATATTAAGGAGAAATAACCCAAACAAACTGCAAGACGAAAAAAGAAGTTTCTTTAAAAGAAAAAAAAAAAAAATAAACCAAAAAAGATTGCGGACACATCTTCAGAAGAAGAGGATAATGAAACCTGTATGTTTTGCTATGAACATTACTCAAATTCTAAATCCAAATACGATGTTTGAAATGCCACGGATAGGCACACGAAGCATGTAGTAATGCAGAAGAATATGATGACAAATTCATCTGTGGTTTTTGAAGCTAAAAGAACTCTAAAACGTACAGTGTAAAGTAAGCAGGCCTATACAACGTAGAAAATTTGCTAACGAATTATTTTTTTTTTACACATGGAAGAACACATGTGCAATTTCGTTTTGTTAAAAATAATAAAAATGTATTTTTTACTATATTAAGCAAGACCTTTTTGACCAAAATGATTTTTCCAGTAGTTTTAAATGGATACCCAGTTTTACCCACCCAGCGAGATAAAACCAGATTTTTGCATACGTTTGAAAAAAGCTACTTTTTTATATAAACAATTATATATATATATATATATATATATATATATATATATATATATATATATATATATATTGTTTGATAAAAAATGTTTTTATTGTAAAACGAATCCTTGGCTATAATAAAAGTGTTCAAAGTTTGTTTTCCCATTTCACAGCATTTGAGACTAACAAACTTTTAAGGTACCCTATTTTGCCCCACCTTCTTTATATATATATTTAAAGGATGCTGTAGAAGAAAATAGCATGAAACATTTATTAGCTCCTTTCTACATCTGTTTCTACTAAATTTTTTGGTAACATGCCATTTATCTTTTAAATTAAGCAATTTTTCTATTCGCATACACTTTACGGTAGTTATCGCGATATATCACCAATATTAACACGTTGATATATTCCGATATTAAATTTACGATATTCTCCCCACCTAGCAGTTAAACTTTTGAAAAAAAAGATCAAAAAAGTTTTTCCGAAAACTTGTAGCAATTTATTCCGGGATGATATTTTAGAAGTATCGGCAAATATATATATATATATATATATATATATATATATGCTCTAAAAGTTAAAATCTTCTAACTGATGATGCAATTGATTTTTAAAAACATGAGTTTTAACTCTTTCAAACACATTAGTGAGCGTAGGTCACTTCGTGCCTCACAAAGACTATATTTTTTCTACCATAAAACTAACTAAACGTCCGTATTTTAACACAATCTTTTTAGAGCAACTCAACAGGCCATATTTACATTTACCTACCAAAATTTTGAAACATTCGGACAAATATAAATATTTTTTACTAAGTAAAATGTGCAAAAACTTCGACAAAATTAGCAAAAACCAGAGTTACATCGTGGTAAAAATCTTACCAGCCTTTTTCCCACTAAATATTAATATTTGTTCACTCGGGCTACGAAAACATTATGCTTTTAACATCTAAAAATTTCAAAGAGTCTGGATGATAACGACAAACTTTAAGAATTTAAAATACTGGAAGAACCTTGTCCCTCCCCCACCTCCCTTTCCAGGCATATTTCAAAATTACACATAACACTCCGAAAATCAAATTATGCAGAATATTAATACCAAATAATAATAACAATACCAAAAAGCATATACTTCCAATTCTCTTTGAAATACTGCAATACATTTTAAAAAATACAAAATTAATCTTTTAAAAAAATTCACTGTCCGAAGTCACTTTTCTGTTTTTCTACGCATTTTAATGTACAACTCGCATTACGTATATATTATTGAAAAATACACACTTAATGTTATACAGTAGCTTTGAAATGATCGAGTATTGATTTGGTTCAGATATAAATGGATTTAAGGGTGAAAAAAAATTAGTTTGAAAAGAAAAAAAAAAAAAACACCAAGATTTTGATATGAAAATAAAATCTATATCTATCTATATTATAAAAAACAAATATATATCTGTGCGTAACGCTGACGTCATTTTGCAAATGGCAGCACTTTGAAATCTGGAATGAAATTTAGGTTTTGCAATTTCCGTGTTCAGCTCGTCGTCATCTTAAAATTCCGAGTAAAGTGCGAACTACATTTAATATTTTTGTTGAACATTGTCACAATTCTATTTCAAAGACCCGTGATCGGGGGGATGTAACTCACAATTATGTGGGTGGGAAACTGGAAATTGTTTTAATCCCTTCCGTTTAGGTCTAAAATGAAAGTACTAAGTTTTATCCCACGTACTAGGTGAACATTAGAAAATATGTACCATATTTATAGTCGAAAAAAACTTTTTTAAAATTATCTTAACAATATCTCAGAACAATTAATTCTTTCAAAAACATTGTCAATACAAATGTCGTAGAATTTGAAATTCTGAATAAAATGAGTACCTATATTAATATTTTTGCTGAACATTAAGGTCGCAATTCTATTTCTAAATTTTGCCTTAACCGCTAATCAAGAGAGAGACAGAGTCATCAATCCGCCCTGCCTCCGTTTATTACATACATGTATTTTCTTTAAGTTGTTGAGGCCCTCGCGATGTTTCTGCAATTATGTTAATGCTTTATTTTGTATATTTTGAGGATTATAATTTAGTAGTTATCGAGAAAGAGGTACAGTTGTGGGGAAAAAAAAGTAAACACCCCCTTCTATCTCCTCAACAAATTATAGTAGAAGAAAGTTACTGGTACCGAACGATTGGAAATAAAGTCTACTTTTAAATTATGTATATAAAATTGGCTTAGGGGGCCATCTACATATTAAAATGAACCATAACTTTATTTTTTTCAACAGCAGTACCCAATTCTGACAGCATAAGTGAACTCTACACCCTTTAATTAGCCTAAAGACGAATTTTTATGCAATTCGTACCATAAGTTTCCGAGAAATTAATTATTTTAAAACGAGCGTATTTTAAGGGCTGTATCCAAATTGAAGTTCCGTACTGGATTGTTAACCGAGAGAGCCGCCTTCTTGATCAAGGCACGTTTAAGCGTCAATGAAACCTGTTTGATTACAGTACAGCAGAATAAATTTCAAATGTCTACTCACTTCCATCATAGACGGCCCCTTAAACCATCATTTTGCCGTTTTTTAACCATAATTTGAAAACTACTTGGAAGAAAAATGTGAAACTTTTGAATTTCCATAAAGCAAGACTTAATAAATCTAAACCCATCAAAAAAATTGTAGGTTGCAATTCATAATTTTTTCGAATATTAATTTCATAATTCATAATTCATATCATAACATTATAAAAATTGCAAATTCAGCTTATTTATGTTTGGGTATATTAGTATTATTACTACAAAAAGAATTAGCACATTAGGAGCATAATTTCGGGAGATATAAATAAAAATATGAAAATGTAATTTAACATTAGAAGCACTAAATTTTGAATGTTTATAATTCAAAAACTTATCATTCAAATGACTTGAAATTTGGTGTCTAGGCATAGTTTGAACCGAAGATTTGAAATATCTCGTTAAAATTGGGTATTGCCATTAAAAGAAATGAAGTTTGGATTATTTTTAATATGTAGATGACCCCCTAAGAAAATTTTATATACATCATTTAAAAGTAGACTTTATTTCCAATCGTTCGGTACCAGTAACTTTCTTCTACAATGATTTGTTGAGGAGTTAGTAGGGGGTGTTTACTTTTTTTTTTCCACGACTGTTCATAATTGACAGCCGTTTTACATGCCATTTCTCAACTGATATCGTCAACATTAAACCTTAGTTTTTTTTTTTTTTTTTTTTTTTAAAGTAAAGCTTATAATACTTTTTTTCAATATTACGAAGGTTTTAAAATTTTATGAACTTAAGGTTCTCGTATACTAGTCGAAAATAATTTTTATTAAAACCTTCTTAATCCTTTTCGTAAAATATCGAAGTTTAAAATCGTGCTATTGGTTTACCTATAATTCCTCTAGCGACAAGAATCCTGCACACTCATTTGTTCCCTCGCTCCTCCCCACTATTTTCGACCTCCTTAAATGTGATACATACGCACTGTTATTCACTATATATGTCAAATTAAATGCGACGCATGATTCAAATACAATATCAGATCATAAACAATATTTCCCATCATTTACAAATCCTTTTTGAAATATGCTAAAAATCATGAAATAGTGCACATTTTAAGTTATCTATTTGTTCGTAGCGGCAAAGCCGCACCTAGTAGGGCGGGAAAACTTAGTACGTTTATTTCTGACCTACGTCGAAGGGATTAAAACAATTTCCAGCTTTCCCGTATTTAATTCCGAATTCGGCCTTTTTTTTTCATTTCCTACCAATGGGCTATAATTCGTAATCAAGAGTTTAAGCCATAACTCTGAAAATATCCAAAATAAAGCCTAAAATAATTACAAAATCCTCAAATAATACCTCAATAAATTAAAAAATATATATAAATTAGAAATAGTGTGAACTGAACCTCGTCTGTTCTGGCTTCAATCACTTGATTTACGAATTAGGCAAAACTTTGCATTATAATTGTAAAAATTCAACAAAAATATTAAGTACACATTTCAATCAGAATTTTAACCTTTACAACATCTGTATTGACAATGTTTTTGATAGAGTTAGTTTTTTAGATATTGCTATGGTAATTAATAAAAATGTGTTTTTTGACTATAAATCTGTGCATATCTTCAACCACTCACCTAGTAAGAGGGAGAAAACTTAGTACATTCATTCTAGACTTAAAATAAAGGGATTAAAACAATTTCCAGCTTTCCCCTAATTAATTCCAAATGCGACCCTTTTTTCCTCCCCTACCACTGGTCTATGAAGAGTTTTAAAGACTTAATTCTATGTGCTCTATTTTTTTTTTTTTTTTTTTTTGGGGGGGGGGGGATGCCAATTTTGAGTAGGAAGAAAAATCTTGATTATTTATTGTGACAATAAAATGACACAGCACAGATTTTTTCTTTATTATTTAAGCAGTTTTAAACAGTTTTGAAACTTTAAGTATTATTACTGTGAGAGGTGAAGAAACGGGGAAACGAAACTTTGAAGGTGAAATTCAGATAAAATTTTAATCAAACGGATATGATGAAATGAATAGTTAATGAAATTTAGAACTGATTATTTATTCACTTAAAGTAACAAATACAGTAAAGTAATTTTTTTAACCTTTAACTGATGTCAAAGAAATTGTCACATAACTAGTGTGAAGCGGTCTGTGAGACCGCTCCAACGAAAGATGAATAAAAGCTGCGATAAACTTATAGGATGTTGTTTTTGTACTAAACTTTTTGCACAGGTGTGTTATAATTAAAATTCATCTATTCAAAAGTCTCTGGTATTAGTACTAAAGTTTCAAACGAAACAAAATTTCAGTTGTGTTTGTAGATAAACTGAAATTTGCAAGTTAAAATATGAAAATTGAAAAAAGCACTGGTCTGTGAGACCGGTAACATCAGTTAAAGGATAAAAAAAAGTTTTAAACAGTTTAAACTTTGGTATTGTGGAGAAGGGAGTAAAAAGGGGAGGTGAAATTTCAGAAGAAAGGTTAGCACAATGGCGGTTTTATCTTTATTTTTTAAATCAGAAATGAAAAGAAATGCAGAAGAGTTCCACACCCGATTAAGAAATAATATGACAGTAAAGCACTTTTAAGGACTTTAAAAAAAAATTGTATGAAAATAAGCACTTACAAGCACAAAAAAAATTCTTTTGAAAAATGCAAGTACTTTTAAGGACCGTACGAAACCTGATATATTGAAAATTTCCTGACTACAGAGTAGTCCTGCACGGGTCAAGTTGCACCAGACACAAAACCGAATATTATACTTAAGTCAACCCACAACTCGACCCGAACCCTCCAAAAATATTTCCTCGATCCGCAACCTGGCCAGAATCAGCCAAAATAATTTTCGGCAACCTGCAACTCAACCCGGACTTATTTCAACCCGAACACGAAATAAAAAGAAACGAAATCGTGTTTTATTGATATTATGAAATGTAATCTACAATTACATCTCTAATAAAAATTTATGTTTTATGTAGGAAAATGGACAAATGTATATACTTTAATATTCAAACATATGTGGGTATCATGCCCACAAGTATTTCAAGTGAGGACAGCTTTTTAAAAAGCGCCATCGATATTCACCATCATGGTTGATCTCAATGGCGCTTGGTGACAAGTTGTCCTCAACATGGCTCACAATCACATGACACACCTAAGTGATGCAGGATAGGTGGGGGCTAAAGTTACGCACTTATCATTAATTTTGATTTTTAACGAACACATTGATCTAAACTTATGTGATGACTGATTAAAATGTTGTATTAAAACCTTAGGCACGTTCCACTATCAAACGACATTCTGTCAAATTATAATTCCGTGGGAAATTGTAATTTTTAAAAAACATTGCTCTGTGTATCTTTGCCCCATTGGTTGGGCTAAAAGTACGCAGTGATGAGGTAAAGATACGCAGTGCGCATTTTTGCCACATTACGGCCGGATTTTGCCCCATTTTCACTAAAATGAATGAGTAATGTAAAAGAATTAGTAAATTTCGATAGTATTTAAACTGAAAATTCTAAACTAGACCATGAAAAATCAGCGGTCCGCGAGATCGCAAATAGCAGTTAACCTCTAACTGTTGTGACAAAAATTGTTTCATAAATACTGTAAGCGGTCTCCGAGACCGCTTAATCGTTGACTAAATAAAATGGTTGACTGACTCATAAGAGGCGGTTTCTGCGCTAAATTTTATGCAAAGGACTATTATAGTAAA
The DNA here is from genome assembly GCA_963932465.1 of Maratus speciosus. Taxonomy (NCBI): domain Eukaryota; kingdom Metazoa; phylum Arthropoda; class Arachnida; order Araneae; family Salticidae; genus Maratus; species Maratus speciosus. The sequence goes on from OZ010791.1 coordinate 548,822,693, forward strand.
ATTTCCCGCATTCAGAACTCTTTAGCTATACTTCTAATTTACCAAACGAATCAAAATTAAACTAACATAAAAAACTCCTTAAATTGAAAATTACAAGTTAAACTGTGAAAACTGAATATTGCAGCGGTCGGTGAGACCGTTAACATGAGTTAAGGATTATGGTTTAAAACAAAAGCGATTCATGAAACAATATTGATTTTTAAAAGTAGGTAGGTAGATACCTACGTTCTATATTTAAAAAAAACTGAACTAGAAAAAGGAAAATGTAGTTTACTAACTTATATTAGTTAAGTAGCTATTATATTTCATATAATACAAATTTAGAAATTGTGGAAAGCTTTGCATCTAGCTAAAACGATAGGGCAATGTCCCGTATCTTAAACATGTGCGTCCGAAGAAGGATGCGTACTTTTACCCTATTCTGCAGTATTTTGCTTAACCAGCTACCCATAAGTATAAACAAACGAGATCGAGGCAAACTACCGCATTTAGAAGCTAAAAATCTTTCGATCTCCACTAAAATTTTGGATTTGTGAAAATTCCAGGTACTGTCAGCTAAAGAATAAAGTGAAATTTTAAAAATATTAGATCAAAATTCGAAAATTTAAACTTACCTCGTTTTGTTAGCACAAATTGCTACTTTTATCAAAGGTTTAAACAAATAACTAGTACACTTGAAACAAAACTGCCACAAATTGGTCATGAGAGCCGAAATGTTGCTTCATAGAAAATTAGCCGGTGCATATTTTTTCCCCGCTCGTATCTTTACCCCTACCTACCCCATATATCTCTCTTTGCATGAGAAAGTAAAAACTCGGCATTTTATCGCTCAGAAACTCACGTAAAATTAAAATGCAAATGTTTATATTTAGGTTTTTTCCAAGTCTAAAATTTTCACAAAAAGTTTGAGCAGAAAAATTTTTCAGATAAAATAAATACATATTTCAATATGAATGAGCTATTATTAAATTTACTCCTTAACCTTTAACAGATGTCACAGAAATTGTCACAACTAATGTAAAGTCAACTAGTGTGAAGTTGTCTGTGAGACCGCTTTATCGGAAGATGAATAAAAGGCACGATTAACTCATAGGATGGTGTTTTTGTACTAAACTTTTTGTACAGGATTGTTATAATTAAAATTCACCTATTCAAAAGTGTCTGGTGATAATACTGAAGTTCACAACGGAACAAAATTTCGGTAGTGTTTGTAGTTAAACTGAAAATTGCAAGTATATAAAAAAGTCCTTCCGGCCAGTGCCGGGAGGAAGAGGTAGCTTTCATAATCCTTATTTAAAAAAAGCCAACTTATATCATGCAAACACACGAAGCTCAATTTAGTGGAAACCGAATATAGGAGATTCAATACTAATTTTAATCAATATAATGAATGAGAATTTCGCGAAATTAGTCAGCTTTATCCAAGCTGCTTTTCTTTAAATTAACTTATATTTGGCTTCCAAATTCGGCAATTTCTTAAAGTGCCTGTCATTATAAGACAACATGGTGGATGAGGCTAAGCAGTGAACTTGGTCGAAACCTTAGTAATTGCTGTGCACATGCTCACTCACATCGGAATCGGTTAATATATAGGAGTGCTGTCGCATGCAAAAAATCAGATTTTTCAAAATGTCACCCACATTAGAAATTGAAACTGCTATATCTGAACCATTTTTTAAGGTAAAGACAAACAAAAAATGCTCCTGAATCCTTATATCAAGATCAAATACTTAAGAAAGAAACCTTTTTCAATTTCTAATTTTTTTGCACCTCACTTTAAATATATATATATATATATTTTAATTTAATGGCCGCCATTTTGAAACAAGATGGCTGATAAATCTGGCCAGCGAACTTGGTCGAGGTGTTGATGTACACTATCCACATGCCTTCTTACATCAAAATAGGCGAATACGTGTGTTATCGCGTGACAAATACAAGATCGTTTCAAAATGTTAGCCATGCTAGAAATTCAAAGTGCTATAAATCAACCATTTTTTAAGATATCAACAAAAGAACAAATTTTCAGAAACAAAAACTGCTCCGGAATCTTTGTATCAAGGCCAAACACATTAAAAAAAATCTTTTTCGTTTTCCAATTTTTTAATACCTCATTTTGAATTTTAAATTTAATTTTTTTTAAATGGCAACCCTTTTGAAACAAGATGGCGAATGAAGCTAGCCAACGAACTCGGTCGAGACATTGGTATGTACTATGTACAGACCAAGTTACATCCAAATAGGTTCATAAATACGCCTGTTATCGCGTGACAAAAATCAGGTCTTTTTAAAATGTCAGCCACAAGAGAAATTAAATGCTATTACTCAGCCATTTTTTTTTTAGATATAGACGAAAGAAAAACTGTTCCGGAATCTTTGTATTAAGGTCAAACACATACAAAAAAAAATCTTTTTCATTTTCCAATTTTTTGGTATCTCATTTAAATTTTTTTATTTTTTAATTTTTTTAAATGGCCGCCATTTTGAAACAAGATGGCGGATGAAGCTGGCCAACGAACTCGGTCGAGATATTTGTATGTACTATGTACACACCAAGGTACATCCAAGTCCGTTCATAAATACGCCTGTTATTGCGTGAGAAAAATCAGGACGTTTCAAAATGTCAGCCACGCTAGAAATTCAAAATGCTATAACTCAGCCATTTCTTAAGATATAGACGAAACAAAAACTGCTCCCGAATCTTTTTATCAAGGTCAAACACATAAGAAGAAAATATATTTTAATTTTCAATTTTTGGTACCATATTTCAAATTTAAATTTTTCTTAAAAATTTAAATGACCGCCATTTTTTAACAAGATGGCGGGTGAAGCTGGCCAACGAACCCGGTCGAGACATTGGTATGTACTATGTATAAACGAAGTTACATCCAAATCGGTTCATAAATACGCCTTTTATCGCGTGACAAAATTCAGGACGTTTTAAAATGTCAGCCACGCTAGAAATTCAAAATGCTATAACTCAGCCATTTTTTAAGATATAGACGAAACAAAAACTGCTCCGAAATCTTTGTATAAAGGTCAAATACATAAGAAAAAAATATTTTTCCATTTTCAATTTTTTGGTACCACATTTCAAATTTTAAATTTTTAAAAAAATTTTAAATGGCCACCATTTTGAAACAAAATGGCTGATGAAGCTGGCCAACGAACTCGGTCGAGAGATTGGTATGTACTATGTACACACCGAATTACATCCAAATCGGTTCATAAATACGCCTTTTATCGCATGACAAATTTCAGGACGTTTCAAAATGTCAGCCACGCTAGAAATTCAAAATGCTATAACTCAGCCATTTTTTAAGATATAGACGAAACAAAAACTGCTCCGGAATCTTTGTATAAAGGTTAAATACATAAGAAAAAAATATTTTTCCATTTTTAATTCTTTGGTACCACATTTCAAGTTTTAAATTTTTTTTTAAATTTTAAATGGCCGCCATTTTGAAACAAAACGGCGGATGAAGCTGGCCAACGAACTCGGTCGAGACATTGGTATGTACTATGTACACACCGAATTACATCGAAATCGGTTCATAATTACGGGAGTTACAGTGTGACATACGTCAGATATATATATATATATATATATATATCAATTTTGAACGGAGGGTGGTTTCGGGGTCTGGGGGTCATGATCGATGAAAATATACCAAAATTTTTTGAAATCGCTTTCCTCCGAACGGCTGCAATAGGTAGCTTTTTTGTAAGGAAAGCTACCTAAAATGGCAAAACTATAAAAATTAAAAAAGCTGCGGTCTGAGAGACCGGTAACATCAGTTAAAAGTTAAGAAATAAAAAGTATATAAGAAATGTGATAAATTCTTTTTATTTAAGGCACAGTTAACCATTTATTCTTCTCTAGGAATTTCAAAAATATTACCAACATTTCATTTTTCATATACACTCAAACACATGTATAATATTTCTGATAGTTTTAAAACACATACCCATTATACGTGTGTATAGATAGAGAAGTGCCCAATATTCAGAGTTAGAAGCATAGGAGAGAGTATGGAGGAATGGGACACCTTTTACAAAAATAAGAAAATGAACTTTGTTTGACACAAAAACAGTATTTCAGTTTATAGAATACAAAATGAAACACTTTCTAATGTCCTTTAATAATATAGAAACATAATTTCAGAAACAATTTTATAATTAAAGAAATTGCAAGTTTCAAAATTTGACTCATGCTTAGTTTAATCCATGCTTAGACCCATGCTTGAAGGCTTAGTTTATATTATGGATAATATACAGTATAATGTTCCATAAATAGGGAAACTATTACATCTATGCATAAACAAGTCATTAATATTCAGAAAGCATAAAAAGTATATGAAGCAAAATTACTTCTGATTCTTGAAATAATCTTTTACTTTATACAATTGAAATCTTATGCAACTTTTTTCAACTGGAGATTGGGCTACCATTGCTTCATCTTGTGGGCGATTGATGAAATGCCTAGAATGATCATATTCAAAAATTTTTATTACTACCAAAACAAAAACAAATTTTGCAGGAAAGTAAAAGAATATATAAAATTTATTAAGTTAAACCAGCTCTTTGCATGTTCACCAACATAAATGAAAAACAGTGGAACTTCGTAGGATCACTTTTTGCTTCCTAATTGGTTTGATTGAGAGTATCAACAATAACACAGATTATAAAATATGTAAGAGGTGGGGGAGGGGGGGTGGGGCTTATGAAGAAAATTTTTAAAGTAAAATTTTTATTGTTTAATTTTTTTTTTTATAAACAAAAAACTTTGAATTTTATCCATTACTGGCACATCTGCCCTATATCTAGATTTTTAACCTGAAAAAAAAATATTTTGGACATTCTTTTGAAAAATCAGTCAACACGAACCCGACATACAAGATTCAAAACCCATACCGTCCCGATCCGAACCAAAAAAGTAAAGTAAACCCGACCCGATGTCGGAATCTAGTATAATAAATACCGATTACACAGCACGACTCTAATATTAAGAAAGATAATTTTGGTATACATTTTAAGTATTCTGCAGAAGAATAGTGGAATATTTGGCCTTCATTATCAGTCAAAGAGGGGGAGTACTATTCATTGTATCACTAATTAAAAATAAAATTTTTAATCTGCTAACCATATTGCAATAAAATGTTATTTATTACATAAATTATTAGATATTGCACGCATGTAATAAACACTGATGTAAAGAATAGTCATTTGACTGAATGATAAATATTTAACAATAAAATAATAGGATGATTACGCATTAATACCTGCTAAATCATGTTACATTATAATTCGAAATCAAACGGTCTTACTGTGTAGTTCATTTTTACTTACTAGGAATCAAGGAAAATGGAAATATAACAAAATTTAACTCATAAAGAAGAAATATTTACTTACATCCTTATTTGAAATCATAATCAAGATGGATGCCTTGAAAACCTCTGTGGCTGCGTGAACAGTCCTTACGTCATCATTGAAGTCCTTTCTCATTGGCTGACAGTTGCGACTAAGATATTTCATGTATTTGTACTATGCGAGTGGTAAATATTTTACCCGGTTACAGATAAAATTCTAGTAAACATACAGATTTCTGTAGTTTTACAAAAACTAGTTTTGTAGGAGTACAGATTTTTTTTTACAGTGTACCGAAGCTGAAATAATGCTTCAAATACTCATTCATTTGTTTTCCAAACAAAATGGCATCACAGATGACAGAAAAAAGAAATTTTATGAAATCGATCCTTTAGGGGGCTAGTAATTTAGGTTCACAATTATATATCTAAAATTAAAAACGCCCTGAAAACATCACTATATTTATCACTAAACTAAATTCACACAAACACAAATTTAAGGTCTTTAAACAAGTGAATGATATACAAATCCTCAAAAAGTTTTATTGTAAAGGATTTAAGTTAAATACTTATGAAAATTTCACACTTTCTTGGCCACAGTCTTGTGAAGGCATTTTGAAAACTGAAATGAGAGTAATATTTATTTTATGAGGAAATCAGCATAGATTTTATAATTTATTGCTTTGCTTTTAAAACAAAAAACGTTCAGCTACTAAGGAGTGAAGTAAAAATGTTAAAAAAAAAAAAAAAAAAAAAAAAAAAAAAAAAAAAAAAAAACGAACAGTTTAGTTTATACGATGAAAAGAATAGAGGTCGCGAAGTACGCAGGTTGCGAATAGGTTATAGTAACTTAAAACCGTTTTATTTTTTCCTTTTCTAAATAACACAAAGTTTCAACGCACACTTTATTATAAATTTTTGGAAGAAAAGTCATAACGTTTTTTAATCATTATTTTTAGTTTAGTTGCATTTCATGAAATTTAAGTTGATGTTATTACGAAAGTTCGCAAAGCAATTTCCCACCAAAGGGAATGTAGGGAAATGTAACTATTTTCGCATTTACTCTACATTTTCCCGGCTTTCCTCTTTCATCAGAAATTCATTTTAATATTTTATCTCGTCAGTAAAAGTTTTGTTTTTGAAAGTAGAACTAAAAATGAATTTTGAAATCAATACATACATTTCTAGAGTAATGTTTTTTTTTTTTTTAGTAAATATTTTATCGAATACTTGTGCTTTAAAGAAAATTCAAGTAATTACACTGTATCATTATCAATAAATAACACTTATAATGTATGTGCATAATAAATAAATTTTAGCGAAATATATAAAATTTTTCAGAAGCATAATGTGAAATTTTAAAAAGAAGGTAAAAGGAATTAATATCAAAATAGGGAAAGGAGAAGGATATCATTGATTAGAACTTTTTTAATCATATTCGCCTTTTCCTTGATACCTACTTGTATGTAAAAGTCGCCTGCTGCTGATAAAAATATATTGAGATATTTAGTTCCATTACAAAATATAGCAAACTGCTTCATCACATTATATGTGTGAATACATTCTAATTAAAACAAATGAAACGTACTTTTAAATTTCTAACGTCAAAAATGCATATCTGTGTTAATTTTTCTCAGAGACACTTTAATGATTTTATTACAAACATTTATCCAAGTAGTGTTTATGCATATTTCTTCAAGATCTCCCTGGCGGACTATTCCTTAGACAGACATATATTGAAAAAATGTGTTTAAAAAGGAAAGAGAAAGGGAAATGTGTATCCTTTATAAAATGTAAACCTTAATTATTGTTACTGCTCTCTTTTTCCATAAAATATATATATATATATAAAGATTAGCCTAAATGTATCGGGCTAAAATGTTTTATTAAACAGATTATGTTATGGTTAAAATAGAAATATTTTTATGAAAATAATAAAATATACAGTTATGTCTGAGTAATCCTTTTATTTCTTAAGTATTGAATGTGTGACATTCGAATTACTGTGATTCTGGTTCAGAAGCCGGGATATAACCATTCAAGCTGTTAGAGTAAAATATTTTTTATAAGTAATGGATCAGTAGATAAACTGATAAATAACTGTTAATATGATACTGATGAAAAAATTGCGTATTCATTGAATATTCAAATAAATAATCGCAAAAAGATAATCTAGTAAATGCCGTAAGTTGTGCAACAATTATATTAATCTACCTCACATTAGTAGTTTCAAGAAAACAGAGATAATTGATTTAATAAAAACCGATATTAATATACCAGTACTAATAGATGATTTTAAATATTTAAAAGCCTGTGAGTAATTTCCAATGAAGAAATAAAACAGGTCGGGATATACTTATACTTCAATGACAGATAATATTAAAATATTTGGAGGCAGTTTCTTAATAAAGTATAATATATATTGCAAAAGATTTGAAGAATTTCAATGTATTATTAATGTAAAATCTTTTGAAATTCATGAAAATATTTGAATAATTCTTAATCTAATTTTTGACGGTTGCATTGGAGTGACATAACTTTAAGATAATTTGCATTCACAATAACAAAACTACCATGACAATTTTTATGCAAAAAAATTTGTTACAAAACAATTAAATATGCTATATCCTCGCTTTACACCTAGTTATTAAATTATGCTTTATTCTTTACCCCTTAAATATGTACCCATTGTGTAATTTTTGTTACAAAACATTTAAACAGGCTATTTTATTCTATGCTTTACACGTTTATCATTAAATTATGCTTTATACTATGCGTTTGAAAACTGTAGCCTTAATTTAATTTTTTGTTTCAAAACATTAAAACATGGTTTTTAATTTTGCGCTTTACAGATTGGTTAATAAATTGTACGTGAAATTAATATCCATTAACAGAGTAGCCACAAAGGATTTTTCTATATTGCAAAAAATACTAATCCTATACTGTTAAAAAAAAAAAAAAAAAAAAAAAAAAAATTAAAAGCAACTTTTTTAATACGTTGTGGGGAAATTTGATATTATTTAATTTTGATTTTAAATGGTTTAACGATATAAGTCAAACCTCAAAGAATGATTAGAATATACAATTATGTGACAAAAATATTTTTTCTTAAATATTAAGTAAATTGAATTTGCTTAACAATTTTATATTGAAAGTACATTAAAAATTTATAACGTACAAAGTAATTTAGGGAAAAAAAAAACCTTAAATCTAACTTAAGAAACTTTTATTTCATAATATTGTAAAATCTTTCACAATATAATTTATTCTATGAGCAGTCAATCAAGATTTTAGACATCTATTTTCAAGATCCAATTACTTCTCAAATGATTCATCCTTATAGATTCTGATAAAGTTTGACACTTCAGATGACAGGATTGATGAAACATTTTTTTTGTTAAATTTTCTTTTAAACTCTATTTTATGAAAACATCTTTTACACCGTTGGCGTTTATTTAAAGTGGTGGGTAGTGTATACAAAGTTCTGCAATAATTTTCTGTCATCTATGCTATTACATATTTATTTTTATATCATATGTTTTAACAAAATGAATTTAATTTTAAAAGTTCTTCACATATAATATCTTTTGCTTATTCTCTAGCAACAAAATATTAAAATATTACTGGAATCGGTTTATGCTGTTTAAAATGTATTATAATTATATTTCAAGTAGATTTAACTTGTAACATTCATTTTATTAATATTTACAATGCTTTTCTCATTCAGTGTAAAATATTTCAGAACCTAGAAAATGAACTTCTAAATATTACACCCTTTTCCAAAAAATATATATGCACCTAGAAAGAATTGAGCAAAAGCTAGGAAACTTTATGTGCTGGTGTGATTTGTGGAGTTATGTAAATGATAAACATTTCATCACCACTGACATAAAAGGGTTCGTGCAATGCGTATTTACTTTTCTTAGAAGGCAGCATTTAAAAGAGCCGGAACGTAAATTTACGTGTAATTAGAAAAGGACTACTATTATTGATACATGGCAATTGAAAGATTGATGCCTTTAAAACGTACTTGACCACGAACAGTTGTTGGACTTCGAAAGGTGTCGAACGATAAGCCCAATAAACGCGGGTTGGCCCAACAGACGTGCCAGCCAGAATTTTGGTCGAAGGGATATTGTAGCTCGCAGCGTTCCGTCGGTGGAAAGAAGGCACGGCCGGTCGTTGCAGTAACTTCGGTTTACCCCACGTCAAAAATGCAAAATATGATGAAGCAATCAGAAGAGCAGACATATCTACACCAAAAATGTCACTATCACTGTTCGACGTCATTTGCAGGTTTTTGATGCAGTGGTATAAAGGCATACCATCAAAACAAGCGTAACGTTTATCCTGAGGAAAAAACGTAACAGTAACCCAATTGTAACATAACCGTAATTTAACTGCAACCTAAAAGCAACTTATCTGCTACGTAACCGTAACCTAACTGTAACTCAATATAACCGAAATGTAACATAAACCTAACCTAACTGTAACATATCCCTAACCGTAACCTAACTGTGTCCTAACAGAGCACGCCCTGCAAAGTACTGCAAAGTAGTTTAGTTAGTGTATATATACACTTGATATTTTATCAAGTGTATATATACTTTAGTTCCACATTCCAAAGCCAGGACGAACATCCGAACACGGGTCACCACTGAGTGTGGCCGCATATAGTAAGTATCTACGCACGCTCTACAAAATATTGTAGTTCCACTTTCCACGTCCAGAATGCGAACTCTTTTGTAATCAAACCTATATCTGAAAGAAACTCCGATTTTAAACCTATAGGCAGGTATACCAGTCGACGAGGTAGGGACGCAAATAAGAATTTAAGACATTTCCTGAAAATACTATTCGGAAATAATGGTAACCACAGTTCAGTTAAAGACCCAATATGATCTATAATAACCTCCGACATAGGAAGCTGCTGCCATCAGTGGCGTGGCGTCCGGTCATCGCTGGATGCGGCGATGACCAAGCAATATTTTAAAACTTTTAATAAGCTTTTAAAACTCTACGATCCAGTTTTAGCAGAACATTTGGAGTTCATGTATAAGTGAAGGTAAGATTTAAAGTTTCTTTTTTGAACATTCAACCATTGAATTTTAGAGTTAATAATTTTTCACCACAAACTTAAATAATTGCGATGACCACCGAAAATTTTCACGCCACGCCACTGGCTGCCATCTAGCTGGCATGCTTCGCACGCTCTTTAACTATATGTTAGTCCCACTCTCTTCCGACAAGAGACAGACACTGTTTTAAAGAAACTTATATCCAGACGAAATTTGGTTATTCAACCTATCCGTAGTTATATTGTCGATGGAGAGAGGGGGGGGGGGGTTGAATTAAAAATTTAAGAAATCTGTTAAAATTACTATTCGGAAATAATGATAACCACTAATTATAAATTATGTGCTCAATATGTTCTGTACGAACAACCAATACAGGTTCCAGCAGCCTGCAGCACCGTATAGCAGACGTGCGATAAATTCGAAACATTATTTTTTATTTAAAAAACAAAAAACAGGAATAAAGAAACATGAATTTAAAAATGTTTTTAAAAATAAACAAAAACACTTCTCAAATTAAAAAAAAAACAACCCTTAATAGTATCAAAAATGTGAATGTAATTTCTATTTAAAATGTTACTTCTCGCTACAGCAACAAGAAGCTTTGGAATGCAATGACGTAGTGTAAACAGTTTCTAATTTCTGGTGGTAAATGAGCCAGTAAGGAGTGCTCTAATCTTTTATTTAAGGTTTAAAACTGTACTTTTTGTTATCTAAATTAGTCAGTTTCAACCACGTGTCCCCAATTTTCCACTAACCAATCAAAATGACCTATTTTTGTAAAAGATATTATCTCTCAGTCAATAAAAGTAGAGAAAAACCGGAAAACCGATGGATGGGCTATCAAAATTCTCGTCAGGTTGTCAAGTTGGGCGCTAGGGTGCGACATCATTAGAAACTGATCTATTTTTAAAAATGTTCATGACTAATAATTATGTTTCCAAAGTATGTGTTTAACCTTCATGCTAAAATTTGATATTATTTAGAAAAGCAGCCACTCTTGAAACATGAAAAACACAAACTGTTTTATTTAAATCTACCCCGGATTATTTATTTTTTTTTGCGAAATCTTTACAAAACTAACAAGCCGAAAGCAAGTGGAAAGAAAAAAGAATTTTTAATGAGAAAAGCTTTATAAACAAACCAGCCAAAAGAAAGTAAAGGGGTAAAAAGCATGAGAGTGAGTTGCAATTTTTAATTAATAACTCAATTAATTATTAAAATTTGAAACTTCTGACTCCCAGGTGCATCAGAAGAGGGCTTCAACTATACTCACAAAACTTTTGAGCCTCTTGCGCGTCGTATTGTTAGCTAGCCATCACATAAACACACACAGACGCAGAGCGAAACTTTCTTTTACTTACTTTACTTTTAGAGAAAATCCAATTAAGAAAAAAGAATACAACCCTTGGCACAAAGTTTCCGATCATTACACCAACACTACCATTTTTTGTAAAAAAGGATTATATATTCTCACTGCATAAAAATTAAACGATTATTAGCGATGATACATTTGTATTATATATAATGAACAGCAGTATGCAATAAAGAAAATTCATTATACATCAATTTATGAACAGAAAAATTGTGATTGAAATTTAACCACCAATGAAAAAATTATCCAATCACGCTTTGATTTGGAAAAAAATAACCGATCACTGTAATCAATTTGTAGTAAATCCACCTTTAGTTCTGATGACAGCCGAAATTCTTCGTGGAATGGACTCAATAAGATTTTTACACTCATTGGGAGCAATTTCACACCAGCATTACCTTATAGCTTTACGTAGTTCTGTGGCATTTCTGATCCTTCGAAAATCGATTTTTCTTTTTAATATATTCCACAGATTTTCGATGGTATTAAGATCAGGACTATTGGGCGGCCAAGTGATGGTTTTAATTGGATTATTACCTACATTTTATAGAAATTTCTTCACTGATTTGGTGCGGTGGGGAGATGCGTTGACTTCTTGAAATAAGAAGTCATTTTGATCCCCGAATCATTGATCGATGCAGGGAATAAAAAAAAATCTCTAAAATGTCAATGCAAACTTCAGAGTTTACTGTACGTAATGCAATACACAACTTACCGCCACCTTTTGATGCCATAAAACTCCAAACTGTAAATACAGGTGAAAATTTAGTCCTCGTATTGGCACACTTATCATTGAACTCTTCAGCAACTCTCCTCCAAACAAATGTTCCACTGCCATCACCTGCTTCGAGAGATATGCAAGATTCATCGCGAAAAATAACTTTATCCATTTATCAAGTGGCAGTGTACATGTTTTTTACACCATTGCAAGAGCTCTTTTCTATGCTTCTTTGTCAAGTAAGGTTTCGTTTTAGCTTTACAGAATTTAAATCCTGTTGCATTTAGGCGATTACATACAGTGCGGTCACATACCTTTACGCTATACTTAGACCATTCGGCATTCAGTTGTTTTGAGGTTGCTCGCCGCTTTCTTTTTGCTATTTCCACAAGTGTTTTTTGTCCAACCTAGGCGTTGTCATTCGTGGACGTCCACTTCGAGGTAAATTTTCCACCCTGCTAGTCAACTGATATTTTTTCCAAACATCGTATACCGTACTTTCAGCACAATTTAATAAAGCAGCCACTTTCCTTTGTGAATTTCCCTCTTGCAACAATTTAATCATGCGGATTTTTAAACCGCGAGACAGGTTTTTCACGCGAGCCATTGTCCAGCACTTTAGAGCTTTTTTTTTATCTCGCTGCTGGAAGATTTCTTCTTTTAAATAGCATTCAGATATTATATTCATTCGCAGGCACTCTTATCTGTCTTCAATTTTCAAATTTTAAACTTGTTTCTTCAATGATCGATTACTATTTTCCAACTTCCGTCTTGATCGGATATTTTTTTGTTTTCTCACGAAGAAACTTTTAGCCTGCAGTATAATTATAAATTATATGATTCTTATAAAGAATTCACTTTTCATTTATATTTTAATACGCGTGCTTTCATTTGGCATATTGTAAAATATAGCGAACTTTATGCTGCGAAATGCAAAAATCATAAACTGGATAACACTGATAGGAAACTTTTTGCCAAGGGTTGTACATACAGAATAAGAAAGATTAAATTAAATAAAATCGTACTTACAAGAACTATTAATGAAAACATTTCTATACTATATCCAATATTGAGGATAACATATACTCAATAATTAAACAACTGGAGTGATTAGGTTAATTTGAATTTTATCAATTAAATCCACACTTCAATACAAAGATAGTTTTTCTAGGTTTGCTTCCATCATTAAGAAGTGGATTAATTAACATCATCTAAAGTATCGTCCAAAAGTAATATCGGACTTATTTCACAAAATAAGTCAAATTAATCCAGTCACAATCTAGCAATACACTAGAATCATTACATGTTTATTACTATTATTATTATTTCTAGGAACATATATATTTTATAATAACTCTTGGATAAAATGTTTTTCCCTATTTTGAAAATTTAGAGCGGTGGATTAACAGAGACCCGCCACTACAAACGCATCTTCATTGGTTGCAGCCAACATCAGTGCACTTCACAATGTGAACTATGCAGACCCACGTCGGGCCCCATTGGTCGAGTCCCGAACAAGGGATCTGCTCCTTATTGGTCTTTCCAAGACCTTAAATCTCATGCACTGGACTCAATCTGTGGTGCACAATCTAATTTCAATTGGGATTTACTTTTATGGCGGATGTAAATTTATACAGGCTGTTTTGTAAAAAACCTTTTTTATATATGTGACTCATGGAATCTAAAGTTATAAATTTACATCGTAAACATGTCAATTTAGACGATTCACCTCTTTTTCTAGATTCGGATAACCACGCTATGAATAAGCCTAATACCTTATAATTTGTATAAACGAAATGCAACAACATTTCAGTGTGAAATATATGTCATAATAATACAAATTATTGCATAATACATATCTACCCTATATATATAAAATCCTAATGAAACGAATTTATGAAACGAATATATGAAACGCCTGAAATGTATCGATTCTTTGAATCGACTGATTAAACAACTGACTTCGTTTCACGGCGATTTCTCCTAAAATATGGAATACTTTGCGATGAAATTAACACCAAAAATCCGTGTTGATCCACAGATCTCAAAACTGGTATTAGAATTTTTAAATTCGAGTTAGTTTTCGAAATATTAATTTTTTTCTAATTTTAAATAAATTTTTTCTAATGATGGAAACTCAAATTTTAATCATAACAGAAATTTCTTTTCATAATTCAGAAAAGGTTACTATTTTAAATTAATTTGGCGACAGTTTGGCCTCCTTTAAATCTATGCTAAGGACAATGTTTTTTTTTTTTTTGTATTTCGTTATCATTTTATTAAATACAAAACTTTCATTTAAAAATGAAACATTTAAATTGATGGCTTTCACTTATTAAAAAAAAAAAAAAAAAAAAAAAAAAAAAAAAAAAAACCCGAAAAGAAAAATATTAGGCACAGATGTCATATACGCACCGGGGTACCTAATTGGCGCACAAATGACATTATTTTGATAGACATGGTAACCCGGCTATTGTTGTTTATTTAATAATAAATGTATATTTACTTTATTTCTTTTTTTAAATTTATATAAATTATTTTGTTCTATAGTAATTAATTATTTTTTTTTGCTACTTCCTTTTGGAAATAATAGAAAATAATTAAAAAATACGGTACAATGTAGTAGTTATTCCGTCACCCAATTTCGCAAATTATATAAATCGCCAAATTGTACATATTGACAAAATTTTTATTTTAAATAACGAAAGAACAAATAAATTAGTAAAACATTAATAAATGTAAAAATAAAGCGTCGAAATAAAAATCACTTGATGACGTAAACACGTGTAATTTGCTAAAAGTCATGTGAATGTGACGTTTACCATCAGCCATTATTGGCATTTAATCTTTTAGTTTGGTGATATATATTTTTTGTCGACGGGATAACTAAATAGTACCAAAAATACATATGTAACTGGTATTTGAAAACGAGCTTTTCGTCAAATTTTCGTAAAAAAAAAAAAAAAAAAAAAAAAAAAAAAAAAAAAAAAAACCATGCCAAACATGCTGATGACATCTGGCGAAATATTAAATTATGTAACAAACCATGACATTTAATTTCAACTTCAAATCAATGTTTTAATTTACTACTCGAACAATAAAAAGAATGCTAACTGGCGAATTGAAAAAAAGATATTGGCGAGATTTGCACCCGGTTTTTTTTTCTTTCGGCACAGATGTCACATACGGCAACCATATTGGCGCGATTTTTTTCTGACGCCAATGTCATATACGCAACGGATACACAACCTGCGCCAAAGGATCGTTATTTTGCTTGATATGGTAAGCCGGATGTTGTTGTTTATGCTGTTAATGCGTTCCCCAAATTGGCGTTGGGAAAAAATCGCGCCAATATGGGCGCGCCCATACCTATGACATTTGTTCCAAACCTTCATATGAAAGGCGAAGGGATCAGATCGTATTTGTTTATGGCATTTGATGACTTGAACTATTATAATATAGATGAAATGATGGGGATAGAATAATATTTGGCGACTTATCACCTGTGCCTGGATAACATTAAAGTATCAAAATGGCACCTAGAGTATAAAAAGCAAAGTGTTCCGCCCGGAACTGTTGATGATAGTCACATGATTTAGGCTATTGTTATAGAGATTGTTTTAAAATATCGGTTGACAAAGACTCTGAATACTTAATTCATTTTATTTTAGCTTCTTTTCAAATGTTTAACTGATCCTCTTTAATCAAAAGCGAAAACAATCATTGGATGTCTTAACAGCAACTGATTCTCCGTTAAATTATTGCAATCAAAGGGAATTGAATGGAAACCTGTTTACAGAGAGATCTGCACACCTTTTTCAGTATAATTTAATCTTCTCTAATATTTTTAAAACCCATTAGATTTTTAGATTTTTAAATTTTTATATTCTGCGGTGTCTGAACGGGGGTTGGCGAGCGTAGCTTGCAGGGGCAGAGCCCCCTAGTTTTTATATATAAAAAGTAATATATGTTGTTTGAAATAACAGATGCTGTTTATAATAACAAGCAGTATTTAATATATATATATATATATATTTTAATTTTACTGTAGAAACAATTTAGTATAATATTATTTTTCTTTTTATTAAAAAACCATAACTGTTTAAGTTTATGAACGTACATCTTACATCTGTTCTTATTATATCCCATGCTCAAAATATAAACATTAAATTTAAAAAAAGTCGCATTAAACATGAAAAAAATTAAAAGGTTGGCCAGTTAAAGATAAAGAAGAAATAAAGTAATAAAATCAATTATTGGTTTTCTTCAACTAAAAGAGATTTCTTCTTCTTATCAACAAATCCTTAATAAGCCATTTATCATCTTTTACAGTTCTCACGGATATCTTTTAAAGGTGGTGTTTTAGTCATGCAATAAGAAAAGTAGGCTAATTACCTTCATTTATTTATTTCAATTTTCTATTTTTTTTTCTTTTTAGATTTCATTTTACCGATATATTTTTAGTTTGGGATATCATATGTAAATACTAATACAATATTTTGAAATTTTTACAAAATCAGAACATATATTAATTTTTTTTAAATAAAAATGTAAGTAGTATTCAATTTCTTTATCCGTATACTTATCTACAAATTTGTAAAATACCTTATAAAACAGGGTACTAAGCTTACAAACTATAATCGTATAAATGCTTATATCATTACATTAATTGTCTGAGCGAAGCGAAGGCTAATACTCAGCGAAATATTACTGTCCGGACACTTTACTACTACGATGGATATTAACGCCATGTCCTACTAAAAAAAAAGCCTAATAAAAACCTTTCGTCAAGCATAACTCAAAAAATATTTGTCGGATTTCGTTTCTGATTGCACCAGAAGGTACCTATGAAGGTCGCCTACTGAATGCACCTACTATGAAAAATAAGTTCCAAACCGTTTAAAAATTATATAGAAAAAACTCTTAAAAAAGCACAATTTATCTGCATACGTCACAGAAATTTGGTGTGCGTCACTTTCACCGGTTGATGTTTTCGTAGACAACTGGTTTGAACACATGGAGCAAATAAAAAAAAAATACGAACGCAGTAATATTGAATAGATCAGTTTCAACCACGTGATCACAAACCTTGCAACAACCCGTGGCAACAAGTTTTGGTGGGCAAACAAATAATAATACAGTATTCCGTACCACGGTGACTGTTTTTAGCCTGTTGTATAAAATATGGCATGTTGTATGACATACAATTGTGGATGATTAAAACAAAAGACATGAGTGTTTATTGATCTGGGAGGTTATCTTTCTCTGGATCTCTGTCTGTCTATCATACAGCATGCTATTTTCTTGTAAAGGATGATATTATTATGCAGTAAAACCTCCATAACGGACACACCCGATTAGTGGACATCTCTATTTAGCGGGCATTTTTTCGATTACCAGCCCTTAAACAACTGTACATTTTTTACTCTCAGTAGCGGACACCTCCAAATAGAAGACAAATTCTGCCCTCCCGAGGTTTTCGCTATTGAGAAGTTTTACTGGTAAAACCTCCATAGCGGACACACCCGATTAGCGGATACCTCTATTTAGCGGACATTTTTTCGATTACCAACTCTTAAATAACTGTACATGTTTTACTCTCAGTAGCGGTCACCATTAAATAGAGGACAAATTCTGCATTCTCGGGGTGTCCGCTATTCAGAGGTTTTACTGTATATAATATTGATAATTATTTTACAGGGCCGCACAAAAGAATAAGAATATATGAAACGAATATAAACTAAATTCGGGATTGGTAGATCGCTGATGGTAATGTAATTTTAGGATGTTGTTACAGTCATCCGCAGCATTTGTTTAGAGTTTCGTTCATCTAACGAAACACTACCTGTCTCACTCCTTTGTCTGTCTGTTTGTCCGTCTGTCACAGAGCCCGTTCTCAGAAACTATACATGTCGGAGACTTGAAAATTTGCATACTTATAGCTGAATACCACACATCAAACGGCAAATAATAAAATTTTGAAAAAGTCTAATATTTAACCCTCTGGGCTCTAACTTGTGTATTTTAAGCAATTTTTCTAACTCAGCCCCTAATTTAATTAAGTTGGAGACATGAAATTTTGCATACTTATAGCTGAACATCTCACATCAAACGAAAAATAATAAAATTTTGAAAAAGTCTATTATTTAACCCTCTGGGCTCTAACTTGTGTATTTTAAGCAATTTTTCTAACTCAGCCCCTAATTAAGTTGGAGACATGACATTTTGCATACTTACAGCTGAACACCTCACACACTCTCAGAAATGGATTCTCAGATTTCTCGAAATTTTCTTCGTTTTTGACGAAACCATTTCCTGGGATATGCTCCGAGCGAATATTTCGTCAAATTGAGAAAATTACTTTCTTCACTTGTTTGAGGATAACAATTTCGTCAAAAGTGCTTGTTTGAAAAGCGCAATCAATGGGCTGGTGGTGCCACCTATTGAGGAGTTTAGAAGTTCTTGTATCGACAGGAGAAAAAAATAATAGCTTCGGGGTGATTCGAACTCACGACCTCCGGTGCGGGAGACGGACGCTCTAGCTATTACGCTATTGAGTCCTCGAAGGGATATGATTTTAGATGCATGTAATGGATTCTACTGTATATTTATATTTTTATAAGGTTGATTGTAATTTTATCGATGTTGTTATACTTATAATTCTTGCAAGTTTTAATTAGTAAGGCTAATTTATTATTATTATTTCCTATGGTTAATATGAATAATTATAATATGGCTTGATTAATATAATTTATTAGGAAAATTTTCTTTGCTCGATGAATGATTAAAATATGGTCTGGTTAATTTGTTGCTCAGAAATAACGAATTTTAAAGTGCATGTGAGGGAGATTTTATCAATTTGAGTATGTGGTTGAGATTTTAATACTTCACTGTTTACAGAAGAGAAGGGAGAGGGATCAATTATGCATATTTAATTTGATAGTTATATGAATATATTTCTTAAATCAAAAAGGGATCTTTGAACTTTAAAACTTTATTGACCAAATTTTCTTTTTAAACGATTTTGTAAATTATAGGAAATTTATTCTTTTCTAATTAAACCATAGAGAGCAAAGTAAAATAATCATAATAATAATAATAAACATTCTTAAAAACTTTAAGAGCTAAAAAAATAACTATTGCAGAAACAATAACTACCTGTATTTCAGCATTTTCTGAAAAGCGCTAAAAAGTGCGATTTTTTAAATAAAGTATGACAGGAATAACATAAACAAGCAAATATCTCAGATATTTGCTTGTTTATGTTTGCTTGTATCCTGCGACTTTAGCAAGCAGATATTATATCTGCTTGCTAAAGTCGCAGGATTTGAGGAGGTACGGTTTCCTTAAAATGCATTGAGTCTGGCCGTGAGTGAAGAAACACCTTCGTCAAATATTTGAGAGTTTACGTGTCGTTAAAAGTCACGCAATTTTGATACGAAATGATCGTCAAAAACAACGAAATATAGCTCGAGGATTGCTAAATCGTCAAAATTGAGAGTTTTATTTCTGAGAGTGCATCAAACGACAAATAATAAAATTTTGAAAAAGTCTATTATTTAACCCTCTGGGCTCTAACTTGTGTATTTTAAGTAATTTTTCTAACTCAGCCCCTAATTAAGTTGGAGACATGACATTTTGCATACTTATAGCTGAACACCTCACATCAAACGACAAATAATAAAATTTTGAAAAAGTCTATTATTTAACCCTCTGGGCTTTAACTTGTGTATTTTAAGCCTTTTTTCTAACTCAGCCCCTAATTAAGTTGGAGACATGAAATTTTGCATACTTATAGCTAAACACGTCACATCAAACAGCAAATAATAAAATTTTGAAAAAGTCTAATATTTTACCCTCTGGGCTCTAACTTGTGTATTTAAAGCAATTTTTCTAACCCAGCCCCTAATTATGTTGGAAACATAAAAATTTGCTTACTTATATCTGAACACCTCACATCAAAAGACAAATAATAAAATTTTGAAAAAATCTAATATTTAACCACTAATATTTTGTCTCGCGCAATTTTTAAATTTAAACTGTTTTGCAATACTATTTTTTGTTCATTTTGCATAATAAGTGTAATTTGACGTAATTTGTTCTGTTTCACATTTCTAACGCATGCTAATGAATTTATTTTACAATATCCTTTCTCGTTTAAAATTCACATGTAAATATAGTTTTATGGCGTAATTTCTAATAAGTGCCTGCTTTTTATACCTAATTATTTAATTCTAATTTGAAGGTTTTTTTCTGTTTATAATAGTAAAGTGTAAATATTTTTTTTTATTTGAAGCAAACATTATTGTTTGCGATGTTTATACAGTTGACAACAGTTTAAATTAATACCATTTTCTAAAATATGTAAAATATATCTGTCAAAATGCTGAATATTTGAATTTAAAATAGAAATAAAACCTCAACAAATGAGTCAAATTAAAAAAAAAATAATGAAATCTGCAGACCGGGATCTTCTATTGAATAAAATGATCTAAAAATGAGTAAATTCCCATGAATAGCTTTTGCTCTTATAATTTTTTTTTAATGGAACGATTTTGTCCAAAATAGCATTAAATATCTCTTAAAATAATTCTTCGATTTGAAAACTATATATTTGTAAGCAATAGTTTTCTTAATATTAACGAAGAAAGACCTCCGGTCACAAAAAATTCAAAACCGGTGGCGGCGGCGGCGGTGACAGCGTTAGTTACTTTTTATAGAATAGAGAGATATATAAAAATGAAAACTTGTCTGTCTGTCTGTTTGTAATTCTATAAAAAATCCACAATTTGGAAGCCAAAATTGTGAAGAGATACGTACATGTGTATTAAGACAGGGCCGAGACAACTAAAGTAATCCGGAATCGAAATAACTTATAGTTAATTTTTAATTAATAAAAAAACCACCAATTTAACAGCAATTTCTTATCAAATTTAAACATTTTTCGTTATAGCAGTTGCCAACAATTAAAAAACCCAATAAAATTATTACTACAACAATTAATTTTCTACTGCAAGATTTCCACGTGAAAAATGAAAATGAAATAAATAGTTTGCCGAATTTAAAAAAAAGGTGACTATTACGTCATAACTTTTCTATTGCAAGATATTCACGTGAAATATGAAAATGAAATAAATGGTTTGACGAATTTAAATGAAAGTGAATATAACTTCATAACTTTTCTATTTCAAGGTATCCACGTGAAAGAGGAAAATATTACGTCATATTGGAAATATAAAGGGCATGGTGGATATAGTATAACGTCATATGAGTGTGAAAAAAGTATTGAAGCATGATAAAAACCCGATTAGGGAAATATTGGCGTATTTTAACATTATTGCTCCAATTATAAATTGAAATAAGTTCATTTATAGCTGTATTCTTTTGCGTCTGTTATATACATTTATACATTTTTATATAGCGTTTTCAAATGATTCATTCAACAACATTTCGACTGCTTTTTTTTAATGTTGTTTTGTGTTGTATGTTAAATTTTGAATTTTATTTTTCAGAACAAACATCCTTCAAATCCTGGGCAACGTCGGTACTTTAGTTTGTAACAGATAAATGGCTTTTGTATCTGTACATCTAATGCTAATATTATAAAGCGTTATAACATTATAAAGTATATAATATTATTAATGCTTGTACGTTTGTGAGGTGTTATCTCTGAAACTACATAGCCAACTTAAAAAAATGTTGGTGGCCATCTCTGCTTCAAAAAAGACTATTTTATGTCAGTGCAAGAACCTACATCGCTGCAGGAGCAAAAAAGTTCTAAAATTGTGATTTCTGCGATATTGATTGAGTTAGAAAATTTGGTGCGGTAGTTACTTTTAAGATGTAAATACTCGTAATGAACGCTCTCTAAAAGGTTCAATTTGACGGATAAACGTAAAAATTTCTAGAAAGGTTCTAAACTATGATTTATTTGGAATACTGAAATTTTGGGGATACTGTTGGGGTTAGAAACTAGAACTTTGGCATGGTAGTAATTAATAAGATGTAAATGCTCGTTGTAGAACGAATTCTAAAAAGTAGAAAAACTAAACAAAGCGGAAAAAGATCTAAAGATGATCTAAGTAACGAAGAACATGGAACTGTTAGGAATATAAACATGAAAATTGACATGGCTGTATTTATCATGACGTAAATTCTCGCAATAGAACAATTTCTAAAAATGTCGCTATATAAAACAGTGCAGAAACAAAAAACTTTCAAAAATTTTCTATTTCTCTGTTACTGCTGAGCCCAAAATCTTGAAATTTTGCTTCGGGTTAGTTTTAAAATATACAATTGTCTCTATGAATGGTTTCTAAAAAATTTAAAATTTAAAAAGATGAAATTAACGGAAAGCGATCTCAATTACCATTAATTTGGAATTATTAGGTACAGCAACTTTAAATATTTCATAATGCTGCATTTCCTCCGCAAAACATGCGATTTAAATGCAACAAAACTGATAGATACCCACTAGCATTAAATAAATTGTGTAAATATTGAATAAAGACCTGTGTGAAACAGTGAGTAGGTTGTCCGAAAGTACTTGTTAAAGTGTTCCTTCTGTAGGCTTTTCTCTCTCTCGCCAAGGCCACTAACAGAGGGAAGTGCCGTTTTAAATGTGATATGAATTTTTTATGCGATTCATTTTTCTAGACATTTTATCGTAAGGTCATATTCTCAATTATCATTAGTAGATTTTTTATATATTAACTTATTCTGGTGAAATTTTGTAATCGGGTTCATATTGGCGTATGTTAGCTTGCATGATTTTCTGAATAAATATGTATGGATTTGTAAATTACTTCAAATGACACTTTGACAGCTCAAAAGTTATACAGACGATATATTTAGATCTTGTGTCATACTTTATGTTGTAATAATTGCCGATTTCTTTTATTTAATACATGCTAAATACAGCTCAACTTGTGCAGAATATATTTGAAAACAAAACAATACAGCGTATGTAGTGGCCAGCATACACTCATCCTTTAAATCCGATCGAGCATATCTAAAACACACTCTAACGAAGCGTTGCATGCCACTTTTGATGTATTCGGTACTTTGATACTATATTAGATTTTGAGAAGATAATTCCTTAAATGTTATCGACAACCTCATTGCATCAGTGGAAAACAGATATTGTACAATATTAACTAATCCGGGGGAGCACACAACATATAAAGTATAATCCATTCTTTTTAAACATCATATATTTGTCATTTAAAGTTACTCAAATTGGTGCGGTGCGTCTGATTATGCTCTTGACATCATTTTATACAGTTAAAATTCCGATATAAGTAAATTAGTGTTTCATTTTCTATTTTACTTTTAATATATTGCGTACTTCTAATTTTATATCCATGCATGGCTGTCTTAAATGGTTTGATTTCCCATTTTTTAAATAGCGTATACGAATTTATATATAATATTTTGTAATTCTACAATTCGTTTATTTTCTTCATTTCAATTTTTCGCAGTATATGGACACAGTGGTGGAAAATTGGCGCAGAGGTGGAGCCTATTGACACCACTAAATTATAGTAGTATTTTACCCCTTATCTAATGATCAAATTTCTGAGTTTTTATTAAACTGAATAATACCATAAAAATTTTGTGGTGTCAATAGGCTCCACCTCTGCGCCAATTTTCCACTCATGATTGACAATTAAAGATAACATCTCATTTTCTTTGCTTCCACATGTTATTATTAAATCTATGTTCTCAGTAATATCGCTCAGACTAATCCCTCTGAGGGAAGTCCTAGTAAGATTTTACAAAAGCAGTCAAGATCCTCACAATATGTACACACTGATTAGTTTTCAAATATAATGCAATTGCAGATTTTAATCGTATCTGTTGCATATTGGAATGGACATGAAATCCAAGCATTTAATTCATAATGACAAACATAATAGATAAACGTTAAAAGAAGCAGCACCTTATATAAAAGTGAACTTGTTAAAATATACAGTATGATGTTGATAAATAATATGAAAGACGGTAAATAATCAACATAAGAGTCATTATTACAAGTTTCACATTTTTTTCCTTAGGGTACGATGTAGAAAAGCACGACAAGAGTAGTTTTTAAATGGATTCTATAATTATTTGAAATTAAACTAAGATAATTATAAGAAAAAACAAATATATTTTTAAATTTAAACTGTTTGGCAATATTGTTTTTTGGCAATTTTAAATATGACGTAATTTCCTCCATTTGCGACTTTTAACGCTTATTAATGACTTTATTATTTTACAATTTTCTTTGTCTTTTAAAATTAACATGTATATTTAGTTTTCATGATGTAATTTTCCACAATTTCTTGCTAAATTTTGAAAGTCCCTCGGGGCTCCGTAATCATTTAATTCTAATTTGAAAGGGTTTTTTTCGCTTAAAATACTCACTTGTAAATAATTTTTTTATTTGAAGGAAATATTATTTTTTTCGCTGTTTTAAAAATTGATAACAATTTAAAATAATAGCCTTTTCTAAAAAATGTAAGAAATATGTCTCAGAATGCTGGCAATTTGAATTTAATGTAGAAATAAATCCTCAAAAAATGAGTCAAATAAAAAAACATAAATGCACTCTGCACATCCGGAACTTTTGGTGTGTAAAATGATCTAAAAATTCCCATTAATATATGATTATCATCTCATATCATGATTAAATTCCCATCTATAGGTTTTGCTACTATAAAACTTTTTTAATGGAACGATTTTGACCAATTTTAACATTAAATATCTCATAATATAATACTTCTATTTTAAAACTGTCTGCATCAGCTTTGGACGATCAGTACGATCGTCGAGTGAAAAAACTTGTTACCTTGGAAACCGAGCAACTGACGTAAGAGCGTGACGTCAGCCTTTACAGGTACAATCTCTAAAAACAAAACATTCGGAATTCTAACGGTGGAAATGAAGTACGCTAAGGCAGTGGTGGAAAATTGGCGCAGAGGAGGAGCCTATTGACATCACTAAATTTTAGTAGTATTTTTCGCTTCATCTAATGACAGAATTTCTGCGTTTTTATTAAGGTAAAGAATACTATAAAATTTTAGTGGTATCAATAGGCTCCTCCTCCGCGCCAATTTTCCACCACTGGCTAAGGCGTTAATTCTTTGAGTCTAATATTTATTATTCGATGTGAAGTAAGAAAGTTATTCATCTGTATTCGTTTACTATGTATAATTCATCGTTGTTAAAAAACCCAAAACAGTCTGGATTCGAATGTTGATAGTGAACGTACGTGCATTCTTTTACTCGTTTGATTCGACGAATTAATTATTCGGCGTGATGTCAGATATTTACCTGTATTCCTTTACCACAAGTCTAGTCAAGAATAAGTCAACATTCAAAGGTGTTTAATTCAACTCACCCACGTTGGTCGATGTTATGGCCATTTTATTCTTCGTAACTATAATTCTCATACTTCATACCAGCATACTATGTTGTATTGAAAATTCTTATTCAAATTGAAATCTTCGTCGACGCTAGTGTCATCTGTATAATAAATAATGTGTGTTTATACTGCTGCCATTCTTTTGTCAGTGCCAGCCTGAATTTCTGGGAAAATGGGGTAAGTAACGCAAATTTAACCTTCATTCTAAATTCTAATAATGACAACTCTCAGTTTTTGTTTTAAAATCGAATCGTGAATTGAATTCTGTTAAGTCTCTATCTTTTGTCATATTATTCATATTTCTTTTCCCTAATTTATTTATTCAAAATTAATCCGTAATTAATCCATAAATTTTGGTCCGTATCGAGCCAGGAGCTACGATGGAATCTATTCTTAAGTCGTAGCTGTCAACTAATTTATCTGTGCTAGATGTAACGTAAAAAAAAGTAAAAACGGTTGTGTTTATTTATTTAATTGATGTTTGTTTTTTTATATTTTGTATATTATGGTGCATTTTGTATGACATTGTGTGAATTACGTATTTTTATAATTTTATTCTGTTCTTATATTGTTTAGTTGTAATTATTAAAAATGACTAAACAAACTAAACAGGAGCTGTATTTTGAGCGAATTTGTAAGGAAATAGATGTAATTAAAGATGAAGTTCAAAATGCGAATTCAGATGAGCAGGCAAAAATTAAAGTTTCGAAATCGAAAATATCTTCTTATGAAAATACTCTTGCGCAAGCATTTGATAAACTTTCGCCGAAAGAAAAATAATGAGAATTTGGATACTTTTTTGAAGTATCAGGGAATTATTTGCGATTTGTTAGTCGATTTAGAGGAGAAAACCAAAGTCGATTCTCCGACGGAAATTCGTGTAAAAACTCAAAGTAAACAGAATTATTCGCAAGTTAAATTTCCCAAATTCGATCTTCCCCATTTTTACCGTGATTCGGAACAATGGATTTCGTTTAAAGAATTATTTCAGTCTACGATTTTGGGGAATGAAAATTTATCTGATATTGAGAAATTACAATATTTTCATTCATCTGTTCGCGGAAATGCCGCAAAATTAATTCGAGGCTTTTCTTTAAAAGCATAAAATTTAGTTCAGTGTTGGGATTTGTTAAGACAAAGATATGAAAATAAAAGACAGTTGGCTTTAAGTCAAATAAAAAAAAAGATTTTCAATAAAGATTTTTAAAGCTAGTGATTCAAAATCTTTGTTAGAATTGCTTGATACGTGTAATGAATCTTTGGCGCTTGTCTGCGCATTTATATTAAATAAATAAGCCAGTTTGAGTCACACCACAACATTTAATAAAACACTCACAAGACGAACAAATAGAACATGAAGAATAATAAATATCAGCATCCGATATCGTTTGTTGCCATGCAACTGGTATAAATTCTCAACTTTTAAAAATATCGTTTCCTTCATCCATGGAGCGATGAGATTGTAAGATGCACGCGCATGACAATAAATGTATTAGAGAAATTTAATTATTAGAGAAATACTACATGAGTATCCCCCCAGTGACGAAGGAACGATACAACAAAAGAAACAATGTGAAAATACAAGATGCATGTAAATAACACAATATATTTATAAAAAAAATCAACTGTATGAAGTATAGTTTATTTCAGTTATCAGTCTTTTAGGAAATCTTACTCGTCTACCTGATTTGGTAGTTGGTTCTTCTGATTTTACTGGCTGGCTATCTACTGGAAAACTTTTAGTTTCAGGATTATCTGTATTACTTGGTAAATCACTGAACACAAATGCAGGTTTAACTCTATCAAGTGAAACACAACTTTTCTTTCCATTTAGGATTATGGTTATGTGCTTGTCATTTCTCGATAGAACTTCATGAGGGCCAGAATAAGGTTGAGATAAGTATGGAAGGACTTTATCTAATCGGAGAAACACATGCGTGCAATCCTTCAATTTAGGGTGAACAAAAATTTTTGAGTGTCCGTGAGCAGATGTATATGAAGGTTTTAAACTATTCATTCTCTCTTTCAATTGTTGGACGAAATTATTGTCGCAAGATACCAAAGATGGGATTTCTGAACACATTTCAGCTGGTAGTGTGAGTGAAATGCCATAAACTAACTCAGCACTTGAAGCTTTTATATCTGGTTTCACAGCAGCTCGTATACCAAGTAGAACTGCAGGCAAACTCTCGGTCCACTTACTATGCTCATGAGCCTTTAATGCGCTCTTTAAGACTCTGTGGAATCGTTCAACTAAACCATTTGCTTGAGGATGAAATGCTGTCGTTCGTATGCGGTTTGTGCCCAGAAATCTTGTCAGTTCTTTGAACAGATTTGACTCAAATTGTCTACCTTGGTCGGTTGTTATTATGATGGGGCAACCGAATCTAGATATCCATCCGTCAAAAATGGCACGGCAAACTGATTCTGCAGTTATATCTTTTAAAGGTATCACCTCTGGCCATCTTGTAAATCGATCTATTATTGTTAAACAGTATACATTTCCGTCTGATGGAGGTAATGGACCTATCAAATCTATGTGAATGTGTGAAAATCTTGCATCGGGTAATGCGAAAGTACCTAGGCTTGTTTTCGTGTGTCTGTGTACTTTAGAACGTTGGCAAGCACTACAACTATTGACCCATTCTTTCACATTTTTCTGCATATTGGGCCATACATATCGTGATGCAATAAGATTTAAGGATGCTGCAACACCAGGATGAGCTAAATTATGGAAATGTTCAAATACTGTTCTACGAAAATTCGCTGGTACGAATGGTCTCGGAGAACCTGTTGATACATCAGAAATCAGTTCTGTGGCAGACATTGGAGATGGCATGCTTTTAAACACAAGAGAAGATTTGTTATCATTTTGCAAATTGCGTAGATCTACATCATCTTCTTGAGCTTTTGCAAACTCCTCAAAGTCTAAAAATGAGCTGGAGATTTGATCTACTTCAATTCGAGATAAAGCATCAGCAACTGTGTTGTTGGCACCGCTTACGTGACGTACATCTGTACTAAACTGAGATATGTAATCTAGATGCCGCCATTGGCGCGGGCTGCATTTGTCTGGATTTTGTTTGAAGGCATATATGAGAGGCTTTTGGTCTGTATATATGATAAAGTTTCTTCCTTCGAGCATGTGTCTAAAACGCTTTACTGATGTATACATTGCCAAGAGTTCTCTGTCGTATGTAGACCATTTCTGCTGACTTTTTGAAAGCTTGATTGATAAAAAAGCAATGGGTTCCCAATACTTTTTATTAAGCTGCATAAGAGAACCGCCAACGGCTTTGTCGCTTGCGTCAATCCAAAGGCTTAACTTTGCGCCGGGAATGGGATGTCGTAGGAGAGTTGCATTGGCTAAAGCTTGTTTGGCGTCATTAAAAGCCTGCTCAGCCTCCACAGTCCATTGAATTGAGTCGTGTGAATTTTTTTCAGAGCGTCTTCTAGACTTTTTTGAATTCTTTATTCCTTCCAAGAATTTATTTAATGGAGCCAATATGTGAGCAGCTTTTGATATACATCGACGGTAATAATTAAATAACCCAAGAAATCGTCTTAACTGTGTAAGAGTAGTAGGTTGAGGGAATTTTAAAATGCAATCAACACGATCTGGTAGGGGCTCAATGCCAAATTCAGATACCTTATAACCTAGAAAATCTATGGATGATACGCCGAAAATGCATTTTGATGGTTTTAAGCTTAATCCGTATTCTTGCAAGCGCTGAAATATGATTTTCAGATGCTCGAGATGTTCTTCTGGTGTGCGAGATGCTACCAGGATGTCATCAATGAAAACATACAAAAATGGAAGATCTCGTGTAATTTGATCCATGAACCGTTGAAATGTAGCAGATGCGTTGCAAAGGCCGAATTGCATTCTTGTACTCTCAAATAAGCCAAACGGTGTAATAATGGCACTTTTATGTACATCATCTGGATGAATTGGTATTTGGTGGTAAGCTTTTATGAGATCAAGGTGGGAGTATATTTTTGTACCATGAAGGTTCGAAAAAAAGTCTAAAATATTTGGAATGCTATAATTATCTTTTACTGTTTGTGCATTAAGTGCTCGGTAATCTCCGACAGGTCTCCAATCTGTAGAATGTTTTTTAGGAACCATATGAAGTGGTGAAGCGTAATTGCTTTTGGATGGCCGAATGTGACCAAGATCAAGCATTTGCTGAAATTCGGCTTTGGCTGTTTTTAATCTGTCTGGAGCTAATCTTCTTGGTTTGGCGTGGACAGGAGATCCGGTAGTTTCTATATGGTGAAATATTGAATGCTTTATTTGTTGATCAGCTCGAGGAGGTTTAGTTATATCTGGAAATTTAAGTAGTAATTTATGATAAATACTATTTCCCGAAACAGTTTTGATAGAATGAACAGATGCTGTATGTATATGACCGGGAGTAGCTAAATTTGTAACATTATCCACTAACTTTTT
This sequence comes from Maratus speciosus, assembly GCA_963932465.1. Taxonomy (NCBI): domain Eukaryota; kingdom Metazoa; phylum Arthropoda; class Arachnida; order Araneae; family Salticidae; genus Maratus; species Maratus speciosus. Next base: position 548,853,088 of record OZ010791.1, read on the forward strand.
ATTACGAAGATCTGGAATTAGATTAAAATGATATAGGAAATCTGCGCCGATAATTGGAGTGCTTACATCACCTATTAAAAAGGGAAAGCGAAAAGTTTTTCTGAGATTGAAATCAAGTGTCAAAAGTTTTTCTCCATAAACATTGATTCTTGAGGTATTCGCAGCAGTTAGGGTCATAAAAGTGGTATTTTTCTTGTGGGAAAATGACGCTGGAATAATACTGATGTCGGAGCCTGTGTCGCATAAATAATTTATATTGGTCTTTCGATCCTTTAAAAAGAGGCGACGAGATATTTTATGCAAGGTGGCTGTCGCCGCTACACCTCGCCGTCTGTGTTTTTTGAAAATGAACAAGGTTTGGAACATTTCTTGGCCTTTTCGCCAAATTTTTCGTGATACCAACATTGCTGTCTGGAATCTTTTGAAATGCTACGGCTTCGTGACCTACGTAATTCCAGTTGTTTAATTCGATCATTCAGTTTTTTAATTTCACATAAAATTTCTGAATTAGCATTTGATGGTACTGAAACAGCATTTACTGCGGTGGGATTATATTCCAAAATTCGGTCAGCAACTTCGGCTGCTTTATCAAGTGACAGCGGTGAGATAGATGCTAAAATGCTCTGTACATATGACGGTAAATGTGAAATAAATAATTCCAACATCAATTCATTGGATACATTGTGGGACTCAGCTCTTCTTTGCATTACTCTTAAAAGATCACTGGGTTTACTATCACCGAGCTGTTCACCAGCTAACAATTTCCTTATTTCAGATTTTGACGAGTCGCTTGTCCGTTTTATTAATTCCATTTTTAAATCCTCGTATGGTGTATTATCGGACGGTTTGATAATTAAATCCCGTACAACAGATGCGGCATTTGGAGGTAAGTTAGCCGAAATATAATTAAATTTAGTTCGACTTTCTGTTATGGCCTTTGGATGAGCTAATTCAAATGAATGTTCACACATGGCGAACCAAAGACCGACATCATTAAAGTTATATGGTGGAATTCGAACAGCGCTAATTTCTGTCATTTTCCAAAATAAAATGAAATATTACTCACTTATTACAGAGTTCTTTTAACGTGCTCCAGTACGGTTCACCAGTTTGGCGCTTGTCTGCGCATTTATATTAAATAAATAAGCCAGTTTGAGTCACACCACAACATTTAATAAAACACTCACAAGACGAACAAATAGAACATGAAGAATAATAAATATCAGCATCCGATATCGTTTGTTGCCATGCAACTGGTATAAATTCTCAACTTTTAAAAATATCGTTTCCTTCATCCATGGAGCGATGAGATTGTAAGATGCACGCGCATGACAATAAATGTATTAGAGAAATTTAATTATTAGAGAAATACTACAAATCAATTCGGAATTTGAAAATTTTGGGATTAGAATCTAATGCTTTCAGTGATTTAATGTTAATAAATTTTATGTTGAATAAATTAGATCAGCCTCTCAAACAAAGATGGGAATTGTTGTTAGACAATGATAAAATACCGGATATGTATTTATTTCGAAAATTTATTGAGCGGGAAGCTAGAAGTGTAGAGGAGTCAAAATGCACTAAAGTAGAGTCTAAATTCAATTTCGCAAAAAAGCCTCTAGATGCTAGTTGAGTCAAAACCAACGTAATGAACAGCGCGTTTGTTAGAAATGGTAATAACTGCCTATTATGTAATGAAAGCCATGCGTTATTCAAATGTCCTTTCATTAATTCAAAACCAGTGAAGAAGAGGTGGAAAATCGTTCAATTAAACAAATTATGTGAAAATTGTCTTAGACAAAACCATCAAGTAGGGCAGTGTAGAATTAATGTTAAATGCAAAAATTGTTCCAAAATGCATCATACATTATTAAATGTGTATACGACTAGTCAAATTAATAGACAGTTTGTTAATGATAATGCACCAGAAATTTCTGTTTCTAATAGTGCACAGTGTCATTCATCTTTGCAGAATTATAATGTTTTATTATCTACCGCTCTTATTAATGTAAAATCTAGCACAGGTAATGTTATTCAGTGCAGCGCACTTATTGACAGTGCTTCTCAAAATTCTTTAATCTCAAAAAATTGTGTAGAAAGATTGAATTTGCCTGTTGGCAGAACGAACCATAGTCTTGTAGGTATAAATGGCATTTCGGCTGAAACCTGCCTAAATTTCACTGAATTTAATTACTCGCCATATTTTGAAAATAATTACTATTCTTTAAAAGCCCTTGTAGTAAATCAGGTTACTACCCCACTCCCTAACTTCAGGCTTAAAAGGCATTCATGGCCGCACATGGCAAACTTACAGCTGGCTGCTCCTGAGTTTCATATCTCCAAGTCAATAGACATTCTGCTAGGAGCAGATGTTTTTGCACATCTGTTATTAGGGTCACCCATTTTTGGACAGTCTGGTGAACCCGTTGCAATCCCAAGTCAACTGGGATATATTCTAAGTGGTTCAGTACCTTATTCGCTTAAAACGGCCACGACCGTGGTCTGCCATTCAGTAGACTTGACTGATTTTTTCAACTCAGAGTCTGTTCCTCATGCTAAGGAGTTTATTAAATCGCATGCAGCTAAAGAACTGTATCACAATTCAATTCGGCAAAATAAACAAATTTGTGAGGATGAAAAAACTAATTTTCCTGTTGCTGCCAGTATAGCAAAAGATGATAGTTTGCCACATTCTTTAAAAGCAAGTAACTTAACCCATTCTTTCAATCCGAATTCATCTCAAAGATTTCTAGGGTTAGAGTGGAACCGGGAAACAGATTCCCTGCGTATACAAGTTGTAGAAAAACCTACAGTAAATACTAAAAGTCAATTATTATCCGTAATCGCTGGCATTTTTGATCCTTTGGGTCTTTTGTCACCTTTCACTGTTATTTTGAAAATGTTATTGAAAGAAGTGTGGGAGGCAGACTTGAAGTGGGATGATCCTCTTCCCTCAGATATTCTAGAAACGTGGAATAGATTCCATTCTGAAATAAATGCTTTTAATTCTATGCACATTCCACTATTTATGAATTACAGCACATCATCACCTTTCGAACTCCATGGGTTCTGTGATGCCTCTATACGTGCATACTCTGCGGTTGTATACATCAAAACTTTTAATCCTGTCACGGTAATGAAAGTCGCTGCTAAAACTAGAATAGAGCCCGCCAGTGCAATAACGTTGCCAAGGTTAGAGCTATCTTCAGCTCTTTTGCTAGCAAACCTTATTCAAGTTGTGCAAGATGCATTACCTAACGCTATCCACGAAACATTCTTGTGGACCGATTCGACCATTACATTAAGCTGGATTTTGAAACCTCCAACCAAAGGCAACCAATTCGTGCTTCACCGTGCCAATAAAATCAGAGATTTGACCTCAATTGAACATTGGCATCATATGTCTGGTAAACAGAATCCAGCAGATTGTGCAACACGGTGTCTATATCCCTATCAATTAAAAGATTGCGAATGTTGGTGGTCTGGGCCTACTTGGCTCTGCAGGTCTCCTAATCCTTTCGTTGATGATCCATCTCCAACTTCTAACTTTGCAGTTGAGTCTATACCCACCGAAAGTTCTTGTTTAATAAATCAACTAGAAACCGATGTAGACATTCTTACCAGATTTTCTTCATATACAGAAGTAATCCGAGTAGTTGCTTGGATTCAAAGATTCGCCTACAACACAAAATTCCATTTAAAAAGGAAAGGTCCATTAAATACAGTTGAACTGAACAACGCTTGTAAAACTGTCGTCAAGTAGTTACAGCAGCGAGCCTTTTCTGATGAAATTAATCTACTTAACCAACGCAAACCACTACTAACATCCAGTAAATTGTTTTCTTTAAACATCTTTCTAGATGCAGATAATATTTTGCGAGTTGGTGAATGTCTCAGGAAACACAAAACCATGTCATTCGATTCCAAACATCCAATGCTTATTCCTAAAAATCACCCCTTCACAGAAGCTATTATCAGGTACTTCCATCTCTATAGTCTGCATGCGGGTCCTGATCACGTTCTTTCCTTAATTCGTCAAAAATTTTGGATTCCGGATGGCAGATCAACAGTTAAGAAAGAATTAAGAAAGTGTATCCATTGCATTCGAATATCTGCCCAACCGCTTACTCAAATCATGGGTGACTTGCCCTCGTCACGAATTAATCCTTGCAGAGAGTTCCAGCGCACCGGGATTGATTTTGCAGGACCAATCAATACAAAATGCCAACATAAATGGAAGTCTACTACTTTTAAATCCTATATCTGTCTTTTTATATGCAGGGATGACAGGGATGACCGCCACGGGAACCCAGCTTTCGCTTTAAAGTGCAATCCCGGCGGGGAGACTCAAATCCACTGCATATGGTAAGATACATTAACAATGACAATATTTTTAAAACAGTTAATAACATATAGAAAAATAAATTCAGTTTGCTGTTTTTGACTCTGAAACTCACAAGAAGTGTCATCAGTACATACATTGACAGCAATTGCACTATGTTGTATACATGCATAAACAAATACAAGACATGTTTTTTTGAATTTTATAGCTGAAAAACTTTAAGTGAAATGCATTTGCTGATACATATAATGAAAATACTAAATAAACAAAACAAAAGGAAATAAGACAAATATTTACATTATGTACAAAACAGGGGCTCCTGTCTGAAATGGGAGCTAAAAACAATGAGTTTGCTCAGCTAGCTCAGAAAGGGAGGGGATTGGTAAATATAAATTCGTTGTCTTCTAAAAATTTCATACAATCCGCTATACGTTGCAGGAGAACTGAACGGTCGAGCAGGTAAGTTTGCCAGTCAGGCAGTGTCATCTGTTGTGGCTTTTTTACATGATAGTGGGACGTTAATGTGAATGTAAAACATAGTGTAATGATGTTGATAAGGATCCACAAATGCAAAGAGGTGAGTCTCGTTTATTTATGGTATATAAGTGTTGTTGGAAGGGTCCATGATTTGTGAGAAAGAGATACAGGTATCTGTTACTTATGAAAATGTTTTGTGAGACCTTAGGTATTAAGTCACGTGTGTATTGACCCACCTGCACTGTAGACCAACGTTGTTGCCATCGGTGTAGCATTTGTTTTTTGAGTTCTAATTTCAATGTTGATTGTGGGAATGGAAGAAATGTTAGTGGTAAAGTTAAATCATCGACTGCCGACCTCGCCAGCTGATCGGCCAGTTCGTTACCCGTTATTCCAGAATGTCCTTTAACCCAATTAAAGAAGAACGATTTTTCTGAGGACTGAAGGATTAAGGTTATGTCTAGAACTAAGTGATTATTGTTATCAAATTTTGAAAGGGCCATTAGACCTGATAAACTGTCTGATGAAATTAAGTATTGGGAGTCAGAGTCCTCTTCTGCCCAACGAATCGCCTTTTTCATAGCAAAGAGCTCTGCCTGGAAGACAGAGTTCCACGGATCAAGCCTTGCGCGCCAAGAAAAAAAGTGTGAGCTTTGCCTATAAACACAGGCTGCTGCAGTTCCTACGTCTGTTTTAGACCCGTCTGTATAGATGTGTGTTGATCCGTTAAAGTCTTTTGTTGCACAAATACTAATACCGTTTGAAAGTGAAGAGATCTGATACTTTGAACATTTTGTTGAATATATTGGGGCAAAATAAGAAATATTAGAAGCACCCAGGCGAGTGATCCGAGCGAACTCAGCCTCCGCTTCTAATTGTATGTCCAATGGAGGGAGACCCGTGAGGACCTGAAGTGCTGCGGTTGAAGTGTTCCTATAGGCTCTGGAGATCAGGAGAAGTGCCCTTCTCTGAGCCGTATGTACCAAAGCAGTACACATTGAATTAGTTTCAGAACTTACCACCGAAGCCTTTATATGCACTTTACAGCGTTTCATATCACGCCGAGGACATTCAACAGACATTTATTCAGATAACGGTAAAACATTCGTTTGTGCAGCCTCATATCTTAAAAAACTGTTCCTAATTCTCAAAGAATCAAAAGTCCAAGACTTTTGCGCACAACGCCAAATTATTTGGCATTTCATTTCATACCTCCTTATGGTCCAAACTTTGGAGGATTATGGGAGTCTTCCATAAAGCTAGCCAAACAGCATCTAACCAAATCATGCCAAGGTACTCTTATGACTTTTGAGGAACTATCCACAACCCTATGCCTTATTGAAGCATGTATAAATTCTCGTCCACTTATTCCTCTATCAACAGACCCTAATAACTTATCCGTTTTAACTCCTGGACATTTCCCCATTGGTGATCCATTACTTGCTTTACCTGGCATGTCATGTCATAATAATCCATGCATTAGTCTCTCTTCCAGGTGGAAGCTGTGTACCAAGATTCGGGATAATTTCTGGCAACGCTGGACTAAAGATTATCTCCAAACATTATCCTTAAGGCATAAATGGAAAAAGGGCAATCATATTATCAAGATTGGTCAACTAGTTTTAGTAAAAGAATCTTCAAAACATCCAACTCATTGGATGTTAGCTCTGGTCGAAATCATCCATCCTGGTGCTGATGGTTTTGCAGAGTTGTGATTTTCCGTACCGGTGAAGGCACATTCAAGTGTCCGATTCATCAAATTGCTGCTTTACCTGAAGTCCACGCCGGCCCCCCGGAAGTTATGGACGATCAGTACGATCGTCGAGTGAAAAAACTCGTTACCTTGGCAACCGAGCAACTGATGTAAGAGCGTGACGTCAGCCTTTACAGGTACAATCTCTAAAAACAAAACATTCGGAATTCGAACGGTGGAAATGAAGTACGCTAAGGCGTTTATTCTTTGAGTCTAATATTTATTATTCGATGTGAAGTAAGAAAGTTATTCATCTGTATTCGTTTACTATGTATAATTCATCGTTGTTAAAAAACCCAAAACAATCTGGATTCGAATGTTGATAGTGAACGTACGTGAATTCTTTTACTCGTTTCATTCGACGAATTAATTATTTGGCGTGATGTTAGATATTTACCTGTATTCCTTTACCACAAGTCTAGTCAAGAATAAGTCAACATTCAAAGGCGTTTAATTCAACTCACCCACGTTGGTCGATGTTATGGCCATTTTATTCTTCGTAACTATAATTCTCATCCTTCATACCAGCATACATGTTGTATTCAAAATTCTTATTCAGATTGAAATTTTCGTCGATATTAGTGTCATCTGTATAATAAAAAATGTGTGTTTATACTGCTGACATTCTTTTGTCAGTGTCAGCCTGAATTTCTGGGAAAATAAGGTAAGCAACGCAAATTTAATCTTCATTCTAAATTCTAATAATGACAACTCGCAGTTTTTGTTTTAAAATCGAATCGTGAATTGAATTCTGTTAAGTCTCTATCTTTTGTCATATTATTCATATTTCTTTTCCCTAATTTAAATTCGAGTTATTCAAAATTAATCCGTAAACTATTCTATCCAAGCTTGTTTATCTATCATTTTTCTATAATACCACCAATTTTTATATTTTTGTATGGGGTATTTTTTCTTAATATTAATGAAGAAACACCTCCGGTCACATAAAATTCAAAACCGGCGGCGGTGGCAGAATTAGTTCTAATTTACAGAAGTAGTTTGAAAAAAAAAAAAAACTTTCAAATAATTCTAATATTGTGTGTAAACAAAATATCGAGAAAGGAAGGTTTTTAAAGGCAACAAATATTTACAACTATGCGATAAGGAATTATTTTATCTAAAAAATAATTATTTGAATAAACATACATTTTGTAAAAGGAATTAGTACACTATTTTGAGAAATCTTATTTAGCACGGAAATTTAAACGTCTTTGGTATAAAGTAAATACCAAACTTGCTGAAGAATACATACATGAAAATAATGTATATTTTCATAACAATATACATATAATATTATATAGTTAAAGATTAAAAAAATAACTAATTTTTATATTTCTTGCGAAGAAAATAACAGAACACTAGTTTTACAATTTAGTAGGTATTTAGAAAACTGTTGTTCTAAATATTTCTTTTACGTGGGAAAAGTCTAACAAATGCACCTTATCTATTCAAAAAATAATTCTTAGAAAATAAGCAATTATTTTGTGGAATTTAAATGTGCACTTTTTCGAGAAATCTGATTTAGCACGCAAATTAAAACTCCTTCAGTATAAACAAAATACCAAACTTTCTAAACAAAGTATTAATACAAAAATTTATGCGTAAAAAATTAAAACAATGTAATTTTCATAAACAATTTTAATATTTCCTGCGAAAAAAAATAGCTGAATACTTATTTGTTTTACAATTTAGTAGATATTTAGAAAAATGCTGTTTTAAATCATTCTTTTCACGTAGGAAATGTATTATAACAAACCTAAATTATATTTTCAGAAAAATAATTCTTAGTATAAGCATGTTTATGTTAAAAGAAAATGCACACATTTTCAGGAAATCAAATTTAGCACGCAAATTCAAACGCTTTCAGTATAAACTAAATACCAAACTTGCTAAAGAAAGAATAAAAAAATTATATGTAAAAATTTAAAAAATGTAATTTCATAAATAATTTTAATATTTCACGCGGAGAAAATAGCTTAACACTAGTTTGTTTTACAATTTAGTACGTATTTAAAAATATGCTCTTTTAAATAATTCTTTTCATGTAGAAAAAGTCTTATAACAAACGTACATTATCTTTTAAGAAAAAAAATTTTTTTAGTACAAGCATGCTTTTGTTAAAAGAAAAGGTAGACTATTTAGAGAATTCGTATTTATCATGCAAATTTAAACACCTTCAGTATAAACTAAATACCAAACTTGCTAAAGAATGTATTAATGCAAAAATTTATATGCAAAAATGAAAAATAAAAGCAATTTTTATAAATAATTTGAATATTTCATGCGAATAAAATAACTCAAATCTAGTTTTTCAATTTAGTAGGTACAAATGTAAATAAGTGCGAGTAATTAGCCAAACTTACGTCCACTACTAACTATATCGCAATATTAAAATATTTATTTACTTAAAAGACGTTATAAAAACACATTAAAAGTAAATTAAAAATCTATATCTACATGTTTCAACTCTTTTACTGAGTCATCATCATAGTGTATAACACAAAATTACAAATATAATGCCTATGAAAAATGGAAAAAAATCATCGAATATAAACAAGTAATCATACAACACGCCCTATATATTTGCGATCGCGCGTGTTCCGTCTATGTCGCGACGCCGTATGTTCTCCAACCATTCAACCCATAAATTCGGGATACGAAAAGATAATGTATCGTTACAAACTCATGAACCTCTTAAATAAATTTAAATGGACTCTCTTATAAATAATTGTAAATAAAAATTCTGTAGATTATTCTACTCTCATTAAAGAATATGTTAATGTTTTCTATTTGATTCAACCCGGATAAAGCACTTAATTAATGAAGTTAATATGAAAAGGGTTGTAGCAATTTTTTTCCTGGGATTCTTTGAACATATAAAAAATCATTTAAGAAATTTTGGTTTATGTTTGATCGCGAAGCCTCCTCCGAAATTAAAGATGTTTTTAAACACTAAAATTGATCCTATTAATAGAGATGACTTCTCAGGAGTTTATATGATTCCATTTATTAGGGAGGGGAAATCAAATATCATTATATAGGTATAACCCAACGAAAATTCAATATCAGATGTATAGAACATATTGCGGACATAAAATATAATGGAGATAATACTGCTTTATCCCGGATGAATCAAATAGAGAACATTAACATACTTTTTCACGATAGTAGAATAATATACAGATCTGATTTTTATTTGTAAATATTTATAAGAGAGTCCATTAAAATTTATTTAAGTGGTTCAGGAGTTTGTAACGTTACATTATCTTTTAGTATCTCGAATTTATGGGTTGGATGGTTGGACAACTTACGGCATCGCGACATAGAGGGAACACGCGCGATCGCAAAAATATAGGGCGCGTTATATGTTTACTTGTTTATATTCGATGATTTTTTTCAATTTTTCATGGGCATTGTATTTGTAATTTTCTGTTATACATTCTGATGACGACTCAGTAAAAGAGTTCAAACATGTAAATATAGATTTTTAATTTACTTTTAATGTGTTTTCATAACGGCCTTTAAGTTAATAAATATTTTAATATTGTGATATACTTAGTAGGTATATAGGAAAAGGTTGTTTAAATAACTCTTTTTACGTTGGAAAGGTCTTATAACAAACGTACATTATCTTTTTAGAAAAAAAAAAATCTTAGCCTAAGCACATATTTTGTGAAAGGTAAATAAACACTTTTTAGAGACATCTTATTTAGTACGCAAATTTAAATGCCTCCGTTATAAACTAAACATCAAACTTGCTAAAGAAAGTATTAATAAAAATGTATACGTAAAAAATAAAAAACTAAAGCAAATTTCATAAATAATTCGAATATTTCATGCGAAGAAAATAACTAAAAACTAGTTTTACAATTTAGTAGGTATTTAGAAAAATATTGCTTTAAATAATTCATTATTAAAGAATGGTCTTATAATAAACGTACATGAAATTTTCATAAAAATAATTCTTAGAATAAGCATGTATTTCTTTAAAAGAAAATGTAGACTTTTTAGAGAAATCTTATTTATCACGCAAATTTAAACGGCTATAGTATAATCTAAATACCAAACTTGCCAAAAAAAGGAAAAATAAAAAATATATATGTAAAAAATAAAAAATAAAGGCTATTTTCATGAATAATTTGAATATTTCATGCGAATAAAATAACTCAAATCTAGTTTTGCAATTTAAAAGGTATATAGAAAAATGTTGTTTTAATTAATTCATTATTAAGGAAAGGTCATATAATAAACGTACGTGAACTTTTCATAAAAATAGTTCTTAGAATAAGCATGTATTTTGTTAAAATAAAATGTATACTTTTTAGATAAATCTTATTTATCACGCAAATTTAAACGCTTTAGTATAATCTAAATTCCAAACTTGCTAAAAAAAGTAATAATAAAAAATATATATGTAAAAAATAAAAGCTATTTTCATGAATAATTTGAATATTTCATGCGAATAAAATAAATCAAATCTAGTTTTGCAATTTATCAGGTATTTAGAAAAATGTTGTTTAAAATAATTCATTATTAAGGAAAGGTTTTATAATAAACGTACATTATCTTTTCAGTAGAATAATTCTTAAAATAAGCATGCATTTTCTTAAAGGGAAATGTAGACTATTTAGAGAAATCTTGTTTACCTCGCTAATTTGTACGCCTTCTTTATAAACTAAATACCAAACTTCAAAAGAACGTATTAATGAAAAAAAAATCACTTTTGTAAATAATTTAAAAAAAGAGTAATTTTCATAAATAACTTTAATATTTCATGATAAGAAAATAACGAATAACTAGTTTTACAATTTGGTATTTATATAGAAAATATGTTATTTTAAATTATTCTTTTTACGAAGGGAAATCTTATATTAAACGTATTTCCTGTAAAACAAAGATAAAAGAAAGACAAAAATATGTAAACATTCGAGAAAAAGCTTTACTATTCAAAAAATGAAAATACCTGAATTTATCGTCCTCAAAATCCTTAAGGAAATAATAAAATAAAAAAATAACAGATAAAATATAATATGAATGATATATTGTGAGTCGTAGACGAAAACTAACGAATGAAATAAAACGCGGAGTGTAGGGTAATGAAAAATAAATAACCAGTGTTCAAATTTCCTGAAAGATTTATTGCTGGGATAATTACAAAGAAAATATGGGATATATGTTACTCATGTATATTCTGAAATTTGCTTCAAGCTAATATTTTATTTTTGAAGGTAAATTCTATAGAAGATTTATTAGTTATTCAATTCACTACCACTCTTTCAAATGACTTTCCATTATTCATATGACATGCATACAACAAAAAGGACATTATTTCGGTAATTTATTTCATTTCTAATTCATGTTTGACAAACGAAGTAAAAGAATGTATTTGACATATGGTTCTCGCATTCTAACATAGTTTCTATTATGTTTCTAACTAACATTATTTCTATTATATTACTAACATTTTTCAGTTATATATGCTCTTTCAAAAAACATTTATTAAATAGATTCTACATTTTTTCTAAATTCATTGCTTCCCTACTGGTTGTTGCTACCGAATTGTTTAAAGCTACGCATTAACTATATTAAAATATTATGACTTCCTTGAAATATAATTTAATACTTCCGTTTATCTGCCTCGATACTTTATAAAGGAATGGAGAAAAAGTTTCGCATCCTTTGACTCTATCTTTGCATAATCAAGGCCACTGCGTACCCCTTTGCTTGATATATATATAAAGAAAATAATAAGGCCATGAACTCCTCATTTCTTAAGGCTGTATATATATAACTTTATCAACTTTTTGGTAATTTTGGATGCCTCCCCCTTCACGATATCATACGTTATCGTACTCGACCACCCACCCCCCCCCCCCCCTCCCCATAATAATATCGTTTCCAATGTCTAAAAATCAAATTTTCATATTTGATGTCTTTTCTTTTGTTTGGAGTGATATACATCTATCGTTATACATTTATTTTTCACATACTTTATGGATTCAAATAAAGGGAAATCAATAATATATTACTTTGAATATGAAATAATTTTGTATCAAGTAACACTTAAAAAAATAGTTACTATTTAAAAGTTTTTCGTTACATAATGCATAGAACAGTAATAATGTCTTTTGGCTCTTAGCTCGCACTTGGGGGAGAGAGGGAGAAATCTTCTTATTAACAAAACAGGTGGACAATACCCTTTCTCACTGTATTACTAGTAAACACAATAAGTATATGTGTAACATACTTCGCAATTGGTTTCTCGAACAGCAGATTATATATGCCTACACATATGACAGAAAAATAGGAATGTCAAAAGTTCGGGTATCCATATTTCGGAACTAAATATTTTTATAATCATTTAATGATGTTAATAATAACTTTGTATTTCCATAAAAATAGATAACAGACTAAATAAATATAACAGACTATTTTGATGTAAAGAGCAAGTTACAAATGTAAAGAGATAATGTTGGTTCCATCAAAAATGAGAACGACATCAAAAGACAAGTCAAATCCCCTAGAGATATCGTATGATATCATGTGCCACACCTCCCCCTTCACCCTAAAATCATTACGATATATATGCAAAGCCCCTTACTCCGAAACAAAAGAAAAAAATTTAAATCAGTCCTATAGTTGGCGTTCCTGATATGACATTATAGAAACATTAAGTCCATTCCGACGACCCTGTTTAACCCGATTGTGCATGTAGCAAATAAATTTATTCTTTAGTTGTCTTTATTTCACATCCGTTCAGTCTAAAAAGTGTGAAATAAAATTATCTTTCCATAAGTACATACGACATTATTTTTCCTTTAGTGTTAACCCCTTGACGAGCGCTCGAAACAATTAAAAGGATGCAATGTCTGAATATTACTCTTTGGCTGTTTTAAACATTCATGCATGTCTATGTCTCTCAACAGATTCACAAAGCTTTTGGAATCAACGACATGTCAAAAAGTCATATTTTGGTAAAATCCACATGCTAAGAATTCTAATATACAGCAATAATTTTAAAACTCACGTGATCTATACTCAGCCATATAACTGTCGAAATTGGTGGTTTGAGATGTTACTCACATGACACTTCTGTGGTATCTATTAATTTGATTTAAACAACTTAAAATTCCACAGTGAAGTGCCTTTAATCTATTCTCGTTCTTCGGTTATTTGTGTCATAAACATAATTATTGTTCTATAATTTAATCTTAAAAATTGAGTTTTGAGAAGGCTTTAACTTATTATTAAAAACCAGCGTGAGAAAATCACCTAACGAATTATGACAAGAAAAAAAATAAATGAAGGTATGTGATTACTTGTTTTCTTAATATATATATATATATATATTACGTAAGACGATTTTATATATTTTTTAAAGTATAATTAACATTAAAAAAGTGAAAATCTGGTTTAAACTTTGTTTTTATTTCTTTAAAAAATGTGATAAAATCAAAGTGTTTCATGCAACTAAATTGTGTAGCATTTAAAGTTTTAAAAGTGAAGGAAATTTTATGATTAAAATGCTATGGTATATCAAATGCAAAAATTCTTAAAAATTAATTTTTTAGATGACTTTTAAATATATAAACAGTTGACTGTACCATTATTAAAAAAAAAAAAAAAAAAAACAGTCTCTTTATCTGTTCATATTTTTTTAGGTTTATGCTTCTAATGACTGTATGACTTCTTGTATATATTGCTTAAATTTTTAATCTTTGTACTGACCTATTTACTTTTAAATTTCAGAATGTCAAAAACGAAGACATACCATGCTTCTGGTGAAATTTAATCTTAAACAAACAATGTTCTGTTGTGATTTTATTCTTTTTCCAATATACCCAAAAGTTCTTTAGTTACGAAATTGTGAAAATAATAGAATCAAAGAGACATATATTCAATTTCACAATACATATTTAAGAGCAGTTTTCTTTATTTTGCCTTGTATTACATTTATAGAATATTTTTTAACATGATGAATTAATATTTTTTTAGTCGAAGTGTATCTTTTTAAAAAATTTCAAGAGACACTGCTAATTTCATTAAACATTGATAAAATTAATTTGCTTCAAAATATATCTTTCATCTTAAAAAAGTAAAGAATTAATTCAATAGCTATACTTTTATATATATTTAAATTCATGCTTTTAAAATTGAACAAGCTTTCATAACGACTGTTTCATTAATCAATAAAAAATTATTAATAAATCCTTCAACGAAATAGGGAAGTTAATTATACATATTATCTGCAAGCTTGTATGTTGTTTTTTGTTCCAAATCTCCACATTTTACTTGGAAGTTCGTTTATTAAATTGATATAATTCAAACATATTATTTGATGCAAAATAACACAATTATTTCGAAACAAAATCGGATATATGCATACATTTTTCAAAGCTATTTAATTATCAAATATTATAATACTTCTAAAACATGCATAACCATATTTTATAAGTTATTGCTATAGCATAGTTTTATTTCCATAGCATAGCTTAATTAACAATCAGTCTGTTGGAATCGCAACGGATTAAAGATAATCCTCAATATACTATACATGTGATAATGAATCGCCAAACTATAAAATAATGCGAATTATATTACATCTCCCAATATTATATTGATATTAAATAAAACTCTGTCAAAATTGTAATGCGATTTAATACTTAAGATATGCTCAAATTTCACAAATCACCGTCATATTTTAGTGACTTAAAATTGCGTATATGTTGAATTTACTACTAAAGAAAAAATGTATTGCAGGTAATCCACATCTTTTCACTAGCGTAATACACTAGTTTATAAATAGTTAACATAGTTAATTTCGGTTTCCATGTACGGTTAAGAACAATTGGTTGAATCATCAAATATATAGAAAACTCTACATGTAAAGGAACGTCGAATTCACCTTAATATGTTAATTAAAAGTATGAAAACCTTCAAATGATTCATAGTTTATTGCTACTAAAATAGGTGCAAAAGACGAATAAAAGGCTTTAAGGCATTAAACATAATTCGTAGATGTTAAATAATAAAACATTCCCGTGCGCATTTGACCAAACATTGGTCATCGTCAAGTGAATAAGCGAGAATAAATAAGCAAGTTCCAGAACGTACACTGGTTGAATATTTGTGTGTGAATTGAAAATTGAAAGATGGGGGAAGGCGTGGTTTAGACTATGGAGTGAGTGGGTCATTCGATAACAAATACACTAAACAACTGATTTTTTTTTTTCCATAATTCTTTCTGCTAAACGGCATACTGCGTACATTGTTTAAAAAGTGCAATATCTGCTACAAAAAAACTATATTTATTATACTAAGGAAAGTATTTCACTGTGTCAGTTTATAACATGCATTATTTACTGGTTAAATAAATCTTTATAATTTTGTATCTTAGATTACTTTAAAGGCAATAACCACATCTGCCGTTCATTATATTAAAAGTATTTTATAACTGAAAATTGTCACTAGAGAGAACATATCTAAAACGAAAATTGCTTTTTTAGTTCAACACCTCATCAAAATAAATTTTCATTAAAATTTGATAGTGTATGACACTTTCAGCAACATAATTTGATGTAATATCACTTTTAAAAAAATAATTTGGCTTAATATTGTTATGTCATTAGAGACATTATTAAATCTAATAGTTAAAAAATATTTTTTTTTTGTTTTAATTTACTAGCATTTTGATTTCCCATATGTTAAAGATTTTTATTTATATTTTTTTCATGAAACGTTTCACACAGTAATTATCTTGCAAGTACTATTTTCCATACTGCATTTTCTTTTATCCATCATACAAATTTTGTAATTATGGATGATAATATTTGTAACATTACGAAATTGAAAGAACTTCTATCTTGACAACATATAATTATTTTATTTACAAAAATTATACAAAATGAAATACTAATTATTTTTTAAAACATTAATAAGCAGTATAAAAAACTTTTAATTGAAAAAATTCCATTTTTATGATCTTCTATGTTATTTTACTCGAAGACCATTCTGAATATTTATTTCTACTGATACATTTTAATGCAAATCCTTGTATTTCTAATTCGTTTTTTAATTTATGTTTCGTTTATCTAAAGTAAATTCTCACGTCTCAAAAAAAATACGTAAATGTACGTAAAATGTGAATACATTGTAATTACAAATTACATCAACATTGAAAAACGGATTTAATATTATCAGATAATAATGTCGTAAATACCTAAAATGAATTTAATCATTCTGTTTGTCGAGAATGTGTTTTAGACATATTTGCTCATAAAGTCACATATAACAGTCAGAAAAAAAATATTTTGCTATGTTTTGGAACAAGCTATTTGTAAAGATTCAAAGACATCGTAAAGCGTTTTCTTAAAACAATACGTTCTACTTATCCTTGTAAGGTTGAGTTACATACGTGAAATTATCAGCCCGTACCTGTAGCGCTTTGTTTTTCAATATCTATATTGAATTAAAATTAAATAGTACATTTTATATTTAATATCGAATATTTTTTTTTATATACACTATCAAAAATCATTTCTCCCTGTCATCATTTGTATTTTTATCACGTGTTCCTATGTGACAACGATTTCTTTTATTACATCTAAGGTATCTTTAAAGTGTTTAAAGCATTATCGTAAAATTGTTTTAACTGTTTAATTATTTAATTGTTCGTAAAATTGTTTTAACAAATAATGTTCGCCGTACATGTTAAGGCAGTACAGATGTCTATTAGACTAAGTAAATAATATATAACGATAACCGAAAACATACAATGACCTTTGCCGACATACCAACGATCCCGAAAATTATTTGTCGCTTTTAATTTTTCAAAAACGAAGCATTTTTTGGATTTAAAGAAGTATATAAAAAAACCTTTTCATGGAACCGATAATCTGAAGTGTTTCCGAGTAACTTGTTCTAGTGTATTAAACAGTTTTATAAACCTAGAATATATCTTTTCTGAAACTTTTAGCTCTCAAGTAAACTTTTCATGTGTAACATGCATGTTTCACAGGCTTAAAATCACAGGAAAATATTATAATAAACGTATTTCCTGTAAAACAAAAGATAAAAAGAAAGAGAAAATATGTAAACTTTCGAGAAAAATCTTTACTATTCAAAAAATGAAAATACCTAAAATTATCGTCCTCAATATCCTTAAGTAAATAATAAAATTAATAATAAGAGATACAATATAATATAAATGATATATTGTGAGTCGTAGACGAAAACTAATGAATGAAATAAAACGCACAGTGTAGGGTAATGAAAAATAAATAACCATTTTTCAAATTTCCTGAAAGTTTTATTGCTGCAATAATTACAAAGAAAATATGGGATATATGTTACTCACGTATATTCTGAAATTTGCATCAAGCTAATATTTTATTTTTGAAGGTAAATTCTACAGAAGATTTATTAGTTATTCAATCTACTCCCACTCTTTCAAATGACTTTCCATTATTCATATGAAATGAATGCAACAAAAAGGGCATTATTTCGGTAATTTATTTCATTTCTAATTCATGTTTGACAAACGAAGTAAAAGAATGTATTTGACATATGGTTATCGTATTGTAACATAGTTTCTATTACGTTTCTAAGTAACATTGTTTCTATTACGTTTCTAACTAACATTGTTTCTATTATGTTTCTAACTAACATTGTTTCTATTATGTTACTAACATTTTCCAGTTATATATGCTCTTTCAAAAAACATTTATTAAATAGATTCTACATTTTTCTAAATTCATTGCTTTCCTACTGGTTGTTGCTACCGAATTGTTTAAAGCTACGCATTACCCATATTAAAATATAATGACTTGCTTACAATATAATTTAATATTTCCGTTTATCTGACTAGATACATTATAAAGGAATGGAAAAAAAAGTTTCGCATTATTTGACTATATCTTTGCATAATCAAGGCCACCGCGTACCCCCCTTTGTCTGATATATATAAAGAAAAGAATAAGGCTTATGGACTCATCCTTTCTTATGGCTGTTTATGTATAAATTTATTCACTTTTTGGCAATTTTGGATGTCTCCCCTCTTTACGATATCATACGTTATCGTACTCGACCCCTCCCCCAACCCCATAATAATATCGTTACCAATGACTAAATATCAAATTTTCACATTTGATGTTTTTTCTTTTGTTTGGAGTAATATACATGTATTGTTATACATTTATTTTTCCCATATTTTATTGAATCAAATAAAGGGAAATCAATAATATATTACTTTGTATGTGAAATAATTTTGTATCAAGTAACACTTAAAAAATAGTTACAATTTAAAAGTACTTATTAAAAGCTTTTCGTTACACTGTAAAAAAAAATCTGTGAAGTTACTATAGTTTTTCTAGGAAACTGGGATTCCAGGAACTTTTTATGTAACGGCAACAAGAAAAATTCCTGTAACAGAGTCTGTTACAGGAATTTTTGTTGTTGCCGTTACATAAAAAGTTCCTGGAATCCCAGTTTCCTAGAAAAACTTTAGTAACTTTACAATTTTTTTTTTTTACAGTGTACATAATGTATACAACTCTAATAATGTTTTTTGGCTCTTAGCTCGTACTTGGGAGAGAGAGGGAGAAATCTTCTTATCAACAAAACAGGTGGACAATATCCTTTCTCACTGTATTACTAGTAAACACAATAAGTATATTTCAAACATACTTCGCAATTGGATTCTCGAACAGCAGATTATATATGCCTACACATATGACAGAAAAATAGGAATGTCAAAAGTTCTGGTATCCATATTTCGGAACTAAATATTTATATAATCATTTAATGATTTTAATAATAACTTTGAATTTCCTTAATATAGATAACAGACTAAATATATATAACGGACTATTTTGATGTAAAGAACAAGTTACAAATGAAAAGAAAGAATGTTGGTTCCATCAAAAATCAGAACGACATCAAAAGAAAAGCCAAATTCCCTAGAGATATCTTATGATATCATGTATCACATCTCCTCTACCCCCCCCCCCCCCTTCACCCTAAAATCATAAAGTGATATATACACAGCCCCTTACTCCAAAGCAAAAGAAAAAGTTAAAATCAGTCCTATAGTTGTCGTTCCTGATTTGACATTATAGCAATGCGAAATCCATTCCGACGCACCTGTTTAACCCGTTTCTGCATGTAGCAAATAAAGTCATTATTGCACATCCATTTAGTCTAAAATACGTGAGATAAATTTATCTTCCCATAAGTATATACGACAATCTTTTTCCTTTATTTTTAACACATTAACGAGAACTCGAAATAATTAAAAGGATGCAACGTCTGAATATTCTTCTTTGGCGGTTTTCAATTCATGCATTGTCTGGGTCTCTCAACAGATTTACAAAAGATTTGGAATCAACCACAAGTGAAAAAGTCATTATTTTGGTGAAATCCGCATGCCAAGAATTATAGTATACATCATGGATTTAGAAACTCACGTGATCTATACTCAGCCATATAACTATCGAAATTGGTGGTTTGATATGTTACTCACGTGTCACTTCTGTGGTGTCTTTTAATTTGGATTAACCCCTTAATTCTCGCTCCCGTCATATTCTCGGGCTGTGTCTTTTACTCAAATTGTTTGATTCCCACCAGTTTTATGAAATAGTGAAATTGGCTTTATTTTAGTATCGTTTTTCCTGGCATTTAATAAGCTGAATATTTCTTTTTCATAAAAGTGGTGCCAATAAGCAATTTGAATTTTTCAACCGTAATTTAATTCGAGCGTTAAGGGGTTAAACAACTTCAAATATCACAGTGAAGTGCCTTTAATCTGTTCTCGTTCTTCGGTTATTTGCTTCATAAACGCAATTATTGTTCTATAATTTAATCTTAAAAATTGAGTTTTGAGAAGGTTTTAAGTTATTGTTAAAAGTCAGCATGAGAAAATCACCTAACGTATTATGACAAGAAAAAATTAAGTGAAAGTATTTGATTATTTTTTTTTTAATATATATATATACCGGGTGTCCCAAAAATGACTGATGGATTTTAAAATTCAATAATTTTCAAACGGTGACAGATAATTTAAAAATTCTTGCAGGAGGGTTATGTATGATGTCAGGAGTTTTTTTACTGTGATTCTTAATTTTAGTTCAAATTTCAAACAATAGATGGCGCTGACAGCGATTGACGCTCAGTCGAGGCCTAAACTGACGTCACTCAGCATTGTTGCGAAGGAAGGAGATTAAAGCTATGGAGTGGTTCCCATTTGCCAGCACAATCTTGCTCTTAGGGCCCGATTCTGAACTCATTCGATATGATTTCAATGGAGTGCGTTATTGCCATGGAAACAACAATTCTTCGATAGTGGAATACAGCGTTAAGAACTGGACATGAATTTAAGAAGTAGTATTCGAGTTTCCAGGCGATTTTACATTGATGAAGTTTTATTTTCACGGATTAAATTACTTTTTATGGTCTGATTAAAAGAATATTTTATGCATCGTATTTTCAAACTAGTTGAAGAGATTTAGAATTTATTGTTGTTGTTAAAATTTTCATAAATTTTATTACATTCTAATAAATTTCAGATCTTTTAAGAAAGTTCATCAGTAGGTTTTTATGAATGTTGGATAATAATCGTGAAAATGGTTGTTCAAAATAACTGCTTTAAAAATATATATATATTAGAATTTACTTTGTTTAACCCTTTTGAATAGGGATATTATATCGTTGCATTAAATTAAAAAAAAATAAAATGAATGCTAGTTAATTAAAAATTTTGTTTGACAGTTTGATATTAAAATACTGTACTACACGCAGTTCCATCTTGATGTTTGATAAAAAAAACTAGTAAATATTTTTTATCTACATCTACTATTTAAATTGTAAAAATGTGTTAAAATAATTCTTGGAGTTAGAATTTTAACGTTTTGGCAACTCTTTCTACACACAAATACTAATATGCATATAATCTATTATATATATAAAATCCAAACGGAAATTTCGTTCCGAACGCCGAGATTTCGAGTTCTACCGCATGGATTTTGACGGAACTTATACCGTTAGATAGGCATCGTTTCAGGGAAGGTTTTAAGCTATAACACATCATTCTACCTAGATTAGTTATAGAATTATGACGGAAAATTCTGTTATTTTGGACTTTGTTACTTCATATTTCCTTAAATATCTGGGTTCCTATTGGTCGTAGAGCTTAGAGCTCGCGCCAAAAGTAGCTCCGAAGCACCCAAGCAAACCTTTCCCCGCAATTATTTTGCCGTCTTCCGATTTCCTCTAACTCTATTAGGGGCCCGCATAGGGCCCCTTTAAAATATTTTTCGTAGTAATTTCAGCAATTATCTTAAAATATTGGTTAAGACCGCCACTCTCCCGATTCATGTATCTACGGAAAGGTTGTATGAAGGGGTTTCGTTCAGATACGCTTTCGTTAAGAATAGAGTCTGCTCCCTGGTGGTGGAATGTGGAACTAACATAACGCGATATTGTTAAAATTAGGAAATCTAACAATGCGATCTGTTTTAAACTTTGAGATAGTTCATAACACATAATCTATTATCTATTATATCTATTATATCTATTATATATATAAAATCCAAACGAAAATTTCGTTCCGAACGCCTAGATTTCGAATTCTACTGCAATGAATTTGACGGAACTTATACTGTTAGATATCTATTGTTTTAGGAAAGGTTTTAAGCTATAACACATCGTTCAACGTAGGTTAGTTTTAGAATTATGACGGAAAATTCTGTTATTTTGGGCGATAAGGTTACCATTTTATTTCTTGGCGAAATTCATCGTTGATAAAAAAAAAAAAAATTGAAACGGCTATTAAACCTCGAAAAATAAAAGAAAAACTGTTACTAATTGTATTTAAATGAAAAAAAAAGAAAAAAAGAAGAAGAAAATCCGTTTTAATGAGTTATAATATTAAAAACGGAAACATTTAATCAAAACCTGAAAGAAATATTTGTAATGCTTAAAAATTAATTTAATAAGAAATATTACACTTGATATGCAATATTTGGCTCTTTATCGCTTGCGTTAGATATGGAAACGAATCTGAAAATTTGATTAGATGAAATTTTAACGACATTTTCTTTCTGTTCTGTTCTTTTATTTTATTTTTATATCTAATTGTCCCATCACGTGACTTATAGAAGAAACAAGCAGATGTAATTGTGAGTCACATGTGTAATTACTATTTCTTTCTTTACAATTTTTTATTTTTCTTTTGTCGCCAAACAATGTGATTTTAAGCCAAAAATGCATAAGCGTGACATTAGCTTGAGGATGTTCTCACAAATAGTGTTTTTTTAGGTGAAAGAGATCACTTTGAATACATTTTCATATTCAATTGTAACTTATATAGATATCAGTTAATATTTTAAAAATGGAATCTAATACTTAAATTTCAGTGTGAATTTCTGCCACACATACATATTGTAAAATAATTTCA
Organism: Maratus speciosus; assembly: GCA_963932465.1. Lineage (NCBI taxonomy): Eukaryota > Metazoa > Arthropoda > Arachnida > Araneae > Salticidae > Maratus > Maratus speciosus. The sequence continues at coordinate 548,876,110 of OZ010791.1, forward strand.
TACTTTTTAAAATGTTTTTCGCCGTAATTCCGAAAGCATGTGATATTTATAAACTCGAACTCAGATCAACGAATATTACCCATTTTATTTAAGCAAATATTATCTATTTTCTCAAGGCATTTCGCCAATTTCATTTATCGGAAAATTCACAGATTCGAAATCTAGGAAATAAAGATAATTTTTAAGGAAATTTATGTTTTAATACGTTATTACTATGGAAAAATTCAACATTTTGAAAAAAAAAATTACAAGTCTTTTTTAATTCGTCATTTCTTCTTCGTCTTTCTTCTTACTTTCTCCTCTGTTATGTAATATTTCAAATGATATTGGACTAATTTTCGATCATCGATTCACCGCAAAATCGCATATCTAATATAGTATATAAAATAAAGTCTGGATTAGGGGACTAATTAACGCACAGCGCAAACTACTGAACCTAAAATCTTGAAAATCATGGTAAAAATACTTCTTATGACATAAACTTCTGCTAAGAAAGGATTTTCTAATGTGTCACCCCTAATGGTTTTGCACTTGGAGGGGAAAAAATCGAATATCAAAATTATGCGTCAAATGGTAGCATATTTTAATGTAGTTTTGTATGCTAAATCGAATGCTACCAAATAAATTTTTATAAGTCCAACAGTTCATGACACATTTCATATTTATCTAATATGGCGGTGTCTTTGGCATCTAAACCTCAAAATACCTATCATTTTACATCCGTTACTCTAGCAACGGAAAAAATTCAAATCAACCCTTTTGGCTAAAAAATAAAAACGGCTCTATGAGTTTGAAGTAAAAATGCAAGCATCTTAATTTTTTTTTAAATAGTGATTTTATGTAAAATAAAGGAGAAAAAATTACTGAGAATTTAGCGTTATAAAACAAAAATGGAAAAGGTACTACTTAGATATTCCGTCGACCAAAAATCTATCGTCAAACTATAAGATTAAATGCCAATAATGGTTGATCGTAAATATCAAATTCACTTGAATTTAAACAAACTACACGTGTTTACGTCATCAAGTGATTTTAATTTCGTCGTTTTATTAGTATTTTTATTAATGTTATACTAATTTATTTGTTATTTCGTTATTTAAAATAAAGATTATGTCAATTTATATAATTTGGCGAATGGTTTGGCGATTTATATAATTTGGCGAAATTGGTCGACGGGATAACAAGTAGTACCAATGAAAATATTTAAGTATGAAAGCAATGTTTGTAACGACTTAAAAATTATTTTCATATATATAAACTCGGTTTATGGCGTCAGATGCCGTCATCCGAAGAATCTACAAGAGTCGTTTTCCATTTTTTCCGGTCATAGGCTCCTCAATTTAAGAAATTGGAATTGGAATAATATTGTGCGATTTATAAATTGCTCCTCGATAAGAAGAAAAAATGGGTACATTTATAACAACCGTGCGCACATCTCGCTGATAGAATTTTTAAAATTCCCAGTAGCAGTAGTTACATTTTGCGCATGTAAATTAAAAATATTTTTTTGCTTTTAATTATGGCATTATTTCCTGTTATTGTTTATCTTTTCAGTTTTTTAAATGAAATTAGTATAAGGCATGCATTTTAAATTAAATGAGTGAAAGGTTTGTGTTTTAAATTAAAATAATAGAATAAGAATATGCTATGAAAACAATCTTTATTGATTTATTACCTGCGCCCGGCTGACATAAAAGTATCACAAAAGCCACATATTCACTTTTCTTTGAGTAGTTGCTCATGAGAATTCAAGTTAACCTTCGTTAATCGGATACTTCACATATTGGTGTATTAGCTTTAATGTTGAAAGCATCGTTTTTGTTTGAAGCGAAAACTTTACTATGAATTCTATTACACAAAATCGCATCATCATCATCATCTACTATATATTTACAACGGAAATTTGTATTTCATTCCGATTGTTTATAATACTTTCGTAGGATATACCACAATTAGTTAGGTAATAATTTTGGAAAGGTTTTAGTTTATACATATTGTTCAACGGTACTTAGTTATAGAGCAACAGTAAAAGTTCAAAAATTAAGTGAACCTGATTATGAAAGTTTAGCCTTTTTAAAAAAATCTACAGAACATATTTTGTTACAAGTGGCCCTGTTACATGGCTTTCCAGGAATGGTGTAAGTATATAAGATTTCATTATATGTTGATTAGTTACAGAGCTATTAATTCCTGTTGTCATAACGGTCTCATTACCCTACCAAAAGTGCGCTGTTTATAATCAACTAAAACAATTACTTCTTAATTGCTAAATTTTGTCCAACGCTTAAGATAACATTATATCGCAATGGCGTTCGCATCGTTTTCAGTAATGTGCAAGGTCAAGCTGAAGATCCATATTGTTTAAAATACAAGTTCAAATTCACCATTTCGTTTAATCCAAGGTTCATTTGGAAATATTGACCAGCGCAGCGGGCATAGCCTGCTAGTTTTAATAATAAAGATAAATTATATCTAATGTGATAAACTAAGTTAAAATTTAACTTGACAAGAGTCTAAAACTTAGAAGTGCTTAAATTATTGAAGGCCACAAACAAATTTTTATTGAAATTTTTATCTTTATACTAGCAGGCTATGCCCGCTGCGCTGGTCAATATTTCCAAATGAACCTTGGATTAAACTAAATGGTGAATTTGAACTTGTATTTTAAACAATATGGATCTTCAGCTTGACCTTGCACATTACTGAAAACAATGCGAACGCCATTGCGATATAATGTTATCTTAAGCGTTGGACAAAATTTAGCAATTAAGAAGTAATTGTTTTAGTTGATTATAAACAGCGCACTTATGGTCGAGTAATGAGACCGTTATGACAACAGGAATTAATACCTCTGTAACTAATCAACATATAATGAAATCGTATATACTAACACCATTCCTAAAAGTCATGCAACAGGGCCACTTGTAACAAAATATGTTCTGTAGATTTTTGTAAAAAGGCTAAACTTTCATAATCAGGTTCACTTAATTTTTGAACTTTTACTGTTGCTCTATAACTAAGTACCCTTGAACAATATGTATACACTAAAACCTTTCCAAAATTATTACCTAACTAATTGTGGTATATCCTACGAAAGTATTATAAACAATCGGAATGAAATACAAATTTCCGTTGTAAATATATAGTAGATGATGATGATGCGATTTTGTGTAATAGAATTCATAGTAAAGTTTTCGCTTCAAACAAAAACGATGCTTTCAACATTAAAGCTAATACACCAATATGTGAAGTATCCGATTACGGAAGGTTAACTTGAATTCTCATGAGCAACTACTCAAAGAAAAGTGAATATGTGGCTTTTGTGATACTTTTATGTCAGCCGGGCGCAGGTAATAAATCAATAAAAAATGTTTTCATAGCATATTCTAATTTTATTATTTTCATTTAAAACACAAACCTTTCACTCATTTAATTTAAAATGCATGCCTTATACTAATTTCATTTAAAAAACTGAAAAGATAAACAATAACAGGAAATAATGAAATAATTAAAAGCAAAAAAATATTTTTAATTTACATACGCAAAATGTAACTACTGCTACTGGGAATTTTTAAAATGCTATCAGCGAGATGTGCGCACGGTTGTTATAAATGTACCCATTTTTTCTTCTTATCGAGGAGCAATTTATAAATCGCACAATATTATTTCAATTCCAATTTCTTTCATTGAGGAACCTATGACCGGAAAAAAATGGAAAAAGACTCTTGTAGATTCTTCGGATGACGGCATCTGACGCCATAAACCGAGTTTATATATATGAAAATAATTTTTAAGTCGTTACAAACATTGCTTTCATACTTAAATATTTTCATTGGTACTACTTGTTATCCCGTCGACCAATTTCGCCAAATTATATAAATCGCCAAACCATTCGCCAAATTATATAAATTGACATAATCTTTATTTTAAATAACGAAATAACAAATAAATTAGTATAACATTATTAAAAATACAAATAAAACGTCGAAATTAAAATCACTTGATGACGTAAACACGTGTAGTTTGTTTAAATTCAAGTGAATTTGATATTTACGATCAACCATTATTGGCATTTAATCTTATAGTTTGACGATAGATTTTTGGTCGACGGAATATCTAAGTAGTACCTTTTCCATTTTTGTTTTATAACGCTAAATTCTCAGTAATTTTTTCCCTTTTATTTTACATAAAATCACTATTTTTTTAAAAAATTAAGATGCCTGCATTTTTATTTCAAACTCATAGAGCCGTTTTTATTTTTTAGCCAAAAGGGTTGATTTGAATTTTTTCCGCTGCTAGAGTAACGGATGTAATGATAGATATTTTGAGGTTTAGATGCCAAAGACACCGCCAAATTAGAAAAATATGAAATGTGTCATGAACTGTTGGACTTATAAAAATTTATTTGGTAGCATTCGATTCAGCATACAAAACTACATTAAAATATGCTATCATTTGACGCATAATTTTGATATTCGATTTTTCCCCACCCCGTGCAAAAACCATTAGGGGTGACACTTTAGAAAATCCTTTCTTAGCAGAAGTTTATGTCATAAGAAGTATTTTTACCACGATTTTCAAGATTTTAGGTTCAGTAGTTTGCGCTGTGCGTTAATTAGCCCCCTAATCCAAACTTTATTTTATATACTATATTAGATATGCGATTTTGCGGTGAATCGATGATCGAAAATTAGTCCAATATCATTTGAAATATTACATAACAGAGGAGAAAGTACGAAGTAAGACGAAGAAGAAATGACGAATTACAAAAGACTTGTAATTTTTTTTTTTTCAAAATGTTGAATTTTTCCATAGTAATAACGTATTAAAACATAAATTTCCTTAAAAATTATCTTTATTTCTTAGATTTCGAATCTGTGAATTTTCCTATAAATGAAATTGGCGATATGACTTGAGAAAATAGGTAATATTTGCTTAAATAAAATGGGTAATATTCGTTGTTCTGAGTTCGAGTTTATAAATATCACATGCTTTCGGAATTACGGCGAAAAACATTTTAAAAAGGATGAAATTATTTTACAATATGTATGTGTGGCAGAAATTCACACTGAAATTTAAGTATTCGATTCCATTTTTAAAATATTAACTGATAGCTATATAAGTTAAAATTGAATATGAAAATGTACTCAAAAAAATGATCTCTTTCACCTATAAAAACACCATTTGTGAGAACATCCTCTAGCTAATGTCACGCTTATGCATTTTTGGCTTAAAATCACATTGTTTGGCGACAAAAGAAAAATAAAAAATTGTAAAGAAACAAATAGTAATTACACATGTGACTCACAATTACATCTGCTTGTTTCTTCTATAAGTCACGTGATGGGACAATTAGATATAAAAAAAAAAGAAAAGAACAGAACAGAAAGAAAATGTCGTTAAAATTTCATCTAATCAAATTTTCAGATTCGTTTCCATATCTAACGAAAGCGATAAAGAGCCAAATATTGCGTATCAAGTGTAATATTTCTTATTAAATTAATTTTTAAGCATTACAAATATTTCTTTCGGGGTTTGATTAAATGTTTCCGTTTTTTAATATTTTCACTCATTAAAACGGATTTTCTTCTTCTTTTTTTTCTTTCTTTTTTTTTTTTTTTTTTCATTTAAATAAAATTAGTAGCAGTTTTTCTTTTATTTTTCGAGGTTTAATAGCCGTTTCAATTTTTTTATCAACGATGAATTTCGCCAAGAAATAAAATGGTAACCTTATCGCCCAAAATAACAGAATTTTCCGTCATAATTCTAAAACTAATATAGGTAGAATAATGTGTTATAGATTAAAACCTTCCCTGAAACAATACCTATCTAACGGTATAGGTTCCGTAAAAATCCATGCAGTAGAACTCGAAATCTAGGCATTCGGAACGAAATTTCCGTTTGGATTTTATATATATAATAGATAATAGATTTTATATATATATAATAGAATAGATAATAGATTATGTGTTATGAACTATCTCAAAGTTTAAAACAGATCGCATTGTTAGATTTCCCAATTTTAACAATATCGCGTTATGTTAGTTCCCCATTCCACCACCAGGGAGCGCACTCTATTCTTAACGAAAGCGTATCTGAACGAAACTCCTTCATGCAACCTTTCCGTAGATAAATGAATCGGGAGAGTGGCGGTCTTAACCAATAATTTAAGATAATTGCTGAAATTACTACGAAAAATATTTTAAAGGGCTCTACGCGGGCCCCTGATAGAGTTAGAGGAAATCGGATGACGGCAAAATAATCGCGGGGAAAAGTTTGCTTGGGTGCCTCGGAGCTACTTTTGGCGCGAGATCTAAGCTCTACGACCAATAGGAGCCCAGTTATTTAAGGAAATATGAAGTAACAAAGTCCAAAATAATAGAATTTTCCGTAATAATTCTATAACTAATCTAGGTAGAATGATGTGTTATAGCTTAAAACCTTCCCTGGAACGATATCTATCTAACGGTATAAGTTCCGTAAAAATCCATGCAGTAGAACTCGAAATCTCGGCGTTCGGAACGAAATTTCCGTTTGGATTTTATATATATAACTAGAAAGGTAGCCCGTCAAAAATGACGGAAATTTAGATATAAAGATATATACAACTCATGTGCAAGAATATGAGTTTTCTCGATTGTTCCGCAGTGATAAATGAAAATAACACATTTTAAGAACGAAACACATTTATGAAAAACTGCGTACAGTAGAAGACCACTAATCTGCACAGTTTGGTTCCAAGTGTTATGCAGATTTGAGGCTTTTTGCGGTCATGTCTATTCAATCTTTGTTTACATTTTTTTTAAATTCATATATTAGACAATTTAGATTGTTGAGCCTTAAAAATAAATAAATAACACACTTGAAGTAAGGTTAAAAACTATTAAATTATCGTATACGATTTCATGAACTGGTATTTTATGGTATTATATGTGTGTGCTTCACGATCTTGGTTACGACGTTGGCAAAATTGGCTGCAACTTGTCATAATCCTAATAGTGTGGGCCGCAATAACAAAAAAGTAACCAGTTTTTAGTAAAATTTTTGATATAAAGTAGCTTTCAAAAACTTGTGTAAAAATGCAGGCCGTTCTCGTGTTATGTCAGTCCTAGGAATAATATTTCTAACACTGAAGATTTTCCATGTATATATGGAATTTAGAAAAGCTTCTCCAAAAGAAAGGTCCTGAAATGACATTGTAATTCCTCTAACTTCAAAGTTTAATCGGGCCCTGATGTTGAGTACTGAAATCTAATAAATACAGTTATTTTGAATATTACAACAGAATTAAACAGTTATTTAACTTAAACCCGCTGTTACTTCCCGATGTTATTTTTTAGTATTAAGAAAGAAAATTATTTAAATTTTTCAAATCATGCATTTATGATTTTTTTCCGTCTTTAATAACTAAATAATGAAAAATAGGCTTTTGTTCTGAGCTCATAAATATGACAATAAAATAATGTAACTAAGAGACATTGCAAAATTAAATCTTTGTGAATTGAAACCATAAACAAACGATACCGCCACCATTTTACCTACTATGACGTCATTAGAATATTGCCCATTGATTGTTGGAGAACTTACTTTGTGAATGATTACCTCAATGATTTAATATTTTTGACGTTTCACGATGAATGAATCACTTGTGTTTGTTCAGGTTTATGGAATGAGATATTAAGCTGTGAAACTAATTTATTAATTAATTGAAGTTATCCAAGGATATATGTATTTTTAATCGAAATTAAAAACAATGCTTTGATCTCGAAATAAAAAGTTTTAGTTTGTATAATTTGTTATTTCTATTAATTATTTATTTAAGTACTTTTCCATTATAGCGCATTTTTTAAAAAAAGCTTGGCGCGATTCGGGCATCAGAAAGTGAGATATGTTGCGAAAATATATAAACAGCTATGAAAACAAATCTAATGAACTTTTATCTTTATTTATATATGGGTACAGATGTCATATTCGCCCCATATTGGCGCGATTTTTTTCCTTTGCCAATTTAGCGAAAACATCAACAGCATAAACAACATAATCCGGGTTACCACATCAAGCAAAATAACGACACTTTGGCGCAAGTTAAGTACCCGTTGCCTATATGATATTGGCGACAGAAAAAAATCGCGCCAATATGGGGCGAATATGACATCTGTGCCTATATATGCACTTATATGCATAAAAAAATCGTTTCTAAATATATATAATTTTTTATATATACAAATTACGGCACAGACTTCAGATATGAACCGGGATACCTAACTGGCGCCAAAATGGTGTTATTTTGCCTGCTGTGGTAACCTGGCTATTGTTTTTTATTAATAAATTGTTTATTTACTTTTATTTTCTGTTTTTTAATTATATAAACTGCTTTGTTCTATAGTTATTATTCAAACTTTTATTTATTTATAGTTATTTCCTTTTCAAAATGATAGCAAATAATTGAAAAATATATAAGTAACTGTTATTCGAAAGCGAGATTTCTGCCAAATTGGCGTCATAGAAAAATCACGTCAACCCCCATGCGTATATGACATCTGTGAAAAAATTACTTCTGTTTCTTTATAAAAACGGGTAAATAGCTTTTTTTTATATTAAATTGTCGGCACAGATGTCATATACGCCCATATTGGCGCGATTTTTTTTTACGCCGATGTTATATACTCACAGGGTACTTAACTGGCGCCAAAGTGTCGTTATTTTGCTTGTAATGGTAACCCGAATGTTGTTTATGCTGTTGATGTTTTCGCCAAATTGGCGTCGGAAAAAAATCGCGCCAATATCATGACATCTGTGCCAAATTGTATACATATGGAAAAAATTGCTTGTGAGTATGAAGCAGTAAATAGGTTGCCAGAAAATACACTGGCAAAATTCTTTCTCGCCAAGAAACTTTTCTTCGAAGTATTGTACATAAGCAATGATTGCTAGAAATGCATTTTTAATTATGATATGCGCTTTTATGTTTCACTACATTTATGCATACTATACTGTGTATATAAATGCTACAGTTCATATGCAGGGCTACACAAAAGAATTCGTAAAGGTTACTGAGTATGAGAGTAAATTGCTTAAAGGTGGTTTTTAAAGGAGTTATGCATTTTTACGCTGAACTGCATTTAGTTTCCTAAGAAATGTTTGTAGAATATAGCTAAAATGATATACATGGTCACGCAAAGAATTGGGTACACAACCGTCTATGGATGATAATATCTGGAAATGTGATTTCAGTAGTTTTAAGAGTAGTTTAAATTAAATTTTAGCTAAAAAGTGGCATGTAATAACGGTACTATTGGCTATGGACGGTAACTGCTGAAATCAATTTTTAAATTTTTTTATGCGTTTTCTAAAATGTTTACTTAGTTATCTTGGTACTACTTAGTTATCTCGTCGACCAAATTACTGTCGCAAAATTGTAAGATTAATTGCCAATAATGGTTGCCATTAATTAATTAATTAAATGCCAATAATGGCCAATAAAACCATTAATTCGACGTTTTATTTGTATTTTTATTATTCTTACTATTGATTACTTTATTTGTACTATTTATTATTTTACCATTGATATAGTTTTACTATTGATTTGGCGATTTATATAATTTGACGAAATTGGTTGACGGGATATCTAAGAAGTAACGTTATCTTATTTACCTTATTTCCCTAAATAACGAAGTTTTGTTAAAGGATTTAGGATGTGTTGGAAAGTGTTTCATATTCTATGCTTAACGCATGATTTTTTTTTCTTCTTTAGTCTTATTTTGCATTTATTTTATTCTTAATTTTTTAGTCTTATACTGCTTTATAGAAACTTTGGCACAGTTGTCATATACGTTATCATATATTGGCGCGATTTTTTTCCGACGCCAATTTGGCGAAAACATCAACAGCATAAACAACAACATCCGGATTACCATATCAAGCAAAATTACGACACTTTGGCGCCAGTTAAGTACCCGTTGTGTATATGACATTGGCGTCAGAAAAATATTGCGCCAATATGGGGCGTATATGACATCTGTGCCGAAACTTTAATATTTACTGTTTAAACTCTTTGTTCCACTCCCCTTGCATATAGTACAAACTATAACACGGATAGCACAAAATAATACAGTTTGGTACTTTTCCACTGTAGGGGCTTTGGCATTTTTTTAAAAAAGCTTGGTGTGATTTGGGCATCAGAAAGTGAGATTTGGGTACTTTTACATTATACCGACACCATTGTCGCCAAGCGTAATAGTTGGCGCAAAATCGTGAATTGAAGCATTTGAAAAATAAAAGACAAACCATTGTCGATACTAAAGTGAGCATTTAAAAAATATAACATTTGAAAATTTCAGACTTTTACGAACTATTTCATCAAATCACAAATATATACTTAAAATAAGTGAACAAATAACTGCTATAAAATAAAGCAATAAAATAAAACTCATATTAAACTGCTGGCATAAAATTACAAATATATTTTAGCATTTTGAAATAATTGGAGCATTAGCATACATTTTGCATGGTGTCCGTATGACGGAAAAATATCGTGATTTGTTGTCAAATCCTATAAACAGCTATGAAAACAAATTTGATGAGCGTTTTTGTTTGTTTTATATGTATATTATTGATGTTTTTATGTACAAATTACATCTGTATCTGTATAAAATTAGAGAAACGGCTTTTTTATGTTAAATAAATCGTATAAATATCGAAAAAAAATGCGTGTGTATATAAAATGAAACAGTGAATAGGTTCCCGGAAAATATGTTACCAAATTTCCTTTTTCGCCAAGGCACCTATACTGGAAAAGTACCTAAAGCACATTAAAATCACGCAGTTAGGAGCTCACACAGTACACCGTTGTCTATTGGCGGTTATTTTATTAGTACCATCGGGAGGAAGATGTAAAGATGCACTTTAAATTCTCACCCATAGATTTCGAAAAAATATCTTAAAAGAGTGGAGTTTAAATTAAATTTCGGTGACATCCATTATGAAAGATTAATGGTTTTAAATGGGAATTTCGCCAAATTAGCCAGCTATCGCCAAGTTGACTAACATTTGGCGCTACTGTGGTAACCCTGCATTAATATTTTTCAACAATTACTCATTTCAATGAGGAGGTCCTACCGGAATAGTGAGGGACACACAGAGACTTGGATTTTATATAAATAGATAGATAAATTTAAACCGTATTTCTAATAGCACTTTTTGTTGGAATGCAATTGTAATTTTAAAACTTTTTAGTTTATATACATTTTTTTTTTTAAAATCATGAATCGTAATAATCAGGGCTTGGCAAATGCGGTCGCCACTTGCAACCAATATTTTTTACTCGACGACCAGGATTTTTAATCTGGCGGTTTATGTAGTGTTAACGAAAGAACAAAGTGTAAACGGCATTTTCCATATCATGCACAGAAAACGACATTATTTGCTGCTCTGGCCAGTTAGCATGTCATGTCATGTGATTAGAATGTGGGGAGAGGTTGGGTCGTTCTTACGGGTTGTTTACCAATGTTTTTTGCAAGAGGGTTCTGTTTACAGTTTTTCAGGGAAATGTGGTAGTAGTGGCCAAGGGGGGGGGGGGGGATTGAGAGAGAATTTTAAATATTAGAATAATTAATAACTTTATTTAATGAAGAAAATTCTATAATTAAACGTGTTTAGTGCTTGAATTATCATTCATAGAAAATGGAAAAAAAATCCACTGAAAATCAGAAGGACATATTTTTGGAGGGGGGAGGTACATATCCTTAGCGATTTCATTGTTGTATTAAACCAATTCTTAGATTATTGTATTAAATCAATCCTTAGATTGTTGTATTGAATCAATCATTAGATTGTTGTATTAAATCAATCCTTAGATTGTTCTATTAAATCAATCATTAGATTGTTGCATTAAATCAATACTTTGATTGTTGTATCAACCCGTAAGAACGACCCACCCTCTCCCCACATTCTAATCACATGTCATGAAATGCTAGTTGGTTAGAGCAGCAGATAATGTCGTTTTCTATTTATGATATAAAAAATGCCGTTTACACTTTTTTCTTTCTTTAACACTACAAAAACCGCCAGATTAAAAATATTGGTCGTCGAGTAAAAAATATTGGTTGCAAGTGGCGATCGCATTTGCCAAGCCCTGATTATTAGGATTCAAGAATTTTTAAAACATATATATAAACTAAAGATCTTTAAAATTACAATTGCATTCCAACAAATATGCTGTTAGAAATACGGTCTTAATTTGTATCAAGATAAAAATTTCAATAAAAATTTGTTTATGGCCTTCAGTAATTTAAGTACTACTAAGTTTTAGACACTTGTCAAATTTATTTTGAACTTAGTTTATCACATTATATATCATTGATATCTTTATTATTAAAAATATATGCATATTAGCATTTGTGTGTAGAAAGAGTTGCCAAAACGTAAAAATTCAAACTGCAAGAATTCTTTTAACACATTTTTTTACAATTTAAAACGGACGTAGATAAAAAATATTTACTAGTTTTATTTTATCAAACATCAAAATGAAGCTGCATGTAGCACAATATTTTAATATCAAAATGTCAATTTTTTAAAAAATTAACTAGAATTTATTTTATTTTATTAATTTTAATGTAACGATATAATACCCTATTCAAAAGGTTTCAACAAGGTAACTTCTAATATTTGTTTTTAAATAGTTATTTTGAACAACAATATACTATTAACCATTTTCACGATTATTATCCAACATTCATAAAAATCTACTGGCGAACTTCCTTAGGGGGTCTCGGGACTCTTAAAGCTTCAAATTTTCGAAATTTTATTTTTTTAGATGTTAAACTACTATCTTTTCTGAACATTTTGATATAATTATATCCTTGAAATTCCGATTAGAACGAAAGTTATGGTTTTTAGATAGATTTCGTATGAAATACTACCTATTACATTCTCTCTATGTTGGAATTTCTGAAACATTTTTGCAGATCTACACCGATCATTACTCATAGAACCCAGAACCACCCACAGTGAAAACTTTATCTATCTATCTATCTATCTATCTATCTATCGGGCCAAGGGGATGGAAATAGGAAGGGGTTTTGTGATATCCGAAAAAAAACTCATAACTTCTTAATTTTTGTACATATCAAATCAGTTTAAAGTTTTTATTACTTCTAAAAATAGGGCAAAAAATTTATGTATCATAGATTTTTGATAAAATTAAAAATGGGCTCAAGGGGCGGAAAAAAAAGGTTTTTGAGAGAAACAAATTCATAACTTCGTCAATTCTCCAGATTTCAAATCCAATTAATTTTATTATAAATTTCCTTAATATTATCTATAACTTTTATATTCACAAGTTTTTGATAGGACTAATTCTTATTGCAAAATAAAAATTAAAAACGAAAAGAAAAAGGGGGATTGAAGAAGAAAAAAAATTCATAAATCCGACAATTCACAAGACACAAAATCACCATGATTTTATCATATATCTTCTTAATATTGTCTGCAACATTTATACAGACAAGTTTTTGATAGGACCAAATCTTACAGCAAAAACAAATTTAAAATGCATAGCTGTTGAAGAAAAAAATCATCGTTTTAAGGGTGTATTCAAATCCAAACTGCTTATTTTCTTACTCATTTTTAAATTCATTTTTGCTCTCAGACGCATGCAATTGGTAGATTCTCTTATTCAGAAACTATATAATGTTACCGTAATGAATGATTTTTTGATAGAGGCAGAATATATTTCAAAAAATTATGTCAAAGTGGGCATTTTGAACAGAATTTCCCGAAGCTATTGTGTTAGAAACGAAAAATATTGTCCTACTGAGAAAATAATTGTTTATAAATCAAGTTTTAATTAATTGAACGAAAAATAAAAACACAGGTCGCTTATAAATCTCTTCAAAAATTACGTCAGCAAGTTTGATATTTTTTCTATTAAAAATGAATCTGAAAATGTACCAGAAAATTTCGAGTTGTTGAGCATGGAAAAGCATTTTTTTTAATACCGCCTTAACATGATTCTGATAAAACCAGCTGTTATATAACCTGATAAAATTGTTAAAGTGGGTTTATCTCTAATCATGATTTAGTTTTTTTTGGTGAAATTAATATACTTAACTTCGAAATGTACCTCCGCCTGTAGACCGGGCCGGCAGGGATTATAGAATAATACCCGCGCAATAGCTGAAGCGGCATTTCCGAAGATTTGAACTCATTTTTCTCCAAATGACGTTTTTGGGCATAACGCGCAGGATATCTCAAAAACTTATGAGTATTTTTTCATGAAATTAAAAAAAAAAATATGTTTCAGTCTGTATAAACTGATCCTAAAATTTCCTTTTTATTGTTCAAAAAAATATTTTTTTAGGTGATTATACTGTTGAAATTTTCAAAATTTTGTATTAGCTAAATACAACTTTGTATTAAAAATATAAAAATATTTTAAATACAAATTTATTTAGGTTCCAGGTTAATTAATGTAATCTAAAGTATAATTAGGGACAAAAAAATGTAATTTTAGTGACAAAATTTATTTTGTAATCCTCCGCGTAAGCTGTCATACCAATTTTCTGCTCGACAAATATCTGACAGTTTGGAGCCCCCTATAAATACTAATTCTGAAACTTGAATTTTTTTTAAAATACATGAAAGGAAAGAACATACTTATATCTTTCATTCCAATTAAATTTGTGTTTTTAAATCATATGCATTTTAAAATATTAAATGTCGAAAATGATCTTTTTTTTTCCATTTTTTCCAATTTTAAGAATCCTGTCTTGAGACCCCTTAAAAGATCTAAAATTTATTAGAATGTAACAAAAGTTATGATATTTTTAACAACAACAAAAAAAAAATACTAAATCTCTTCACCTAGTTTTAAAATACGGTGCATAAAATATTTTTTAAATCGGACCATAAAATTTAATTTAATCCGGGAAAGTAAAACTTCACCAATGTAAAATCGCATGCAAACTCGAATACTACTTCTTAAATCCATGGCCAGTTCTTAATGCTGTATTTCACTATCGAAAAATTTGTTGTTTCCACGGCAACAACGCATTCCATTGAAATTATATCGAATGAGTTCCGAATCGGGCCCTAAGAGCAAGATTGTGCTGGCGAATGAGAACCACTCCATAGCTTTAATCTCCTTCCTTCGCATCAATGCGGAGTGACGTCAGTTTAGGCCTCGACTGAGCGTCAATCGCTGTCAGCGCCATCTATTGTTTGAAATTCGAACTAAAATTAAGAATCACAGTAAAAAAAACTCCTGACATCATACATAACACTCCTGCAAGAATTTTTTAAATATCTGTCACCGTTTGCAAGTTACTGAATTTTAAAATCCATCAGTCATTTTGGGGACACCCGGTATATACGATATGACTATTTTTTACGTAAGACGATTTTCTATTTTTTTAAAGTATAACTAACATTAAAAAAGTTAAAATCTGGTTTAAACTTTATTTTTAGTTCTTCAAAAAATGTAATAAAATCAAAGTATTTCATGCAGTTAAATTGTGTAGCATTTAAAATTTTAAAAACGAAGGAAATTGTATGATTAAAATGCTAATGCATATCGAATACGAAAATTCTTAAAAATTTAATTTTAAAGATAACTTATAAATATATAAACAGTTGTCTGTACCATTAATTTTTTTAAAAAAATTGTTTCTTAACATGTTCATTTATTTAGGTTTATGCTTCTAATGACTGTATGACTTTTTGTTTATATGGCTTAAATTTTTAATCTTTATACTCACCTATTTTCTTTTACATTTCAGAATGTGAAAAACGAAGATATACCATGCTTCTGGTGAATTTTAATCTCATAGAAACAATGTTCTGTTGTGATTTTATACTTCTTATCATATACCCAAAAGTTCATAAGTTACGAAATTGTGAAAATAATAGAATCAAAGAGATATATTTTCAGTTGCACAATACATATTTAAGAGCAGTTTTCTTTATTTTACCTTGCATTAGAAAAAAAAATTAACATGTTGAATTAATAATTTAATTCGAAATGTATTTTTTTTAAACTTCAAGAGACACTGCTAATTTAATTAAACATTGATAAAATTAATTTGCTTCGAAATATATCTTTTATCTTAAAAAAGTAAAGAATTAATTCAATAGTTATACGTTTATATATATTTAAATTCAGGCCTTTAAAATTGAACAAGCTTTCATAACGACTGTTTCATTAACCAATGAAAAATTATTATTAAAGCCTTCAAAGAAATAGGGATGTTAGTTATACACATTATCTGCAAGCCTGTATGCTGTTTTTTGATCCAAATCTCCACATTTTACTTGGAAGTTCGTTTAGTAAATTGGTATATTTCAAAGACGTATTATTTCATGCAAAATAGCACAATTATTCTGAAATAAAATCGGATATTTGCATAATTTTTTCAGAGATATCAAATTATCATACATTACAACAATACTAAAACATGCATAAACATATTTTATAAGTTATACTATTGCTATAGCAGAGTTTTATTTCCATAGCATAGCTTAATTAACAATCAGTCTGGTGGAATGGCAACGTATTAAAGATAATCCTCAATGCGAGAATGAATTACCAACTATACAATAATGCGAATTATATTACATCTCCCAGTATTATATTGATATTAAATAAAACTCTGTCAAACTTGTAATCCGATTTAATACTTTAGATATGCTCAAATTTCACAAATCACTGTTATACTTTAGTGACCTAAAATTACGTTATATATGTTGAAAATACTACTAAAGGAAAAATGTATTGCAGGTAATCCATATCATTTAACTAGCGTAAAGCACTAATTTATAAATAATTAGCATAGTTAATTTCAGTTTCCATGTACGGATAAGAAGAATTGATTAAATCATGAAAAATCTACATGTAAAAGAACGTCGAATTCACCTTAATATGTTAATTAAAATTATGAAAACATTCAAATGATTCATAGTTTATTGTTACTTAAATAGGTGCAAAAGTCAAACAAAAGGCTTTAAGGCATTAAACCCAATTCATAGATGTTAAATAACAAAACATTTCCGTGCGCATTCGACCAAACATTGATCATCGTCAAGGGGATAACCGAGAAGAAATAAACAACTTTCAGAACGGACGCTGGTTGAATATTTCTGTTTTAATTCAAAATTGAAAGATGGGGGAATGCGTGGTTAAGACTATGGAGGGAATGGGTCATTCGAAAACAAATACGCTAAACAACTAAAAATTTTTTCCATAATTCTTTCTGCTAAACGGCATACTACATGCACTGTTTCAAAGGTGCAATATCTGCTTAAAAGAAGAAGAAGAAAAAAAAAACTATATTTATTATACTAAGGAAAGTATTTCATTGTGTCAGTTTATAACATGCACTATTCGCTGGTTAAATAAAGCTTTATAATTCTGTAACTTAGATTACTTTAAATGCAATAACCAGCTTTGTCGTTCATTATATTAAATGTATTTTATAACAGAAAATTGTCACTAGAGAGGGCATATCTATCTGGCTATTTCTTTATAATATGGAATGGATACATACAGTGGTGGTCAGAATTATAAGAACAATTGAAAATTGCACAGAAAAAATTTATTTCTGAACTAAATAAATTTAAATTTATACATAAAATGCTTTTTTATGCTAGAAATCATTATAGAATACAAAACATTGGAAAATGCAAAATATGAATGTTTTGCCATAATTAAAAAAATATACCATTGTAAAAATTGGACAAAATTATAAGGACTGTTTTTGCCTGAAACACAGTAATAATTAATAATCTCCCTCTTCTTCTCAATCACTTTGATCAGTCTTGACGTCATGGAGTTTGACAGTTCCTTAAGAACGTTCTTGGAAATTTCTGACCAGGGTCTTTCGATGGAGGACATGAGTTCTTGCTTGTTTTCATATTGTATACCATTTTTTTATACTTCGTGTGCAGAATACTCCACAGATTTTCCATTGGATTCAGATCAGGGCTTCTGGCCTACTAATGAAGTACTTTCGCGAAATTAGCATCAAACCACGATTTTGAAGTTTGGGAAACATGTACTGAGGCATTGTCCTGCTAGAAAAAAATAGTCTGCACTCGTTATTAACGGTGCTTCTGGTCAAAGAGTATCGCCCAATACATCAACATAACTCTCAGAATTCATTCTGCCCTGCAAACAAACTATTGGAGTACTTCCACCAGTTCTTCCACCAGACCATTATTGAGCCACCTCCAAATGCACGCTTTGAGAAAATTTCTTTTCTCTATGGAGATCATACCAGAAGTAGCGAAAACCATCTAGTCTATCCAAATTAAACTGTTCCTCATCTGGAAACTTAACATCATCCCACTTTTTTTCCATAGTAATGCATTTTTTGGCAAACTCCATTCTCAGTCTCTCATGAACTTTTGTAAGAGGCGGTCGTGACATACGTTTACCATAGCGAACCTTTTTTTCTTTTTGTAAAACACGTCGAACAGTTCGAGCACTGCATTCTAAGTTCAATTCACGTTTTTATTTCTGTTGACATTTCTTTTTTGGAGCAAGCTCGCATTATTATCATTCTTCATTCCCGTACAGAAACAGAAGATGGCCTACCTGTATGTCTTTGGCGTCCATATTTACCGGGTTTTTTAAGATAATTGTAAATAACCGTTCTTGATCTATTAAGCTTTGTCGCAATTTGGCTTACATAAAGTCCTGAACTTTTAAATGCATCCACTTTCCTTTCTCAAAGTCCGAAAGCTTTGTACCTAGCGGCGTGACTGAAAAACAAAATATGACGATCCCAACCGCTTACTACGCATTTATATCGTCGCTGAGTTCCGTGTGCTGAGCGATAAACATGCAAATTTTAGTTTTTAGAACACACAAATACAGTTGTTCTTATAATTTTGTCCATATCAGATGGCTGTATAAATCCATAATACATTTTATGAAAATGAATTTTCCACATAATTCCATAAAAACTTATAAAAATATTCTTCATTTTTCTTTTAGTTTCCATCCATTAAATTTGCATAAGTTTCCGGCGAAAGATTTGCCAAGATTTGACAATTTCCACTTGTCTTTATAATTTTGACCACCACTGTAACTTGTAGGACACATGTGATTTATGGAGTATGATACAGATAGCTCTGAAAAAAATTCTTTTAGCAATCGTATAGGGTAAAACATTATATTTGAAATCGGTAAAGTTTTTTCTTTTCTAATTGCAGGACTTCGTCACTGCGTAAATATCTTCTTGCCCTTTGAGCTACGGTTGTAGCAACAACAATTTTATTGTAGAGAGGATTTTCAGAACTAAAATTAAGAATAAGCTGAAAAGAAAAAGGTTTTTTCACGGTATGCTGAAGTAAAAATATGTTGAACTTTTTTATTTTTTTTCCTCTCAATCGAAAAGACTAAGAATGCTAGCTTACGGGCATATTCATTTTCAATTGGGAACTATATTTCTTTAACCCTTAATTGCATAGTGATGTAAATTTACATCACTCTTTATTTAACTTTTAATAAATAAATTAAGGTCTTAGCCAGCACTATATTTATATAGAAATATTAATTCCATAAAAATTACAAAAATATGAGACTAAATAAAGTTAAAAATCTATCTTAAAATTTCTGGTGTATAATCCTTAATATAACAATAAAAAACACAATTCTATAAGAATAATTCATGCAATTAAGAATTACATACAAAAGTAGAGTTTTTCGCTATATTAAACTAGATTCCAATTAGATTTTATTGTTTGGCAATAAACAAAAATGCCGTCAACAGATCTTGTAGCCTAAAATAAAAGTCAAAACGAAATCAAATAAATTGCAATTTTAGAAATTGCAGAAATTCACCTATTTATTAATTTTATAAATTAATTATTTATCTTTCCATGAAGAATATTTGACTCTTTTTTGTTCAAGCAAATATGCAGTATCTTCAATCAATGACTGAACTTCGTTTTTGATCGACGTAGGATATTCTGGTCTTACCCCTAAGATATTGAGGATTGTTAGCAAGAAAAAACAAGCCTATGCATATGCATTATATCAGGAGTTCAAATGAGGGAAATAGATATGCTACAAATAATAATATAAGATAATGAGTAAAGTCAAATAACTTCACATTTATCTGTTTTGAAAATCAGCAAAAGTAAATGAATAAATAAATAAACAAAAATGGTAAAATATACTTTTTGACGCAGACACTACACAAATGCCAATATGGGAATAGAATAATTGCCCCCATTTTCTTCTTGCCAAGATTTAAGTATTACAACATTACTTGCTAGAGAGCTGCTTAAATTGAGTATAAAATTAGATATCCGGTTTAATCTGAGTATTCGGCTTTATTCTACTACGTTCTACTTTCTATCTTTAATACTTATACATTGAAATAACACTACGTATTTTGGAGACATATTTTAGAATCTAATACAATCATTTTAATAAAAATTATTTTATAAATATCTCATTGCAAGAATATAAATAAGTATTCATTTTGTATTGATCAGTTTTTATATTGAAATGTTTGATCTAATTAAAAAGAAAATAGTGTAAGAAGTTTTCAGTATTCCGCAAAATACAATTATTCAAAATTATCATATTTTTGATACCGTAAAAAGATATACTTGTACGGTTATTTTATAAGCTTATGTTGCACTCGAAAAAAAAATTACATTTCTTTGTGACACTTTTTTGAGATTTTTATTAAACGTGTAACTGTTTTATAAAAAACGTAATACTGGATACGGCTAAATATCGATATAATATTTTCCAAGATAACGACATATTGTGCGAATCTAAATATTTACTATCAACTAAGAAATTTAGCTTTAAATTTGTCGCAAATTTTCCCGGTTGTTTGTGACAGGTGTGCTTTCACCCTGAAATGCAGGAAAATACATACGTAAATGATTTGAACTTTGTAAATTGACCTGAAAATAATATAAATTTCGAAAATGTTATTAATAGATCATTTATTAGTCCTATTTACACATCCCTGTTTCGCTGAATAGAATACACTAGCGTTTTCAGTTTAATTCTCAACGTCTTTAATTAACGACACATTCTTAAGAATTCCTACAAATATTTTTCTCTTAAAATATAGAAAATCCTCATTAATTCTGTTTTTTAAATTTTACAATTAGAAATAAAATGTTGAATCTGACATGAATTTTACTTAAAGTTAAAAAACAAAACAACTGCACAAAAAAAGGATAAAGTAGCAAAGGAATGATTATATAATATAAAGAAACATTCTACAAGAAAAAAATTCTATTTTACGTTTCATTAAATGGCAGTTTACAAAATATACAAAAGGGTAAAAATTCTAGAAGTATTATTTTTGTTTTCCAATCGAACCAAAATTGAATAAAACACCAAAATTTGTTTTAAAAAATCTCTTAATCACCAATCACAGCCTGATTTTTTCTAAACGCATGTGCTCTTCAACAGAAAGTTCAGGTTCATTCATAAACCCTCTTTCTTCAATCGATGAGGAAACATTCTGAGAATTTCCGTATCCCGGGCTGGAAAGTATGTTCAGATGTTTCAATAACGAAAATAGTTAAGAGAAGATTTTAAGGCTTTTCTGGAAGATCGCGTTTGACTCTTTGTTCTTTTCCCCCCGGTGTCAGAAGACGTCACCTTTTGCGTTCTCTAAACTTCATAACCATGTAGCTTCCTCTAGCTTTTTGGATATTAGTATCACAAATGCTTCCGCCATGTTATCCATTCAAATTTATGCATCGTCACGCGACTCTGTGTTTTTTCTTACCTCTTCATGTTCAGCACTTCTAAGAAGAAATCCCCAGCGTGTCATTCCATCCATCCTAAGCGTGATTTCAGGATTTTTGAGTCTTCCAAAACATTCCTTCTATTTAGTGAATAGATTCCTGTCGCCGAAAATCCCCGATTTCAGTTACTGGGTCCGGCAGAGGCAGTGATGAGCTCTTTTAGACGACACCGAAAATCGTATTTTGGTACGTTTGGTATCTGCAGCAAGAGGTTTTTTTTTTTTTTTTTCTTCTTTTTTTTTTTTCTTTACGTGAAAACAATTCTATTAAGTGTGATTTTAGAGAACGGTAGAATGCCTCATAGAGCCGCTGCAGGAGATGAGTCCAATTTGGATGGAGGGCGATGAACATAATCTTATTTTTCTCACAAAGACGTAGTTCCTCTAGACCGATATGAGAGCTTAAATGTCTCTGATGATTGCATCTGCCCCGTCTTGCCTTTTCCGAATAGGAAGAATAAGTGACATAATCAATGGTCCGTTATCGGTCTACGTGGAACATAATGTTTCAGATTTGTAGTTGACATAAATTCGTGCAAGTTTCCCGACGGAGCTTCTGCACACCAGAATTAAAGTACAAGCTATCAAAGAGTTTCGAATCTCTTCGGGATATTTTGCTCCTTTTACAGTAATCACTTCTTTCAGGGGTCGTCATAGCAGTATCGTAACTGATGCGGTAGTTGAAAAAAATGTTTTGTGGCGTTTCATAAAATATAGAACCCTCTCTTTTCCAGGAAAATGTATTTTAGAAACAAACGTACCTTTCTTCCCGTTCTCTAAAAGTCACGACACAGCGTAGATCTAATTTAGTTACTGTAAAAGCATGCGATGATAAGGGCGATTGCATGAGCAACGGACATACCTTCGCCCGCCTTTAATAATACAAGTTGTAGTCCTGAGACTTTCTCTGGCACTCTCGTCAAACCCAGTTTTGTCTTCAACCATAGTATAATTCTATCGATATTGAATAAAAAAGAAAACGAGATAACCATTTATTAGAAAAATAGTTTGCCACTCTAAAGTAAATTATACAGTAGAGTGAAAAACAGCACACAAAATGGTTAATTTACATATCTTTGAGTTCCTTCTCTTCGAGAAATTGCTTCTTTATGAAAATTTGTACAGCATCTTTTAAAGAACTAACCGTATAATTCCGGTAAGAACGAGAACCTAGTTTAATATTTTAAGTTCTCATAATGTTACACGTCTATCTTGATACTAAAAATGCTTAATATATATTTTATTTTCAATGAAAACCTCGTGGTGTTGCTTTTCGATAGTGTCGCTGTGTCACAAAGTAGCTTCATCAACAGTCTGTATTTTGATTTTGTTGTTATATCTCAGATAAATATTTCTTGATAAAGGTTATGTTATTCCACAGTATAAGTAGAACAATAATAGCAATGCATATTTAACGGTATAGTTCGTTCTCATACGCTTTAGGCTCCAGCACGCAACGCATCCGTATTTCGAGACAACAACGCAGGAGCAGATTTTAACGCTACACTGGCTAGAGAGAACAAGCGAGATATTACAGCTTTGGACAATGGCTTAGATGACACGGCACACCGTACAAAGGATGTGGCACTGCAAGAACCGGATGTCACTACCATCCGGGACAGGGCGAAAGATTCGAAATACGAAAACTAGACTATCTCAAAATAACACTACATTAACAAAGCACAGTTGTGGAAAAAAAAAGTAAACACCCCCTACTAACTCCTCAACAAATTATCGTAGAAGAAAGATACTGGTACCGAACGATTGAAAATAATGTCTACTTTTAAATGATGTACAGGGTGATTATAATTAAAGTTACGATTTCAAAAATCGATAATTTTAAAACTACTGGTTAGAATGACTTAATATTTTAGCAGAACAATCGTGAGGCAAGGAAATTTTGTTTGGAGAAGGAAAAAATAGTTCCAAAATGTGCCGATAGATGGCGTTGTCAGCGTAATGTCAGGGGAAAGACCAAAAATGTAATCGTTAAACACAGGAATGTTGTTAGCCAAAACGGAAAAAATAGAGTTCAGGGATTTACTAAAAATTTATTGGCGAAAAGACAAGAATACGTGTTTACAGCGACAACAGCGATAATGACAAAAAATGAAAAAAAAGAGCTTCATGGAACAAACACCTTATTGATGATGATTAAGGCATAAGTTGTTCGATATGCCCTCCGCCTTGTTCAGCTACTAATTGGAAGCGCAAAACGGCATGCTGCACTACAGATTGGTGGTTATTTGTACTCATGCAATGGGTGTGGTTTGTGATGTTTGCCTTCAAGTCGACTAGATTCTCAATCCGCCCGCTGTAAACAACATTCTTCAGGTACCCCAAAGCCAGAAATCACAGGGGTTTAAGTCGGGGGAAACGTGGTGGCCACATTGTTGGAAAATGGCGGCTTATGATCCTATCATCTCCGAAATTAGCACTCAGTAGCTGCTTCACAGGAGTAGCAATGTTCGGAGGACCGCCATCTTGCATGAATATTGTGCGATCCACACACTGACGCTGCTGAACTGTTGGAAGGACATGGTTCCGCAAAAGTGCTTCATACCGCTTGCCAGTAACGGTGCAGGTAAGGGGACCCGCTGGTGTGATCTCCTCGAAGAAAAACGGACCGACGATAAACGCTGCCGTTTTTCGCACCACACAGTGACCTTTTCAGACTGAAGAGGTAATGGCTGTAGCTGGGACAGATTCTCGGTCGCCTATATCCTGCAATTTTGCGTATTTACAGAACCTTGAAAATGAAAGTGGGCTTCGTCAGACCACAGAATTTTCCATGGCCACCCGTTGTCCACTTCCATCCGGGCAAGAAATTGTAATGCAAAAGATTGACGTGCTCCCAGGTCAGAAGGTAGCAACTTCTGCACATGAGTTATCTTGTACGGATAACAGCGCAAGATGTTCCGTAGGACTTTACGCACCGTGCTGTTCGGCATACCCAGTATTCGGCCAATTCCCCGTTCACTGCTGATTCCAGCCTTACTGTTAGTCTGTTCTTGTAATGCTGCAGCCACATCTTCCACTGCCACTGCCGAAACTGGTTTCCTTCCTCTACCCCGTTTAACGTCAAATGAACCGGTCTCTTCGAATTTAGTAATCATTTTTCGCAGATTATTTGTGGTTATTGGACCCCTGTTTATGGATTTTAATGTCCGAAACATCCGAACAGCTGTAAGTGCACAGTCATCGTTCTTATAAAAAAGCTTCAAGAGCAGTGCGCGATCCTTCATAGTCAGTCATGATGAAGCATTCAGGCAAAGAGCTAGTGCCTACATTTTTATAGAAGCTATGTCTGCGGTGCGCATGTCACGTATTAGAAATTTCCATATCACCAGACAATGTGAACCCTGACAGCGCCATCTATCGGCACATTTTGGACCTGATTTTTTTCTTCGCCAAACAAAATTTCATTGCCTCACGATTGTTCTGCTCAAATATCAAGTCATTCTAATCAGTAGTTTTAAAATTATCGATTTTCAAAATCGTAACTTTAATTATAATCACCCGGTATATAGAATTTACTTAGGGGTGCATCTACATATTAAAACGAACCCAAACTTCATTTTTTTTCAATGGCAATACCCAATTTTAACCAGATATTTCAAATCTTCTGTTAAACCCATGCCTAGACACCGAATTTCAAGTCATTTGAATGATAAGTTTTTGAATTATAAACATTCAAAATTTGGTGCTTCTAATTTTAAATTACATTTTCATATTTTTATTTATATATCCTGAAATTATGCTCCTAGTGTGCTAATTTTTTGTGTAGCAATAATGCTAATATACCCAAACATAAATACGTTGAATTTGCAATTTTTATAATTTTATTATATGAATTATGAAATTAATATTCGAAAAAATTATGAATTTGAACCTACAGTTTTTTTGATGGATTTAGTTTTATTAAGTCCTGCTTTATGGAAATCCAAAATTTCACAATTTTCTTCCAAGTAGTTTTCAAATTATGCTTAAATAATAGCAAAAGGATGTTTTAAGGGGCCGTCTATGATAGAAGTGACTAGATATTTTGAAATTTCTTCTGCTATCCTGAAATCTAGCAGGCTTCATTGACTGCTTGAGTGGTGCTTAAGGTGCCTTGATCAAGTAGGTTAACATCTTAGGGTCTTGGTTAACAATCTCTCTTGGTTAACAATCGAGTAAACTTCAATTTGGATGCAGCCTTTAAAATACGCTCGTTTTAAAACAATTAATTTCTCGGAAACTTCTGGTATGAAATGCATAAAAAATTGTTTTTAGGCTAATTGAAGGGTGTAGAGTTCATTTATGCTGTCAGAATCGTGCACTGCTATTGAAAAAAACAAAGTTATGGTTCGTTTTAATATTTAGATGACCCCTTAAGCAAATTTTATATACATCATTTAAAAGTAGACTTTATTTACAATCGTTTGGTACCAGTAACTTTCTTCTACGATTATTTGTTGAGGAGTTAGTAGGGGGTGTTTACTTTTTTTTTTTTCCACGACTGTACATTACTTCATAAAATCAATCTTCCTAATCTGGGTATTCACAAACCTAGCATGTCTTGATAAGTTTTAGATCATGTACATAATATGGCCAAAGCTGAAATTAGCTAATTCTCAAATAGGCCCGACAAATAGGAAAATGGTGTAATTCGCT
This sequence comes from Maratus speciosus, assembly GCA_963932465.1. Lineage (NCBI taxonomy): Eukaryota > Metazoa > Arthropoda > Arachnida > Araneae > Salticidae > Maratus > Maratus speciosus. The sequence goes on from OZ010791.1 coordinate 548,902,548, forward strand.
TGAATTGACAGACCGATATCTGATATTTCCTTGATTCTAGATTTGTCCGGCCAACACACAAATGCTATTAGCCGATTTGCTAAACGTAGGAAGAAAAACACCGAAGAAGATTATATACATATCTAAAGACTGTATGTCTGTATAGTTCCATTCATGACACTGTTATCTATAGGTTTATTTATTTATTTATTTTTATTTTTTTGTTATGTGTCCTGGTCTGTCCACTGAATCAAATTTGACATTTTTTAAAAAATAAAAGCTGTTCATTATAACGATCAGCCAGTTTATCTAGTCTTAAACATATTTCCACTTTTCCATTTTTTTTTTTTTTTTTTTTTTTATTAAGGAAATCTAATTTACTTTCTTTAAAATGGTGGCGGTCGGGTCACTTCTGGTGTTGCAGAGTAAAGATAATAATGAGGATTATTATATTTTTTTATGTCTTTTTCTCATTAAAACTAAACAGAAAATGTATGTTCAACTTGAAGATGTAAGTTTCCATGTTGTATCAGCATTTAAAAAAAAATATTAATTAAAAAATATATTTAAAATAAAAATTTAATAAAAATGATTAACATAGCCTTTTTTAAAAAATATGAATTAAATATATATAGATATTGTTATACAGGTTATTCCAAATTCGACCGAAAAAATTAGAGGGGTGATAGAAGACATCAAGAGGAAGAAAAATTGCCACGGAACACGGAGTCGCAAACCACTTATTTATTCACCGACACAGTATGTTTCATCCTAACTGAACTTGCGTTGACGGCAATAATTTTGAGAGAAATATGAACATTGCTATGAAAATACGACCTTATTTTGTGTGAAATTTTATAATATCACGAAGCATATGTGGAAAAACAAGGTGCTCAAACAATCGATGATACCTTATGAACTAGTCATCTCAGGCCAAAAATGTGAAGCGTCAATTGCATACTGCTGGCTCGTATAATGAAAACATCTACCACTTTTTTTTATATTATCAGATTTACAACAAAGGTAAGAATGTCTGTTAAAAGTTTTAATGTAAGATACTTCAGTTTTCTGAAAGTTATTACTATCAACCGAGATTGAGTTAGGGTAAAGCAATTTTTGATCAAATACGTTGTTTGCTACCCCATACTATATGGTAATTTTTCATCGTTTTGATGCCTACTATTAACCATTTAAACTTTCCGGTCGAATTTTTGAACACCCTGTATTTTTTGATGATGTAACTTATATTTAAAAGATTATGCTTTCAGAAGTAAATAATTTTCTCAACTTTGCTAAAACAAAATTGATGTAAAATTATCCAAAAAGACGCATTCAAAATTTGAGCCTTTTATCTTTAATAAATCTTGACTTATAACAATATAAAGCCAAAAGAAAGATTGTCTCCTGATGGAATGTTTAAACGCCTTTTAAAATCTTGCAGGTAACTAAAAAATCTCCTTTCTGTAGTCTCTTAAACTTCTGATTAAGTTTAACTTTTCCATTTCCACTTTCTTTCTGTACTGTTTAAATGTCTCAGTTGATTTATACAAGGCTTTTTTTAAAATGCTGATTTCAAGATTTTTGATAATTTTAGCCCTCACAACCTTATATTTTTTATCGGGCTGGCCCATTAAAAAGTCCTTATTCTTCCGACCCGACCATTTTGAGAGTTTGATTTAATTTTGCTGACCCCAGCCAGCTGGTCGGGCCTCAGGACGGAAATTTTTTTCGAAGACAGATTCACGATACTCTGTCCGGACCTGGCCTTCACTCATTTCGGGCAGAGACCCGAAAAGAAAAATAGGCTCTTTTTCTGAATGCTGGGGACAAGCTGAGTCTTCCAAAAGACTTGAATGCTCGGGCCTGGAAGCAAAGCAGAAATTATTGCAAAAAATGCATATATTTTTAAATAGCCGTTATTCTACAATTAAAATTTAAAATTTATTCTTTCTAAAGAACAGTAGATTTCTAGGCAGTAAAATTAAAATACAGTAAAATCTGAGAAGAAGAACCCGCCTATGACGGAATTCTGTCTTGATCAGAAAAATTGTTGATCAATGCAAAATGAATTTAATGATTTTTGGGAAAAGAGTAGAATACATTTTCCCTGCTAAAATACCTGCTAAGAAGGGAACTTGTCTCTAATAGACAGGGAGCCGGCAGCACAGACAATCACCTCATCGATTTCACGGATGAAATTCTAGGATTAGTTAAATCTTGATTCGCATACTAAAACGCAATCGCTCTTCCAAGTCATATCTTGGTGGAAAACACCTTAAAACCCGATTTTAGCGGCTGACTCGTAGGTTTACAATTATGTCTTCCTGCTTCCAGTCTTCCATGTTTTCATAACTTTTGGTGCAGGGAAACACAATGGAGAACCTACGAGTCAGCCGCTAAAATCGGGTTTTCAGTTGTTTTCCACCAAGATATGACTTGACAGACGGATTACATTTTAATATGCGAAATAAGATTTAACTAATCCTAGAATTTTATCCGTGAACTGGATGAGGAGATTGTGGGTGTTGCCGGCTCCTGGTCTATTACGCATTTGCCCATAACGCAACAATATTTTTTTTTTCTTTCCTATGTGATTCTGCATTAGAAGATTTTAGAGTATAGCATTTTTCATACAACATATTTCATTCAACATATATTTTGTGGATGATCCCTATTTTTCATTCCAAATGCATCGATATCACGTCACTCAGATGGTATGCTTAAGAGGCCACACTAGTCACGGCTTGAAGTTCGAACGCTAATGATAAGTCTATGGGAACAATATTTTCAAATATCTTGCTTGATTTTTAATATTTTTAAATGATTTTTTTTGCACAGGATAGCTGAGGACTATCTGTTTACGGGCTATTTTTTACTTTTCCGATTTTCGCTGTAGTTTAATTCTCAGGATCCTGTCAATTTAAGATCCAGTGAAATTCGAGGTGTTGTGTCTTTTTAGCCTTATAAAATCCATATCAGCAAAATTCAGCAAAATTTTAAAAATAACAACGAAAATATAGAGTTTAAGCTTTCCAATAAGATGCTTTCAATAGTTCTACTACAATTAGGCTGAGCAAAATATGCAAAGATTTTGATGAAAAATGTGTCAAAAATGGCCTCGTAATGTTGTGCTCTCCGCCTCTACCAAGACGATGAAAACCGCGCCTATTAAAAATATGATTGGCTAGTATCCAAACACTTTAGCAAATGGAAACGATTTAATTGTGATTGGATTATTGTATCGTGTTAAAATAGATCACTCCTATTTCAAACCTTGGATTTATTTTTTTCTAAGATTATTGTTTAATTTCAACAAAAGACTCTTGAAAGAATGAAATATTTTAAATTCTATATTTCTATGAATAACGAAGGAAATTATACATTTCGTTTATATAAACAATTTCAGAGCCGCACAGAGGGAGTTACAACATATAGAAGTTATTAAGGAATCAAATTTCAGTCCTAGTTTATTAAGTAAAATGGTAAAAAAATAGACGAGTATTTTTTAAATTATTTTTTAAGTTAAAATAGTTAACAAATAATTACGAAGTCATAATTTGTTAGAACATATTTGTGGCCTGGCCAGGAGACTGGTTTTCAAGCCTCCTATTCTTGTATATGTATAAAATATTCGACAATGTAACATTTTACGTTCGAAAAACAGTTTTTTTAATTAAAAATCAGCAGAATTTAAAGTTAATAAGTTTTAAAGATTGTTAAATTTAGAATTGTAAATCAACTTGTTCAAAATTTTAAAGAAATATTTTTATAGTTCATTACTTTAATATTTATTATTTTTAAGGGGACAGTACACCTTTAACAGTCGGAGAACGAAATTTGTCCTTTGTAACAGATATATTTTTTAAAGAGCCCACTTCAGACACGGAGAGAAAGTAAAACGAAGTCTATGGGGGCGTTAATTTAAAATTTCTCGCGTTGTTTTAATATTATTGAATGATGTTTTTTACATAGGATATCTGAGCACGATCTTCAACCAGGCTAGATTTTACTTTTTAGATTTTTATATTTTTATTATATATATATATATATATATATATATATATAAAGCCCAGTGGTGTAGTGGTCAGGGCATCTGCAGGTCGAGAGTTCGACTCCCGACTAGGCAAGGTTCACTCAGCCTTTCATCCCTTTGGCGTCGATAAAATGAGTACCAAGCTTGCTTGGGAACTAAACACCGAGGGTCTCGCGTTAGGCTGACCACCTAGCCGGGACGCATGCTCTATAGCACCTCGGGCCTAGGGTCAAGAAAACAGAGATGGGCACTGTCGGCCCTGATCCTCATGGATTGTATAGCCGCAGAGTTTAGTTTAGTATATATATATATATATTAGGAAAGTTTCAATTTCAGAAACGATTCACCCCTGTTCCGAAATTAAAAGTATTTTTTTTTAAATATCTGAAACCAAAATCGAAAGAGTAAAAACTAGCCCGGTTGTAGATCGTCTTCAGCTATCCTATACAAAAAGAAAAAAAAAATCATTTTAAAATGTTAAAAAGGAAGTGAGATAAATTTGAAGTGAGATTTGAAAATAACGCTCCCATATATTTAACGTTAGCGTTTACATTTTTTTCCAGTAACCTGCGTGGGTTCTCAAATGTAACGCAAAGATATTTTTTTTGCAACGGTTAGGAAACGCGAAAATTTATCATTAACTTTAATAATGTAAACTAAAAGTTATGAAACTGTAAGATAAAATATAGCATTTTATAAAAATATACTAGCTAGCAATTTCTTTTTCTAATACGTATTACCTTTTAATATTTTATACTTCACTTACATGGACATTCAAAAGTATTTTATATTATGGTCTATGTGGGAAAATACATTTGCGTGTATTTTAATGGCATAAAACAATTTTAAACATACAATTTATTCGCATTATTGAAGAGCATAGGTACTTGTACAGGGGAATTAAAAAGTATATTGCGTTACATTATGGACTACGAATAAAAAACGTTTGCGGGGTATTTTAATAACGTTTTCTGTTACAACATAATGAAATTGATATGAATTTATGAGGCGCAGTAAAACATGCTTTCTGAAGGGATAGCAAAGCATTTATCATTCATTTACAGGGTCACAGAAAAGGGTTCAGTTTTATTACAGAAAAAACTGCTTGCAAAGTGTGTTTTAGTTATGTTTCACGATGTCAAACAAGATGGAATTCATATACGTTACTGAGGTTTACAATATGATGCTTACATTATAATATGATGTGCATCACATTTTATTTAATTTACAGGGGCACATAAAAGATATTGGATACAATATTGCATATGAAGTATTGTCTATTAGGGATGATTGCTGAAAGTGAGATTTCAGCTATGATATACGTTTTTAACTAAATTTCTGCATACTAAATTATATATATAAATTCGATAGACGACGTATAGGGCTACGCAAAAGAACTAGGAAGAATTGTTGAGAAATTGATTAATTTTATTTTCAAATTCAACTACATTCAGAAAGATATGTTTGGAAAATAAAAATATAATAATATACAAGGCTATTCAAAGAATTGGATGCATGCACGCCTATTTCAGACACGGGAAGGAATGAAAACGCTAATTTTAAGTCTATGGGGGGTGGGGGGGTCATTTTCATATTTCTCGCTTTGATTTTAATATTTTTGAATGATTTTTTCTTTTTCTTTTTCTTTTCTTTTTTTTGCATAGGATATCTGGTGACTATCGACAGTGAGGCTAGCTTTTACTTTTCGATTTTGGCTATAGATTTTTTTTTATATATAATAGGATAGTTTAAATTTTAGAGCGGATTCCAACCGGTTATGAAAGTAAAAGTAATTTTAAAGAAAAATATCTGAAACAAAAATCGAAAAAGTAATAACTAGCCCGGTTATAGAGCGTCCTCAGCTATCCTATGCAAAAAAATTCATTTTAAAATGTTTAAAAGGAAGCGAGATAATTGAAAATATAATGCTCCCATAGACTTAACATTAGCGCTTTCATTTTTTTTTCCCGTTACTAGTGTGGGTTCTCAAATGAAACATAAAGATATTATTTGTAACGGTTAGGAAACGCGAAAATTTATCTTTAAATATCTACCCTATATATATAAAATCCTAATGAAACGAATTTATGAAACGATTCTTTGAAACGACTGATTAAACGACTGATTCAATTTCACGGCTATTTTTCCTAAAATATGGAATACATTGCGATGAAATTTACACCAAAAATCCGTATTGATCTGCAGTTCTCAAAGCTGATATTAGAACTTTTAAATTCGAATTAGTTTTCGAAATATTAATTTTTTCTAATTAGGGTTTCGTTCATCTGACGAAACCCTATTCGTCTCGCTCCTCTGTCTGTATGTCTGTCTGTCTGTCCGTCTGTCCGTCACAGAGCCCGTTCTCAGAAACTATACATGTTAGAGACTTGAAATTTTGGGTACTTATAGCTGAACACCTCACATCAAACAACAAATCATAAAATTTTGAAAAAGTTAGTAATTAACCTAATTACGGGCTAATTAAATTCTAAAATTAACCAATCAACCTTTTGAATGCAGGTGAAAATGCACGTTATCGAAATCCTCCCCAGTTTCTCCTAATGGTTGCCAGTAAACTCGGCGGATGCTCCGTCAAATCAGCCGGTGCAGGGTTACCACGGAGTACTTTAAGCAATAAATGAAGTGGACCTTCAAAAAGCAAAATTGGATCTGCCGAAATATCGGTCGTACAAATTCGTAACAGGTGTAGAAATACGCGGAAAAAATTCTACTTTATTTTGGTATAAATTTCAAATTTCTGCATAGGATAGAACGCAAAAAATCCACTAAAATCGATCGATAAAAATTTAATTTCTGTGTTTTTAAAAACAATGAAAACAGATTTCCATTCACCGGAAGGCAACTGTCATCATTTCTCGACATATCGGCGCGGGAGAAATTTAAGGGGAGGAAAGTCTAATACGAAATTTAAACTTTTTAAATATTAAATTTTTCGATTAAATTTTTTGACATCCGGGCTGGAAATTTCTCGCAGATTCCATACATACCCGGTTCAAAGAGATTGCTTCATTACGAGCTGAGATATTAATTATTATTTTATTAATTCCTCTTATTTCCATCAAATGCCAGATTAAGATGGAGGCACGTGCTTTTTTAACGGAGATTTCATTTAAATTGGGAAATTAACAATTTGCGTGGTGCGTTTCGACGGCGCGCTATGAGATAAGTATTAATTATTCAATATGAAAAAGTTTATAGGTTTATAAGTGTTCATCCCACTATTTCCGAATAGCAATTTCAGGAAATATCTTAAATTATTGTTTAAGACCGCCACTCGATGTCTTCGAAACTTTAAGATACTTTATAACACATAAGAAAAAGTGTAAAAAAGAATGGAGTGTGATATTTCGAAGAGTGCAGAGGGGGGGGACTAGATTTATTTATTAAATCTTAGCGTTTGTTATCGCAGAAAATGTTTTAAATTGTTGGTTAAGACTGCACCGCCACCCTCCCGACCATGTATCTACGGAGAGATTGCGCAAAGGAGTTTCGTTCAGATATGCTTTTGTTAAGAATAGAGTGCGCTCCCTGGTGGTGGAATGCGGAACTAACGTAACGCGATTTTGTTAAAATTAGGAAATATAACAAGGCGATTCGTTTGCAACTTTAAGATACTTCATGACACATAATAAAAAGCTTATAAAATAATGGTGCATGCAATTTCCTGTGAAGGGAGGGCGGGGGAGGGGCGCTGGATTTCTTTTTTAAAAAATAGCGTTTACGACCTTTTTAGGTGTCGTTTTTTTAGCACTATGATATACTCAGACACGTGCTGCTTATGAAATATAAAAATGTCAAAATTTTAGTTACCACTATTTCCCAATAGTACTTTCAGCAAATTTCTTAATTTCTCGCTTAAGGCCGCCACTAACTCCAGTAACACATCTACTGATAGGTTGTTTAACAGAGTTTCGATCTGATACACTTTTGTTATGAATAGTGTGCGCTCCCTGGTGGTGGAATTTGCAACTAACATAACGCAATTTTGTTAAAATTATGAAATCTAACAAGTCGATCTGCTGGAAACTTTGACATAGTTCATAGCACATAATAAAAAGCTTATAAAAGAATGTTCTGTGCAATTTCCTGGGGCGCCTACCTATCTCGGGTGCTATAGACCCGATCCCCTCGACTAATATACCTACGCATAGGTTGTAAAACGGAGTTTCCTTTGGATAGAGGTTTGTGTAGAATAGAGTGCGCCCCTGGTTGCGAAATGTGGAACTAACAGATTTCACAAAAGGATAAAGTGTTTTAAAGGAATATTAAACGAAACCCTCTGTGAGATCTGTGATCACACTTACCCACTTGTTTTAAGTACATTTTTCTAATGATGGCAACTGAAATTTTAATCAGAACAGATATTTTTTTTTCTTATTTCAGAAAAGGTTATTTTAAATTAATTTGGCGATCAGTTTGGCCTCCCTTAAATATATGCCAAAAAATGTATCGTGCTACTTTTATTTATAATTCAATTTACTTGAACAATCTTTCGCCAAATCGAAAGATTCTGATTGGCGCCAAAATGGCATTATTTTGATTGACATGGTAACTCGGCTATTGTTGTTTATTTAATAATAAATGTTTATTTACTTTTAGTTCTTTTTTAAAATTATATAAATTATTTTGTTTTATAGTTATTAATTATTTTTTTTTGTTATTTCCTTTTGAAAATAATAGAAAATAATTTAAAAATACGGTACTACTTACGTAAATAAGTGCGAGTAGTAAATCAAAATTACGTCCATTACGAATCATATCATAATATTAAAATATTTATTTGCTTAAAATACGTTATAAAAACACATTAAAATTAAATTAAAAATCTATATTTTGTAAATATAGATAAAATATATTTATAATATGGATTTTTAATTTACTTTTAATGTGTTTTTATAACGTCTTTTAAGCAAATAAATATTTTAATATTATGATACGGTACTACTTAGTTATTCCGTCGACCAAATTCGCCAAATTATGTAAATCGCCAAATTATACAAATTGACATAATTTTTATTTTAAATAACGAAAGAACAAATAAATTAGTATAACATTAATAAATATACAAATAAAACGTCGAAATAAAAATCACTTGATGACGTAAACATGTGTAACTTACATAAAGTCAAGTGAATGTGACATTTACGATCAACCATTATTGAAATTTAATATTATAGTTTGGCGATAGATTTTTGGTCGACGGGATAACTAAGTAATACACAAAATGCATATGTAACTGCTATTCGAAAACAAGGTTTTCGCCAAATTTTTGTAAAAAAGAAAAAAAAACACGCCAAATCTTCGGTGCGTATGTGACCTCTGGCCAAATGTTAAATAATGCGGGAAGAGTTCCATATTGTGTGCTGGTTTTTTTTGGCGTTAAATGAATCGATGTCGTTGCGATCTTCAGCCTTTGAGGTTGTTTTTTTTCTGGAATGAACTTTATTCATGTGTTTTTTGCGGTTTTTTTTTTTTTTTTTTTTTTTTTTTTTGCATTTAGCCTATATTTTTCGGAAAAATATATAACTTTGTTTTAATTTGACATGTATAATAAATATAATAAATACATAAAATATAAGTACATCTTATTTATTTATAGGTGTATATATACTATACAGGGTGATTCAGCTCGTCGGTGACAAACTTTAAGGATCGATAGAGCACACCTAGACGAACATTTTTGAATAGGGAATGTAGGGTCCCTGACGCGATGGTAAGGCGCTAGGCGCTTTCGAAAATTTGGGTGCCGAAATTCGAAACGTCATAAAAACTAGGGAAATGGTTAGATTTTCTTGCTTGTTGCGTCGAAATGATTCTGTTTGTTTAGACTTTCTTCAGTACCAATTTGATAAGCGTATCTCTTAAAACATGGATAGGGGGCGCTGCAGACTTTGGAGAGCTAGACAACAACTTTAAGCCCGTTATTTTGATAATTTAACACATGCTCGCCAAAGTTTATACTCTAACTTAAAGTTTGAACCCAAAAGTAGAGCCCTGCAAAAAGCGTAAGAGCCGGAATAAAATGTCAAAGTACAGGGTGGTCGAAACTCGAAGGCTCCTAGGAGATAAACAAACAGATTTCTTGACTTATGGCATGCATTTTCATGATTCTGTTTGCTGGGGCTCTCTGAAACTCAGTTGAACGGTACAAAAAGAAACATCGATAGGGGGCGCTTTGGGCAAAAAACATAATTCGTTGACATTTCGGACGCTAACTGGAAATGGGGCGCTACGATCAGTTAGAAACAAAACAAGAGAGTAATTTACTTATCATAAGAAGCTATTAAAACTGCAGTTTGTTTGTTTTTTTTAACAAACATAGCTGGTTTCAATCATGCACAATGCGCGCAATAAAATTTACATAAGGCGCTTTTTGCTGATTTATGCAAAAGATATCGTACCATATCGATATGCAAAAGATACGTAATGCGTAGACGACAACGCGAGATGACGTAGTTGTATGCGCAGACACGTCTTTTGAACGTGCGGTACCTACTTAAGCTTCGGGTTACTTGTCTGCAGATCGGTAGTAGGATGGAACGGTACACAAACTCTGAATTGGCTGACATGCATTTGGCGTATGGCGCTGCTGGTTGTAATGGACGAGCCGCTCAGCGGTTGTACGCCGAGCGTTACCCCAACAGGCAAATCCCCTGCCATGCCTTCTTCGCTCGAGTACACCAGAGGTTGTCCACAACGGGATCTTTCGACGGAGGCAGGCCTGAACGGGAGCGATCAGTGAGCACCCCCGACAACGAAGAGGCTGTGCTTAACCTGGTTGAGGACAACCCAGGTCTTAGCACGAGAGATATCGCCAGACATGTTGGCATTTCGCAAGCAACTGCGTGGCGCATCTTACGTTCCCGGAATCTGCACCCCTACCACATCCAGCGGGTGCAGTTGCTCAGAGAGCAGGATTTTGGCCCTCGAGTGGAATTCTCAAGATGGTACTTGGCGATGAGATCCAGGGATCCCCGTTTTGTAAACAGCATTTTGTTTACGGACGAGTCCACCTTCAGCCGGGAGGGAATGTGGAACGCCCACAACAGTCATGTGTGGTGTGATGAAAATCCACATGAAACCAGAAGCCGAGCAGCCCAGGAGCGTTTCTCAGTAAATGTGTGGGCCGGCATTCTGGGGGATTGCCTCATTGGCCCTTATTTGTTACCTGAACGGCTGACAGGTGGAAATTACCTGATTTTCCTGGATCAAGTGCTGCCGCAGCTTCTGGATGAGGCGCACGTACCCGAAGGTTCGCGTCGCCAGATGTGGTTCCAGCACGATGGAGCTCCGGCCCATTACACGAACGACGTGCGTCTCCATCTAAACGCAAGGTATGGCCAGCGGTGGATCGGGCGTGGGGGTCCAGTTCACTGGCCTGCCCGATCACCAGACCTCACCTGCTTGGATTTCTTCCTTTGGGGTTACCTGAAGGCCGAGGTATACCATACACCTGTCAGCAGTGCTGAAGAACTTGTGGCGCGCATTGTGGCAGCTGCAGGGCAGATCAGAGATACTCCTGGCATTGTTGGAAACACACACTCCTCAATGCGACGGAGGTGCGAAGCCTGCATCATGGCCCAAGGTCGAAATTTCGAGCATCTTCTGTAGTGTTATTTTTTGTAAATAAATTTCCAGTATCATTGATGTTTTTGGTCTAAATTTATTCAGAAGTGTTGAGCAGAGGTAGAAAATGTGTTTTCATTATTACTAACTGATCGTAGCGCCCCGTTTCCAGTTAGCGTCCGAAATGTCAACGAATTATGTTTTTTGCCCAAAGCGCCCCCTATCGATGTTTCTTTTTGTACCGTTCAACTGAGTTTCAGAGAGCCCCAGCAAACAGAATCATGAAAATGCATGCCATAAGTCAAGAAATCTGTTTGTTTATCTCCTAGGAGCCTTCGAGTTTCGACCACCCTGTACTTTGACATTTTATTCCGGCTCTTACGCTTTTTGCAGGGCTCTACTTTTGGGCTCAAACTTTAAGTTAGAGTATAAACTTTGGCGAGCATGTGTTAAATTATCAAAATAACGGGCTTAAAGTTGTTGTCTAGCTCTCCAAAGTCTGCAGCGCCCCCTATCCATGCTTTAAGAGATACGCTTATCAAATTGGTACTGAAGAAAGTCTAAACAAACAGAATCATTTCGACGCAACAAGCAAGAAAATCTAACCATTTCCCTAGTTTTTATGACGTTTCGAATTTCGGCACCCAAATTTTCGAAAGCGCCTAGCGCCTTACCATCGCGTCAGGGACCCTACATTCCCTATTCAAAAATGTTCGTCTAGGTGTGCTCTATCGATCCTTAAAGTTTGTCACCGACGAGCTGAATCACCCTGTATATGTATAAGGTATATCTCTATACGTGATAAGTATAAAACTATCTGTGTAAACATCGTACTTTTTTTAACATGTGACATACATAAGATTTATTAAATATATATATATTTACAAATATTTAAAGACCATGTTTTTCCGACATCCTGAAAAAATTTATAAGACGCTAAAAATGGCTTTTTGACGCCATTTTGGATTCATTCGCCAATCGCGCCAACCAGCACACAATATGGAACTCTTCCCAATAATGCAACAAACCATGACATTTAATTTCAACTTCAAATCAATGTTTTAATGTACCACTCGAAAAATACAAAAAATGCTATCTGGCAATTTGAAAAAAAGCTATTGACGAGATTTGCACCCGGCTAGCGTAACAGTACCAAGAATTCTTTGTGACCATGACAACTTTTATATAGTTTTATTTGAAAAAAAAATTTGATTTTTTAACCAAAATGGAAATCTTTTGTACAGATGTTATATACGGACCCATATTGGCGCGATTTTTTTTCTGACGCCAATGGCATATACGCAACGGGTACTGGCGCCAAAGTATTGTTATTTTGCTTGATATGGCAAGCCGGATGTTGTTGTTTATGCTGTTGGTGCGTTTCCCAAATTGGCGTCGGAAAAAAATCGCGCCAATATCCTATATGACATCTGTGCCAAAGTTTCATATGAAAGGCGAAGGGATCAGACCGTATTTGTTTATGACAGTTGTTGACTTGAACTATTATAATATAGATGAAACGATGGCGATAAAATAATATTTGGCGACTTATCACCTGTGCATGGCTAACATTAAAGTACCAAAATGGCACCTAGAGTATAAAAAGTGAAATGGCCCGCCCGAAACTGTTGATGATAGTCACATGACTTAGGCTATTGTTATAGAGATTGTTTTAAAATACCGGGAGACAATGACTCTGTATACTTAATTCATTTTATTTCAGCTATTTTTCAAATGTTTAACTGATCCTCTTTAATCAAAAACGAAAATAACCATTGGATGTCTTAACAGCAACTGATTTGGCCGTACATTTTTGCAATCAAATGGAATTGAATGGAAACCCATTTACAGTGAGATCTGCACAGCTTTTTTCAGTATAATTAAATCTTCTCTTATATTTTTTAAACCCATCAGATTAGCGTGTTTTTAGATTCTGCGGTGTCTGAACGGGTGTTGGCGAGCGTAACTTGCAGGGTGCAGAGCCCCCTAGTAATAATGTAAAACTAAAAATAATGAGACTGTAAGGTAAAATATAGCATTTTATAAAAGTCTGTCAGCTGACAAATTTATTTTGCAATACGTAACTGTAACGCAATCCTGGTTTAAATTGAATATTTTCATGGTTCACCTAAAAATATTTTACAATTGTATCTGCTAAGACGGATACAACCCACCTAAAACGGTATTTCGCACTCATTTTTTTTCCGTCCTACCAGGTTTTATAGCATGAGGGGGTCGAATTTTAATTACTATCAGATCGCGCGTATTCTTTTATATTATGGCCTATATGGGAAAAATCATTTGCGGTGTACTTTAATGATGTAAAACAATTTTAACATAAAAATTATGCACCTTATTTAAGTGCACAGCTCCTATGCGGAAAGGTTGGCTGTCCACGAGTGGGTGATTTCGGTACGTGTACAGGGGAATTAAAAGTATATTTCTTTATATTATGGCCTATTAAGAAAGAAACGTTTGCGGCGTATTTTAATAACGTTTCTCTGTTACAACATAATAAAATTGATATGAATTTATGATGCGCAGTAAAACATGCTTTCTGAAGGGGTTGAAAAGCATTTATCATTCATTCACAGGGTCACAGAAATGAGTTCAGTTTTATTACAGAAAAAACTCCTTGCAAAGTGTGTTTTAGTTATGTTTCACGATTTCAAACAAGATGGAATTCATATACATTACTGAGGTTTACTACAAGATGCTTACATTAGAATATGATGTGAATCACATTTTATTTCATTTACAGGGGCATATAAAAGTTGCTGTACACAATACTGTATGCGAAGTATTCTCTATTAGAGTTGATTGCTAAAAATGAGTTTTCACCTATGATATCCGTTTTAATACTTGATTATATATATGATTTCTATAGACCGTGTATAGGGCTACGCAAAAGAACTAGGAAGAATTGCTGAGAATGAGAGTGAATTGCTAATTTTTTTTTAATTAAATTCTACATTTTCAAGTTCAACTATAATTAGAAACTGTTTGTAAAATATAATAATATACAAGGCTATTCAAAGAATTGGATGCATGCGCGCGCCTATGAATGATAATTTCTGGAAGTACGATTTCAGTTGTTTTAAGCATGTTTATACTGCAATAATTTTGATCTTCACATGTTGCGTGTATATAAACTTGTTCAAATGCAAGGGCTGTACAAAATAATGCAAATATACTGCCGGTTATTGGTAGAAATTGCTGAAAGTTTACTTTCATCTGCATTAATCGTTTTCTTATTATATTAAATTTTATCATTTTTTTCATGCCGTTAAAACAAGCCCAAGAATATCCATTGATGACTTTATCATTTTAATTTTTCAATAATTTGAACAATTTAAATTTACTAAGATTTAACAAAAACTTAAAGCTAGTAAGTATTAAAGAATGTTTACTTTGAAAGTTTTGATCAACTTTAAAGGAATATTGTTAATATTTATCACTTTTAATATTTGTTATTTTTAACGAAAAAGTACAACTTTAACAGCCGCAGAAAATGCGAAATTTGTCCTGTATTACACATCTTTCTTTAAGGGCCCACTTCAGACACGGGAAGAAATAAATAAGCTAATTTTAAGTCTATGGGGGCGTTAATTTCAAATTTCTCGCTTTATTTTAATAGATTTTTGCATTGGATAGCTGAGGACGATCGACAACCAGGCTAGTTTTTACTTTTTCGATTTTAGTTTTAGTTTTTTTTTAATATTAGGATAGTTTCGACTTCAGAATGGATTCCAACCGGTTCCAAAAGAAAAAACTAAATATAATAATATACAAGGCTATCCAGAGAATTGTATGCATGCACGCCTATGGATCATAATTTCTGGAAGTGCGATTTAACTAGTTTAAGCATGTTTATACTGGAATAAATTTTATCTTAACATGTGACGTGTATAAAATCTTGTTGCTAATGTAAAGGCTGTAGAAAAGAATGCAAATACACTTCCGTTAATTGGCAGAAATTCCTGAAAGTTGATTTTTATCTGTATTATTCATTTTCTTATTATATTAATTTTTAGCATATTTTTCATGCCTTTAAAACATGCCTAAGAACATTATTGATGACTTTATTATTTTAATTTTTCCTAATTTTGAACAATTTAAATTTACTAAGATTTAACAAGAACTTAAAATTTGTAAGTTTTAAAGATTGTTAACTTTAAAAGAGTTGATCAATTTGTTCGAAACTTTAAAAAAATATATTAATATTTATTATTTTTAATATTTGTCATTTTTATGGGTACAGTATACCTTTAAAAGTCTAAGAAAATGCGAAATTTGTCCTGCGTAACATATTTTTTCCAAGAGCCCACTTCAGACACGGGAAGAAATGAAAATGCTAATTTTAAGTCTATGGGGGCGTTATTTTCAATTTTCTGGCTTTGATTTTAATATTTTTGAATGATTTTTTTTTCTTTATAGGATAGCTGGGGGCGATCAACAACCAGGCTAGGTTTTACTTTTTCGATTTTAGTTTCAGTTTTCTTTTATTGTGATAGTTTCAATTTCAGAACCGATTGCACCAGTTCCGAAAGTATAAGTAATTTTTTTTTTAATATCTCTAACCAAAACCGAAAAAGTAAAAAACAGCCCGGTTTTAGATCGTTCTCAGCTATCCTATGCAAAAAAAAAATCATTTTTAAATATTAAAAAGGACGCGAGATATTTGAAAATAACGCTCCCATAGACTTAACATTAGCGCTTACATTTTTTCCCGTCACTACACTGTAAAAAAAGGATTAAATTACGGAAATACTACTGGCAATCTAGACGATAGTACTATTTCCGTATTTTAACGGAACTTTTTTCCTTTAACTTACAGAAAAAATCCGTTAAATTCCGGTCTAAGTGCTGGCGTCTAGATTGCCAGTAGTATTTCCGTATTTTGGTCCTTTTTTTTTTTTTCTACAGTGTTGTATGTGTTCTTAAAGGTAACCTAAAGATATTTTTTGTAACGCAAAGGGAACGCGAAAATTTATCATTAACTGTAATAATGTTAAACTGAAAATAAGGAGACTGTATGGTAAAATATTACATTTTATAAATGTCTGCTAGCTAACAAATTTATTTTCTGATACCTAGCTGTAACGAAACCCTGGTTTAAACGGAATTCTCATTATTCCCCTAAAAATACCCTGCAATTGTATCTGCAAAGACGCAAAAAACCCATCTAAAAAGGTATTTAGCACCTATTGTTTATGTTTCCGTCTTACCAAGTTTTATAGTGTCATGTTCTCAGCATGAGGGGGTCGAATTTTAATTACAACTAGGACCCGCATTTTTCTTGAACTCCGCCTTTTTTTTTTTTTGGAGGAAAATAAAATTTGATATCGATACGAGTGTGTTTCGAAAGGTTATTAGCCCGACAAAGAAAATGAAAAAAATTTGACAATATTTAATTTTTTTAACGCAGTTCCTTACAACTTAAAAAAATTAAACCAACGAGTTTCCGACTTTTTATTATCTTTAGCATAATATGCCTTATCTAACTTTGGAAATGAAGTGGTGGTCTCTGCTTTAACCCCATATTTTGAAGTGAATTTCCGACTACCGAGCCATTTCTTCAGGCTTGGGAAAAGGAAATAATCGCTGGGAGCAAAATCCGGTGCATGTGGAAGCACTACAGAGCGTAGGTCATTGACTTTCGTAGCGAAAACTACAAGCATGTGTGCAAGAGCACTGCTGTGATGAAAGAACACGTATTTGTTGCTCAGGTATAGACGTTTTGTCGGAATAAGCACTCTTTAATTGGTCCCGTAGATTTGCATAACACTGTCCGGTGACGATTCTACCTTTTGGCCGGTGCTCTATGATCACCACACTTTGTGAATTCCCGAAAACCGTATCCATGGCTTTTCCAGCAGATGGAACCGTTTTCACTTTCTTTGGCGCAATTTCAGCTGCTCTTTCACATTGTTTAGATTGCTGTTTCATCTCTGGTGAATAATGGCGAATTCATGTTTAATCCACCGTTATAAGACGTTGATGAAAATCAGAAGATTGGTTAAGTTTTCTAACTTAACTTGAAATCACCATAGTCCACATTACTAAAGGCAGTGGGCCATCCGCACTACCTTCTTTTGAAAAAAAAAATCGAACAGTGAAGATGAAGAAACTCAAAAAATGATAAAGAAAGGAAGGGGGGGGGGGGCGTGAAGAAGGAGACCAATTTCACGAGGTTTAATTTGATTATGTTAATAAATGAAATTTTTCATGAAGGAATTTTCAGCAGAAAGTCCACCCAAATTAGCATTTCATTGCAAAGTATATATATGTGATAAAATCATAATAAAATCTCCACTTTTGAATTTGCCAAATTCGATCTATAAGCGATGTTCTAATGGAGGCAAATCAGACAAATTTCTACCACTTATTTTAAAATGTTATTATTGTCTTAATTAACTGAACTTATTAAATAGAATAAAAAAAAAAATTAAAAAATTTGTAATAGAAGTATGCCTACTTCATCCTCGTGAAATCGGAAGCTACGGTTCGATCCAGCACATTTCGGCCTGAAACTTTTTCTATAAGCAAGCCTCTATGATTGAATACGAGTCATAATTTATTGTATCAGTTTATAAGTCTTTGTTGGCTAAATATTTGAAAGTAGAGGTCTCCTCGGAGGGAAATTTCTTGTTCCTGGAACTTGACAGTACAATTAGCAGTAAAAAAAAAAAAAAAAAAAAAAAATTACGTTTTATGAAGCTAAAACTTTAGCCTGACTCAGTTTCTACAAAACATGTCGATATTTTTAAAACAACGTTATTCTACATTATTCAAAAATCAGATTTACGCATAGTTTTTATTTTCAGATTATTTTCGAAATTCATGGAATATAAGGAATAGTAGCAATGTTAATAATTATTTAGACTACATTGATGACTACATCGAAGAGGCCTTTTAATCAAAGCAAAAGTCAGTTCCTACCTACAGAAGATTTTTCTTCGCATTCAGTGAAACAAGAAAATTGTTTATTAATAGATGTTACGTAGAAAATACAGCATTAATTTGCAGAAATACTGTTTATAATTAAGTGAATTAAATCAAGCAATCCGCTAGAAGCAGCTTCAAACAATCAACAATTAGGCATTGTTTTCCAACAAGACTGCTAGACCACATGTATCTAGCCCACTTCAGACACAAACTGTTATAATTGAGATGAAATGCTTCAATCCAAGAACCATTCTCCAAAACTTGCATCGTCGTATGGCCGTTTATTTAGATCACTTCAAAACATTTTGAGGATAAGATATTTCATTTTTTGGAAGATTTGAGGAAATACATCGATTCTTTAGCCAGATGAGCGCTAATTAAGATGAGCCAGATGAGCGTAACTGCTAGGAATTGAAATTTACACGAAATACATTTTCTTTAATTTCCATCAACAATATGCGACAAACTTTTGCATCCGTCCCAAAAATTGGAATTTGGTAATAGATTCTTCTCTGGTCTTTTACTATGAATTTTAATAACACTCGATCTTTACTTTCAATTTACATTGGTATCCTGTTAAAGATTGCCGTTAGTTAACATTTTTATTTCATGTTGTATTGTAATGGCACATTCTTTCGTTTACTACAGTTCATTATTCAATCACACAGTTTTATAAAATGATTAGAGAGGAAATTAAGGCTCACAAAGCAACAGTTAGTAAATTTGTTATTAGCTTTTCAAGAATTATAGGAAAAGGAAAATACCGTCATCAACAAGTCTACCACTGTGAAAGTCTGCGTTATATACGTAGAAAATGTCAGTAGGACATTTTTAACAAACTGATAAAAACATTTTCTGGGCACCAATGAATGGCAGCTTACCATTGTCTTGATCGGCAAGTTCAAGTAGAGGCTGCAAAGTAAAACCAGTGATAATTTACCAAGCTAATTTATAAACTAGTAAAAACAGTTTCTTAGCAACAACAAATGATAGCTTAACACTGTCATGATCGGTAAGGTCAAGTAAAGACTATAAACTAAAAGCACTGCTAATTTACCAAATTCCGATATAGGACACAGATTGGTGAAGGATATTACGGCAACTCCTCCTGATTATTAACTGGGAAGTAGAGGAAGAAGATGGAGAATCTCTGGAGATATTTGACTGTGAGCTTTCAACTGACAAGGTAAAAGAAAAATCTCTATCAGCAATGCGGGGAAAATAAAATTGTAACTTAGTCTAAAGATAAAGATGCAAAAATAAATTTATTTCCACTGATTTCTGATAAAGAAAAAGAATGCTTTGGTAAAATTGGAAGAAATTCGAAATATTGCTTTGAAATGGAATTCTATGAAATTCATTATCAGAATTGCATATCAATGCAATGAAAAATCCAAGCAGTTTTCAGAGAAAATAAAAACAAAGTCTTTCTCAAACAATTGTAAAAAAAAAAAAAAAAAAAAAAAACAGCTGTATTTGTTACAAAAATCTCCAAATTCAGAGTAATGAATCAAAAAAGGTTTTTATACACAATCTAGGTATAAAAACACAGATAGGATGTTTTTGTGCCTGTCCACAGATTCCTAAAGAGTGATACAAGATTTCACAGGAAGGGATTTGTTCGACGGGTGGCAATTGCACAGACCATCAGCTCATCAAATTGAAGGCTGAAATTTTAGGATTAGATAGAACTCAATTAGCATATTAAAATGCAAATGGTCTGCTAAGTCATATCTTGATAGAAAACACCTGCACACCGGAGTTTAGTTTTTGATCGATTGGTTTATCATTGTATTTTGCAGCACCCAAATGTATGAAAATATTGAAGTTTGGGTGCATGAAAACACAATGGTAAACCTGCGGATCAACCACTAAATTGATGTTCTGCAGATGGTTTCCACCAAGATACGACTTGGCAGACCAATGCATATAGCTTGTATATAAAATAAACGGTCAAGTAAGAGTATTACGCGCTCAGAGAGTTCCGTACAATAAATATATGAATTATTAACTGTATTATTTAAAAGAATAATGAAACTTTGTAAAAACCTATACAACGTAGAGTTGGGTATAGCTGTATATATTAGAAAAGTATGATTGAGTATACCACAAAGGTTCAAAGAGATATGAAGCCGAAATAAAATTAAATATTGCTATTTTGTATAATTCTTTTTTTAAACGTATCTTAATCTGCATATGGTGAACTTAATTTGGTACTAACAATAAAAGTACTGCATATTTAAATTTCATTTGGCATTTCATAAAACTAAATTCAACATAGAAATATTTTTCTTTTTACAGTGTAGATGAAATAAAATCCTTGTTCAAAGTTTAAACTTGGCGTTGTACTACGCGCGCTTCGAAAGGAGGTCGCAAAGATGCAACTCGACTTTGTCCGTGCCGCGTTTTTTCAAATAGGTCTTTAATTATCATTTAAAGACAGGGGAGGCGTATTGAGAGATCCACTGAACGCAAACTAGTCACGAATCCCATAGTATTTATGCGATTAATTATAATTAAATTGGTCTGTTTTTAACAATTTGACGTTTACTGCTTTTATGCTGCTACTGGGTATTTCATTACACATATATATCATTAAAAGTTGTTATCTAGTATTTAAAAACCGATGGTATATAGAGTACGCCGCCTGTGCTTTTATGTATGTCCAAACCAACCGTGTCTTTAAGGGTTACGGCTCCTGCCCCTGCCAGCGAAGACAATCACGAGCTAATGCTAATCGTATAGGGAAGGATTTTTCTAATATCTATTTTGTATTTCGATAGTTTAATTTTTTTTTTGGCATTATATAGCCGAGATCCGTCTCTACATCGCACCTTTCTTTACTTTTTCCTCCCCATCGGATTAGCATTAGCTCGTTAGTGTCTTCACCGGCAGGGACAGGAGTCTTAATATCTCGGCGAATTACCGACGATTTTTTTTCGAAAATCATTATAAACAATGCTTTTATACTTTTGATACGATAGGTACCTTTAGCGCTCTTCGATACATTTGCTGAATGCCCGCAAATAGAAATCTATATGTAACAGAAAAATGCGATTTTATGAAAAACTATGCCACCTAGGGCAATCGCTATAATTTTCCTGCAAGTATTAAATTAACCTCTACTTCCTCTAATTTTTTTCATAATTTTAGTTTCAGTAGATTTGAAAATAGATGGGGGGGGAGGGGCACATTTTTGCACTACATTTTCGACGATATCTCTGAAAATATAATATCTAAAATTAAAAGAAATGTATTTTCGAGTTATGCGTTACGGAATCTTTTAACCGATACCCCAAACGATACACAAAGAAAATATATTTCTTCTTTAAATAACCTAATTATCCCCTCTACGTTTTTCCCCACATATATTTGTGAATGTTTAATAATCTGTAAATATGTGGGTGAATAGTCTTTATTACATCTCCCAATTTGAACTTCCCACGTTCCGTAGTTTACGAGTAAAATGGCTGTGACAGACAGACACAGGAGTGATCTTATAATGATTCCGTTTTTACTTTTTAAGTACGGAACCCTAAAAATCATGATTATTGCAACTGAGAAATACAAAAACATAAGAAGATGAATTATTGAAAATAAATATAACAAGAAAGGAAAACCATGTGTCAAGTATGGATTATGAACCCTTTCCTACATTTTTAGTTCAGTTAGAAAAACACATAACACATTTGAATATACACATTTATTAATTCCTAACAATAGACGGAAACGTACTTCAATTGTTTTGTGAAGCTCTGTATGTTCCTTATAAATTTTTATACACGCCACATACTGAGCTGAAATTTAATTCAGAAATAAATACGCTGAAAATTACTGATATCACACTTCTAAGGCTAACATTAGCTTAAAACCCTAGATAGATAACCATATTTCATTTCGGAAAAGTCAGAATTGCTATCCATGGACGGCCATGTATCCAGTTTTTTGTCATATCCCTATTTATTTATATGCTACAATGTCACTTAGCCGACGGGACATTTAGCAGACAGCAATTAGACGACAGG
Organism: Maratus speciosus; assembly: GCA_963932465.1. NCBI lineage: Eukaryota > Metazoa > Arthropoda > Arachnida > Araneae > Salticidae > Maratus > Maratus speciosus. Next base: position 548,925,120 of record OZ010791.1, read on the forward strand.
ATGTTTAGCCGACAGCGACTGTTAGCCGACAAGACAGTTAGCCAACAGAGGACAATTATTCGACATGGACATTCATCCGACAGGATATTCATCAGACTTAACTGTAACGTAACTGTAACCTGATCTTAACCTAATTATAACCTAAGCATAAACTAACTGTAGCGTAACTGTAACCTAACCAATACCAAACTGTAACGTAACTATAATCTATCTGTAATCTAAACGTAACCTAAGTGTAAGATAACCGTAACCTAACTGAAACCTAACAGTAACCTAATTGTAGCCTAAATGAAACCTAACAGTAACCTAATTGTAGCCTAAATGTAACCTAACTGGGACGTAACCGTAATCTAACTGTAACTAACGTTTACCTAGTTATAACCTAATCGTATGCTAACTGTAATGTAACTGTAACATAACTTTACCATGACCAAGCTCTAACCTAAGCGTATTCTAATTATCATCTAAACGTAACCTAACAGTTATTTAACCGTAATCTAAACGTAACCTAACGGTAACCTAATTATAAAGTAACCGTTACCTAATTGAAACCTAACAGTAACCTAATTGTAGCCTAAATATAATCTAACTGGGACGTAACCGTAATCTAACTGTAACTAACGTTTATCTAATTATAACCTAATCGTATGCTAGCAGTAATGTAACTGTAACACAACTTTACCATGACCAAGCTGTAACCTAAGCGTAATCTAATTATCACCTAAACGTAACCTAATTATAACCGAACAGTTACCTAACCATAATCTAAACGTAACCTAAGTGTAACCTAATTATGAAGTAACCGTAACCAAACTAAAACCTAACAGTAACCTAATTGTAGCCTAAATGTAACCTAACTGGAACTTAACCATAATCTAACTGTAAATAACGTTTACCTAGTTATAACCTAATCATATGCTAAATGTTATGTAACTGTAACATAACTTTACCATGACCAAGCTATAACTTAAGTGTAATCTAATTATCACCTAAACTTAACTTAATTATAACCTAACCGTAATCTAAGAGTAACTAATCGCAATTGTAACCAAACTGCAAATTAACTGTAACCTAGCGGGAGGTGCATAATATGAAAGAGTGATCAAAGGGCTGCCCAGTCCAATGATATATCACTTGAGGGATGTCGGAAAAGTCAGAAAAATGCTCCCGGTGATACAAATTGGGGGAGGGGGAACGGGAGGTACATATTATGAAAGAGTGATCAAAGGGTTCCAATGCGATGTATCTCATGAGGGGTGTCGAAAAATGTTAGAAAAGTACCGGCTAATTATACTATCAGCTAAATGTCCTGTCGGTTAATCGCCTTTTCGGCTAAATGTCCTCCCGGCTAATTGCCACGTTCGGCCAGTTGCCTGTCGGTCAATTGTCTGTATTGCTAAAATTATTACTATATGTCCGTTTCGATCAATTGTCCTGTATGCTGTATGTAAATTTCAGCTAATTGTGTTGCCGGCTATATGTACGTATCGGCTAAATGCACGTCTCAGCTAACTGCAATCTGCTAAATGTCTTGAAGGGTATTTGGTTGTCGGCTAAATGTCTGCGACCGGCTACGGGTCAAACATCTATACTAAAAGTAGTTGAGCTTGAAAATGCATAAATCAAATTAAAAAACATCTTTAAGTAATTCATAGTCATTCTCGGTACTACTGATGAAATCTTTTGTGTAGTGTCTATGCAACGGAATAGCAATAATTTCAGCAATACAGACAATTGGCCGACAGACAACTGGCCGAACGTGGCAATTAGCCGGGAGGACATTTAGCCGAAAAGACGATTAGCCGACAGGACATTTAGCTGATAGTATAATATGCCGGTACTTTTCTAACATTTTTCGACAACCCTCATGAGATACATCGCATTGGAGCCCTTTGATCACTCTTTATATTCTATGCAATTCATATACACCACCTATGTGCCTGTGCAAAAATATTAGTTTAACTTAACTTATACCATAACTTATCGTAAATCAAACATATCATAATTTAAAACTCACTATCAGCAATCATCCCTAATGTTTCCCTGTAAATGAACAATAAATTCGATGCACACCATATTCTTATCCAAACATCTTGCACTCTTTGTCTCCCCTTCTTCCGAAATTTCGTTTCCCGTTTTGCTCCCCTTACAGTATCAAGGTTTAAAATCTTTAAAATTCCTTAATATTTTCTTTAATTTTCTGTTTTATTTGTTACTTTAAACTAACAATAAATAGTCAGTCATAAATTTCGTTATCAATTTATTTCACCATATTCATTTCATTAAAAGTTCTTGTAAATTGCCTCCATCGAAAATGTCATTTCTCCCTTTTGCTCCCTCATCCACGGTACCCATATTTTAAAATAAAAACCCTTTAAAACTCTTTAATTTTTTTAAATCTTTTCTGCTCAATTTGCCACTTTATTTTAACAATAAACAAACGATCATAAAAAAATTTCCTCCCCCCCCCCCAACCCCAACTGAAATTGGTATTTCCTCCTCGCCTCTCCCTCTTACCAAGCATCTGAAATTTAAAGTCCTTAATTTTTTTTTGTTTATTATTTTTTTTAACTTATTTGTAAATATTTTCTAAGGTAAGTAAATAATAAGTCGCCGATAAACTTCCGCCCCCCCCCCCCCCCCCGCAAAAAAGAACTAATTCTGCTTATTCCTCTTTTTTTTCCCTCAGATCACAAAATTTTAACCTTAAAAGTCATTGCTTTTTTTAAAACATTTTGTACTCTATCTGTTAATTTATTGTAATCATAAATAATCATATAACTATACTCCTCACCCACCAAAATTGACGCTTGCTCTGACTCTACCCTTACCAAGAACACAAAATTTAGTCTTTTTTTGTCCTATTTCTTATTCTTTAGTAAGGTAAATAAATAAGTCATCAAATAAAATCCCCCCCCCCTTTTTTTCGTTCCCTTATTTAAGTTTAAAATCTTTGAAAGTCTTTTTTTAATACATTTTCAGCTTTATCTGTTTCATATTGAACAATAAATAATCGATTATATAATTTCTTCCACCCCCATATAAAATTGACGTTTTCTTTTCTCCCCGCATTATTTCCATGCTCATAAAATTTAAAGTCTCTAAAACTCCTAATTTCAGTGTTTTTGCCCTATTTGTAAATCTTTAATAAGTTACATAATCGGTCATCTATTAAATTTCCCCCCCCCCCCAAAAAAAAAAAAAAAAAAAAAAATCTGTTTCTTGATTTGTCTTACCCTCAACTCATGAAGCTAAAAAATCTAATTTACAGTCTTTAAAACTTTTTAATTTTTACTTTTTTTTCGTCCTAATTATAAATCTTTATTACCTATAATATTAACTAAATCATTTCAACTATGTACGAAAGTGTTAACAATAAAGCGATAGGTGTACATTTAATTGTGCATAAAAAACTTTTTAACTGTATTTTTCAAAGGAAAATGTCTTTAGAGAGATATTTGTAAGGAAAATATTGTGGTTTCTCGTCAACGTGCAAGTAAATTCTCAAAACCTTTCGAAATCATTTTATTCCGACTAGCTCAGAAAGAACCATCAAACGTAGATACCAAAGGTGCCTGAGTAATCGACTGAACCGAGTATGTCCATAAAGAAAAAAGAAAAATCATGCGTCTACGTCGATACATTCCAACACTTACAGAACACTGTAACAAAACTTCGCCGTTTAATAAAGTAAAGAAGATATCTAACTAAACATTTGTAATACCTATGACACGTTTGAAAAGCAGATTTCAACAATTGCACCCATAACCTGGATGGTACTCCAATTCTTTTGTGCAGCTCATATGATATATGCAGCTCATATGAGGCAGTGTATATGATATATTTGTACTGCATATATTTGTACAGATTCTACATACTATGTTAAAATTTAGTTTTGTAAGAAAATACATAAAACAGTTGAAAATTCACCCTCGGCAATTTCTACTAATAGACGGAAACATACTTGAATTCTTTTGTGCATTTCTGTATATAGAATACAGATTTTTATACACGTCAAACAGTATTAAGCTGAAATCTAATTCAGGCAAAATCATGCTCAAAATTACTGAAATCACACTTGCAGGAATTATTTTCTATCGGCGGCCCATGTATCCAGTTTTTGGAATTGTTGAAAATAATCATAGCATTACATTAAATTCTTATTAATTTCTTTTTGTACAACTATGTTTCTTGTGATTGGTTGTTTAATGTAGCTTTCTTTCACGGCCGCCAATTCTCTGCCATGGGCCTTGCAAAATCTATAAATACCTGTAAATTTTCTGTTTTCTTTCAGTATGCTTGTGTAATTGTTCTTGTTAATATCAAATATACTCACTTCGATCCACGTCTTTATGTCTGCCTTTTTATTTATTTTTACAGCAGAGCGTTGGTTCTAGCAAGTGTTGAAATGAGATGCGAGACATACTGACGCCGTTATCTTTCTGTTTTTCATTTCTACTGGGATTTTGAGTGAAAAAGATTTTATCTTTCTTTCTATATATTTTATTGAGCAGAATGGATTCTTCAAAAGATGTTTACGGTATCCCTCTTTTTGAAGGTGATGGAAAAGTTTTTCGGTATGGAAACGAAGAGTAACGGCAATTTTTGCTGCTAAAGAATTGGAAAAATTCTTGGAAATTGAAGTGGCTCCCGACAATCCCGCCGATGTCGTGAAAGCAAAAAAGGCTTACGCTTTATTATTATCATTATTAAGTGATAATGTTCTTGCATCACTTCAAGATGAAAATACAGCTCATAAAATTTGGAATAAATTAGAACGCACTTATGATACAAAGCGTGCAGTGAATCAAATTTTAATTCGGAAGAGATTGGCAACGATTAAGAAAGATCGTACAGTTTCTATGAGAAATCACATTGATGAAATAAATAAATTAATTTCGCATCTTAAGCTGTCTGGGGCAGAAGTTAATGAAACGGATACTATTGTTTATATTTTGATGTCATTGCCTCAGGAATTTGAAAATGTTAAGATTGCTTTAGAAAACCAACCGAATTCTGTTTTGATATTAGATTTCGTGACACAAAGATTATTAGATGCTGAAGCACTTCTTTTGGATTCAAAGAAAGAAAAAGTATATACTAAGGCTGCTCATGATAATACTGCATTTGTGTCGACTCGCAAAGAATTCTTTTGTAAAATTTGCAACTCTAAAGGGCATACAGCGAAATATTGTAGAAAGAAAATTACTTGCCATTCTTGTGGAAAATTCGGACACATAAAACGTAACTGTAAAGCTGTTAAAAATTCAAATGAAGAAAAATTTGCCTCTTCAGCTGTTTCTTTCGTTGCTGGAAATGCTTCCAGGAAAAGGAATGAATTTATAGTAGAATCCGGAGCAACTTCCCATATGTGTTCTAATGAGAATTATTTCGCATCCTTAGTACCTTCTTCAGGAACTATTAAATGCGCATCAAAAACAACGAATCTAGAAATCAAAGGTATTGGAAATATTAATGGAAAACTGTCAAATGGAATGGAAATTACTTTAAAGGATGTCCTTTATGTTCCAGACTTAAACGGGCAACTCATTTCCGTTAGGAAAATTGAAAGTGCAAATTATACAGTTATTTTCAAGAATCAAAAAGTATTTATCGAAAAAGGAAGAAACCGTTTTTACTTCGGTGAACGGGATTTGAATGGACAATACGTAAGTGACTTTGTCCCTGTTTACGAAACCGTTCTTACTTCAAAGAAAAATCATTGTGATATCTGGCATCGCAGACTTGGTCATCCGAGTGACAAAGTATTGAAAGATATGAAGCTTCCGGTACCTGATTCTTTTTGTGATATTTGTGCTCGGGCAAAACAGAGTGCAACACCAATGGGAAGAGGACCAAGAAAAAGAGAAACCAAGCCAATGACTTTGATTCATAGTGACATTTGTGGACCTATTTTTCCGACAACCTTTTCTGGCGAGTGCTATTTTATGACTCTTATCGATGATTTTTCTCGTTTTACTGAAGTACGTTTACTGAAACATAAAAGTGAAGTCTCAGAAGAATTAAAAATGTTCTTAAAATCCAACCCTACAGTGAAGAAAATTAGATATGATAACGGGAAGGAATATTTTTCTAATGATTTAGTGAATTTTACTAGAGATCTTGGTATAGTTATAGATCCCGCTCCTCCATACACGCAATCTTTGAATGGAGTAGCTGAACGCTGCAATAGGTCGCTTCTGAATATAGGACGTGCTTTGATTGCTGAATCAAATTTACCAAAGACTTTTTGGGGTCAAGCTATCCTTTCAGCAGCTTACTTGAAAAACCGAATGCCAAGCAGCACTATTGAGAACAAAACTCCGTACTTCCTGAAATATGGAGAAGAAGCCGATTTCAAGCACATACGTGTTTTTGGATGCAGTGCTTACATGTTAATTCCTTCTGTTCATCGAAAGAAGCTTGACGATAGGTCTAAACAAATGATCTTCATTGGTTATTCTTCAATGGGATATAGATTACTAGATCCTGAAACGAAACGCATAACTGTATCAAGAAATGTGAAATTCGACGAAGAGAAAAAGGAAAATGTTCAGTCGAAACAATACATTCTAGAAAATTCAGAACCAGTCGATAATGAAATTGATCCAAATGTTCTAGAAAATACGAGTGATGAATTAGATGATCCTGAAGAGAAAGAAGACAAAACAAGAAAATCTGAAAGATTTAAAAAGCAACCTGTACGGTATCCAGATCCTGAAGTTTACGAAGCATTACTTTGCCAACAAGAAACATTAACGTTTGATGATATAAGATCCCTCCCTAGTGATGAACAACGCTTGTGGAAAGAAGCTATGGACGCGGAGATTGAAAGTATGAAAATCAACGATGTCTGGGATCTTGAAAAATTACCACCTGACAAACGACCTATTTCCTGCAAATGGGTATTTACCATCAAAAGAGATGGTCGACATAAGGCGAGACTCGTAGCTCGTGGATTTATGCAAAAAGAAGGGCTAGACTATAGTGAAACCTTTTCCCCTGTAATAAGTATGCCAGCTTTACGTTTGGTTCTTATTTTGATTTTAAATGAAGATTTATATGCATCTGTGTTAGATGTTAAAACAGCGTCCCTGAATGATAAGTTAAATGAACTTGTTTTTATGGATCAGCCGCAAGGCTATGATGATAAAAGTGGACGAAAGTGTAAACTTAAAAGAAGTTTATATGGTTTAAAACAAGCCCCACGACAATGGTTTGAAAGGTTTCATGAATTTATTTCAAAGTTAAATTTTAAATCTTGTGATAATGAACCTTGTATTTTTATTCGGTATAATAATGATCATAAAATAATTATTGCTTTGTATGTAGATGATATGTTAATTGCAGGTTCAGATGTAAATGAAACTAATGTAGTTATTTCCCTATTACATAACGAGTTTCACATGTCAAAATCGGAAAGTGTTTCAGAATTTCTAGGTATTCAAATGAAATTCAATTCTGATAGTTTAATAATGGATCAAGAGTCTTACATAATTTGTTAAGTATGTTTAATATGCTAGATTGTAAACCCAGTGACATTCCTATTTCTCCTAAGTCCACCCCATCTGATTTCAAAAATGGTAAACCTTTTAATGGCCCATATCGTGAACTTGTAGGTTGTTTATTATATTTAGCTTATATTTCTCGACCTGATATTTTGTATGCTATTAACTGTTTAAGTCAATTGCAAGAAAATCCTACTGAAATTGCATGGAAAGCACTTAAGAAAATCTTAAGATATTTAAAAGAAACATTGTCTTTAAAACTTATGTATAAAAAGCAAAATTCTGATCCTAAATTATCCATGTATGTTGATGCTGATTGGGGGGCTAACACAAATGACCGCAAATCAGTAACAGGTTATATTTTAATGTTTTGTAACATGCCTGTTCTGTGGTGTTGTAATAAACAAAAATCAGTTGCCTTATCGTCAACTGAAGCTGAAGTCATTGCTTTAACTAAAAGTTTGCAAGACTTGTTATGGTTTAAAAATATTGCTAGTGAAATTGTAAATATTAAGGATTTAGTAATTTTTGAGGATAATCAATCATGTATAAAATGTATCAGTAATGAGAGTAATTATGGTAGAATGAAACACATTGATATCAAATTGAAATTTGTTCGCAATATTATAAAAGAAAATAACATCAAAATTGAATATGTTCCTACGAATATGCAAATTGCTGATTTATTTACAAAGGCATTACCTAAAGTTAAATTTTATGAGCTATTATTTCTTTGTTGTTTGTACAAGTAATGTTTAAATTGTGTCATACTATTATTAATGATTGATTTCAAGAAATTTCTTTGTTTTTCTGATGTAATGCTAGATTATGGGCGAGTGTTGAAAATAATCATAGCATTACATTAAATTCTTATTAATTTCTTTTTGTACAACTATGTTTCTTGTGATTGGTTGTTTAATGTAGCTTTCTTTCACGGCCGCCAATTCTCTGCCATGGGCCTTGCAAAATCTATAAATACCTGTAAATTTTCTGTTTTCTTTCAGTATGTTTGTGTAATTGTTCTTGTTAATATCAAATATACTCACTTCGATCCACGTCTTTATGTCTGCCTTTTTATTTATTTTTACAGGAATATCCCTGTATAGGATTTTATTTGTATGATACAAACATCTCTAAGCATATTAAATGTAGTTGAGCTTGTACAATTATAACTAAAAAAAACCTAACATCTTTAAGAAATTCATACTCATTCTCAGCAATGGTTACGAATTCTTTTGTGTATTACTGTATAGGGTTTGTAAAATATGTGCACACCACGTAGTGCGCAAAAATTTAGTTAAACTTAAAAACGCATTCTGTAATTGAAAATGTACTTTCAGCATTAATTTTTAATAGCTATATCGGATACAGTATTGTATCAAAATATTTTATGTTTCCCTGTAAATGAACGCTAAATGAAATGCAGACCATATTCGAATGTAAGCATCTTGTAGTAAATCAAAGTAATGTGTATCTATTTCGTCATGTTTGAAATAGTGTAACGTGATCAAAATACGCTACAAACAGTTTTTCTTGTAGACCATATTAAACCAAGTTCTTTTGTCTGACCCCGTAAATAATTGTTAAATGCTCATGCTGTACAGAAAGTAGGCTAAGGACACCTCAGAAATTCATATCAATTTCATTATCTTTGTGACAGAGTAATATCAATCAAATACGCCGCAAACGATATTTCTTCACATAACGGAATACTTTTGAGTCCCCTATACTCGTACTTTAAGCATTACACATAACATAGTCTATAGTAACAATTTTAAAGTGTGTCTCAATGTACATAAATTTAACTGTGTTTAACATTGTGTAACACTATTAAAATACATCCTAAATAATCCCCCCCCCCCCCCACATAGACCATAATGTAGCGAATACTTTTGAGTGCATCTGTAAATGAGCCATGAATGGTGCACCGAACATACCATGATGATTTTCAATATCGTATATCAATTACATGGCAATCCGACTATATTTACGCTAGTTAGAGCACGGATAGACAGACAGACGGACGGACAAACCCAATTCATAAACACTTTTCAACTTTCTTGGAAAGTGTTTAAAATGAAAAAATGTAAATGAAAATAAAAGTATTTTATTGTTATTTAGATTACGAACCGCTACAAAAAACATTCTTAACTGTCTGCATCATTTAAAAAATATTTAGTGTACAGAAATCTCTCCACCCCCCCCCCCCCCCCCCCACACACACACACACACCTGAATTTACTCCTATGCACTTAAAATTTCAAATTGTGAAAACTCCTTTATGTTTTATAACTTACTTGTAAAAATAAAATATAATCTAAATTTTCTTCCGCCTGAAACCTTTCTGCTAACATCACACAAAGTTTTGAATATTTGGAAAACTTTATTTTTTCTGTCATATATTTTAGTGCTAACAACAATAAATTATGTACTATACCTATAAATGACTACGCTGGGATTTAGATGTATAGACCCCGACTCCCCTCTTCTCCTCAAAATTAATATTTCCCGTTCTCCCCTCCACCCCTCTACAGTACAAAATATACAGTTTATTTGGTTAACCTTTTCTCTCCTAATTTATGAACATCTTATTTTTAACCTTCAATGTTGTTTAGCTTTTATATATCTCTTGATAAATTTCATGTTCTAAAAAGAATCCCCACAAAAGATAGTTATTTTAGAATATTTGTACCTGGTATTTCCCCCCTCATTCAATATCTCCCCCCCCTTGATTTTAAATGTAATTTCGTTATGTGAAATAAAATAGTTTTTATACTACGCTAATTTCAATTTTATGTTTGTAAAAGCTGTAAAATGAACTTGATGATTAAAAAAAAGAAATATATCTGAATAAAATAATCATTTATTTTCTGAAAGTCAAATCGCTTTAATTTTTGCACCCTTATTATAAATAGATTAAAATTCTTTTTACGGCTTTCAGCGTTATCCAGATTCTCCACAAAACATATGGCTTTGATCTACGCTGGACAGTTGAAAAAAGAGATCTTTTAGACCACCTGAAACCTATTGGAAATGATCCAAGAATATTCTATTTGCTGATTGGAAGAGCTCGCTTGTCAATCATTTGAATTTAGACCATCCTTTCAATTCAGCTAAAATGCCAGCGGCCATCTTGATTTCTTTTTGTCCGTGACTGCAGTGAGGTCTTAAATGGTGTAAGTCACGAATTTTCAGTGTTAAAATGTCCATGTGTTGAAGTATTCAAAATCTGAAAAATGCTATACAGTAAAATCTTTTAAGACGGAATTGCATAGAAAAGAAAAAAAAAACGCGTTATAGACAAGTTCCCTTCTTAGCAAGTGTAAATGTATTATACACTGTGTCCACGTATAACCTGACCGACCTTTAATTTCGCAACCGTTGGTCCTAGATGCAAACTTCCAATTACAAAAATGGTTTAAATAAGATAATTATTTTTAAAGCGATTTGGGTCAAGAAAATAAATTATTAAAAAATTACGAAATTTAAATTTTTATACGGTCCTCCGGTCCTATAAGTGATATTTAGTAAAACTTTACTGTAATAATAACAAGCAAGACAAAAAAAGTTCCATTCATCTCACATTAAAATTGACCGAGTTATGAAACTTTGAAATGCACGACTTAAACCATTTTTATGCATCTCAAAACAGATTATTTCTGCCATGATTTCAGGGATCGTATTTAAAGTGCTTAAACTTATTTCAAGGTATCTGCGCTTTGAAAGAAATCGTACAAATATTACAATTAAGTTTTATTAGTTAAGTTTCAGATTAGTTAAAATAATTGTATTTTAACATATGTTTTATTTTGTAAGGATTTGAAGCTATGATTTCTTTTAACTAAAATTGTGTTATTTTCATAAGGTTTTATTTAACTTGCAATGATCGTCTTTCCAGTTTAAAATTTGTACTAGAACTTTAACTTACTTTCAAATGTCCCATCGAAGTTAAATTTCACATACTGACTTAAATCCGATGAAAATGCAATATTATTATGATTTTTGACTCTTATCATCTTATACATACTTATATTAGGGGATAACACAAAAACAAATCGGATAGATTACCATCAAGAAGTTTAAGAAAGAGTTTTAGATTAGGTAACATAAACCAGCAATGGTTGTTAAATTTTATAATCACATTTTATGTATTTTTTAACGCTGAATAAAAAAATCACCTTCACTTTTAACCATCATGTCAGGATCTTTTGCAAATCGTAAATTTTAATGTTAAAAAATAGCGAAAAATCTGATACGATAAAATAGATGTAAGACTTTCTTATTCGGTTTAATTTTATTTAATTCAATAATTTATTAGATTTTTTGGCTTATACTGGGTTTCTTACAGCTAAACAACTTGGGGGTCCGATGAGGTTGGGAGGGGAGGGGGTATCATTTTAACTTTTAGCTTTTAAACTTTGAAATTTGCGATTTTAGAAAATTCCTGACGTGATGGTTTAAAATGAAGGTCATTTTCGGATTCAGTGCTAAAAATTACATAAGAATCAATTTTCAAAAACTAAAAAATATGCCACAACCCAAAATTTGAAAGACAGAGTAATCTAACAGCATTTTAAAATATGTATCATTTTGTAAAGAATTGAGGCAGCTGTTTTTCATCCTTTTTATTTAACAAAAAATCTGTTTTTTTTTTTAATCCTCTTTTGATGGTCAGTACAAATTGTGCATTTTGCAGTAATATGTCAGAATGATTAAAGATTTCAAATTTATATTGCAATGCTAATTTTACTCTCAACCACTTCTTTAATATATCTGACGAAATTATATTTCTACTAAATTTGTGAATGACCCCTAATATGCAGCAAAAAGTATATCCAACTTTAAACAGCTATTACTCGGTCAATTTTAATCGTAGAATAACGGGAATTTTTTTTGCCTTACTTGCCAGTGCAACAGGGAATTTTTACTAAATATAACTTATAGGACCGGGGAACCGTAAAAAATTTAGATTCTGTAATTTTTCACTAAATTGTTTTTTCGTTTCAAACTTTTTTATCTTAACCCTGCACCTTATTTAAATCATTTTTGTAATTAGAAGTATGCATCTAGGACCAACGGTTGCGAAAATAAAGGTTGGTCAGGTTCTACGTGGACACACTGTATATTCTTTTCTTACGTATTAGTATATTTATTTGTATGGATCAACACGTTTCTCAGTTTAAAACAGATTCCGTTATAGGGTTCTATTTCACACGTTTTACTATATTTTAATTTAGCTATATTTTAATAAGCGTAGAAATCTACTATTCTTTAGAAAGAATAAATTTTAGTCTTCAAGTGTAGAATAATGGTGATTTAAAAATGTATACAGTTTTTGCAAAAAATTTTGTGTCATGCCTAATTTCACTGACTTTTGAATGGACAAGGACACGCTGAGACAATGATTTTCATACGGGCTGCGTCAAAACTAGGACTGAAAATTTTGGGAAGTGAAGATTAGGAATGAAACCAGTCCCGGTTCTGAACAGAAAAAATAATTTAGGACCGGCCCGCCCCGCCCCGAGTGCCGTGAATGAAAATCAGCTGCCCTGATTGGCTGCGTGAATGGAAAAAAATGGTCTACGGGCCGGCCCGTAAAGATCTCTATCTCAACACCATCAAAATCAACGCCCGAAAAAAAAAATCATCTAAACTAAAACAGAGTAAGAAGGATACTACGACAACAATAGGAATCTCAATTTTTCTCTTATACCAATTTTTTTCTGGACTTAGATCGACGTAAACAATCAAAATTGGCTTTTAAACTCTAATTTGGCTACTGGCGAAATAATTTATCGCCAAGTTTACGTGAGCTTGTTCTAAACAGCATTAATCACTATTTGATCATTGCTAGTATAGATGTTCAAGCTCTTAATTCTTCAAGTTTACATTTTTCTTTATATTTATTCTTTTTACCCACAAGTAGTTGGATTAAATCTTTTTTTCATATTATTTAGTAAGTATTTTTTATATTTCTACAATTTGCTTATGGTGGTAATTTATAAAAATTAGATCTACGGGGAAATAGCATAAAACGTAACTCCCACCCACCCCTTTTTTTGTATACACTTATTCCCTACTTTGAATTTATTGTAAATGTGTAAAATGGAAGAAAATGTATAATTATTGCATGGAGATTGTTTCTTCCAAACAGGACTGCTAAATTATCATAATAATATTTAGGATCAAAATTATCGAAATCACAAATTTAAACTGTTAAAAACATTTTTCAAAGTCTTTTCGAAAAAAAAAAAATTAATGTATGTCGGTAAATCTAGAATTCATAAGGAGTTAATATAATTTTTAATGCGTTGTCTCGAGGCATGATTAAAAAAAATCATAAATTATTTTTATTTCTTTCCTATCTGAACTATAACATGAATTATCATACATTATAAAAATTTGGATAAAAAATATGTAATTAAAAGAGTAAATTTCGACCATTAATTTACGAAATCATGCACGGTAATAGCATATTCCTTTTAAAATTTTGACCCCCCCCCCTCCCCGTTTTGTTTTTTACTTTAGGTCGAGAATCACGTTTGTTTGTTTGTTTTTTTCTCCGAGTTGTTTCCTGAGTTCCAATAGCAACTATCTTAAATAAAAACAAAACTAAAATAAAATAAAATCTGATTTGTATATTTTTAATGTTATCATAGAGTTTGCATTTTAACCCGGGAGAACTCGCTGCATGAGATTTTCTCTCACAGTCGTACTTTTTCAAGACTTTTATTGAAATCATTTTTCATTTAAATTAAAATTTCAAAACTGTTTTACAATTATTTTACCTATTTTATTAATAAAAGTACTAAGCCAACCAAAAATAGTTGATATTATATGAATGTAAAGTAAAAGAAAAGCAATTGGGCTTTCTCACTAGCGAGTTCTCCCGGGTTAAATTCGACTATCTATCTCTTAGACTTCCAGTTATGTGAAAATAAATATTTGATATATGTGTCCAATAATGGATTAACCTCTTGAAACGCGGAGGGATATATTATATCCCAGCTAATTTTAATAAAGATTTGTACCATACAATTTTGATTAAAGTTTAATTTTATAATTTTGGTGAAAAAAGTTGCAAAATCGCCTTTCCTTATTTTAAAATAAGTTTTTCCCAACACCCTGGTTTGAATTCAACATTAAGGAAACACAATTACTTGTTTTTCAAAGGGTTAAGCGGGAACATTCCCATGGAGCTTAAAAATATTTTCAAAAAGACGTTTTGAAATATTCAATTCATTAATGGACAAAAAGCGTTATTCCCTCTTCCCCACATGAGAATTGAGCAATTTTCTCCCAGAACAAATGTTTCATTTCATCACTGTCTGCATATTTTTGGTCTTTTTTTTTTAAATATTAATATTACATGGATCGGAATATAAACAAAGTATAAGGTCGAATTTAAAAAAATGATCAGTTAGCGTTAGAAAAGTTAGGAATCGGTAGTACTTTTCAAAATTTGTGCTTTTATACACATAAAACTTTTACATATTGCAGTTAAACAGAGTATCATTTAGTTCTTTTATTTTACAATTATTTGATTGGTTTATTTTCAAATACTAAACTTTGAATGCTAAAAATTTCTAAAGTGTAACATTCGGATTAAAAAAAAAAGAAAATCTGTTCCCTTCTTTCACAGTCTAAATGTTGAATAAGAAATTTTAAAAGGTGACGATTGGAGTAAGGCGATTATTTGGAGTATATTTTGAAATTAGACCGGGTATACGCGTAAGAAAGGGGGATGTCCCAGGATTTTGAAATTTCAATGGATTTCTTTTCTGGAAATCGACGATAAATATTTTATGCCGAAACCAAACAAAACATCGAAAGGAAGATTAAGCCCAATAAAATCCATCTTTAATTCTTTTTTTTTTTTTTTTTTTTTTAAACTTATGACATTAGTAATACATATGGGAGAGTGGGTGGAATGGGGCAGTGAGAGGAATGGGACAGTAGGTTTTTCTCTTGATATACCACTCTAATCATTTCATCAATCACATATTAGATAAAACAATGGTATCCCAAGCTTCAGCTGAAAAAGGTAGCTGTTCTGCATAATCTTTCGATTGCATAAAGAAAAATATTATTTCAAGAATCAAAAGTAAATTTGCTTCATATACATTTTATGTTTTTTTTTTTTAATTATTATTGACTTGCTTATGCGTAGATTGTTTCTCCATTTACGGAACATTATGCTGTAGATTATCCCTAATTTAAACTATGCTTAAAAGTAGCATTTTTGTTTATACACGAAGTTTAACATAAACAAAGGTAGGGGGAGGAATGGGACACGCCGCAAAGGGAGGAATGTGACATGTCTAATTCCTTCTTTTTAATGAGATGAATGTAAATTGCTAATATGCAAATATTTTTCGAGGGTAATATATTAATTATAACATTATAAATATATTCATTTACTTCAAAATCTAAATAAATTAAACTGATGACTTTATAATGTCATCTCTGACTGACAATCCTGAATTTTACTTCCAGTGATGAACGTAATGGAATTTGATATTGTAGAACAGACATTATCAACCTACAATCTTTGTTAACATGTATATATAGCCAAAACTAGACTATATGTGCCTTATCATACATTGTTTTATAGTTGTCCCATACCTCCCTGTTAGCGGGGAGGTATGGGACACATTTTGAAATTTACAATTTATTTATGAAATTGTTTCTGCAAATTATGTTTCTATATTGTTCAAGGACATTAGAAAGTGTTTCATTTTGTATTCTATATATCGAAAGTTTTGTTTTTGTGTCAAACAAAGTTTATTTTCTTATTTTTGTAAAAAGTGTCCCATTCCTCCCCACTCTCCCCTAATAAGTTATATTAGTAATTATAAATGACATTACAGTAAGGAATATTTCCGAATTAAATCTTAAGGTCAAGATAGACTTTTATCATTTCAGTGGATATTTGTTATTTAGGATTATTTTTAACTATAAAAATTAAATTTTTTCTTCTTTCAATAATAAGAATTAAAAAAATTTGAGAAAATTTTGAAATTTAATGATAAGGCTCCTATTTATTGGGAAATAGATGTAGAATTTGCGTTTTTTATACCAAATAAAATACTTTAAAACATTTTCTTATTCGGTGGGGTAGAGCGGTATCTCGCCTCTCCAAAAATGGTTGTTAACTACTCATTTATGTTCATTTAATTGTGAAATTTTGAGTAAGACAGATACAAAAATTATACTCCCTTTCAATTAAAGTTAAAACTGCAGCTAAAATTTCATTTTTTTTTTTTATTATTATTCTTTTCCCATTTAATTGAAAAAAAAAAGGGCATTCTGCTTTTTCAGAATTTAGTATATCGCCTTCGATGTGAGAGAAACATATATTATTACGTCGAATTTCGAAGAAAGAGAAGGTTTAAGAGCGAACTGCTTCATTAATTTATAATCAACCTACCAAACTAGTTACCATAAAAAAATCGTCTTCTATAGGTTAGTCTTTCTGTCAAACACATATTGTTTTAAGCTAAAGGTCACTGCTCTTCTATAATGATGCTCTAAATTTTTGTAAATCTTGAGTTTTATCAGTGTGTAATTTCAATAGCGTTATTTTAAAAAATAAAGCATTTCCACCTGTGAAGAATTTCAAAGCCATTGGATTGAAAATGATGCATTTCTACAAAATTTATTTCAGTTTTAAGACTTAAAATACATGCTTTTATTTTATATAAAATGACGGCATTTGCATCCGCTGAAGAATTTTACGTTTACGATCCAGTCTTAAACAACATCTGTAAAAAAATATGCATAGGACGTCACTATCGCTAAATACCAAAAATTCAGCAAAAAGAGATGTCGTAAACTCGACAGTGGCAAAAAATCGGCTAACTAATGATTCACATGCCGTCATTTGTTTGTAATATTAATATGGATAGATAAAATTTAATATAATTTATAATAGCTCCATGTTTTATCAGAAATCATGCAATTATATTTTTTCTAGAATACCACATATTTTAATTGCATTTTTTTCAGTGGTTATGAGAAAACGGCAAGAAAAAGATATAGTAATGTACTATTTTCAAACATTTTTCCCTTTACTTTCTATAGAAATGGAGTACTTTATTTCCCACCATTACAAAAATGGCATTAAAAACTACAAAAATATTAATATCTGAAAAATAAATTGAGGTGCAGTTTTCAAATAAATTGCACTTAAAAATACTTTTCTTCCCTATACGAAGGTGTAAAACTTGAAAATGGACGATGCTTAAAACTTTAAAAAATTGCAGAAGAGATTATGAATATTTAACCGTACAATGATACATCTGCTTCGTTTTACGGTTGGCTTATGTAACGTAGGGTTAATTTTTAGGGGCAGCGCTTTAATTGTTGCCCGAAAGAAATAGCATATCGAGGACTAAAAAAAATTAATTCTTTTTATGTTTTGAAAATTTTAATATATTGAGGATTGTGGCTACAAATTCATATTAAATTGAAAAAACTTTTTTCTAATGGATAGGGGAGAGTGGAGTGGAATATAACAGTGATAGGAATGGGAAAGTATGTTTTTCTCTTTTATATATCATACTAAACATTTCATCAATCACACATTAGATTAAGCAATGGTTACCCCCAATTGGGGTAATAATTGGGGTAATAAAAAATTGGGGTAATAAAAAATTGGGGTAATCTCGCTCTGCACGCTTTAATTACCTTTTCCTCCACAAAGGTCAAGAGGGGTGGAGTGTGAAAGTTGAAGGGACAGATATGGCGCATTTGCGTCTTGCTGCCTTTTTTTTCTTTGGCGGTCAGCGAACGGGGCTTCGCCAAAGCACTGAACTTTCCAAAGGCCGTAAAGTAGAATTAGAACAATTTTTTAAACGAGCCGGGCCGACATAAAAATTTAAACGAAACCGATAAAATATGCATTGCCCGACTAAGAGTATAGAAGACCCCGGGACATCCATCATTCTGCTGGTGTTGGTGGTTGGGGGGGGGGGGGCTCTATCTATCTATAGAATTTTCTTGTGAATAATGTGGAAGTGGCTAGTACTAAACTTCATACATATATGTATGCATAAATTTTGTACCCGGTACTGCTCACATCTACATACAGGGTATCACAAAAAGATGGTCACAACTTTAAGGCTGTTCTCAACTGTTCTGCTCAACAAGCGCAAAACGTTTTGACACATTTATAGATTCATTTTTTAACGGAAAGATATAAAATCGGAAGACCTGACTATGGAAGCGGTTTAGAATCGAACTGTGTTTTCGATTTCTTGATAGATTACCTATTGAATTATAAGCGATTTTGATCACGTGACAAACACGCTTTTCATCCTTTCATGGGTGATTATTCTTCTTTCGCGCGGAAATTCGGTTCAAAACGCCCACTGGCGCACTTTGACACTACTTTCTGAAAGATCTATTGCGTTTGAAAAGAAAAAAAAAAAAAAAAAAAAAACTGACAAAAACAGCTTAATTACATATTTTCTGAGCAACAATATCTGCTCGATTCATGCTTTTTCGAACAAAAATAAGTTAAAACTTATGTCAAAGTTGTCCTTTTGGATTTGAGAACAGCCTTAAGAAAAAATACTAGTCGGACAATAGTAGAAAAAATGATAAATTGGTTGACACGAATATTTGTTTGCAAACTATTAATTTGTATGTTATAAGATGTCTAAAAGAGAATGCCACAAATTGGTCATCATTAATGATTTAACATGCCACATTACGAGGAAAATGTTAAGAATGTTCTCAAATCCGAAATGGCAACTTTCTGACATAAGTTTTAATTTATCTTTGTTCGAAAATGCATGAAACTAGCTGGTACTGTTGTTCAGAAACTATGTAATCGAGCTTTTTTTTTTTCTTTTGGAAACGCTACACTTTTTTCAGAAAATAGAGTCAAAGTGGCCGTTTTGAACCGAATTTCCGCGCGAAAGGAGAAAAAACACTCAAGAGCGGGCCAAAAATGGGTTTGTCACGTGATCAAAATAGCTTATAACTCAATAAGTAATTTATTGATTTAAAAAAATGGAAGACACAGTTCAATTCCAAATCGCTTCCATGGTCAGTCTTTCCGTTAAAAAATGAATTTGTAAATGTGTTAAACGTTTTGCGCTTGCTGAGCAGAGCAGTTAAGAACAGCCTTAATGCAGAATTTCTTTTGAAAACGATGACATACTAATAAATTTTAATCATTAGTTTTCTAATGATGTAGTTTGTTTTTTGCATGGGTGTTGTGTGTGTGTGGGGGGGGGGGGGGGCGTGTACTGGAAGCAGAAGGGGGACCACACTCCCTTCCTAGATGTTTGAAATGTATGAATTTTGGTAACTTTTGGCTAATTTATATAATTTGACACCTTTTAATGAAAATCCTGATTACTCTCATGGGCCCCTTGGCGGCAGCCCCGCATGCCCCTGCATAAGTCGGAAAATATGAAACTGAACATATGAATATACTGACAATACTGAAAATATGAAACTTTTGTCATGGATATGACTTGGATATCATATGACTGATATGACATGGATATGATATGATATGACATGGATATGACTGTTCTCAAATCTAAAAGGGGCAACTTTATGACACAAGTTTCGATTCATTTTTGTTCAGAAAGGTATAAAAATATGCATGTAGAATATAATTAATATAACTTTTATTATAATATTTTTATTTCATTAAAACTTTACAAACCATAATTATTAAATACAATATGCAATTATTTGCCACTGGATGTAATTGAAATTTTAAGTGAAAATTTCCTGTTAACTTTTACATGATATTTTATAAATATAGATTTATGTTTATTGTACAAAAAAAAAAAAAAAAAAAAAAAAAAAAAGTTTTTTTTATGCAATATAACATATCCGTTTATGATACATTGTATATATATAAGGTAAGTTAACTTTTATTATTTAAATGTTAATAATGCATTGTAATTTAAATAACGATTTTTAAAGCAGTAGTCTATTACTTTATTTTATGTTGCTAAATTACTATTCTCATTAAATTATTAATGCAAATTGCTTATATAACATAATATTTTGAAATTAAATTAATTTTTAATTATATAAAAGTTACTCGCGTATTCTGCGATATTGGAACTTTTTATACCTCCTCAATCCTCCCTTTTTTGTTTGTTTGTTTCCTTAATTCCTTTATGTTCATTATTTCTGACTTACTAATCTGAAATTAATTCAAAGATAATTTAAATGAAGGTGAATGTCTTATATGATGAAAAACAATTCAAAGCAATTTTATTAAAATAAGTATTAATTTAATTTCTGTATATTTTTTATGAACAAAAGTTTTCATGATTCAGCCATGAATCATTTTTATCATTTCATTTAGGAAAAAGAAGTATTACATATACCTAGAATAAGGCCTTATAGTGTAAGGCCCAGAACATAAAGTAAAGCTGCCTTTTCATGACAAACATATCTAAAAAAATTAGTTTTAAACATCCATTTTCTTAGAATTTTTAAAGATTACTTGCAACCTCAATGGAATTATTTCCATGAATAGTTTACAAGTTTTTTAAAACTGCAATATTTTATTTCAGTAATAGTTGCTACTTTTTAACCTGATGAAATAAATAAAAAATATGTTCTGTTTTTCTAAACTCTAAAAAAGAGGGGGTCCTTATAAAATATATTCCTATACGTCTGATAAAAAGAATATATTTATATAAATTGATATATTGAACAATCAATAATACTGAACAGACATAATACAGTACACACAGTACACGTAAATTTACTGCAGCCTCCCCCCTCCCCAGACACAATTTTTTTTTATTAATCAATATTTTGTAATGGCATAAGACATACCAATGTTTAAAAAAATGTGCCTTTTCTTTAAATCCAAATTTCTACTAAATAACTATCCCTAATATGTCAAATATAAATAAAAAATATTATAAACAGTCATCTCCACAAGCCGCACTCCCAGGGTAAAACCTGCATTGCTGCAATGTAACTTTTCAACTGTTTTATTATAGATCACAGTACTTTGTTTCCTTGATGTAAAGCATATTTTAAAAATATTTCAAAACAAAAATTCTCAATGATAAATTCAGGAGATGGCTTTGGTGTGTGCATGTGCGTGTTTTTATTTTATTTTATTTTTATTTTTTTTTTTTTTTTGGGGGGGGGGGCATATTTTTGGAAGTTTTGCTTAAGTTTAATGCTTATTAATGTAGTTTAAGTGCAAATCCTCCCTGCAACCACAGGAGCTTTAAAAATTCCTCCTGGAGAAAAATGCCTGATTTTAACCCTAGAAATATTAAAGAAATATTAATGTTTCTAAATTACTTAACGCACTTAGTTTTTACTTATTGTCGTACTAAATGTGGCAAAAAGGGTATACATATAACATATTAAATGAGTTAAAGGAAATATTTAAAAAAAATTGCTAAATCGCAACAATATTTTTTTTCTTTCCTATGTGATTCTGCATTAGAAGATTTTAGAGTATAGCATTTTTCATACAACATATTTCATTCAACATATATTTTGTGGATGAACCCTATTTTTCATTCCAAATGTATCGATATCACGTCACTCAGATGGTATGCTTAAACGGTGTAAGTCACGAATTTTCAGTGTTAAAATGTCCATGTGTTGAAGTATTCAAAATCTGAAAAATGCTATACAGTAAAATCTTTTAAGACGGAATTGCATAGAAAAGAAAAAAACGTGTTATAGACAAGTTATCTTCTTAGAAAGTGTAAATGTATTACACAGTATTTCCACGTATAACCTGACCGACCTTTATTTTCGCAACCGTTGATCCTAGATGCATACTTCCAATTACAAAAATGGTTTAAATAAGATAATTATTTTTAAAGCGATTTGGGTCAAGAAAAAAAAATTATTAAAAAATTACGAAATTTAAATTTTTATACGGTCCT
Source organism: Maratus speciosus (assembly GCA_963932465.1). NCBI lineage: Eukaryota > Metazoa > Arthropoda > Arachnida > Araneae > Salticidae > Maratus > Maratus speciosus. Next base: position 548,947,531 of record OZ010791.1, read on the forward strand.
CCGGTCCTATAAGTGATATTTTGTGAAACTTTACTGTGACACTAACAAGCAAGACAAAAAAAGTTCCATTCATCTAACATTTAAAATTGACCGAGTTTTGAAACTTTGAAATGCACGACTTAAACCATTTTTATGCATCTCAAAACAGATGATTTTTGCCATGCTTTCAGGGAACGTATTTAAAGTGCTTAAACTTATTTCAAGGTATCTGCGCTTTGAAAGAAATCGTACAAATATTACAATTAAGTTTTATTAGTTAAGTTTCAGATTAGTTAAAATAATTGTATTTTAGCATATGTTTTATTTTGTAAGGATTTGAGGCTGATTTCTTTTAACTAAAATTGTGTTAATTTCACAAATTTTTATTTAACTTGCAATGATCGCCTTTCCAGTTTGAAAATTGTACTAGAACTTTAACTTACTTTCAAACGTCCGATCGAAGTTAAATTTTACATACTGACTTAAATCCGATGGCAATGCCATACTATTATGCTTTTCGACTCTTATCATCTTATACATACTTGTATTAGAGGATAACACAAAAAAATTCGGATAGATTACCGTCAAGAAGATTAAGAAAATGTTTTAGATTAGATAACATAAACCAGCAATGGTTGTTAAATTTTATAATCACATTTTATGTATTTTTTAACGCTAAATAAAAAAAATTACCTCCACTTTTAACCATCATGTCAGGATCTTTCGCAAATCGTAAATTTCAATGTTAAAAAATAGCGAAAAATCTGATATTATAAAATAGATGCAAGACTTTTTTATTCGGTTTAATTTTATTTAATTCAATAATTTATTAGAATTTTTGGCTTATACTGGGTTTCTTACAGCTAAACAACTTGGGGGTCCGATGAAGTTGGGAGGGGAGGGGGGGATCATTTTAACTTTTACCTTTCAAACTTTGAAATTTGCGATTTGAGAAAATTCCTGACGTGATGGTTTATAATGAAGGTCATTTTCGGATTCAGTGCTAAAAATTGCATAAGAATCAATTTTCAAAAACTAAAAAACATGCCACAACCCAAAATTTGAAAGACAGAGTAATCTAACAGCATTTTAAAATATGTATCATTTTGTAAAGAATTGAGGCAGCTGTTTTTCATCCTTTTTATTTAACAAAAAATCTGTTTTTTTTTTTAATCCTCTTTTGATGTTCAGTACAAATTATGCTTTTTGCAGTAATATGTCAGAATGATTAAAGATTTCAAATTTATATTGCAATGCTAATTTTACTCTCAACCACTTCTTTAATATATCTGACGAAATTATATTTCTACTAAATTTGTGAATGACCCCTAATATGCAGCAAAAAGTATATCCAACTTTAAACAGCTATTACTCGGTCAATTTTAATCGTAGAATAACGGGGCTTTTTTTTGCCTTACTTGCCAGTGCAACAGGGAAATTTTACTAAATATAACTTATAGGACCGGGGGACCGTATAAAAATTTAGATTCTGTAATTTTTCACTAAATTGTTTTTTCGTTTCAAACTTTTTTATCTTAACCCTGCACTTTATTTAAAACATTTTTGTAATTAGAAGTACGCATCTAGGACCAACGGTTGCGAAAATAAAGGTCGGTCAGGTTATACGTTGACACACTGTATATTCTTTTCTTACGTATTAGTATATTTATTTGTATGGATCAACACGTTTTTCAGTTTAAAACAGATTCCGTTATAGGGTTCTATTTCACACGTTTTACTATAGTTTAATAAGCGTAGAAATCTACTATTCTTTAGAAAGAATAAATTTTAGTCTTCAAGCGTAGAATAATGGTGATTTGAAAATATATACATTTTTTGCAGAAAATTTTGTGCCATGCCTAATTTTACTGACTTTTGAATGGACAAGGACACGCTGAGACAATGATTTTCATACGGGCTGCGTCAAAACTAGGACTGAAAATTTTGGGAAGTGAAGATTAGGAATGAAACCAGTCCCGGTTCTGAACAGAAAAAATAATTTAGGACCGGCCCGCCCCGAGTGCCGTGAATGAAAATCAGCTGCCCTGATCGGCTGCGTGAATGGGAAAAAAATGGTCTACGGGCCGGCCCGTAAAGATCTCTATCTCCACACCATCAAAATCAACGCCCGAAAAAAAAAAATCACCTAAACTAAAACAGAGTAAGAAGGATACTACGACAACCATAGAAATCTCAATTTTTCTCTTATACCAAATTTTCTCTGGACTTTGATCGACGTAAACAATCAAAATTTGCCTTTAAACTCTAATTTGGCTACTGGCGAAATAATTTATCGCCAAGTTTACGTGAGATTTTTCTAAACAGCATTAATCACTTTTTGATCATTGCTACTGTAGATGTTCAAGCTCTTAATTATCCAAAGTTATATTTTCCTTTATATTCATTCTTTTTACCCACAAGTGGTTGGATTACATCTTTTTTTCATATTATTTAGTAAGTATTTTTTATATTTCTACAATTTGCTTATGGTGGTAATTTATAAGATTTAGATCTACGGGGATATAGCATAAAACGTAACTCCCACCCACCCACCCCTTTTTTTGTATACACTTATTCCCTACTTTGAATTTATTGTAAATGTGTAAAATGGAAGAAAATGTATAATTATTGCATGGAGATTGTTTCTTCCAAACATGACTGCTAAATTATCATAATATTTAGGATCAAAATTATCGAAATCACAAATTTAAACTGTTAAAAACATTTTTGAAAGTCTTTTCGAAAAAAAAAAATTAATGTATGTCGGTAAATCTAGAATTCATAAGGAGTTAATATAATTTTTAATGCGTTGTCTCGAGGCATGATTAAAAAAAATCATAAATTATTTTTATTTCTTTCCTATCTGAACTATAACATGAATTATCATACATTATAAAAATTTGGATAAAAAATAT